>OX387189.1:2116223-3316223 GCA_947561395.2 Buxus sempervirens
CTTTCATGAGAGTTTGTTGGGTTATGCCACAATCCTTATTTATGTCAGGGTGGTTGATGCATGGTGCAACTTTCTTTGCAATTCTATGGTCAATTTGGCTTGCCAGAAACCAAAAGATATTTGAGGGTATTTGCACAACAGCTCAGGTGGTAAAGGAAGAAGCCATGGTGTTAGTAGCCTTATGTTGAAAGTTTTCTTTTTCTGTTTAGGTCCATTAATCATGGACTATATGTAACAAAAATTAAATGATTATGGACTGAGTTATGTAGGTCAAATGTCTTGCTTTCCCTTTCAAGAATTAGTTTAATGGCCAATTAAACTTACTTAAACCTAGTATGGGAGGAACTATTGATTCACACAATTGATCATTGCGCTTAGATGAAAAGTTAGTGGCATGAAACTATCATGTACTAGAGTTATGGTTGAATGGCTCTAAATCAAAATCCGAGTTAAGAAGTGATGTATAAGCACATTGCCCACTAATCAACAGTAAGTAGGAGCCTCTTGACTCCGAAAGTCACATGCCAACGACTAAGCCCTTATGGTAGATGAATCACAGTTTTGAAGTATAATTCTTATTAGGAGGGGGAGAAAGTCATTTATAGATGACTGAAATACATGACAGGATATTATAATTGAGAAAGTATCATTTCAACCAGATTCAATGAGATTCCACCCCGCTTCACAGCAATTCGTCAAAAAAGAGTAAACCTAGTTTAATGCTAACCAGATCCTATTTCTTATTCTAGTTCAAATTCAAAATATAATAAAGTCGGTTCTATTTGTATTTCTTTTATTTCTAGTTCACATCCTAGACTGGAATATAGATCAAGTACCATGACAGATTGAATTGGGTACATGCCAAAAAGGTTGGCCTTGGGCTCCTTCATATGCATATAGACAAAGGATGATTTTGGAATTGCACACCAATATATATAAGGGCTAAGCCAATAGGCCTTATCCTTCCATGGAGCCGAACTTCAGGCTCTTAGTTGTCTAAAGTTCTAGTTTTTGTGAGAGGATAGTACTAATTAAAAGTAAAATTCAAAAGAAACAAAATGGGTCATTTTTTTTTTTTTTATAGACAAAAAAATGGGTCATGGAGTGCCGATAAAGTTACCCTTTAGAGTTAAATAAAAAATGGTAAGGATAAGGTTTCTGACATGAAAAGTCTTAATTTAATCCTATAATTATTAGGGAATATACTGCTCAATTCACCCGAGGGTAGATATGATTCCATTTGACTGAAACAAATGAAAAGAGCCAGCTGATGAGACTGCTTAATGATGGCTAATATTATTCAAACGTCTTTGAAGCCTTTGGTCAATACTTGGAGAAGATTGGTCATTAGAGATGTGACTAGCGTGGAAGACTGCTACAATGGACCATCTTTACTTATTGTCAGTTTGCAACTTGCAAGGGAGCATTATCTTCAACCTTAATGACTACCAAAAAAAAAAAATTATCTTCAACCTTAATGAGTGCAGGTTTATTCAGATTTTAAAGTAGTGCTAAAAGATGAAATGCTTATCCAATGAACTTGATCCCACTCTGATTCCAAAGCTGGTTGCCATTAAACCCTCATTATCCTCTTCATCATCATAAGTCATTTCCCATTAAAGTGGGATCGGCGAAACAAATCTTTTCTGTCCATCCCGTTCTATTGGTTACAATTAAATCCTAATTTTAAAAATTTTTATAGTCTTTCGCATAATGAAGAAGGGAATTGAGTTATTCATGCATGAACTTGTTCCTTCTATATTGCTTAGTTGCTACCATGTATGATCATAAATTATTGCTAGACAACCAAATTAGAGCTATAATCTATCAAATTCGATCATTTGATGATTGATCAATATAAATGAATTTATCACCAAACAATCCTATTAGGGCTTCAATCTATTAAGTATACAACATAATTGTAGACACCCCAAAATTGCACGATTTTTGATAAGTTTTGAAGGAGAGAAATATTTTATTGGGAATTTCAATTCTTAGCATTGGGTTTGAGATCCTTAACCCATTTGAATCCAAGGCCGCAAAGGAAAAGGCCCGAATTCAATCTTTTATGCAAAGTCAAACTTTTTCGGGTTGAATTTTGTTGACTTTTGACCCCAGAAAATGAAATATTTTTTAAAGCAATATTTGAAGATAATTTTTCCCGGTAATCAGGTTTTTAGCAATGTTATTGCATAAATGAATTTTTTGAGATTTTTAATCTTGACGAATACCTTTGTATCAACATGTTGAATCTTTTTACCGGACCTGAAAAACCGGAATTTAGCCTGGAACTGGAAAGTTGACTTTTTATTCACTTGGAATTTGGGTTTGGAAATATTTTTAATGGATTCAAATGGGGGGGGTGTTTGCTTATTTACATGTAATATCTTAAGTAAATGGAGATTAAAAAATACGAGGACATTTACTTAAACGATATTACATGTAAATAAGCATGGCCTGTGCAGCTAAGGCTCAAAACCAGCCAAAAGGGTGCTAACCGTATTGAATGTGCGGTTTTGGTTAATTTAATCTGAACCGCCCTGTATGTACGGTTGCAACCGCACACACAGCACGGTTGATATCCATGCTTGTTGCGTGAGCTGCCACGTGGCTTCGCGAAGCTTCGGCCGTTGAGCCACGTCGACAGCAATCATGACGAGCGTAACTGAATTGAACCGCCCTGTATGTGCGGTTGAGATGAATTTGCATAGAAACCGCACATATAGGACGGTTGTGTAGAAACCGCACTGAGTATACGGTTTTGGCTGTTTCGGAGATTTGCGAAATGGCTCGATCTCTGAGCCTTATTTACGCATATTACCTCTCTCTTAGGGACTTGAACTCCCTATTTCACCCTCCGAAACTTGCTGAATTACTCCAATTCAAGCTTTGGAGGAGAATTGGAATAATCTAGAAGGCCTTTTTGGCCTACCCTTGGGACTCTTCTACCATTGACTTAGCCTATAAATAGAGGGGTCCTCCTCTTGCAAATGGCTGATAATTTGAAGCTTGGAAGCTCTGCTGGAAGAAGGGAAGCTCTGCTGGATTGCCTACTCAACTGCTCAAGCTACTAAAGGTAAAGCTCATTTGGGTTTATTGCTTCCTCTTTACATTTCACTCCCAACTTCTACCTTTCTGTAGTGTAAAGCCAGTTTGTGGTTGTTTGCAAGCCCCATTCCTCTTCCAAAGTACCTGGGAATCCTCTCTAGCCGTAAAACGTGAAGAGAGAGCCTTGGGAAAAGGAAGATGGAATGGATCCTTTAGGCTAGATCCTACCTTGAATGATTTGCATGTTATTTTTATATGCTGATTATTTGTGCTAATTGAATATGGAGAAATCAACATGATCCATGCTCTCAATAGCAATGGATTTTGATTTTCTCCTAGATAGGTGTTTTTACCAATATCACACACTTTTTCACTGTTTTGCATCAAATAGGCTAGATCTTGGATTCTCCATGCTCAATATGGAAAATCTGAGATCTCTGGCCTTAGAATGAATTTCTAGGACTTCATGAGTTGTTTTTCATGATTTCAAGTTATTTTGGTCGAATCCACTTGCACACATGCACTGGTTTCACACTTTTACTCAAGGTTTTTCAAAACAGGGCAGCATCTGTACCATGTCTTAGAATGCTCATAACTTCATCCTCCGGATGAATTTTTGAATGATTCCAAAGACATGTGATAGATGAATATGTCTAGTTTATATCTGGAAATTTTCATCCACTTTTATGTAGCCAATTTTTGACACCATCTGTTCAAAGTTTGTAAGTCAGTTCAGTCCAGACTGCTGAACTTGCCGCTTTGATGGTGCACCATTTGCTCAATTTTAATCCGTTTTGAGTAATTCCAGTTTCTGAGTATTCTTTAAGAAGTCTATTTTCATTTCCAACTGGTTTCAGCAGATTTCGGTTTGATTTGTGCCTTGGGTGCTCAGTTGGCTCAGAGGTGCTCGCTGGCATAGTCCAGAGCTAATCTGTGGTCTTCTAGGCCTGTTCAAGAGAGCACACAAGTCACATCCGGATAGAGTTTGGTGTGAGGTTTATCTCTTTGGAAATATGGCACTACATACTTCCTCCATACCAATTTTCATGTTTTTTTATTGAGCCAAACTCCACGAATAGAGCTTTGAAAATGCCTACTTAACACTTTTTCTGAGTTATAACAGCAGATTTCATATGTGGATTTCTCTCTCGTTTTGGATCGGATTGAGCTGAATTTTCTACTGTATACTCTACTATATACCAGTTTTCCAATGGCTTTGGTTTCATTTGATTTGGATTTGAATTGGGAAAGTTATGGTTTATCAAAGTTTTCAAGTTCTTTTGACCTATTTTCTCCAGATTTGCCTTAGCTGGATTTTCTTCATTTTTACCTTGATTTCACTTCACTCATGAGGTTTTAGAAGTGATGAATCCACAAAGAGAGCCTAAGTTCATTAGACTTCTCATGTGGAATGATCACATACATGGTGCTTGTGGTAAGCATCCTTTTGCCCATTTTGTTAGAAAAATGATTCTAAAGTATAAGCAAGCATGTGGTAACCGTCTTAGACGGATGAGTGGGGGTGCCTAACACCTTCCTCCGCTCATAAATAATTCCCCGTACCCAATCTCTGGATTTTCCTTGTATTAGAGCTACTTTGGCTCTATTTGACATCTATGAACCCTTTGGTGTCCATTCACACCTTAAAATGGATGGTGGCGACTCTTTACATTTCATCGATCCCCGCGTGACGATAATCGGAAGTCATCCGAGATGACGAATCCATGTCTCACAATAATCCAACACCATATGTGATCAAATAGAAATGTTAGAAACTATTTTCGGGTTCAACTGATCAGTTCGAGAAAATCAACTACCATATTCAAAGATTTGCCGGAAAATAATGATTGCCAATAAAGAAGATCACTGTAGATGATAACTAGGGTTTCAGTTTGCCAATTCTTAATAATTATTATTGAAGAAGGAATTTATAAAATTATTAGAGTGCATTATGCTCCAACCCCTTCTTGATCAATACTAAGAAAAATATTAGGCACTAAATGTTGAGTTGATGTCTTGTATTTCCTCGTCATTTTTTATTTAAAGTAATAAAAATTTAAACGATAAAATCACTAATGATTTTTAAACTTATTATTTCTATCTTTAAACCCAAAAAAAATTCGTTTTTCTATTAACAAAAATATCAAATTCTTAAACTTTTTGTATTCAAAAATGGGTAAATTCTTCAAAGAACATTAAAAATTTAATAACATTAGTTGTTTACACCCACCATAGATTAGCGAATGAAAGAAAGCCACGTGGCACCTATACGGTCTAGCATCACCAAAAAAGCCACATCGGCGTCCACATGGGCCAGACACATGATTGAAGCCACATAGGCATATATAACGGAAAAAGTGTTCCCTTACGTTTAAGGGATGACATCACCGTCAATGCAAGATTGACCGCCGAGACCATATGGATGGGCAATGATAGACGAGAAGTTATTTGTTTATAATCGTGGCAAAGAGATTACCCCACATGGACGAAAGGAAACAGATGGATAACTTCCAAAACAGACACAGGGTTCGTACAAACATGGGTCGGTAGCAACCGTCAGAATCCGGATATAAAAGGCACAATCTCAAAAAGCTAAAGGACAACCTCCACTCAACAGCAACTGGTTATTATGATTATAACTCGATCATCCGTGATCCCTATCCAATCTCCTACACCCAAATTGTAGCAAAAAAGGATAATTTAGGACCCCCTCACTGCTTCCTATCGCAGTGACACTTTAGGCTACTACTTATTCCAAGTGAAGTAAAGACCCTGCCACCGGCAAGGAGGAATCGGCCGCCCCTGACTCCTAGTCATGTACTCTGATTACGGCTACAGGATTACGAGCAGCCAGTCCCAAAACCATCTTTCGTCAAGCCAAATGATTGTCGGAACATTGGCTAAGTAGTATTCCTGAGTGAACCCCCAAACTGACTCTGTTAGCAGACGCCCCCTACTTCCTTTCCTTATACTCCGATTACGAATATAAGGTTAGGAAATGCCGATTCTATCAATCCAGTTGATTTTCTTTTGTTTATTTCCTTTTGAGTTACTTGAAGATTTGTTGTAATCAACGGTTGCATTTTTTGAGACCAATACCTGAATAAAGTACCTTCTTATCACCTACTGCCGCTTTCAAACACGCATAAGAATTCAAAAGAAGACTGAATCCCTTGTTTTTATTCTATCGTCTGATCAATTTTATTACAAATGACATGTAATACGGCTAGACCGACACCGGTTTAGATCCAGAACAGTTGCACGGGTTCAGGAGATCCGACCGAATCATTATATTGAAAGATACTGGCATGCCCACACAGAGACACATCGTCCCCACAGCCAAGGTTTTAAGTTTCGGTGGCCCTGGGCGTGCCGCCCAGGGCACCGAACGGCATTTCGGCGGCACGCCGGCGGCGTGCCGCCGAAACGCCGAAAAAATTTTAATGGCCAAAAAAAATAAAAAATTATGTTTTTTTAGATTTCGACGGCACGCCGCTCCGTTTCGCCGGCACGCCGTCCGTTTCGCTAAAAAAATTTTTAAAAAAATTTAAAAAAATTACATTTTTCGCCCGTTTCGGTCGGCACGCCGACCGTTTCGCTCGAAATTTCGGTCCGTTTCGCCAACGACACAAATTAACGATTTCCCCCAGCGAAACGCATCGCTGGGGGCAAAAAACCGAAATTTCGGCGGCACGCCAACCTTGCCCACAGCCACATGTGGAGCCTGGACCAATTTGGGATCAACATTAGTACATAAAGGAGAGACTCAAGAGACATGCAATTGTAAGAAAACCGAAAGGTAGGTTGGTATCATCATAGAAATTCTCATAAACGGTATTTGGAGTCGTCAAAAGTCAAAACCATAAGCAAGCAAGTAAAATTTTCTCTAATCTTTAATATATAGTTTTCTTAAAAAAAATGAAAGGAAAAGAAAAGGAAAATCTAGATTAGCCGTACGAATAAGGAGTAATTATGATTTCGTGTAGGCCCATCAAGGGATAGGTCTGTGTCGGTCCCAATTAAAAAGGGTATTGAAAGAGACGGTGGATTAACTTTGAAATTTTTGTACAAAGTAACTATTACAAGTTTGACACATAAGAATAGACAAACAAACTTTATTTAGCAGATAAGGGATGGAAGGAGTTTTAAGCTGGACATTTATGACAAAGGACTAGAATGTGAAAGGGCTTTTGTGACCATTATAGAATCCGGATTCTAGTAGAATCTGATTTTATAATCCAGAAAGTGTGTTTGGTTGGGATTTTGAGGCCAGATTCTTATACAATCTAATGTTATAATCCAGCCCATAATTCGAATTTATCTTAAAGGTAATTATAAGGATTATGGGCTTTGGTGCCTAAATTTCCAAAATCAATGATTCTACAGATTATAAATAACATATTATTTAATACACATTATAAAAAATAATAATATTATAAAAATTTCATATATAATCTATTTTCATATACAATACATTATCAATAGTATAATTGTATAATTAGATTCAAAAATCTATGATATCCAAATAAGATTAGAGATTTTGAAAATCAGAGATTATAATCTGGATTATCAAAATCCATATTATAATCCATAATCCACAGTGACCACCAAACGCCACCAAAGAACAAGGAATTTGACAGAATGACTTGAACCTTGAGCCCTTTAGTCATGGGTGTGTTGGGCTGAAAAGAATGATCTCGCATTGGAAATATATAAGACTTGTGAGCTTTGTGCAAAGACATGCTAAATGCTCATGCGTATGTTTGGCCATATTCTCTATGTTGGTTTCTAAAAGATTCCCTTCTTGAATGAGGAAGAATTGATGATATATTTGACAATGGAGCACAGAATTTAGATGATGAATTTGAGTTTTACATTTGTCAATGATAAGGAAGGAAAACTTTGTTCTAAAGAAAAGGTGAAGCATTCAAATTAATTGACAATAGTTGAGTTCATAGAAGCCACAATTTTCAAGCAAGAACCATGTAGGATTTGAATAAGTTTAAAGACCTGAGGATGAAGAAATCTTCTCTTTCAAGGAAAATCATCCGACATCTCTCATAGCTTATTGAATTGCTTGCTTAATGCAAAGGCATTGCCACATTAATTTAGTTTAATTTAGTTATGTAAGATTTTGTGGTTTCTAGAAGCCAGAAAAACATGATTGCTCATAAGACTCTACAAAGAATATCATTATAATATTGTATGATATAATACACAATAAATGCTGCAATAACAGGCACTGTGATTGGTGTATTCATTTTTTATAAAAAAATTTAATTTTAAATGATGATATAATTTATGTTTTTTTCAAGTGGATGCACCAACTATGACACTAGTATTATCACCACTGCATGAGTGGTGGGTGCATAATATGCACTTTATTATAGTGAAAATTGGTTTTTAGTTGTTTTTTAAAAAATAATTCACATTCAGTCATCCAATTCTTCACAATTAACATTTAGTGATACTTTTTTCAAATAATTAAAAACAAGTGTTGTTTTACTATTCACAGAGATTTTCTTTCAAAAAATACCCTTATAAACCTTTTTTAATCATGTTTTATTGCAAGTATTTAAAGAGCTGTATAAGTCTTCTAAGGGTATATTTGGAAACATGTATTTGTGAACAGTAAAATGACACTTATTGACAATTGTTTTTAAAAAAGCATTCCTAATTTTCAATTACAAGGATTTGGATGACTGTATCTGAATTATTGTTAAAAAAAAACACCACTAAAACTCAGTTTTTTTCTTATATATATATATATAGAGACACGTACATGTTAAAGATAGGTGAATGTAGCTTCTCTAAGTTTAATATATTTGCGACTTGCCTTGCAAGAGAAAAAAAATTCTCAACAAAGATGGCAAGAAGCAACACATTTTGGTACAACCCACTTTTCAACCCCACCAAACACATTGATAAAAAAAATTATGAAAATGAAAAGTCGCAATTGAAATCATCATGCATGTATGTTTAATGAAATATTCAAACTAAGCGTGTTTGTCTTGACTCTTGAGCCCCAACCGCGTGGGTCAAGTCCACCACATGGTCGGAGTCTACCAAGCCCGGAGCACTAGCCACGCTGACACAAACAAAAATAAGTAAATAACAAGACGAATGAAACAAAACCAAACCGCGTCAGCGACGTAGGTTTCCATGCATAAATACATTGCCAAAACTACCCTTCACACGCATTCAATTATCATATGGTATCTATGTAATTATACTTGAATTCAGGGTCGTTTGAGGAAAGTCAACAAGGAGGCTCATGCCTCATGCTCTGGCGTTTTTGGCGGCTACTCGCGACCAATAAAAGCACAAGACAAACAGGCCTCAGCCTCATGTGCTCTTGTTATCTGCATAGGAGAGAAGAAAAACTCATTTTTTGGTGGCTCAAGTCCGGCTTTCCGGCGACCGGAATCGGGATCCGTAGAAACCAGGGTTTTCCGGCCACCCATTTACAACTTTTGGATACCCAGATCAGATCCCGATTCAGTTTGGTGATGGTATCGACAAGCTGAGACGTTTAGTTTGAACCCAAACTAGCCGGAGATTGTCTCCTCCGGGGTGAGTTTCCGGTGAGGTGGTGATTGAGAGGATATTGTGTCTTCGATATTGAATGGAGAAATGAGGTGGAAATCTCTTTCTGGGTCGGATTAATGGGGAACTGTATCGGTTGTGACGAACATCCTGTTACGAGAAATCCAGGTATTCATTTATATTTTACAAGTTCAAAGCTCATTTTTTTACGAAATTCTTAGTTCTTTTTATTCTGCTATGGTTTGCTCAGAATCCTATAGATATAAGTAACTTTAAAAAAAATTCCAAATAACGTAGATAATATTGTTGGTTTAGCAAGATTCAAATGCTCTTAGTGTCATAGAATCAAACAGAGGGCAGACTTGATTTTTCTGGGAAGGCAGAGTGTGTGCTAGCTGCACTCTGAGGAAATCTGAGAGCGCTCTTAGCTGCACTCTGAGGAAAACAGAGGGCAGACTTGATTTTACCATTTAATCAACAGCAGCTTGCCAAACTCAAAAGAGGGTAAGGTACCTGAAGACTGCCAATCAAATCATGCACTGAGCTGTCTCAAATTTTTACAGTAATCCATGTCAAATGCTAGTTCAAACGGGAGTCATTCCTGGCTCTCAGATAATTCTTGTGGTGATTGCGGTTGTGGTTATCATCCATGACCAGTTAATATTAATTCTGAACTCTAGGTGAAGATCACTACTTTACTGTAAAAATCTCAATTGAAATATTACATGCATCTGCTATGTAGCAATATTGAGTAGTGACTTATAGCCAGAAGTTTGCTCTTTAATGCTATCAATAATTACAATTCTAGGTAGTTTTGGGTAGTATAATTTGTTTCTCATCTATGTCCAGAAATTTAGAAACTTTTTTGTTCTGCAATATTCAGTTGACATAAGCCTTGGTGCTGCTGCTGCATCGCCAACCAACCCAGACAGGGCAACAGCTACATCTCCTTCCAAACCAGATACATCCGGCAGAACAGGCAGTGTTCCGATAAGTCCTAAAAATGTCAAAGACCTCCGCCAGAATCCTGGATATAATAATGTTGACATCTTTACATATAATGAGATGAAAGTGGCCACTAAGAACTTCCGGCCAGACAAAGTTCTTGGGGAGGGTGGGTTCGGGATTGTCTACAAGGGTGTTATAGACGAGAATGTCAGGCCTGGTTACAAGATGATAGATGTCGCCATTAAAGAGCTGAATCCCGAAGGGTTTCAGGGTGATAGAGAATGGCTGGTATGTTTTGGCTTATCTTTGTTTTCTCAGTTTAACTTTGTATATTTTTGCTTCTTGACAGATATTTTAAATGTACAGATAGATACTATTGATACCGAGGCAAAACATAGACACTAGAAGAGATAAATAAATAGACTTAAAGGAATTGCAGTTTTTGCTGTTCTAGCTAATGGTCTTATGTAATAAACCAAATTTAAGTTGCTAGATTATCTAAACTTGACATTTTCAGCATCGGTTACTGGGAGTGCAGCTTTTGATCCTTAGGTAGGTAGACCAATGGTTTTAACACATTCAATGTATTGGTAGGGTGGAAGAGAAACCACTTAATGGGTACTACTTGGGAAGAATAACTAGGATCCTGATAACAAACACTACGTCCATGGATATGGCCCTTTTATATAGAATGAAATCTTAGCACAAATAATAGCAGAGGTGAAGCAACTGTAAGAGTCATGAATCAATAGATTCCCAAAGGCAACCAATAACTCAACTTATTTTAAGACCTTTTGATTCCAATGTACCTTGCCTTTACCTCATCTCTGATTTGTTCCACTGAAACCACATTATCTGCACATAACATATGTCAAGGAACCTCCTCTTGATTATGAATAGCTAATTCACCTACACTTGACTCATGGACCCTTAATATAAACCTCTTTTTACGGGGAACTCATTTGACTCAATGTCTATGACTATGACACTATCTAAAGCTCCTTCATGTGGATCTTTATTAACCTCAATCTATCTGATTGTTATCCTTTTTCTACCCAAAACCTACTAGATTAACTCTCTTGGGATTCTATTATATACATTCTCTAGATCAATAAAAACCATATTAAATTTTCTTCTCTATTCTCTAAATTTCTTCATTAATTATACACGTAAAAAGGTGGCCTCAAGAATAGATCCCTAACATAAAGCCAAACTGATTTTTTGACACTTGAGTTATTCTTCTTACCCTTTGTTCCATCACTTTTCTCTGCAACTTCATAGAATGACTCATAAGCTTAATTTCACAATATTCTAAACATCTCATTTATTCTTTCACTTGGGTACTTCCCATTCCTCCTCAAAGCATTTTTTATTTTTATAGTCCTTAAAATTCCATCAAATAATCTGATACTCCACAATAAACCTATCTCTCTCACATACTTCGACGCCTCAATTGAGATTCTATGTGTTTGTAAAGTCTTTCCTATTTTTATCTTGGCTAAAGCTCCCTTCACCTTTTAAACATAATAATGTTCTCCCTACTCTCTGATTCAACATTTGTCACAAGAATATCTAGAAATTTTGAAAATAATAAGGAACAAATAAAGAAACAGAGTGGTATGAAAATGAAGAGTTTTTCATGAATCATGAACTAATTTGTTGGGGTTAATATTTACGAACTATGTTGTGGTTAAGAATGTTTTCTATGATGTTTCGAATGTTCTATGATGAAACTTCACGGTTCTATTTACCATTGTTCTGGCTTCTTTTGCAGGCAGAGGTCAATTACCTTGGTGAACTTGATAACCCAAATCTTGTCAAACTCATTGGTTACTGCTGTGAGGATGAACATAGGTTACTGGTCTATGAATACATGGCTTGTGGAAGCTTGGAAAAACACCTTTTTCGCCGTAAGTAAACATTCACTTTAAGTTGTTCACTTTGATTAAAATGCAAGGTTATCTGAAAAAGTGATAGTATAATAATATGCAATTAGTAATGATATATGAAAGTAGTTGTGCATAGGGTTGCAAATTGGGTTAGTTCAACCTGAGAAGTGATGACCAAACTGGTTTTGGTTGTGTTCAGCTGAAGTTTATAAATAGGTATTTCGTTAAGTTTTGGTTCGAAAAAAAAAATACTAAATCAGATTACATCGGTTCTGTTTTGGTTTGAAGCTTAGGTTAAATTAAACTGAACCATGCTGAATTTAGGTGTGTGTGTGTGATGTATATGATATAATTCATGATATATCATATATATAAATGTATAATATGTATTTAATTTTGTGTTAACTTGTTGTAACCTGAACGGAAACAAACCAAACCTCTAATTTCGGTTCAGTTGATTTGTGTTTAGGGTTTTCCATTTCAGTTTGGTTCAAGTGTCAAGTTGGGGAAGGTTGGTTTTCAACTTGGTTCATTTTGGTTTGGGGTTGGACTACAGTTCCCTTGGTTTGATTTTGGGTTGACATCAATCTGGACCAAGCCAAACCAAGTTGCAACGTTAGTCACACACATAAAACACCACTAAAGAATTGTATCAATCACAATGAAAATATAGGATCAAAAGTTAGGTTGAATTTGAGAGTAATTAAGATCACTCTGATAAAATATTTTCAGAGCTAAATCCCTGCCCTTCCATTCATTCTATGTATTCTGTGCAACCAGGTGCGTGCCTTACACTGACTTGGTCTACCAGAATGAAGATTGCTTTAGGTGCAGCAAAAGGACTTGCTTTCCTTCATGGAGCAGAAAGATCCATCATATATCGTGACTTCAAGACATCAAATATTTTGCTCGATGCGGTTGGTATTTTGCCCATTTTCAAAGTTAAACATTCTACAAGTACATTTTTTTCCATAGATGGCATATGAGGTTCTCTCAGATGACAAGTTAATCTCTTTAGAACACAATAGTATAAGCAACCAACCATCCAAAAACAAAAATAATCATTCTAGTTTTCACAAAACAAGTGAGTTTGCTCACAAACTACTGTGAGATATTTCCAGTGACTGTTAAAAATGGGTATTTTACCTATTGCAATTTTTTGTCTACGACTAATATTGAACTAAACCTGCAGGAATATAATGCAAAACTTTCTGACTTTGGGCTTGCAAAGGACGGGCCTATGGGAGATCAGACACATGTTTCAACACGAGTGATGGGTACTTATGGATATGCTGCTCCAGAGTACGTAATGACTGGTGAGTCCATTAGATTTCAATAACCATGGAGGATGTAACTGTTAGTTCATGAGTTAAACAATTTATGTCATGTGGACAGGCCATCTAACTGCTCGGAGTGATGTATATGGTTTTGGGGTCGTGCTCCTAGAGATGCTCATAGGAAGAAGAGCAATGGACAAGAGCAGACCAAGCAGAGAACACAGTCTGGTAGAGTGGGCTCGGCCACTTTTGAATCGTAATAAGAAGCTGTTGAGGATAATAGACCCTAGAATGGAAGGCCAGTACTCAGTCAAAGCTGTCCAAAAGGTAGCTAATTTGGCCTACCAGTGCCTTAGTCAAAATCCGAAAGGGAGGCCTACTATGAGTCAGGTTGTTGAGGTACTGGAAACTTTCAAAACACCAGCTGATAACCAGGGAGACCCACTGTTGATGGTTGGAAGCAAGCCTGTAACTCTTTTTGAACTCCCCAAACCTTCCGTGGGTGATTCTACTGAGGGGAAGAAAAGCCCAAGGACAAGCACTGGAGAAAGGGAAGCTGAGATACAGCATATGCAACGAGAGAAACTAGTGACTGGAACGAGAAAGAGCAAGTCTCCTAAAGACAGTGAGCTGTATGACCATTCTCGAGATACTGATCCCCAGAAGAGGAGTTCAGCTTCTACAAGAAATGAAAATGAGAATAGATCTTTGGATGAAGATGATCTGTACAAGATTTAACACGGTAGTTTAATCTGATGAATTGGCTTGTAGAGATTTTGTTTTCATTTTTTTTCTCCCTTGGAACTTAATTTTGATTTTTCACATCTTCACATTAATTTTTTCCACTAAAATTCAAGTTCTCATGGTAATAGTATCTTCCCAAACTCAAACAACCAAAAAACAAAAGTATCTTATCTGCTACTAGGATTGACAAAACAATTTCATGCTACTTCATTCCAATGTTTCAAGGAAAATTCAATTTGCAGCATCTTATAACTTCTATTAAGAGCTACCACACATCTTTTTCAACCTGAACCATCTCAAGTGACTTTCATTTTTATAACCTCCAATTGAGTGTAGAAACATTCTATAAGTACATTTCCAATTACTAATCAAACTCTTAACACCATGTAAAATCTTTTCAGGATAGTACACTATCTGTTTGTCATAATCTTCAACTTGAAAAAGTTGTTTCTTGCATCCATGATATGAAAACTCCCTCTTATTTCATGACAATCATGGACTTCTCATCTCATATGACACCATTGGTTTCCTTCTTGTAGATGGCTTTGGAGTTATCCACCTAGCCATTTAGTTTGTTCACAAAAGCTCCAAAGCTTTATCTATTTTGTCTTTGACTTGAGAAAACAATCTTCTTCAAAAATTGAAGAAGCAACTGCATGACTATGTAAGCATTTTATCCAATACTTGAATCAATCTTCTTCCAATGACATCTTTGACGGCTTCCTCTTTGCAGATAGGTGATTATTTACCATGGCGCCTTTTCGGGTTTTCACTACATTTTTCCTTTTTTTTTTCCCTTTTTTTTAATCCTTCGTCACCAGCAACTATGTAGTCAAAAACTGCCTTAATTCAAAATTTCTTAATCAAAGAGAACTTATGAACGGGATGAAACGAAAGCTTAGTGTTTGTTTAGAAAGAAAAGAAATAAAATGCTCAAATACCATATAATCAAATGGGTTAACTGAAATTGCAATTCTTAAGGCATTTCTTCCCTTGGAATGAATAATCAAAATTATTCATCCTAAATTTTTTTCCCTAATTACCCAAGTAAAACAAATGACTCAATGGCAGACTTCCCTGACATGAAAGCAAAATGATTTTTTAATATCCAAGTCATTTATCTTACTCAAATCTATAATTCCTTTTATAATTATACATGCATCTCATAAGCTTAATTTCATGATAATTGACATGGCTTTGAATATTCTTATAACGGGCAGTAAATACTTTTCTTCCAAGCATATGATGTTATCATTAAAATTTAACAAATAATCTGGTTAACGATGCATGAACAATGTCTCTCATTCATTTACACCTATCAACTTTGGTTCTTCTTGGATGTGTTTAAAGTTGTTGCCAAAAGCAAAAAACCAAGAAGCATCTTCTTTGGTTTTTCATAATTTTAAAATTTATGTACATATTGGATTTAGTGGAACTCCATCGCTAGTGTTAAGGAGAGAGTATTGGGTGGATGATATGTCCTTCATTTCCCAACCTTCTTTCTTAATGACATCCTTTCATGGATTATCAAAAAGCCAAAAAAAAAAAAAACAAAGTTAATTTTGTGTTCAAGTCAAAAAAAAGCATGTTTGGTAAAATAGGCATCATAATCACTTGATACTTCATTAATCACAAATTATCACATGACACCCTATTAGGACTTAATTGATTTACCCAGTACCAAAACAATTGTAGACACCATAAGATTGTGATTAGATCAACGCAGACCCAAAACAAATCACAAACATTATTGGACTTGTTTGTTGACCAATGAAGTACTAATAGAAATCATATCTACTGTTACACACTATAATTGGGTTAATTTTTTTCACAAATAAGACGATTAGGTTTGTGTGTTGAACAATGGGGTGCCATGCCCAACCACACTATAATGGATTTGTTTTTGTGTTGAACAATGGGAAAGAGAAGCCGAAAGACCAAATCACAGTACTGAACAATGTAAATTTGGATGACGGGAAAAATAACAATTGTAATCAAAGGAAGAATAAGAAAGAAAAAAGAGAGGAGAGGATAAAAAAGAAAAAAAAAATCAGCCTATCATTAAGACAAGTAAGCTTATTAAAAAAGGTTGACCAGAGATGGGAGTATGACTAGAGCTGGCAATTTGTGAATTGGAACCAAGGTGGCCTCTTGGTGCTGAAATGAACTGCCATGCCACTCTTTAAATTGATGTTCTTCCTTTGTATCTAATTTTGCTCTTCCTTTGTATCTTATTTTGTGCTCTTATATTTCATGAGTTTTTTTTCAGGCCTCTGGTATTGTTTATAAGATCCAATCACTGCAAGGAATATAAGAATTCAAAGCTTTTCAACATGAACAATGTCAAGTAAACATGAAAGGTCGTATCCTTTTTAACTCACTAACAATCAACCATTGGTAACACCCAACCCCAAAACCAAAAAAAAAACATATAATATATATAATGGCTCCTCCTTGATCACATTCCCCTTCTCTTAAGTAATTCAGTCTCCCTCCTAACTTCAAAAAACAAACTCCAACAGCCCCTGTAATTATCCACTTCAACAATGAGATTCTTTAGATTTGAGATATTGAAGCAAAACAAGGTTGGTGTCTTTTTCCAGATCAGTCTGGTTAGATATTGAATCATGCAATTTCAAAGAAGGCTCTCCCACCTCCGACAACTTTTCCCTTTTGGTATGAAAAACTGAAATATATTTAGCTTTTGGTCAAAACTAATATCCTCCCTTACTGGTTTTTGCTTTAGCAATCCAAACTTTGTCTCCATTCATGAATTCATTGAGGAAGGCTCATCTTTTTACTTCATTATTGACCATCTACGCTTGGCTAAATAACTGTTTTGCCACCTCGTTGCCAAGCAAGATGTAAATACCTAGGTATCGTTTGGTAACGCTTTTCAGAAGTGTTTTTTTGCTTTTGAAAGCAAAAAATTACTTTCAAAAGCAAAAGTGCTGTTTGGTTATACACACATAAAGCAATTTATAAGAAGCAAAAAAGCAATTTCATTGCTTTTCAAGAGAAGCATAGAAATGTTGCTTCTCACTTTAACCATAAATTTGCTTTCTTGCTTCTAAAACCCTCAACACAAAACTAGACTAGGAAAAAATTAACCCATCATGTCCAATCCAATCCGAATAAACGGGTTCGGGTTGACCCGTGTAATAGTTGGGTCGACTTCGGGTGGGGGATTTACTAACCTATTAGTATTCAGGTCAACTTGAATCTAGACCGATAATGATACGTTTTAACCCGTTAATGACCCGTTTAACCCAATAATGACCGGTTCAACCCAACAATGACCCGTTTAACACAATAATGGTCCGTTTTACAAGATAATGGCCTGTTTAACCTGATAATGGCTTGTTTAACCCGATAATGACCCGTTTAACCCAATAATGATCCGTTTAACCCGATAATGACCCGTTTAACTTAATAATGACCCGTTTAACTCGATAATGACCCGTTTGACCCTAAATTATATCATTAATTCATGTTATATTTCTATTGGTGTATTTTTTATAATTAAAAAATAAAAAATTTAATCGAGTTGGTGGGTTGAACCCGATTATTGGCGAGTTGGGTTTGGTTTTGGGTTTTGCCAACCCACCAATAAACAAATTACAATTGATACAACTCCATGAAATTCAAAAATTATGCACAAGAAAGCAAAATTTCTGTGTTTTGTGGAAGGTAAAGGTACTTGCAGGAAGGAAAATATTACAGCATTTTATCTACAGTTTCCTGCTTTGATTCTGTCTGTCCTTTGCATGGGAGTCCATCTAGTTACACCATAATCAGGATTCAGGAGCAATTTCCTGAAAGGTAAGACATTTCATTCCAAGTGTCAAGGTAATTTTCCAATGGAAACAGCCATGTAAATTAAAAAAAAAAGTCAACTTTAACATGGAATTCCGTTAGGATTAGCAAATGATCCACCATTCAATCATATGACATAAGTTTAACGCAGAAAAGAGCAGTTGCAAAAGTTCTGAAAGGACAAAATCAATCAACAAGCATCAGGAAAAATATATCACTGATCAAAGACCATGAAAAGAAGTTCCCCACAAGGCACATTTTCAGTGATATTCCAAGCAACAGCAGTAGCATTAGCAATACGAGTATTCTTGTATACAACCACAGCCAGGCTGATAGCTGAGAGCCAAAATGGACACAAGCACCACTCACCTTAATGTAGTTTAATTGCCATTATGAAAGAACTGAAGCAACAATGAAGTGGGGGAGAACAGGAAAAAGAAAAGATATCTCTAAGAAAAAGGTTCCATGTGACAATGGTCTCAAAGTGTATGAGCTGTGAATCCTATGTTTCATGCATCAAAAAAATTTTTTTTTCCTTTTATCAGATGCATCAGCAGAAGTTTGGTTGCTCCACAATATAGTTACCAACATCATTGATGGACTGAACAGCCTAGCCACTCTACGTTTGTCATAGCAACGAAAATGTCAAATGGATCAACTGAAAGAGATATAGTAGGTTTTTGCAAGGGAAAGGAGTTTCCTGTTAAGTGTCTTAGATGTTTGTTACCAAATCTTGAATTCTCTGTTATGTAGGACGTTTTGGTTTTTCATTACCAGTCACCTAAAACCATTGATCTCCATATTGGCAGATCAGCTACCTGATTCATAGACATATATAAAGCTGAATCATTAAACTCTAATATCTGGCACATACAGCCAAGTTATATGCCACCCTGTTCCTTGGCCTCTCAATGATAGAAAACTGAAAAGTTACAGAATGTGGAGGCATGTTATAATGTGGAGGCATGTTATTAGAAGAAAATAAGCTTGAGGGATGAAGGAAACTAGTCAAACATCATCTGTTTACAGTTGAAATAAATGCTGGTACAGGTAAAAGGCTTGAGAAATTCAATAATCATCTTAAAGCCTCAATTATGCATCCAGAAATGCACTCCTTTAAATTATAAGAAAAGTATCAAATACTAGTACATCAAAAAATTCTAGCTTTACTTCTTTGACAAGACTACTTGTATTTTGGAAGAATTCCAACTGCACTGTCTCTAACAAGTCTAACCATACTTTCAGAATGTATAAAACATTATAGACCAAAACAAACTTTGATGACATTAGTGGCATTTCCATTCCTTGTATCTTACCAAGTACTCTTTCTATGGTTCAAACACTTTACTACTACATTCATTATATGTAATATATATATCCAAATATAAACTGTTGGATTATGGCAGTACTTGCGTACGTATATAGAACTGGAAAGAGTACAAGAACAGAACGCTGCATTCAAAGTTGTCAATTTCCAGGATCCTAGGCTTAATATTGATGAATGGTTGATACTCTCACAAAACCCACATGCAAGAGATTTCAACAGTGGCCTGGGTCCCAGAAAAAAATATATCAGCCATCTAGTTCTTTATTTTGTCAATATACTCATACAGAATATTCTGTTCAGAAGCAGGGAGGTCAAGGTTCATGCTACCTGAGAATGAAATTAAGGTCATGTTTGAAGTATCTCAAAGTGCTCACCCCAGATATGATGCAACTTTAATGCAATCTGTGCAACAGTTCTCCTCTCTGCTGGATTAGTGAAATCCATGGCTGCTGCTTCATTAATTGCCAATAATAACTCCCTCTTCGCTTTTGTGGACAGAACAAGGATATCTGGTGGATGGGTGGCGCTCAATTCCACCACCTAGACATAAACATAACAAGATCACAATGACAAATCAGCTCTATCTCTTTGCTAAAATAAAACATCAGTGACACCATTGATGCAAAATTGATCGGAAAAGACATAATTGGAACAAAATGAGAAACAATCAATCCTCTAGCCAACCCAAGAAGGTTTGCTCTATATAATAATTCAAAGAATTATCTAAATTAAAGTCACTTTCATTAGCTCAATAAATAGAAAAGCACAAGCAACCCCATAATTTGCATTTGGAAAAAGGAAATGAAAGGCCACATCAAAAGATCCATCCATTCTGGGTAATGCAAAGTAGCCTACCTGATGCAACCAAGGGATTATGGAGTTGAGAAATCTTTGATCTAGCAGATATGCAATCAGCACACTAAGAATTTCATTTACAGTCTCATTTGATAATCTGTCAAGGACAGGACCAGTTTTATGGAGAAGCTCAACCAGAATACGATCATCACCAGAACAAAGGGCCTCCAGGAATGCAGAGTCTAGGTTCCCCGCACTTAGAAAATTCTTCACACGTTGCCATAAGGTACTCCTACTTTCTGAATTTCTCTGTCCCACATTAGCATTGCAAGCAAAAGTAGAATGCACATCTCCAATTTTTCTTGTTGGATAGCAATCCCTTCGGGATCCCTGTCCAGAGCTCTGTTTGATGCCCCTGCCTATGGGATTTCTGACTATGTTCAATGTAGTATCCCTCCACATTTCGGCACCTTGTTTAACAGAAGAGCTTGACGTGCTCCTTGAAAATGCATATTCCTCCAATACCTCCCTATTTCTCATTGGTAGCAGTGAGGATTGTCTATTATGTATGTCTATTGAAGGCCTAGGACTGGAGGTCGAAATTCTAGGAGAAGAGGAAACACTTTGGTTTTTCTTCAGCAGCTTTGATCTTAAAATGCTAGAATTCATTTCCCCGGTAGTAAGGCTTTGTGCTATTCTATCAACTGTATGTTCTAGACCCAGTACCTTTGACTGCAAAGCAGAGAGATTATCCATCGCATTCCCCATAAACACCTGAAAATTTGTTTCAAGAAAAAGAAAAAGAAAGATAAAGATTTGAAGCAACGTAAACATAAAGAACAATTTTAAGAGAAAAAGATTCCCCATAAAGTCCTGAATAGTTTTCTTAAAATAAGAAAGGCAAGCTAAATATTTCAGCAATTTTATCATATAGAAAAATCTAAGTAAAAATGACGGCATGCGAATTTCTCTTAACTTTTCCATGATATGCATAGTGAGGATGGTATTAAAAACTCCACACACTGCTGACAGTGCACCATAGTCACAAGGCCAGTTCTCCCAGTGTTTAGATGAATAAACAAATCAAAACTTATATTATCTAGCATAAAATAACAGAAGCATGAAGTTGTTGAGATATCAGTTTCCATTTCCCAACCATATTGTATGGAATAAACCAATAGCTGAAATCATGTACTCTAGCCAAGTTGGAGTTCGATATGTGTACTTGTATAATAGAATATGAGCAAGTTTAAAACAACTGAAGCAAGTTATTGTCCTTAAAATTCAGTGGGAATTTATTGTTTACTGGATCCAGGCCCATGTTATCTATCTACCACAAAATATGAGCAGGAAACAGGTGAACAATTCATTAGATATATGAATATGTCTTGTCTACCAGCTGAAACATTATTACAGTAATCATTTAACTCAGCTCACATCTCTAAAGTTTTGGCAGAAACTTTGCTCCTATAAGCATATTGAAATATACTTTGGAAATGCCAGGTATGTTTTCAAGAGTGAAAATCAAAATTACCTGCAAAAGATCCATTAAGTTTGACTGTTTATTCTCAATTTCCACAAGATGTTTTCGAATGATAGATATTTCATTAGCTGTTTGTGAACAACAACCATTAACACTTTGGGAGTACAATTCTGTGACTGAAGAATCCAAACTTTTACGTTCCTGCATTCTGTCAAGAAATATTTGATCTTCATTGCCAGCCCCTTCATCTGCAGATCTCTGCTTGTCCCCCCCATGCTTCAATAAACCACCATCCTCTGGATGGTCGCAGGCAACTGTAACATGTTTAGTCTCAAAATTACAACTGTAAAGATTGGACTGGGAAGAACACTCTTGTTTGTCATCCATTGGCACATACTCATACATGGTTTCATGTACACCTGTAACATCTGCATTCATTCTTTCTAAACTTTTAGTAATGCAACTGCCCTCAGATTCCTCATTGTGGCCATCCATAGACATGATGCTACGCATTTTCGAAACTGCAAGTTCAATATGCCAATCATTTGCTTTAGAATGTTGAGGGCTTTCAACATCATTTTGGCATGCTTTCCTCAAAGTTAGTGGAATCCTTTTCTTCATTGAGCATTTACCACCTTTCTTTTGGATGGCATCTTTCCACCCACCATCGCTAGCACTGGTCAGATCACTAAAGTCACCTCCACAGAAATTTTCTGTCTCAAGAGCAAGATAAATAGTTAAATGAAACTTAGCTATGATCTAATAAACAAAAAATAACAATTTATGAACCCCCCAAAACAAATATAAATAACTGAAAGTGAGCTTGAATGGGAGGCAATAAATTATATATATGTGCCCATTTCATGCTTGTAAAATTTGAATTACATTCTTATCTCTTGGCAATATCATAGTCAATCAATCAAGTTAAAACCATGCACTGAAGAGGCCAAAAACTAAACCAACCAGTTTAGTTGGTTTGTAGAACCATCATAGGCACGAAACAAAACAATTAATTGGTAAGTGGTTTCAGATATTAAGGGAGGAAGTGAGAATCATCTGAGGAGCAACATGCAACATTGTTGAGAAGTATGTTAGCAGGATAGATGGTTGGGCTACTACTCCTTATGCTGGTTCTCATGGCATGAATTTCTGGAATTATAGCATATTTATGATTTTGAGCAGCACAAAAATTTTGAAATGGAGTTTGGTAGCATGAAATTGGGAGATATTTCTAGCAACATATCACCTACAAAGGGGAAATAACCGTCAGATTGAGAGACAGGGAAATCTTCCTCAACTGCTAAAAGTTGGTATTATAACTGTTTTTATGCAAATAAAACATATATAGAAATAAATAATAATAAGATAACTAACATGCATAAATAATAAAGATACCTTAATAAGGAAAGTTTTTGGGTAGAACATAAATCAACATTTTTATTCCAATAACTCTACACAATTAATTTTATCATAAAACCAAAACCAAAATACCAATCACTTCATTTTCATTTAAAAATTAAATTTATTTCCAAAAAAGAAAATACTAGACCAAGTATAACTGTATGACGTATATTAATTTCAAGCAATTTTATCAAGTTCTAAGGCACCAAAATTAAAAGAAAATTCATTTCTATAATTTATTTTCAATTTAAGAAAAAAAACAATACACTTTTGCAAAATAAAAAGAGCCACATTGATAGATCAAGTGTCATTGTATGCCATGTTGATTTTATGTAGTTTGATAAATTTAAGACATGAATGGAGGAAAGGATTCATGTTGCCAACCTCTACTAATTGGTTGAGCCATTTGGCTATTTATGTTAATAAAGTTTTAAGACATCATAGTTTAATAAAGAGAGAAAAAAGTGTTTTACCTTCCAAATTCAATCCTATCACTTCAATCTAAAGCAACACTTCAAGCTCTATGTAATAAGCTTATGTTTGTGCATATGCACAAATCTACCCGAAAGAACAACGAAATGGGGGTTCTTTTGAATATGTTGACAGAAAATGGGGGAGGGATATTTCGGCTTGAAATGGGAAACATATTCCAATGAAACAGAAAAAAATTATTGTTACTTACACATTTATAACTCAACACATGCAAAACTTCCTTCTGTCTCCTATTTGTCAGCAAAATAGGGGAGACCAACAAAAGTCAGTTTCCCCGTGTTTTCGCTTCATTTCATGCAAAATTTCAACAGGTAGCCAGCATTTGAAACCATGGTTGGTGCTTTCAAATCATTATCATGTGCACTGCTTCAGATGTTTAGTCTGTGGCTCATCTTTTGGTGCATTTAAAGATGTCATACCCTATGCGGGGTTTCCTTTTGGAGAAGTTTGACTTAGATGATCCATGCCAGGCAATCTATATGACTTCCTTTTATGCTGGAATTGTCAGAAGAGGTCATGCAGAGCCATTGACATTGTACCCATTGACTATTTAATGGACTCTTTCCAACAAAAGATAATAGTGCATCTTTGAATGAGTGGAGGATACTATCGACTGTGTTCCTTCTTGGATGTTTTTCTCCTTGTTTAAATGGACTGATGGTCTTGTGGAACCTAGGGAAGCCTCTTTCTCTTGTTTTATATTTGGTTGGCAATGTAAGTGTTCTGAAGAGAGTCATACTTGTAAGTAGCTGTTTGTTTGTCACAGCCAGACCGTGTGCTTGCATTTAGAAGGACTGTGCTAGTGTTTTACAGATAGGGTTCACCATCAAGAAACAAATTTACATACCATAAAATCAAAGGCAGTAAAAATACAAAAAAGAACAAAATACATAATGAAGTATACTGATAGCCAATGACAGTGATTTCCTCTACAAATATCTCAACAGCCAATGTAAACAGAAATCTTTCTCTGTAAATTTAATTAATTGACCACTAAACCTTTCATTGAAGATCCAGCTTCTGAACATTCAGGAGAATCAGACCCTGGAAGATTTTTCCAGTATTGTAGAGCCTGCAGTACTGAATCTCTAACTGGTTTCACCTGTAGAAAGTAAAAGAAGTTACTAAAATAATCTAGGGTTCATATATTTGCAAGGAGAAAAATCCTCCACAAAAGCTAATAATTCTAACTGACCTTGTCAAAACGGCAGGATTCAAGGGAACGGATAGAGGATGCCTTATAATGCCCCAACAACGAATTCCCACTTGCACCAATCACTCCTAATGCTATAGAAGCAGCTTTTCGTGTTGTCCAGTCATTATTTTTGAGAGCTTCTTGGATGCTGGTCATTGCAGCAGATAAAGAATTTTGTGTTCGAGCACCACCCACCTGACATAGTAAGGTAAGTAGTGGATTAGAAAATTATAATGCCAATAACTCATGGATAACAAAAGCAGATAAAGAGATGGAAATTGCTTCCAACCATTTAGGGACAAGAATGATAAATCCCAGGGAAGAATGAAACTGCTTGCCTAATACCATTGAACAAATTTTAATTCAAATGCAGATGACTGACCTAATCATGCACAAATCCCATTCTACCCAATCATGGGCATAATGTTTACACATTGATCAGATTGGGACCTTTACCAGATGATCTCCAGTTGGATTGACAATCTATACCAAGATGATGGATCCAACAAGTCAAAAGAATAAACAAAACAACAAATTGCTTGTACCAGTTGGGGATCTTCCAACCTATCTCAGGATTGAATCATATTGTAAACTATGATCATGCCTATTCCAAATTGAGAAAATCTAAACGCTCCTTTCAGTTGTCTTTATCTATTTTTAATTAAAGGACCAGTTAGCAATCCTCTATATCAGGACAATGGAAACAAGTATATGAAAAGAGAATATATCACAGAGTTACATTAAGGACAAATAAAGTATTATTAAATTTTAAAAACTCATTTCAGTGACAAAGACTACATATTATTAAATTTTGAAAAAAAATTAAATGGTTTGCGAAGTGATTACATTTCAGAATGCTGATCGCTATTAAATTTCAGCAAATATTAACTGCTTGAAGATTGTAGAATCTAATAAGAAATGCCAATACGTGCAAATTTGACAGTTCTTGAAAGAAAAGCCATGGTACTACAAAAGGACTAAAAGAAGACCAAAAATAATCTCAAGGGAGAAGGCATTCTCCAAAAGTCCAAATAAGAGAAGCATATATAACGGAAGATTAAGAGTGAAGACTTCCAAAAAGGGAAAACGAAAAAATAAAATGGAAGGGGTTGAGCCCCTTACTTGATTTGGCTGTGGCCAATCCATCCTTTATCGTAAGGAAGATTCTCATAATACTATTTCATTGGTAAAGTATATTAAAGAAGGGCCTTGGAGCATTGAAGAAATCATAAATATAATTTTAATATTTTGGTCTAGTATTTTCATTTTACTTGTTCACAAGTTAATATGCTAACTCGTTAGTTACCATACAAATTCTTTTGCATCTGCGTTATGCAAAATTGTCCTAAGCTTGGGTAAGTGAGGCATGAAAAATATCAGAGAAAATAAAGAAAAGAGATAGACAAAAAACCACAAAAGGATACATGGTTCACCCATAAAACATGGCTACATCCATGAGCAACAGCAATCAAGAACACTTGTTATAATAGGTAAGAAATTGTTCCTTGAAATCAATCTTAATGATCAAACATTGCAAGAAAGTATTCAACCATAATCTAAACTCTAAGAAGCTAAACAACCACTTTTAAAATGGATCATTCTCTCACAACATAGAAGTACACCCTCAAAAAGAAACCATGAAAAAGTGGCAGCTATCACAAAGCTGTGCCAAAATTTCTCCTAAAGGACCATGTAGTAACCGTAAGAGCAAACCCCTCTCCAAAGAGCAATATGTACATGCATAAAAAAAAGGGCTTTTAACATGGAGGTAACTCCCTTAAATGCGAAGGGCTCAATCTTTATCAAAGAAAGTCTCAATGAGGAGATAATCTCTTTCACCAAACCCAATGATTAAGAAACCTTTTGTAGAATGAGACAACCTCTTTCACCATACCCATTGATTAAGAACCCTTGTGTAGAATCCCTAAAATCATATTCCCAATAGAAAGTCCGAAAACCGTTCCAGGAAACTATCAAACTTATTTTCCCCAAAATAAGTTCATAATTTTAGGACTCACATAGGATTCAAGACAAATCCTAACAGCTAAGAATTTCTTCTCACTAATCCATGAATTGCCATTCCAATAGCAGCAAAAAACTATATTTGTAACCTGTAACAACCTTTACACAATATGAAAGAGCTTGCCATAACACATATACACCCACTTAGAAACATGCAAATATACATACATTTGTGTTACTTATCAATGTATATCTATCCACGTACATGCATATAAAACATAGTTATGTTAAGAAGTTTTGGAAATGGTCAATTATAAACCTTTCCCCAATCTTTAACCCATCCCTTCTAGTATGGGTTGAAGAAAGAACATGGTATGCTTAGTGTTTAAATAACCATTTTATTATTAATACGAGTAATTTAATCTCCGATGTAATTGGAAAAGACCAACGTAATTCATACCCTTCCACGCTCTCTTCTTGTCACAAAATGTTGATACTATGCTCATCTTGAACCAGAAAATGACACAATTACCCTGAATTGGTCGAAGCTCTAAACCTGTAAAAGGTCTACCTGCCCCTGAAGGTAATCAGGATCCTAGTAGAAGCACCATCCAACAAAATACATAAAACTAGAAACATACACCAGAACTGATAGAATTATGTAATCAGAACTCAGAAGCTTATCGAGATGGATTCCACAAAGATACAAACCAACCTGAATAATACTTCTGATCAACTCAATGACGGCTGGTTTTGCCATGAAGTGTGGATTCTTAAGCAGCTTAATGACTCGAGTTAATAAACGTAGCAAAATTGAGACAGGAGGATTGCTGGTACTATCAATGACCCTTGCCAGACATAAGGCTGAACCACATTGCACTTGCCTATTTTGTTCACCCAAAGCTTCAAAAAGAGGCTTCACAATCACGACAAAGACTCCATCATTTTTACCTCCATGAATACTTAGTTTTGAAGCCAAAATACCCACTGTTTCCACACATGCATCTCTCACAACTGAATCTGGATCCTTGAGTCGTTTGACAATGCTTGCAACCATCTTCCCAAGGTGTGGACCAAGGAGCCCCTCGTGGAACATTGCTAGTGTACCCATAATCCTAATACACTCCTTTCGAACAGCACTCTTTTGCTCTGAGTCAGTATCAATAATGCAAGAAAGAAATGGAGAAACCCCTTCTGGAGTTAAACCTTCAGCAGTTTTCTCAAGCTCTTCAACCGCAATGTGGTAAGTGTCCCGGTCTGCAAGTTTGTTCAATGCAAGAACGACACGATGCTTCAGCTCAAAAATTGCATGCTGTGGATTAACTCTAGCATTCCCTTTGGTCCTTGGATGCAAATGAGCCTTCATGTTATGTGTCCTTAAAGACTAGCTTCTGGTGCTTGCTATCATGCTATGACATTGAATGTGCCAAGATGTTGCCCTTCATAGTAATGGCAGCCTAAATGGCTAGCATCGTTAAAGAATTAGAAGAACAATAGAAGTTCTTTTAAACAACCAGGTTAAGTTCAAACCTATAGGTTCCATGCATTGGATTTCCAAAAATTCCTTTCTTCGCATCATATAAGACCTGGAATCACAAAATTAAAATCAAGGTTATTCAACGTTCCATGATAAAATAATCAGTGCCGGTACTTTTCATGCCTAAATAGAAACTATAGATGCAAACGCCATGACCTCTAACATCATGTACGAGCAATGCAGAAGTTCCAACAATCATAAACAGAAACTAACCTAAATTCGTGACTTAAGTAGCAGTTCCTGCCAAAGAAAAAAAGTAAGAAGAAGACATTATTAGAAAATTCATTAATTGAAAATAAAATCTTACCGAAGGAACTGTAAATAAAAGACAAAATAACAGACTGAACTCATAGAAACAGGCACGACAAGTCAGTAGATTCAACAAGAAAACGAAAACAGAAACAGCAGAGAGTGTAAATGGAGGATGAGGAAGAGATTCAGCAAGTCACATTGTCAAGGCAAAATAGGGTTTTGAATCAAATGCAAGCAACCCCAGAGATAGCCCAGTTATTCACCTCGACAACACTCCAATAGACCCTAAAAGAATCACAGAATGTGGCAACCAGAGTACGATATTCACGTCCAAAAATCAGAAAAATTTACAGAAGATTCAAGAAAACCAACAGTAAAATCAAAACATCAGCGAAAAAAGTAACAGAAACAAGATTCAAATTTTCAGCTTATCTTTTGAAGTTCAAAACGAGAAATTCAAAACAACAAAAAATTTAAAAAGAAAATACTCAACAGATCTGAGGCAAAAAGAACGAATCTCAGAACAAAAAAGTTTAGCCGAACTTCGAGAATATCTTACCCGTACAAAAGCTCTCTAGCAGAGAGAGAAAGATGTGATCATTTCTCGAGGTTTTGTACTTTTTTGTTCGCTCATGATTCTTTTCGCGCTTTCGCTTCGATTTCGAATTCAGGGAGCGTTAGGTGGGGTCATCTTGTTAGGCCCTCCGTTAGATGGAAGCCACGTGGATGTCGTATTGTGGTCTTTAACTGAATTTATAGTTCAAACCTAACGCGTAGAATCTATCTAACATATAGAAGTTTAATAAACACACTTCAATCTATCTCCTATTTATCTATATACCATGTATAACTCGAGGTGGTCCCTTGGGATTTGTGCCAACCAAAGTGTAAGGCGTTTCATAAATGCACATACACACCATTGAAAAGATACATTAATAAAAGAATATAATAGTAAAAAATGCCTTAATTTTTCTGAAACTCATTAGTCAGTTAGGCAATTGTTTCCTCCCACGAATGTGCACCCTGCTAGTCTATCAATATATCAAGCCCCCCTTGAGAGCATGCCAACTAACAACTTTTCTAAAGCACCATTGGAAATTTTTGCAACGATGCATTATATTTGGGATATGGGTTGTCTTTTGCGATCTTACCCATTCTACTCCAAAACAATAATTGCTTTACTTCCTATATTTTCTCTTATAAATCATCTCTCACTTGCTCTCCTTCAATACCAAACAAAAGACAAGTGTTCACTCCATTGTTATACATTTCCATAAAATTCTCTTTATAATAATGCTATTATAAGGAAACAATCCTGATTCTAGGGCCTTTTGCATTCATGCCCTAACCTTATAATATATTTGTTTCTATGTCCTCTTGTTTTAAGTATTCGTATTTTTACCCATCAATTTAGCATAATCATTTTAGATGTACCCTAACATTAAATTCCATTAACTTTTATTGTTTATATTAATTAAATGACTAAATTAACATTCTATAAGATAAAAAAAATTAGATAGCCAAATGATTATATGCTTAGCTGAATTAAATGAATAGTTATCAATAGAGCAAATTAACATTGATGACTTAAGGTATAGATGCAATAAATATAACAATACAATAACACAAATAGAAATAAAAAACAAGATGCAAAATATTTTTATTTTATAGAAAGTTATTTTGGTCATTTAATAAAAAAATAAACAACAAAAGTTAATGAACATTAACATAGAGGGTATAATTGCAACGATAATACTAAATGAAAGTGTATAAATACAAATACTAAGAACAAGATGATATAAATGCAAACTTGTTATAATTTAGAGATATGGATATAAACACAAATACTAGCATTTATTTCCGTACTTGATTGCTTTTTAATTGTATAAACATTGTTTAAATATTTATATCTATATCTATATTATAAATAAAGGGTAATGCCCCTTGGGAAGCATGACAAAAAGTATATCCTTTTTGTTCATAATGTCCTTATAAATCATTGTTAAAGTTCATTAATATAAGATATAGTTATATTTCTCTCTCTAATACATTTGAAGTTTTCTTGAATAGTTACAAAACAGTTCCCTTTTTTCCAACCACTTGTTTAACTCCCTTAGCTTTTATTTGCATATACTAGGGGGTTGCACGCACTACGGGCATAGAAAACGTGGGTCCACTTAGATAAACAACCGAAGTAGTTAGTTTAAAATAGTGGGAAATTATTTTGTTTGGGGAGGGCAAATTTTGGAAAAAGAAAGGTGGCCAGAATCTAAAGGGAATATTCCCCCTCTTCTCTTTATTAATAGTATAGATACCTGCAATACTAAACATGTACCCCGCTAGTACTATATAAAAAGGGAAGCATCCCCTTAGGAAGCTTGCCAACTATTATGTGCGACTTCCTTAGAATGCCCTTACATTTCATTGTTAAGCTTTATTAATAAAGGGGTATAATAGTCATACCAATCTCAACACATTTAAAACTTAAGTAGTAGCAAAATTGTTACCATCCATCTACATCCCTTCCCTTTCTACATATGTGCAGTACTGTACGAGCACCTAGCTTGCTATTACATAAATAAAAGAAAGACATTGAAGTCATTCATAATAAGAATATCTAATATCTTAGCTTGGAAAATAAATTTATTAGTTAATGACATTTAATCCAATTAACATTTAGCATCACTTGTTTAATTTGCACCAGTTGAAAATTCTCGTATTATCACAAGTTTTCTAACTTGTTTATGTTGAGATATTGTATTTCGGCACTCTTTTATACATAGTTATACTTCATTTATTAATTTAAGCTTTTTTGTGCAACGGTTGTTTAACATGATATTGGAGCAAGAGGCCTTATGTTAGACTCTTGGGGTGAGTTGCCTTGGCATTTATTTGTATCTGCGGTATAAATGCCCTATGTTTCTCCTTCCTATATAAGTTCCCATGTGAGGGAGTGTTGAGACACTGTATTTGGGCCCTTTGGTATACATAGTTGCGCTTTTACATGTCATCTCAAGCTTTTAGGTTCAAAGATTGTTTAAGGTATTTTTGAGTAAACTATAGAAGCCTAACTTAGAGTCTAGAAATATCATTAATGATGCTTTCCATGGTTTCACCTTTAGAACAATTAATGAAAGTGATAATTGAAGATTTTGAGTTTAACCAAATTTCTTGAAGTTTCATCCATTGAAATCGCTTTACCATTACAAAGTTAATTTTTAGATCAAAGGCCAATTCTTATCTTAAAAAAAAAAATCAAATATTTTACTTTAAGGAGATTGCGAAAGGAGCAAAGTATTCAACTTATATAAGGACCACATTGAAAGAGTTTTTAATGAAGTTAAGTTGTCATTTACCTATATATTATGTCTTTACAATGGCAAAATGATCCAGAGTAATGAAATTCAACATATTCACTTACTAGAGCAAAGGAAAATGTTAACTAACCAAATGTGAAGGGAGATTATTTTTATTCGAAAATGTAGGGGAAATTATTTGTAATTAATTACACAAGCTCCTCAAAGGAGGTCTGTTTAACTTATCGATTTTTTAAATAATGAATTGCATACAAAAAAATAGCTTTTAAAATAATGAAAAGAAAGGGACAAAAAAAATCAAACAAACACTTTAGTTGTGTGTTGGAACTCTGAATTTTGAGAAAAGGGAAAAAAATGTTAGAAAACACTTTCTTTTGTTTTATTAAAACTAGGAACAAAGATTTAAGAAAGAATTTATTAAAAATATGCCGATTATGAAAAGTCAATGATTGAACAATCCTCCGATGAAAAATTGGTCAAATAAGTTAAGTTCTTAATTAAGCAATCCCAAACACTGCCGCAGAAAAGACAATAAGTTTTTTCCGTAGCTAATGGCTTATATAGAAATTCAAGTTAAAGATTTCTCAGAGTTTTTGGCTTAAGAACATGGCAGAAGCTATGGCACTTTTGGAAGATGTTAAAGCTATAGCACTTTTGAAATATCATTATTTTACCTCTAAAAAGCATCACTTAAAACCAATTTTCTGTAATTATAATTTTCCTTTTCAAAACGCTTTTACACTTCATTGTAAGCGTGGTTAATAAAAAAGGTATAATAGTCACACCAATTTCAATCTATACTATAGAATAGGCCCTTGAGAAGCGTGCCAACAACTATGCATGACTTCCTAAAAAACCCTTATTATTAATTGATAAGGCATAATTAATATAAGGTTAAATTAGTCAAGACTCAACCTATTCGTTTAAAATCTAGATGCAATAGTGTACATTCACCATGCTAGTTAATTTGAACTTATTCCCTTACCATTGCGTCATTCCCTTCACTTTATAATTGCATGTACACCCAGCTCTTATTTAAAAAATCTTCTAAAATCATCGAAATTTTTACTATTTATTTTCCTTCCTTATAATTCTCACCAACGGCAGGGAAAAAAAAACTTAGAATCTATACTATTAATAAAGAGAAGAGGGAGGAATATTCCTTCTAGATTCTAACCCCATTTTCTTTTTCCAAATATTGCTTTCCCCAAACAAAACAATCCCTCACTATTTTTAACATGTTGTAACTACCTCGGACTGTTTCTCTAAGTGGGACCATGTTTTCGCGTAGCTCGTGTAGCCCCTAGTGGTAAAATAAATAAACAATCAATCTTTTTTTTTTCTTTTTAAAAGTATATTTCATTTTTGTTTTGGCTTGTTTCTTGTCCTTTCTTTTGTTCCCGACTCAAAGCTGCCAACACAGCCTTCCAATTTCCAGTTTTCCACTCACGCATTGAGGTTTCATCTACCGGACCACTTTATGGTGGGAATCTTCTTCCATGCTGATCGCATCAGTTATTACCGACTAGCTAGTATCCGGTGCGAGCTGTCACTCAAACCCTAGACCCATCGAAGTTGCTTCAGTCGCTGCTATGAATCTCTTAGTTCTATTTGATCATCTTGGGTATTGTACTTACATATCCCAATCTCTTTTCATTGACAGTAGATTTTTTGGCCCCCATTTCATTTAAGCACAGTACAACACTGGAATTCTGTTAATAGTTTGTTCCAAGAATTTGCTGGTAAACTATGTAGAAATATGTTTTTAGATTAATGTTATACCAAACGCTTCATCTTCGTCAACTTAGAAGGAAAAATGTTTTTGATTTCTTGTGTGCAGATAAGTGCTACGTAAGAAGATTAGGGGAATTCTATGATCTTTAGTAAAGATCTGCATCTTCAGATTTGTCTATTTTTCTTTCTTTGAATTTCACGTCAAATTTTACGAACAGTTGTGGTTGGACAGTTTTACTGATTGCATGAACCTCTTTTTAGCTAATAAGTACAACCGATTATTCATTTCATATTTTTGTTAGAAATACCACATCATTTCTTTATGTCAGCATCTTTACCATTTGATGATCTTGATGGTTGTGGAGATCTCTAAGTTTTGTGTGATTTTATTATTATGATTTTGTTTTTAGGGTTTTCCACCTGGTTTTGATCATTTCATTTCTCAGATTGAGCTTTTTCATATTTTCTATTATATATTTTGGTAGAGATTCTGGTGGAACTTATCTTTTTAATGTGATTGATATATATTGAATCATTAGATGAATCAACCATTCAGATGCAGAGCTGCAAATTTTACAAACCTTGTTAAACGGAGGGCAGGAGTCAGAGATATCCCAAATTAATCAACTTGGAAGCAACCCATTTGGCTGCAGATGTTTTGAACTTTCAAACTCCATTAAAGTGGAACTGGAGATGTCGGAAACCAATCAGATGGAAGTAATCAAAATGGACGTGGAGGTTCACAATTTACAAATTCCATTGAATGAAGAACGAGAGGCAGAGGTATCCCAAATCAATCAAATGGATGTAATCCAATTGGTTGCGGAAGTTCCATGTAAACAAAAAAGTGAAGAGCAAGACTCAGAGGTCTCCCAAAACCATCAAATGGAAGAAACCCTATTGGATGCAGAGGTTCAAAATTTACAAAATCTTTCAAACAAAGAACAGGATACAGAGGTATACCAAATGGAAGCAACCCAATTGGTTGAAGAGGTTCAAAACTTACAGATTCTGTCAAATGAAGAACAAGAGTTAGACGTATCCCAGATCAATCAAAGGGCGTCAACCCAATTGGCTGCAGAGGTTCCAAATTTTCAGACTCTGTTAACCGAAGAACGAAACTCAGAGTTTTCCAAAACCAATCAAATGGAAGCAATCCAATTGTCTGTGGAGGTTCCACATTTACAAACTCCATTCAATGAAGAACGAAACTCAGTAGCATCCCAAATCAATCAAATGGAAGCAACCCAATTGTCTGTGGATGTTCCAAATTTACAAACTCCCGTGAAAAAGGAAATCGAGGGAGGAACAATACAAGGAAGTTCTCATAAATCGCAGTTTGTGGCTACCAGATGCACTCGTTCTAAATCTGCACCTGATTGGACTGTGAATGAAATGCTTATTCTTGTCAGTGAGATTGCTGCTGTTGAAGGGGATTGTATGAAAGCCTTGCCTTCACACCAGAAATGGAAAATGATAGCTGATAATTGCAATGCCTTGGAAGTTGTACGGAATTTAAACCAGTGCCACAGAAAGTGGGACTCATTGCTTATGGAGTACAAAAAGATTGAGGAGTGGGAATCCCAGCCAGGTATTGATTCATATTGGTCCCTAGAAAGTGCAAAGAGAAAAGAGCTTGGCCTTCCAAGTTCTTTTGATGATGAGCTGTTCAGATCAATTGATGATCTTGTGAGGGCTCAGGAGGATCGATCAGATACCGAGCTGGAAGGTGATTCGCAATCAGAGGCTGAGGTGCTCAATGTCATAATGGATTCTGGTATGCTAATTTGTCTTTAGAAGAAATTAATCTGCTGATTAATGCTTTTGATATTTTCCAAAATTAAATAATCATTTTAATGGTGGAAGATCTATTGTTTACCTTAATTAATATAAACAAGCTGGTTGCCTCTTTTTCCCACTAGTGTTAAATGACAATGATCATATCTTTTCTAGTTTTGCAATAATGGACTGTACGCCACACATGTCTATCTCGAAGACCTTTAAAAAGTGGGAGTTATTGACTATGTTAGGTGATGATTGCTTCATTTTTATTTGACGACCCAATAAGTCCAATGTTGTTTGAGATTTTGGCCACATTAAAAGCAGTTACTTTCATTATCTTGGATATCATCTGTAAAGGAATATTGATAAGGATGTTGCGCATCGAATTTGAGCTGGATAAATTAAGTGGTGAGTTGCTTTTAGAGTTTTATCTGATGAGATGTTCCATTCAAAATAGAAGGATAACTTTACAGCAACATATGCACAGGCTAAGCATTGATTAGATGATAGTGTTGTGATCAATGAATGGGTAAATAAGATAAAGATAAAGAATGAATATATCCAAGAGCATCAAGGTAGTGTCCAAATAGGAGATGAGATAAAGGAAAGTAGCTTAAGATGGTTAGGTATGTCAGTTGAAGAATTTTGAAAGTAGTTTCAACAAGTCCTAAGGGTACTTGTTGAATAGAAAAAGGTGGGAGGAAGACCAAAAAGAACCTGGATGGAGTTAATAAAAAATAATTTGAATATCAATAATTTAATTGAATAAATTGCTTTTGATAGATTAAGATGAAAGAGCTTCATTCGTGTTGCCAACTCCAACAAGTTCGGATAAGGCATTTTGTTATTGTTATTTGTAGTTATTATTATGATGTCTTGTGTGTATTATTGTAGCACTTGATGTTAGGACTAAACATGCTGTTCACTCCCTTCCAGGGAGGGGAGCATGTACCAGCAGGCACTTTATATGCACATATTTAGTTTTGCTTTAATTAATTACAGATTGTTTTGACTATAAAGTTTTTACTTATTGAATGTTATCTGAAGTCTAATGAATGATTGAGCAGAACAGCATTGGATATCATTGGAAATATATCTACAAAAGCAATTTTTGAATATTGATAAAAAATTGAAAGATATTAACTTTAAAATTCAATGAAAATAGCAGTAAAATGATTTACTAAAAAACAGGTCTTAATTTTTTTTTGAACTGGAGCAACCTGTAATTCATTGGAAGGCTTAATCACCATTGACTTTGATAAATTTTTATGCCCCTAGTTTTTTTTAAGCTTCTAAAGGGTAATTTTGAAAAAATATGACAAAAGTAGGTTGAGCTCTGGTCTATAAGACAGTGGCCTCTTTATTTTATATGGTAATATAATTAAAGATGTCACAAATCATAAAATTTGAGGTTCTAGGAGAATTTAGAACAATTAAATTTGGGGCCTAAATATCTGGAAGTGGACGCTATTTCGTTTGGCCTAGGAGATTGCTGAACGTTTAAAGGATTTAAAAAGAGACAAAATGCATACAGAAATTTTTTTCTTTAGACTTTATAACTGACATGGATTTATCTAAAGGTAACACATAGTTTAATTTATTTAAGTTCTGTCTTTTGAGGTAAGAGCATATATTTTAGGTTTGGTTTTCTTCCTGGAGTTCCACTATTGACATATTTGAAAAATAATGCAAGATGATCTAACATGCATCATTTAGCAAGCATTTTATCAGATATTGGAAATTGAACTGACCAAGTGGTGAGTCTTACTGTCAGCAGTGGCGGAACCACGTTATAGCTCCCTAGCTTTTATTTTTTAATTAAAAAAAATATATTTTTTATATGTTTTAATTAAAATTTATGTTTTGCCCCCTCTAAAATTTCTGGTTTGCCCCCCCCAACTTGAAATCTCTATATTTCATGAGAACCCCCTCTAAAATTTCTGGTTTGCCCCCCCAACTCATTGAAATCTCTATATTTCATGAGAACCCCCTCTAAAATTTCTGGTTTGCCCCCCCAACTCATTGAAATTTCTATATTTCATAAGGAGTGTTAATTGAAAATTTTTTTTGCCCCCTCAAATTTGGAGCCCTAGTTCCGCCACTGACTGTCAGCTCAAACTCAATTTTAGATTTGGATAGATTGAGCTATTTTTGTGCTCTATCCCAGCTCCAAGAATTTTTGTGGAATAAATATTTTTGTTCACATAATCTTTAATCCATCTTAGGGGCATTTGGTGGGCATTCTATATTTGGGTCAGAATCAAATTTTGGAATTCTGGTATAGCGTTTGGTTTAGATTATTATAGAGATAAAATAATCTGATCCATCCTATAATCACAATCCGCTTCGGATGTGGATTATGGGATTCTTACTTAGATTCCGGATGCCTTATGTAAAATCTCTAAAAATTTAGATTCTAGGATTTTAACTAATACATTAATATCATACGGTGTAAAAACTTATAATATTATGATATATGATATGTTATATAATATCATCTTATACAATATTAATATAATATAATATTATATGTATTATACATAGTATTGTATATTATATTATTAATTAATTTCATTATATTTGCAACAAATATATCTGAAAGAACCCCACAATAAAGAACTAGGAATGGGTTGAGATAATCAATTAATTTCTTAATTGTTAAATATCTTCAATATATTTAATGTATTATAAATTTAATATTTAATAGTGTGTGTATAAAGAATATTATATAAAAAATATAAATATATTTATTTGTATTTATATTTTGATTTGTTTATTTGTCTCATACAATATTTATAATTTTAAAATTTTTTTTATTGGCATGAAAAATGCAATGGCACGAGTGATGTGCCATAGAAATTCCAGCGAAACGGCACAAGGAGCCCTTGAAACGTATTAAACTGACACAGATCGATTAAGTTTTTTTTATGTGTATGTCTGCATATATATGTGCATGTGTAATGCGTATATATATAACTGATACACACACATGTATAGATGTATTCATGACATGAATTTTAGATAATATTTTGTTTTTTGCCCAACATAGACCTACCCAAATTGAACTGAAACTGCAGTTTGGTTTAGTGTTTTTCATTTCAGTTTGGGTTCCTTTTCAAGTAGTAAAGTTTAGTTTTCAGTCCATTTTGGTTTAGTTATGCATTGACCTCTACTTGCACCTTTCCCCCATCATAAGTTTTACTGACCTTTACTTGTTATAAAAGCATACTAACCAGTGCTGGTACAAGAATTATTACTGCTGCAACATGTGGCTCTTCAATTTTCTATTTTCTAATGATACTGATATGGTAATCTGACCTTTGCATCTCATTTTTGACGTGCAAGCTGTCTGCGTTATCCTCTTTTCTTAGTGTTCATTATCACAGCTGTAATCTTATAACTGAATTTCGTTAGGTTCCAAGAAGCATAAGCGCCGTCGGAAAAGCAGTATAGAGGACAAGGAGCATGTTATGACCGTAAAATTGCGTGAGAGCACAGAACTCATTCACGCTATACTGAAAGGTGACTTGAAAGAAATTACAGAACATGATTTAGGTAATGTTCACCGGTCAGAATTCGTGAGGAGACAGGGTGATGAGCTAATCAAGGCCCTTGGAAGTGTTGTAACTGCCCTTGACCAGCTTTCGGATTCAATACAATAAAGCATTTAATTTTCAGTGAGATCACTAATGTCTATTTCCCTGTCTTAACGGTAAATTTTGTAGTTAGTTTCCACAATCGTTAACTCCTCCATTGATCTCACTGTCCAGATATTCTGTTAAAAGTTTAATGTAGATAACTTTTAGTTCAAAGTTTAATATTTTGGTAGTTACCTTTGAATCAATTACCATATCCTTATCAGTTCGAAGTTGTTGATGTTATATATCATAGAAGAAAAATCTAATTCATTCCGATCTTCCTATTAACGTGGAAGTTCTTAGGAAAAGAAATGATTCAGTTACAGAACCAAACATTGTTAGACCAGAACCTTTGGGATTCCTAATAAGTGACAGACACTTTAAGCCTTAAAACATCCAAAACTAGTCCTTTTATTTATTTTTGCTTAGTTATACATCTTGATTTGCTAAATCTTTATCTTTTTCTGAAGTCGTACTTCATTTTATTTACCATTTTTGAGTTTGGTATTTGTTCACTTCAATTTCTGTCTTCGACTTTTATGCTTAAAAGTCTCTTGATTGTGTGGCCTCTTCGATATCCTTTTGCCTTGCGATTTTACGTCTCAACACCTCTGTTCTTTTGGATTTACGTTCTAAAACTTTCTCAGAGCAGGCCATGGGAATTTTTTTACTTTTTAGTCCAAATGATCACCCGCCTTCCAAGCGACTTCTAGATAGACCATGTGGGTAGTCCCAAGCAATTCTCATTTTTTAATTTGGGGTATGCTCCATTGCCAAATATATTTAATTGAGAAAATGAAATTTTTTACCACGGCTTGATGTGATTGTGCAGTCACAAAATATACTAATGCTCATGGAATTATAAAATATTCTTGTCTTTTTCATATTCAAGTGGTAAAGAAAGCTAAACAGGCAGCGGACAGTCTAAAGGACAAATAAACAAAAACAATTCAGTAATGTAAACCGTAATTGCCAAATATTATACAGAGTATTCAGGCGGCCTTTAGTACCCGGCAGTGGTATTCCCCGAGGGCCCAAATAGGGAAAATGTTTCGGTATGCGGAGTAGCTGATCATACAGTTCCTGTTGAAGACACCGATGATCTCCTGGAATCAAGAAAAGATGGACGTTATAAACAGAGATATGGCATCGAGAATCAACTACCTTGAGATTCGAGGAACATTTGAAGTTCCTTAAGGCAATCTCCATAATTTAAGAGTTTTGTTTCTTGTTCCAGGGATGTTTATATTACAAATTTAGAGGTTCATTATACTTCAAACATCCTCATATCATGTGGTCTATTATGTAAGTGAAATTCAATTATTGGATTGATTAGGCTGGAAAATAAGCTATTGCAATCATTCATAGAAAATATAACCAAAAAAAAAAAAAAATGTGTCAGTGGTAATAGCTAATAAGTTAATCTACAAATATAAGTTGTTTCTTCTTTTCAATGTAATTGCATGTTCTGCAAGTCTAATTAACTTGAATCTTAAAAAAAACAAATATTATTCCTCATAGGTTAATGTAAAAATCAAATAATCAATTATACTGGTATTAGGATGATTAAAACAGTAATACTTTAACCAACTGATATGGCATCTCTGTTTAAAACTTGTCTCTGCAAACGGCTAATAAGAAGCAGAGGGGTAACTTGTCTCTGCAAACGGCTAATAAGAAGCAGAGGGATAACATATCTAAGTTCATGTGAATCCAAAATGCAATTGAGTTCAGCTATATTGAAAAATGACGAATTAAAATCACATGGGAAATTGCAGTCAACTGCATTTTGGGTTTCATTGAGGTCACCCTCAAGTGTATAATTGTAATATATGCATATGACAAAATCCAAGAACATCTTTCAGAAGACGTTTCAATCTGTAACATGAAAAAGGACAGCATGCCACGTGGGAGATATTACAGAATTACCTGTTGTGGGAAGTCTCCATTTGGCATTTGGGAATTCATCAGAAATCTTGCTGCATGATGCAGTGGTGTTGGGTCTCTGTCAGCCTATCGCAAAGAAGATTTAGGGAAAAAAAATGGTGAGCTAAAATACAAGACATAGAAACCTAGAAGCTCATTACCCAAAAAAGATAATTAAAAAAAAAAAAAAAAAACTAGATGCTAAATGTCAGAGCCCAAAAGCTGTGTTCAATACAAGAATCCTTCAGAGTGACCTCATCAAGTACAATGAACATGATAATGTTTATACAACCAAAGGTAGCACAGAATAATAATATTGCCCACAGAAAGCTGCAAGTCGTACCATGAAAGAGCAGTCTTACAAAAGCAAATTAATTTTTTAACATAAAGCTAACAGCATTCCCCTCAAATGGGCATAGACAAAAGGTGGCTCTCAACCATACCCAGCTTATCATGTACAATATAACTGTTTCCTCTCCAAAAAGCATTCATGAGAAAATCAACAAGCTGATAGATTGAAATAATGAATGGCATGAAGCCCATTCCTGAAGCAAACCTTGGCCATACAAAAGAATCAACTTATCATAATATTTTCAACAATAAGTTGGATGGCAGCCTGATTGGAATAAATGCGTATTGCTGGCTGATTGTCAAATTCAAGTTTCATTCGAGGAGGCATCTCAAAATCTTACTGTTCCATAATTTTTTCACCTATAGAAATCGCAAATCTCATGCACCATTGCTTTGTACACAGCCTTACTCTTTGATCAGGCAAATGCCATTTGCTTCTTAGTTTTTGTTATGACCTTATTTTGCTATCAGCCTTATTTTTATTTTTCTTGTGTAGAAGACCACGTAATGCGTGCGGATATAACTAGAATTTATTGCTAACTAATAACAGTTCCACTATCTTCACAGATTTTCTTACAGTTGATAAAAATGTTATACTCTGCTAAATTGAGAGGTAAATAACAAAGGAAACAAGAATATATATATATCTCTATTACTATTATAATGCCAGCCATACATTTTCTGGTTGACGTCTGATACCTAAATTGACCCACTCATTTTATTATATTCACTTTCATCTCCCCTTAACTAACTTACACTTAGATAACTATCTCATGTTATCCAATATGCCCATTACATTTTATTCTTGCATATAAATACTATTACCCAAAAGGTCCTTCAATTTATTTTTTCCTTTATCTCCTAATTAACTGCATCCACTTATTTAATTCGTTTGCTACGTGCATAGCACGTGCATTTCCCCTAGTGTATATATATATGAAGCAATTAAGACTTGCTATTCCAGTAGACCCCTCGACCCATTGAAAGGTGTATCTACCTTGTGGTTTTTCATGGAAAGGGAGAGGGCTCACTTAACAGAGTGATGAGCATCGTCCATTGTGCTGGTTCCGCTACTCAGTTCCAGTGGTAAACGAAACTCCCCAATTGCAAATTCCCAATTCCAAGGGATGATATATTCCAGAAGAGTGGGCACAGGAGAAGTCTTGAAAGAAAGATCAGGTCGATTTGGAAGTTTGGGGAAGCAAGTTTTGCCATAAAGATAAATGTGCTAGAATGGACGTGGGTTGGAGAATAGGAGTCAATATAGTGATGATATAAAAGGCCAGAATTCAGAGGATGAATCAGAGATTCATTTGGAAAATCTAGGAGTTTAGGTATTGTAAATAATAATATTCACCTTCCAATGTGACATCTGGCAGCATCTTGATCAATTCAGATGAGTCCATTGTGGAGGGTCCTTAGAAAGGAAGATAACAAATCTTGGTTTAGATAGAACTTAAACAGAAAATAAGATGGCTTTGTGTGGTTTCTTACAGCTATTTATGATCCCAAATATCCCAGAATTAGGAGTTCTCTCTAGAGGAACTTTTAGGGTTTTAGGAGAGATCATGGGGTACCTTATTGTCACTACAATTTCTAAGGATGGAAGCAGGAATGTATTACTGAGATTATGAGGGGTTTTAATGGGCTTCACATGTCCAATAAATGCTAAATTCATTTGGTCTGATCTCAAAGTTAGAAATCTAATTTCGGTAGCAGAGGAAAATGTTTGGATTATAATACAGCAGGCAGACTATATTTGACCTGTCATGTCGTCAACAGATGGGGTATAATTTGGTATTGTTGTTTAGGTTCAGAAACATGTGGTTCGAATACTGTGCTTTAAATTTAAACTGGTGGGATGAAGTGGAAGCAAATACGATATAATCTTTTGTTCATGAAAATAGTAAATAGTGAAGCCAAAGAGCAAAAGATGGAACAGGGAGGTTTTTGGGGGCTCTTAGTGAATTTAAATCTGCTTTGAATTGGAATCTTTGATGCAGTATATATATCAGGCACATTTGGTTTTTGAACATTCAAAAAGATACAGTTTAATAACAGAGAACAAGATTTGGACTCCTAAACATTGACATGTAAACAAAATTTAGCAATGAACATATATCATTATTTACCTGCCCAGCGTCAATGAGAGCCAACATAGCCCATCCTGTATTTGTAACATGAGACCTTTTTCCTTCAATATTTGTATATACCTATTAGACAAAACACTAAAACGGTTGGTAATAAAAGCAATATGAAAAACATAAAAGAGAAAAACACATACTTGATACTAGTATTCCTTTCCATAAGTTGCAGTTTCCACGATGCAACATCAAGATATATTTCATTAAGGTATTTATATGTAGAATTATGTTAAGAAAACTCCCACAAATATTTCAAGCCAAATTTATCCTTAGATAGCATATAAGTTAACTGGTCAAAGAAGTCATCTAATAATATCAATTTTGAAAATTATTAGTTAAATTTCAATATCTTCGTTTAAGTATAATATTACAAGTTTTCTCCGTCATCTAGCGCCACAATTTCAATTTCAGTACCATCCAGCAAAATTTGTGACAAAATTTGTAACATAAATTTTGAGGGTAAATTAGTATATAATAGAAATTCCACCAAGCCACTAAAATTTTGAAAGCATTTTGTCACCCCATGCTACTGAAATATTGATGACGTGGGGTGAATTCCGCATGTGACTCAAAATTGCCCTTTTGAGCATATTTTCAAAGAAAATATCACTTCATTTCAATGGCATTTCTCCCGTTCTTCTTCTCCAATTATTGAGCTAGAAAAAGCCAAAGGACCCATTTTTTTCACCCGAAAAGCATAGAAAACAGTCATTTGCAAGTGCTTTGTATATCTAAAACACCCATGCACACATTCATTGAGGATTTGAATCATTACTAGAAGCTTACTTTAATCCAATATATATATATATATATTCAATAGTCAAAAGCTATAAAAAAAACATGAAATTGACATAGGTTGCATAGTGACACCTAATCTATTTGTGGGTATCGTCAGTTGTATTTTCTAAAAAAAAATCTAGTATTTATATTTTTTCTGAAATTTAATTAAAAATAAGAGCAAAATTATAAAAAGTAATTATTGGAAAGTAAATAATTTTAATTGATTGATTAATTGACAAGTAAAGAATATAAATAAGTTATAAATTTTTACAAAAAAAAAAAATTAGTTAGTTTGGCTATTTACACACCGCAATAATCGGCTATTTATCAATTATTTAATCATTTCTAAATTTAATAATAATAAAATTAGAAATAAAAAATGAAACAAATTTCTAACAAACAAAAAAAGTAAAATATGTTTGAAAAGGGTAATTATCCAATCACTCGTCCAAATAATTAGCCATTCATTTAATTGTATAGTCATTTACTAATCTAAATAATAGCAAGGAACATTAAAAATAAAAAACCCAAATTCAAAAGAAATTGAAAAAAAAAAACTATATTTTTCAAATGGCATGTCTGGATTCAATTGGATCTCTTATATTTCTTGTGGACTTATTTGAGTCCTATTCTTATTTTCGCTATATATTTCTTTGATTTATATTAATGATATCTGGTCATATTAGCATAGCTATATGCTATATGCATCCTTTTTGCATATTTTGGTATTATTCCTTGTCATTGTCTTTTATTTAGACCTTTGTAAAATTAGACACAATTATTCAGTCATTTAGCCTTTATCTCTGGACAAGTTACTACATATGTATATTTCAACTAACATTTTGGACTTTAGGTGGATTTGCTCCTCTTGAGACACCCTAAAAATTTTTAACTGAAAAATAAAAAAATTTAAAGAAACTTGCCATTATTAAAACATGTTGAAGGTTCTTTTGGCATGTAAAACTTTGCCCGGAAAGTTGAAAAGCAAAATTGAAATGTAAAACTTTTGCAGAGAGACAACTTTTTTATAAGGTTCTTTTACACTATCTCCTTAAATACATATTTTTTTGAGAGTCACAAGAATTGAAGGGTTAATTAGATGGTAACAAATTAAAGAGGTTGTCTACAGTGGGCTTATGGCATGAATTGATCAAAATAAGTGACAACCAAACACAAAAGAAGCAAAAATTTATAGAAAAAAGGTGGAATCTTAACAAGTCAAGCAAGCCAATGGGTAAACGTTGACAAGACTTTCAAAATTCAAACATTATATATTGTCAGTATGAGATTGAGATTACAATATAGAGTCCCCAAAATTTGGGTCTGCAAATCAGTAAAAGGGTACTGTATGCATAACAAAGTGAAATCACAGCAAACCCATGCGTATATAGATAGTGTACATTGAGACAAATAACCAAAAAAGGTTGGGTGTGCATTAGTATAAAATGAATACATCTATAAAGGTTGGCTAGAGCAAGTTTAGGCTCATTTTCAGCCTGTGAGGCTTAACTGAGATATTCCATTTTCACACAAAATAAGATCACTACCCACCTGGTTTAATTAGGGAAAACCTAAATAACATACCAAAATGAAAAGAAAGACGTAGAAGCTCATTTTTCAAACCAATTTTTCCCAAAACAAAAGACAAAATCTAGTAAGTTAATGACTATGATCATTCTCTTGTGCAGGGCTAAACGTGTCCCCACAATTTTGAAGGCTAATAACTATGATTTTCAAAGTTAATTGAATGAGGGAGGAATCTTTGCTTCTTTTATTCTTTTCAGTCTTTTCTCCCTTGCTTTCTATTGTAGGGTTGTGCTTAGTGTGTGTGTGTGTGAGTGAGAGAGAGAGAGAGAGAGAGATGGGGGGAGGGGGGTGGTGGGGGGATATAGGACTTTTCCAAAGAGTTTTAGAAGATTAAAGATAATAGAACTCTGTCGCAGTCTGTTTGACCAGTTGTTGCAGGTGGAATTTACAATATGTGTCGCATAGGCACAGGACATGTTTAAAGGGGAATGTAATAGGTATAGTTGAAAGGACAAATTATAATTAAAGATAAAGTTTAAGGGAGAGAATTAAATTTAACCTTTGTTACAATCTATTTGATCAATTGCATTACTAGGTTTCAGGTGCAGAATAATTGGTATATAAATAAATGTGCAGCAACACGTTCAAGGGAGTTTATGTAAATTTTAGTTCTATGAGTAACAATGTAAACAGTTGCAGTTGTAGGGAGGAATGAAACTAAAGGGAAAAATTAAGGGAGAGAATGCAGGTAACCTTTATATTATTATTTTCATGGAAGGGCAGAGGACAAAATGAGACAATAAGCTTTAACTTTTGGTTACTTGTATTACAGTGTTGAAAGATTTTCAATTTATCGTGACCATATACGCAAAGAAAAGATTTGCATTGTATTAACTGGATGTGGGGATTTAATATAGAATTAGAAGTGGACTTCTGAGAAAGGGTGAAATATGTGTATAGCTATGTGCTTAAATGCTTTTAATCTGGCAAACAAACTTGAAGCAGTCAAATCAAACTCCTGTTTTCTTTCAGAAGTTGATGGTGAATTTCTCTCAATCTGTTAAATTGCAAACAAAAAGTAGGTGCCCTCATTATCGCACTAATGTTTAGGTGCTCAGTTAATCATATCCATGCATAGTGACAATATCACCCCCAATGTTTTCCATTCACACATAGGAACCTAGGTTAATCAGGGATTCTAGTTGCAAAAGTGACATAAAGGAAAAATTTTTAAAATTTGAATAAAAAGGAAACTTCCAAAAAATGTAAAAAAAGCAGTGAACTTATAAAAGGACTGCAAATTTTGAATTAGTGCTAAATTAAAACTGTAGAACTTAAACCGTGAAGAGAAAAAAACTTATTGACAATATTATTGAGTCCCATTCTATTTTTTGGAACCACAAAAAATAGTATGATTGCATGGTTGCATAATTGCACATGCAATCATACTATGTCCAGTGTGGTTGCACAAATGATGAGAGAAAGCATATGCACTGGTTGCATACATGAATTTCTTTTCAGAAATCAGATGTACAAAAATAATAACAAATCACGCATGCTACCGCACATCACTGCCTTGGTTAGGAAAAAAAAGGCCACTGATCTAGCCAATACTTTTATGCGAATATGATTCATATGCGTGATATTTTGATGGTAGGAAAATAATTCATGCCTGTCAAATAGTATATATCATATATCTAATATCCTAAACAACACATGGTTTTCTCACTAAAACGTGTCTAAATTATAATACAAGGTTGGTTTTGTAATAATTTGAATTATTAGTGTATGATATTGTCTGTTTTAATATTTTAAGAAGTTCGTCTAAAACTTTGACATTGTTAATAATAACATACTCAAGCAGGGAAAAAAATTACAAAAAATTGGAAATTTCACTTTCTTGCATCAAGAAGAGAGTAATCACTTATATGGTGCCATTACACATTTAGAGTTCTAGAATTGTTTAAGAAAAGAACAATACACAATAGTCTTTCAGTTGCATGCACTTTGAAATCAGTACCATGGAGAACCAGAATCAAGAGATAGTAATCTCTATCGTGCACATAAATAGAAAGACTTAACCTTTTCGCTGCTTGAGAGATAACTCTCCCCCCAACCGCCTGAAGCAAGCTGTTTGGACAACAGAAAATCACAAGCTTTACGAATGGCAGAGTTATTTTGGTATGTTTTTCCAGCAGCCACCAATCCTTTTACCCCAAACCATGTACCGTAGGTGAAGCAGACTGCCCAAGAGCCATACCTATTCAATATTATCCATATTAAATTGTGCTCATATCGTGTTAACTAAGTTCTAAATACAACTACTGAAGAATAATGTTTTTCACAACTTGACAGGCTTTAAATTTTATAATTCCAACTCTGATACACATCCGAAGCATGAGTAGCCAGTCACAGCATAGAAAACAGTAATTTAAATGGGTTGCCCAAAGAAAATAGGAGAAAGAATAAAAACAAACCATGAGCCATCAGGTGCTTGTATCTTTTCAATGAACTTTGCAGCTCTGTCAATACAATTTTTTATTTCTTCTTTCCGATGCCCAGGATATAACTTTTTAAACAGTGTTAATGCTTGAATTGCTGCTGATGTACATTCCACGTAACTACAAAGCCGCTCTAGTTAGAATTACAATAGAGCTTCCTATTAAGACAAAGCACATGTATGAAAAACAGAAAAGTGTGCTGATATCTTACGGATAATCGATAACAATGTCACCAAAAGTTTCGGCAGGGTTAATTAACTGTAAATATAAAGAAGCAAAGTAAGAATAGGTCTTTGGCAACAAATAAAATATAAAATTCACGTTCATGTATTATACACATTTGATCTCATTAACAGAGGATAACCTCATTCATGTGAGTTAAAGCAATGATGATGATGATGAACTCAAAAATATATGACAGCATTTTGAACAATCATTAACATTTTAAGACCATCTGAATGACATTAAAACAACACAATCTTAATGGTCAAATAGAGTTCTACCTCAACCCCCTTCTATCAAAGACTTTGGCAAATAAATAATTACATAAATAAAACAAATGACACAAATAAAACAATTGAAACAACATCCAAATGCCATAAAATTCTTCCACATAAGAGATTTAGCTTGACCCGAAATCGTCCCTCCCTAACCAGAGTGACACTAACATAATTAATCCATAGGTCTATAATAATGTGAAAAATCATAAAATTATAGTACCAGGATGTGAAATCAGGAATAGGGCTTATCATTAACATTATGAGCCTAAATAGAAGAATTAAATTTTATATTTACTTTGATAAGATAGAATGCAAGCGCAATGTCAACATCAACAACAAAATTCCTTAACTCAATCTGCTATGGTTGGCTATTTCTGTTCCATCATCTCAGTCTATCAATATCAAACCTTCCACTATATCATGTGAATCTAAATGTTCAATAAATTAGCATAATATAAAGCACTAAAGTCATCATACAAGAAATATGAACTTGCTTACCTATTACCTGTGAATCTTTAAAGTATCCCCAGTAAATTTTATTGCTTTGATTTTTATAGTTTGTTGAATCTAATCATCACTGTGGTCTATCAAACATAATCATCATATATGCTACAAAGAGGAAACTGTTGAAAGCGCATGAAAAACCAAGGGACACTAGCAGTCTACCAGAAATATGAACTTGCTTACCTATTACCTGTATATCATTCAAGTATCCCCAGCAAATTTTATTGTTTTGATTTTTACAGTTTGTTGAACCTAATCATCACTGTGGTCTATCAAACATAATCATCATACATGCTACAAAGAGGAAACTGTGAAAGTGCATGAAAAACCAAGGGACACTAGCAGTCTAGCACAGACCTTGTACACTCAAAAGTATCACAAACGCTGGGCCACTGACAATAAAACTATATACAAGTATACCACCCATGACCCAACAAATTTATGTTTCCAACTAGGACCTCAATCTCATGAAAAGAACGAGAATGATAAATTCCTAAATTCCAGAATAATAGAGGCCCAATGAGACAAAATAGATACAAGATGCATTCAAAAGCTACTACTCTATAAATTTTTAACTTGTTTAAGATGGGATTCCCTCTCCTTTTCCTTCTTTTGGATGCCTTAAATGGCTGGCTAGATGGTGTGTTTAATTATAAGGAAAGATTGTATGAGATTTTGTTCTTTTTGCATTCTACCTGGGTGTGTTGGTAGGGATAAATACAAGAGTTTTCAGAGGAAAGTAAGATATTTATCATGCTTTTTAGCGACATCTGTTCTTTATGAAGAGATACAGTGGCAGTGTCAGAAAGCTTTCGAATGAAACTAAAAAGGATTTTCTTTCCAGCTGGAACAAGTTGAGTTTGGTTAGCCTTTAACATGGCTAGACTACTTTGAGGTGGACATGGATGAGACATTCTCTTTCTTTCTTTTGTTAGGGACATCTCATCCCTATATCATGTTTTGTGGGCTTAATAAAATCTATTTTGTTATAAAAAATAAATAAAAAACATTAGAGTTCCGCTGTCCCCATCTTTCTCAAACCCCAGCATAAAATGCAACCAACTACTAATAATGAACCAACTCAAGCCATACTTTCTCAAAAGGAACCCCATGCAAGAGGTGCCATGTTGCAATGCACCAGAACCTAAGCCATTGATTCAGATTCTGAAGTAAAAATGATTTTGAAGCACTTTCCTATAAATCAGATCATCATCATCATCATCAATATAAGCCAGTTCCCACCAGTGTGGTTGGTTACTTGAATCTTTTCTGTCTATCCTATTTTATCAGAAATCATATCTTCAGTTATTTCATGATTATGTATCTTGTTTTAGTAACTCCATCCATGTCTTTCTAGGTCTTCCTCTTGATCTTTTAGGCCCTTCAATATGAATCCTCCCACATATTCTTATAGGTGCATCTCTAGGTCCCAAATGCATGCTATGCTTAACAACTTTTGAATCTCTTCATTTCATACTTGGTCTTTTCTAGTTTTGGCACATTTCCATCTTAGCATCCTCATCTCAATAACACTCATCTTCTGAACATGTTTTTCTTTCCCGCCCAACATCCCATACCATAGAACGTAGGTTTAAAACTTGAAAAAAAGGGTAAATAGAGGAAAAAAACAAATTTTCCCATTTTTTTTTGTCTCTTCTCATGTCAAACCCAAAATTTTCTCATCATATTTCCTCTAGGTGTACCAAAAATTGTCTTTCCTCTAGGTGTACCAAAAAGATTTCACACAGAAGTCTAGAAAATAGGTCAACTTCACTTCCCAACCTCAAGTTGACCGATCATTGATGAATCCTCCACAAATGCTGTTTTCAGCTCAACTTTTACAATGGAGATTTTAGATCCATAAATGCAGTTTTTACCTCAAATTACTACGGGGTTTTTAGACCCATAAATGCTGTTTTTACCTCAACTTTTATTACAGTTCATAGATTTTATGAAGGTATTCAAATCTAGGAAGAAGAATTGCTGATCGAATATATTTAGATGTTTTTGATAAATACACTGTCAAAATTTTCCCCATTTTGTCAAACTTTTTCAATGAAATCCTAAAACCTTAACACTGTAGTTCACCAACTTCTCAGCCGTTGAAGAAAGAGGAGAAACTTGGGAAGACAGAAATAAACAGTGATTAAACATTCAGAACATACTGGCCATGAAAGGAAAAAGGGTAGATGATATCATGATAGCATTCTTGTCATTCATTAACAATCACTAAATAGGTGAAGCTTTTAGATTTGTGTGAAACTTGCAAGTCCGCAGCACGGGTGTTCCAGGACATGGATCACATGTGTCATATACGGGGATTGGATGTAGGAAGGGATCATTGGCAAGGTAATTGTTATCCACCGAGCACCTTATGGAAAAATATCGTTTAAAAATGAAAGAAAATAAAAGGTGAATAAAACAATTATAGCCTTGAGCATTAATAAAGAATACCTCCAACCACGCATAAGATCTGGTCAGTTCATATGATGCATAACCGCCCTCTCCATTCTGCAGTTTTACCGTGATAAGAGCATATAAGTACATCAATATGGCACTCTAATTTAACTGAAGACAAACAACTAGAAATTCAAGAAAGTTACATAAGAAATGGAGATGATAGAGCAGGATCTTGAACAAAACTGACAAATCAAAGTGGTGGATATATGATACACACTGGAAAACAAATAGATCATGTAAAAATGGAGTACTCTCTTAGTATCCTCAATACACAATAAAACAAAATTAGGAGAAGGAGCAAATGGTGCAGACTGAAGCTTCAGCAAAAGATAATTGCCTATCCTGCACATAATTAAATCAGAACTTAAAAAACCTACTTAGGACTTGCATTGGAGAAAACTCAACAGAAGGCACCTCTCTCCAGTTGCAAAAAGTCTGACTCTGCAGACGTGGTTTTAAATATCGATATACTCCTCAATATATATAGTGATTTATCCCCTTCCGTTGGAGGTAATATAAATTTATTAGTGAAATTTTTTGTATTTCCCTCAATATCTTAAGCGATGTATCTCCTTTCTCTGGGTGATAATATATCTGGTGATAGCAGTATTTAAAATCTTGCCTACAGAATCTCTATACATGATTTATAGAGAACACATTGAAGGTGTCATTTTACTGCAATCATTATAGAGCCACCGATAAAAATTCAGTAAAGTCCCAGATAACCAGCATCCAAAGCATTGTGAGGCTTGTTCACAAAGTTACCAACTAAAAGTGATAATGCATTACTAAATCGCGTCCAAGGTTCAACATGATCTAAAATGCCTAAGATTTTCATGAAATCCCAGAGAAGTCTCAAAAACCAAAATAATTATGAATGATTAAGCATCATATCAGCAAATCCAATATCCAAGAATCAAGATGAAGGAAGCTTATAACCTAGCAGAGATCAGCTAGCCGTGAAACACCTAAAATAAAAACAAAAAAAGGTAGTGGACATTGTAGCAACTAGCACCTCACAGAGTGCAAATAGGGGTTCTCCATCTATTTTGTAACGGAAGTAATAAAGCAATTCAGGAAGACATTATTTCCAGGTGAAAATAGGGAGCTTGAAAGACTCATATGTTATTGTGGTTAAGCCCATAGAGGTAGAGTTCATCTTCTGTTTACTTTTTCATTGGAAGTTCTTCAAGTGTTTTACTTACATTGACAGCTATTGTGACCACAGCATTAAACTCAGGATGGATCTCTAATTCAAAGCATTGTTTACAATTTTTCACAGCATGTCATCAAGATTTTGATAATTCTCCACTTGGGGTGACATGTAATTTTGGGAGCAATGAGTATACTTTAAAATTTCTCCCATGCTGCTGAAACTTTGACAGCATAAGGAAAATTTTTCAGTGTCACTCAAAATTGCCACTTAAACTCACTTCAGCAACATTTCCCCCGTTCTTCTTCTTCTCCATTCCTAGACCTAGAAAAGCCTAAAAATCATTTTCTACACTCCAACAATAAATAAAAAAAAACCACTTATATAACAAGTGTTTTGTGAATCTAGAATAATTTTAAACACATTTGTTGAGGATTTGAAGTACCACCAAAAGATTAAGACTGAAGTAAACTTTGGTAGCTGATTTTATGGTGATGTTTGACTTCTACTATTATAATATTATTTTCATTTTGTATCACTTTGATTATATTAACAATATCTGATCATATTAGCGTAGGTAGGTACTATATACATCAATTTTATCATACTTTGGCATAGTTCCTTCTCATTGGAGTTCATGTATCTCGGCTAACATATGACTTGAGGTGGCAATTGGAGCGAGCTTTAACTTCTCAAAGATGTCTCATTTCATGAGTTCTGTGATATCACAATTGTGTGGTTTGCTGTTTGTATTACATAAATAATAATTATTGGTTTCATATTGAGAAATTATGGATTTTGGTTTTAAATTGTGTTTTTGGTTGTTGTAGTCCCGAATTTACTGTTATACTACCTCGTTAAAAGGGTTTTCAAAACATATAGACTGTTTTCTTCATGCATGTTACTACTTACTCGGATTTTATATCTCATTCCATTGTTTTTAATGTTTTGTTTTCAGATACTCTTGAAGAGGATGTTCAAATTGAGGTAGAAAAAACAGAGGGTACAGCAGAAGATCTTAATGAGCACATCATAGCCTTCTAGTTTCATATTTTATATTCAGTTAGATGGTTTAGGAGCTCTTTATTTTATTTAGGGATTTCCTTGTTTTAGAGAGATGTAGGATAGTTAGTTTACCTTTTAAATTTCAGATTTAATGTATTAAGTTTTTGGAAGTTTAGTTTGAGGTTTTCAACACTTCAAATTTGAAGTAATGAAGTTGTTTAAATTTTTGGCAAACTCCAATATAAAACTATGATTTGTGTGGAATTATTATTATTGGCGTACTTCAATATAACAAGGCATATAGGAGTGTTAAAATTATCGTGGCATTAAACTTATGAGTCACTATGAAATTGTTTGGAAAAAGTGATTGAAAATAGCTTAAGGCTAATAACTAGAGTGATAGAAAACCAATTTGGATTTATGCCTGGAAGATCCACTATCAAAGCTATATTTTTACTTAGACAGTTAATAGAAAAGTCTAAAAAAAAGAAAAATGATCGACATATCGTTTTTATTGATTTAAAAAAAGCATATGATTGGGTTTCAAAAGAATCAATTTGGAAGACTTTGTATAAAAAATGTGTGCCAGTGTAATGAAGAATATGTGTGAGGGAGCCTTAACTAAAGTGAAAACTGTTGGCAGTGAGATAACTGATTTTCTAGTTAAGATAGGTTTGCATCAAGGGTCAGCTATCAGTCTCTATCTTTTTGCCTTGGTTATGGATGAGTTGACAAGTCAAATTCAAGATAAGGTGCCTTGGTGGATGTTATTTGCAGATGATGTAGTATTGGTGGCTCATATTAGAGAAGTAAATACTAAACTAGAATTGTGGAGAGAGTCTTTAGAATCAAAGGGTTCTAAAATAAGCGGTGCAAAGACTGAATATATGAAATGCCCTTTTAATACAAATAACAATATAACTAAAGAAACTATTAGAATTGACAATCAGGATATCCCTTTAAGTAATAAGTTCAAATATCTTGGATCAATGATACAAAAGATAGAGAAATTGATGAAGATGTTGCATATCGGATTAGAGCTGGTTGGCTTAAGTAGAGAGGTGATTCTAGGGCTTTGTGTGATAAGTGTGTTTCACTTAAATTAAAGGGTAAGTTTTATAAGACAGCAATTATATACTTCTTTACAGGATTAACAAAGCTGACTGGATTCAGAGGAGGTGGAGGATGATGTCCTTATCCCCTCACGTCTGTGTTTTATGCATGGAGGATGGGGAAAGCATTGACCACATTTTCTTGGAGTGTCGATTTGCATGGTCCATTTTGCCGAGCCTGCTTAGCATCATTGGGGCATCTTGGGTTATACCAAGATCTATCATATAGTTGCTTGACCAATGGCGGTTTAGAGGCCTTGAAAGGAAAGGGCAAATCTTTTACAGTGTAGCTTTCCACTTTGTGGTGTAGAACATATGGATAGAGAGGAACCGCAGGATTTTTCAGGATCGGAAGCGGAGTGTTGAGCATGTAGTGGAGGGGATTTTGGTGATGATAGCCGCATGGGTATCAGTGAGGCCTAAGTTTAGCGATTTGGGCATTTTAGATATTGTTAGGGATTGGCATAGTTGTTATCTCTCATCTCTTTAGTAGTGTCAAAACTTTGGCGCTCCCATTTCTCATGGGTCCACTATCTTAGATTGTATTCTCTCTTTGCTCTATTTATAATATATTCTTCATTATTCATCAAAAAAATTAGACTAACTATGTTATATGGTGCAAGATGTTGGGCGGCAAAGAATCAATATGTTCAGAATATAAGTATTACCAAGACGAGGATGCTAAGATAGACTAGGGTTGCTTATCGAGTTGGGCTGGATAGGTACGGGCACGACACGGCCCAGCACGCTTTAAGCGTGCCCATGCCCGCCCGCGTCAAGCGGGCGTGTTGGCCCGTTGGGCCAGACTGGGCCGGCCCGCTAGGCACGAAAAAGTGGTTTTTACAACTTTTTACAATTTTTTTAAAATTTGTTCTTTTAAAAAAAGAACAACCAGCATCTAGTAGTTCTTTTAAAAAAATTTGAAGTCTCCAGGCCCGACTGGAATTTTTTAAGTGGTAGAAGAAGGGGAAAACAATCAGCATCTGGTAGTGGGGGATCATCTGAGTTAAGGATTTATTTAGAAAGCCTCCCACTACTTTTACATACTATGGGTGAGCATAGTTCTTTTAATATTTTGGCATGGTGGAAGCAAAATCAGGTTAGTTATCTTGTGTTTTCCACCATGGCACGTGATCTACTAACGGTTCTGGTATCCACAGTTGCATCGAAATCAGCTTTTAGTGCAGGTGGACGACTATAGGAGTAGATTAATACCGGAGATAATACAAGTATGTGTCTGTCTGACAGATTGGCTAAGGGTGGCACTGAGAAATCAGGAATATGTGGATGATCAGCTTGCTGGAGACTTTAATGATTTAAATCTTGATGAATTTAGTCTTCCAGATTAGTCTAAGTTTTATTATATTTTGTGTAATCAAAGCTTAGAAACTTTACTTTCTTTTTTTTTTTTGGAAACTACAAATGAAAGATGAGTGGGTGCCAACCTAGTAGGGATGCGCTCATACTATAGTGATGCAGTATTATTTATGCAAGTGTATTATGTATTTTTTACTATTTTCCCCATTTTCTCTAATTTTTTTGCAAAATAAGGACTCAGGCCCGCAGGCGGCCTACTGTGCCTGGGTTTTCGGTGACAGGCTTGGCACGGCACGACTTGCCAGGCATGGGCTAATCTTGCTTGTGCCGTGCCAAGCCGGCCCATTAAGCAACCCTAAGGAGAGTAGGTTAAGGTCGTTTGCTCATGTGAAATGGAGACCAAGAGATGCACTTGAAGATTGTAAGAGAGTATGCATGTTGAATGGCCAAAGCGATTAAGAAGCTATCCTAAAAAGACATGGATGGAGTCTATAAAACAAGACTTACAAAAACGTAAATTAACTTAAGATATGATTTTCGATAGAGCGGGATGGAGAGACAAGAATCATAATACCAAACCTCACTTTGGTGGGAACTGGCTTATGATGATGACGATGATGATATATATATATGTATATACATATAGACACACACATACACATAAACAAATACATACATAACTGCAAAATTTCAACTTACAATTGTTTGATGTAACATTCCTGTCAATAAATAGTGTCTGAATGACATTTAAAGCGATAAAATCATAGGTGCTAGAAGCCTTAAGTATGACTAAAATTACAAAAATAAAATCATATCCTCAAGTCATTGATGGAAATTAGAGGTTGCAATTGACCACCAAACACAATAATCGTGCATTATCAAATGTCTCTTTAGTTCTAGTTAGAGAGATATCAGCTTCTAAATTTATGAGTCATTCTTAGTTTGACGTACAGATACTGAGCAAAATATTCAAATTTCGAAATTACTGCCAATGACAACTGGTAGGTCATAGGTTGACAATCAAGTATTACTCATTGTTGATTGTTACGAAGGAAAATATTTACTTAACATTGATTGTTAGGAGTCTCGTTACCTGTAAAGAAAGAAGGACATTTACAGCATCATAGAATCGTCTTGCTTCTAATGGTTCACCAACCATTTCTGATGAAATCTTTGATAATAGAAGAGCAGCCTGTGGAAGAAATAAGAGTTACTCAGAAAGTCAGTAATTAAGAATGTTCGAAGGCCATTCAATTCCTACCTTTAGTCCTTCCGCTGTGCAGTCTGAGATGGGCCACCCGTGATCTGCAGTTGAGAAAGGCCAAGCACCTTTGGAAATGTGACGATACCAGTAGTCAAGATCACCAGGACAATCTTCTGAAACCTTCAAAGCAAAGTAAAACCCATCAAACAAGAAGCGGGGAAACTATGATTAAGAATTTAGATAATAAAGATAATCTAGCAAACAAATAAATTTAGAGACTAAAACCTGTGTGTTTTTCACGTAGTCATGGGCTTTTCTTAAAGTTGGACCAAATTCTTCAATCAGATTAGTTGAGATAATTGCTTGAATAGCGAAAGCAGTGTCCCATAATTGACTTCCATTATACCCCTGCAATAAACATTGTAGTAGTAGAAAATATTAATTGTATTTTTAGTCTCTAATTGTAGCAGAGTACTGTCGAAGACTACAGCACCTACCACAGGTGGTCACAACACAGATCAGTGATGATCAAATTGGAAATATTAAGAAAGTAAGGATTAGGCATCCCTAAGAACAATAATAAGAAATAATAAAAAAGGGGGCAGATATTATTATTATTAGACCTGCATTTTCATGCCATCTTCAGCGAGCCACAAATAATCATGTATTCTTGGAAGATGCAACTTGAATGCCTCCGAGTGTGGATCTTCTGCCCAGCAACAAAGCATGTTTAACACCTGTATTTTTACATATAAGCAACCTAACAAAATAGGGGATAGAAATAAAGGAAAAATAATTAGGTTCCTTGAACAATACTGAGCTTAATGACTAAAGTGGTCAAACAAAAACCACATAAACCATATATAATGGGCAAACGATTGGGAAGTGGAGCCACAAGACTTTTCTCTCTTTTATTTGGTCTAAGTGAAGCTGTGTGAGCTTGATGATGAACCTTCTGCTGGAAGATGATTCATCTATGGTCAATGTCTCGGCTGAGGATGTGTCTTCTGGTTTATGAAGGCTATATCTAGCAGATCTTAGCTATAGCACTTCTGATGAATATCTTGTTCTCTAGGCTAATAGGATTGAGGACAGGCTTCCAAGGTAAGGTCCAAGGGCAAAACATATATAGTCAGACTTAGATTAGATATTATAGCTTTGCTGTTCAGCACTCATCTTTGGTTAGTGAATTTTGTGGTACTCATTGGAAAAAATAAAAAAAACTGATATGTCGATTTTGATCTGAGGTCCCAATAAGGATTCAAGGAGATATTTTATACTACAATTGTTTTGCATACAATAAAAGAACCAAAAAAAGAGAGGAGAAAGGCAAGAAGACAAATTTATCCATAAAAAATCTTGTGAGCATCCAAGCACAGCTGCAGAACCAATCAATCAAAGAATCTAATCATCTTACTTCTTAATTATATACATAGTAGATTGTTGATCAATTTTTTCTTCCATTAAAGGACCTAGTTAAATGTAATTGATCTAAATATTTACAAACAATATCACCATGGGTAGAAAAGGAAGATAAACACAAATGCCATTTCTATGCATACCTTGTTTACAGGCCCTATACATAAGTACCGAGTATTTTCATCTTCATAATGTATATGCTGAATTACATTTTGCAGAGCCTTCTCTCGTAACTTTTTACCAGGCCAACGCTTTAGAATAGGTTCAACAAATTTGTGAAGAGATGCCCATAGAATATCTTGGACTAAAGGATGTGGATAATATAAATCTTCCTGCAAAAAAAGAATGCAATGAATCTTTATGCCACCATAAAAGATAGCAAGAAAAATCAAACAAATGGTGAAATTAAACAGTTGCATATAAAGGCCAGTCATTCATATGCTTCTGTAGCATCTTTTTCCTGATTTAATAATGATGTAATGCACGTATCTTGAATTTCACCTTTATCCAGTATCCATTGGGCCTTTCTTAGAAGGTGGCCAAGGGCCGAAGGCCTGGAGCTGCCTGGGAAGGGTCTGACTTGGGGGGTTCGTTGGTGGGGGCCATGAATGGCCCATTGGAGGTTTGGAGGCAAGCCCAACCTGAACTTTATGGTACTATATAAGGTTGAAATACTGATATTTCATGTGCAGCAAAACATTGAGAGATCCGAAAGTATTTGGACATTCCTTTATCTTCTCTTCTATTTAAGCAAACCCTTAGATATTTTGATTTTTCAATTTATCTTTCTCAATGCTACCATCATCCATCTAAACATCCTCTTGCCAACAATCCTATGCATCATAGCAATCTAATGGCTATCCTAAGAATTTTTCTGTGATTTGAGTGGAGGACATCTGTCAGACTGCCACATAATACCTCAGAAGCCCACAAAAATTTTTCTTTGATTTTGAGTGGAGGACATCTGTCACATAATACCTCAGAATCCCACTACATTTTAGCCATCCAACTCAAATTCTACACAAAATCCACCAGTATTTTTGGACAATTGATCAAATATAACGAAGTTGATTGCTTTTATGGATCTATTGATTCTCAGTTCTCGCTGTTGATTCACTTCTACAGAACACGATTCACACAAGTATTCCCTGTAAACTAAATATGGAGAAGACGCATGACCATGTCTTTTGAGACTTCTGTTATATCAATTAATGGGTTTTGCAGTGAGATTGAGGAGATGGATAAGAAGATGTATAAGTATAACTACCACTTCCTTCTTCATGCCTATTTGTCATGGACAAGCAACTTGAATGGTGCTTGGCCCATGATAGTGCCATGGTTGGCACATAGCTTGGCCTAGTAGGACTGATTTTGGTCGAGGGTTACCAACAAGTGGAGAGATTTTGGGGATAAACTTTGGGGTACTTCTACATAGCACAAGGGTGCCTAGATGGTAGTGTGGTGGTCATGTGGTGAAAATGCTTGGAGGGTGTATTTCTAGTGTGTGGGCCCCACAAGGGTTTGGAGGTGGGGAGAAGAATTGGTGAAGAGTTGGATGTCCTGGTTGAGTCTAAAGCGAAGAGGACGATGTCACGAAGCTACTAGTTCAGACGGATTGGGAAAACTCCTCCTGGAACTCCGAAAAATAGCAAAGTTGATTTACTAGTTGGGTTGATGTTTCCTCCTGATAGAATGGCAAAGTTGTAATATCCTCCTTAAGGAGGAGTGGTTGTGCTTGGCTTTTCCTAGTGCCACAATGGGCACCAAATAGCGCTCCCCATGGGGATAGGAGCGGGTCTTGGCATCATGAAGGTGATGTCCAATGTCTCCTAGGACATGATGAGTCGTCCTGGTACGCTACTAGGGCAGGTTGCTTGATAGTAGTGCACTCCTATGTGGGAATGGAGGTTGGCATGCTTGCTGATGGGCTATCGCTAGGCACTATGTGCTTGGCATGGGCTTCCGTAGCGGTATCTCTTGGGTTCAGACATGCGCCACAAGTGTTGCATAGCACGGAAGGCAAGGTTGCGGGGTGACGCCTTGCCAATGGAGCTTGTGCTGCTGATGCTAGGTGCAAAGTGCCGTGTTGGCTTATTGTTGGTTCTATGAGATGGGGGCTGCTTCTCTTGGTTCCATGGATGGTGCCAAGATTGTGTGAGGTGCGCTATAGGCTAGATAGCCTTGGCATGCGATGATAGGAGCGAATAGAGCTCCAATGCTATTCGAGATTTTATCATGACATTCTACGTACGTAGCCTTGTGTGAGGATGCATTGGATGGTCGGCTTGGTCAAGGACCTTGGTAGCACCTCATGGGTGCTGAATAGGCCATGATGACAAGGGAACATTATAAGTGGGCACAAGTGCCAGTTAGATGCTGTGAACGACTTGTGGGCTGACCAAGATAGGCTTGGTGTGCAAGGATTAGAAGTGAGTCGTATCCTGTCGAGGTATCTTGTGGAAGCTGTTACATGTTGGAAAAGTACTCATATGGTATAGGTTGGCTATGGCTAGGTGAGAGCCATAGAGCCGCGTGGTCGTTTTGCTACAAGCAAAAAGTTTGGCCGTGACGTATTAATGTAGTAGCAATGAGTTTTTTTAGGTCCTTTAGAGGCCTTACGCATGCAGAACCCATGTCACGATTCCTTTTCATCATATTTGCAGAAGCTTTTAGTAGGCTCATTCACAGCCAAATATCTCATCTCTCCAGTATGATGATGGTATCCATTGTCTTTTGTAGAGCATCATGGAAGCATTTGACAATGCTTAGGTGATTTTTCTTATGCTTTGAAGCATTTTCAAACTTCACAATTTATTATAGTATGAGTAAACTATTTGAAGTGCAGGGGGTGGCCAAAATTGATCATTTATTGGTAATCTTGGGATGTAAAGTAGGTTAATCACCAATAAACTGCTTGAGGTTACCACTTAGATCCCATAACCGAGCAACTATAGTTTGAGGGAAGATTGTAGAGAGAGCTGAAAATTTTGATCAAATGCCAAATGGAAGCAAATTATATCCCATAGAGAGAGAGAGAGAGAGAGAGAGAGAGAGAGAGAGAGAGAGAGAGAGAGAGAGAGAGAGAGAGAGAGAGAGAGAGAGAGAGAGAGAGAGAGAGAGGCGCAGCCTTATAGGATTGACTGTTGGAGATGCTAGAATAGATCCATTTAAGGGGTGTCGACGTTCTCGGGGACACGAGGAGGCTGTTTTGAAGTCGTGATCAGAGAGGGGATCCCATCGCAAACATATTATCTTGATGACCAGGACCGGCCAATCCATGCCCATGATCTCTTTTTTTTTTTTTTTTTGCCTTTTTTTATCACCTAGGACCGGCCCAAAGTGGTTGGGGCCTCAATCCCGGTACTAACAACCTTGTTTCCATTAGTACATTATCCTATATTTTATATCGAGAAGTGACACTTTAGAGCCATTATACAAACTTCCCATTATGAGGATCTTTATAATGCATACCATTTTTTTTTATCATATTCTAATATATTTTGATATGATTACATATTCGTGTAGAAAAAAATTTCAACCTTGGATTCAAGCATTTGGGAATAATTTTAATGCTTTTCCCTCAAATTAACAGATATTTTCCCCATGTCAAGAAATAATAAAACCTTGCAAAGTCACATGTCTACTATCTATTCAACAAACAGTGGACAAGATATCCCTTGAAAACTAATAGAAGGTACAAAAGGCTTCCAAAAATTCACTCCATAGGAACTCTGAACAGAAAAAGGATCCAACTGGCCAAAAACTACCATATTTGGGTACAATGGCCTTTCTCCAAACGATTTCATTTCAAACTCCAAAGCCATTTTCCCAGAATGGATCTTCTGAACTCCCTTGAGGGTTTCAGACCTAAAGCACCAAGAAACCAAGTCTGAAATGTGCTTCACCATATGAAGCTTACAAACCCCATCCAACCCATGCAAAAGAACATCTGTATTTAACCTATTCAATATAGTTAGCCTTTGAGACCAAAATTGTCAGAATAGATAAGATCATAAGAATATGTTGGGATCTTAGCCATAGTACTTCTAATGAATCTCACATTACCTCCCCCAGAAAAATATCTATTCTTTCAAGACTCTTAACCTTTCTTTTCATCCACTCTATAGTAGGGTCCCAAATAGATACAAATCTCTACTAGCTCCTATAGAAATACCTCAATAAGTTGTCAAGAGCTGAAAACCTTTGAAATCAACGTAGAATGATTAAAAGTCCTGATTCACCACATCTCCAATAACAAAAACCTCACTCTTCCAGAAGTTGATTCTTCATATCCGTAGAGTTTTCAAGGATAGATTTTTTTTTTTTGCTCTTCTAGTTGAGTTTTTCAAAATATCAATGTAATTTGTACAGTTATGGCTCGCTTTCTCCAACTGAATGGACAAAAGCATCATTATCAATAATACTTTTAAGAGAACTTGAAATGATCATTAGATAGTTATTTTTGTATCTTTATTCTAAATTATAAATTCCCTTTAAAGCAAGGAGACTCTTCTCATACTCCAATATGTCTATTTTATTTATTCCATCTAATATTCAAACCCTTATTAAATTACAGGCAGAAGAGACAGAACGAAAGAACATGACCATTTCCTTCATAAGTAATGAAGCCTATATTGTAGTTCAGGAAATAAAATAGAGAACACATTAACATAGAGGATGTTACTAGTTATATGAGCCATTTAACAGACACCATATTAAAACCTGAAAAGAATTACAATTTCTTTTTAATTTGGAAAATATATTTGCAAGAAGATTGATATTGATATAAGTGCAAGTAAAGAGAATAAACAAGAACTACATTAAAGGCTGTTATTTTCCAGGAATAAACATACAAGTTTCCTTACCAACCTTTGCACATTGATTGCGTGCTTCATCCCAATTTACTTCATGATAAGGGACCGTATAGAGCTCCTTTCTTAATGACAGTATTGTTGGTGTTATTGGACCAACAAATCTCTTCCCGTATAAATATGACATGGGCAAATAAACCATCCGACAATGACACCACATCCTTCCTATAAATCATAAAATTTCAGTACTTACATAATGAATGTAAAACACAAAGAAATTCTTTAAAATTTACGGGCTAAATAGGTAATCATGTCAAATTTAGTAAATATTTTAGCTTTTTTTTTTGGGAACTATGACATTGCAACATTATAGAGCAACAATTTGGAATCACCACATCACAAAATGGTCACAATAAGAGAAAATGTGAAAGTTTCAAGAAAAATATCTTTTGAAGGGTTTAGGTCAATAATAATATACAGTGGAAGCATGATAAAAAACTATAACCATCCATACCTGAGGGATTGTAGTGATCCAATCACTAATGTTGCCATGCTTTGAAAATATTTATGCTCAACTGATTTAAGAAAAATGCAACTCACTCACACAAACCCTCTTTAGTTTTCTTGGGTTGAAGGTGATGGATCCTTATACTTCCAACTTAATGGAGGAGATTAAGGAAGCGATATGGGAGATGGAAGGGAATAAGGCGCTCAGGCCCGATGGATTTACAATTGAATTCTTTAAGAATAATTGAGAGATTGTCAAGAATGATTTGCTTAAGGCGTTCTAGGAGTTCTACAAGAATGGAATTATACATAAGGCCACAAATGCGACCTTCCTTGTCCTAATTTCCAAGAAAGTAGGGGCAATAGGGGTCAAAGAATTCAGGCCTATAAGTCTAACCACTAGTGTTTATAAGATCATAGTAAAGGTATTGTCAGTTAGGCTGAAGAAGGTGTTGCCAAAGATTATCTCTTTGGATCAGAGTGCCTCTGTGGAGGGACGCTAAATCATGGACTGTGCGTTAATTGCAAATGAATGTGTGAAAAGCAGGAAGAGATCTCGAGAGTCAGGAGTAGTGTGTAAATTGGATATTGAAAAGACGTATGACAAAGTGGAGTGGGCCTTCATAGACTCAGTGTTGAAATGGAAAGGATTTGGTGAAAGGTGGAGGAGGCGGATTTGTGGGTGTCTGGGAAATGTTCACTTCTCTATTTTGGTAAATGGAGTGGTGAGAGTTTTTTTTCCAATCTTCTGGATATTCGGCAGGGGGATTCGCTGTCCCCCTTCTTATTCACTTTGATAGCTGAGGTGTTGCATAGCTTTTTCATGATCGGTAGGAGTCGGGGCTTGATCAAAGGCTTTAAGGTTGGAAGAGATGAGGTAACAATATCCCACCTACATTTTGCGGATGATACCTTGGTATTCCTTGAAGCATCTAAGGACCAAATGATTTGGTTGAAGAGTATATTGCACATATTTCATGTGATCTCAGGTCTGAAGGTTAACTGGGAGAAGAGTTCCATAGTGGGATTGAATCTAACGGAGGATGAGTCACTATCTTTTAGTCGGTTCTTAGGGTGTCAGGTGGGTTGTTGGCCGATGTCGTGTCTAGGTCTCCCTCTTGGTGTGTCACCTCGTAATGTTAGTTTTTGAGAGCCAAACATTGAGAGAGTGGAGAAGAGACTGGCATTATGGAAGAATAATTAATTATCTTTGGGGGGTAGGATAATCCTAATCAAAGCTGTGCTTGCAAATCTTCTGGCTTATTTCATGTCTTTGTTTAGGATGCCTAGAAGAGTTGTGGCCATCATTGAGAAAGCTCAAAGGGATTTTCTGTGGGAGGGTGGGGGTAAAGGAAGACTCATTTAGTAAGGTGGGAAAAGGTGTGTTTGGCAACGGAGATGGGAGGAATTGGAGTGGTTAAGATAGCCCATCGAAACTCTTCTCTTCTAGCTAAATGGTTGTGGCGTTTTAGCACAGAATAGGAAAGTTTGTGGCATCAAGTGATCACAAGTAAATATGGAAGTGATGATAATGGATGGTTCATTAACTTGAGGGCACGACCTCCAGGAAATCGCCCATGGAATGCCATTATGAAACTTGCACCTTTGTTTTACCCTCATATTAGATTGAGCATGGAATCTGGCTCATCGATTTGTTTTTGACATGATCTATGGTGGGGTAATCAGTCGTTATCTACCCTGTTTCCTCGTTTATTCTCCCTTGCTCTCCTTCCTAATGCTTTTGTGGCCGATACTTTGCATTGGTCTTCTTCTGGTTCTTCTTGGAATCTTCCATTTCGAAGGAATCTTCGTCCTCCAGAATTGGAAGAGATATATCTGCTCATTGATGGTTTAGAGGATGTGATTTTTGATCCCCTAGGTTTTGAAAAGGTATCTTGGTCCCTTTCATCCAATAGATTGTTCTCTTGCAAATCTTTCTTCAATTCGGTCACACATAGTTCATCACATCCTATGGTATCCTTCCCGGTACATCAACTATGGAAGCCTAAGGTCCCTGTTAAGATTAAGGCCTTTCTGTGGACTGCCATCTTATACAGGATAAACACGGCTGATCAAATTAAAAGAAGATGGAAAAGGATTGCTTTATCCCCGCATGTGTAATTTATGTGTATGGAGTCTGCAGAGAGCATAGACCATCTCTTTGTTCAGTATCAGTTTGCCAATATTATTTGGATGCGGTTGTTTGAGATGATCGGAGTTTCCTGGGTGTTACCAGATACTCTTAAGGCATGGTTTAACCAGTGGCAAGTTAGGGGCCTGGGTAGGAGGGGCAACTTGTTGTATGATGTGTTATTCCATGCAGTTGTCTGGTTTATATGGTTGGAGCATAACAGTAGGATTTTCAGGGATATCAGGTTATCGGTGGACCAGGTGTTTGATTCCATCTTGATTGCTATAGCATCGTGGGCTTTGATTCTTCCAGAATTCCAGGGATTATGGCCTATAGAGACTGAAGGATTGAAAAAAGTAGTGCTTTTCGTCTCTTATTGTGGAGGATGTCATGACAAGAGGGGTGGTCCCATACATGATTTAGGAGATCGGGAGTGAGACATGTTCTTGGTCTGAAGTTGAATGGCTTGTTCAGCTTTGGATTGAGATGTGTTGAGAGGTGCTAGATATGGTTATGATATGTACGGTGGATTGACATTGTTTTGTTCTGTTTTTGGGGTTCGATGGAGTCTTGTGAGGATTTTGTAGAGCGTTCTTTTGCATTTACGATTGTATACTCCATACTCCATACTCTTACATACATATACATATATATATACACATCTTCATTATTCATCAAAAACTTAATGGAGTATAAATGCCCAAAACCTAAAGGTGACCACCAGGATTTGTTATCCATCAAGCTAGTCCTTTCCAAGCCATTTCATGCTTACAAATTAGCAACTAACCTAACAATTCAATCAATCATTTACAATAATGCCCTTGTTGGACTATGCTATTCCCCCATGTACCAGCACAAGTTTTTTTTTTCCTAAAAAACAAATAATTTAATTTAAATGAATACAGACCACTAACAAATTTTTATACATGTGCACAACTTAGAGCCCTAACCACATAGCTCAAATTTTTATAGAGTTTCAATGGCCCGTTCATCATTTGTTCTAGTTTTCTATAAAATTCAACTTCTAGTTTTTTTTTTCTAATATGCTATTCTTGCTCTTGTAACTCAATAATTCTAGCTTGTAGTCTCAGGGTTTCTTTAAAGTCCTTTTTTAATTTTTGAAAATCCAACAAAATTGGCCTTTCCTAGCATATACTATGATCTTCAGTTCTGAACCTGAATTTGCCGATACATCATATTATTATGAATACATAAACAATCTAACTGAAATCAATGAAACTCATCACATAAATATGATTTCAATAGTATGATTGTGAAAGTCAAAACATGTCCGTTATTTTACCATCAAAATTTCTACTTTGTATAGATGATACAGAATGAAAGTATCATGAGGTTTATACCTGGATGGAATGGGAGAATATAAGGAATTATCCATATCTCCGGAGGCAATGGGTTATTTCCGGACCATTCAAAAGCTCCAAGAACCTGTTATTATAAAAGAACACAAGTCAAATAAAATCCCTGAAGAACTTGCAGAAAATCGACTTGCTATTTAAAACAACAAAGGTTTAAGTCCTCTACTGAAAGAAACATTTTCCCCCAAGATGTTATTGCTGTAGCACCACCATGGTCCAGAATCCATTTACGCCCTTTCTCCATTGCCCCTTGTCCATCATTGGCACCTTCACCAAGTAACCTCAAAGTAACATAGGTCAAGACACTACCAAACATGGTGCTTGGTCCTTCAATATGTAAACCCCAGCCCCCATCTTTGTTCTGCAAGTCGCATAATCAAGAATAAAAACAACATATCAAATGTTCAATCACAAGAGAACAAAGCTTATTTTCTGTCGAAAGAGCACTATATGAAAAGAGAAGCACTGAACCCACACATACATATAAAGCTGGCTCAAGAATAGCAAAAGAAAAAGGAATTTACACTGAAGATATAAGAAAGATAAAAATTAAAAATTGGGAAAATCAGACCATCTAGATATTTGTTTCCTGATAAAATGCTTTCCTATTAAGATGATTTCTTGTACTTCGGAATACACAAAATGAGACACGAACAAACAATTAGTTCTTAAATTAAAACAAGACAGACACGCTCCAAAAACCTAATAGGCTGTAGTTCAATTTTCAAAACACTTAATTTTTACTTGCCTGATGATTGTAGAGATAACGACGTATCTCCTCTTGGTGTTCTTTTGATAAGACTGCATTCAGTGCCCCTGTTATGGATAGAGTAAAGACCTGTTTCATTGAATGAATATGACTAAATTAATTGCTAGCCTTTTTTTTTATAAGTAATAGAGATTATATTAAAAAATGAAACATGTGATCCTTACAAAGACCAATAGCCCCCCATGAGGAATGGGATGCATACCAAAATCCACCAGAAAAACCAAAAGAAACCAACCAGAAAAACCAAAAGATTAATACATCCACCACCACCCTACCAAGAAATAAGGAGAGACCTCCAAAGCTAAAACACTCCTTACACTTGAACCATTAACATGAAAATCTCTACTGCACTAACAGTTCCCAGTTTCTCACTATCTCCCCCACCCCTAATCCATCAAACTCTGGACACAAAGAGGACCAAAAGTCTGACAAAGACAAAATTTCATCAATTGCAAGCCTATTTCTTAACTGTTATAAAGCTGTTCTCAACACCTGGCTGCTAGTGCTACCACTGTACTCAAGTCTCTCATTGATAATATAAAAACAAGCTGCACATGAATTTTAACAAATATGCTTGTGCACATTTGCACAAGCATAATCACACACACTAACATTAGAACTTAGCAAGCCATTTCTTTGTAAATTATCAAAAGGGAAAAAGAAAAATACCATGCCAGGAAGTAGAAACATTGGACCCCCGTAATCCCCTGGCCAATGTCCATCATGTGCCTGGATAGTTGAATGGAAACTCATAGCGTTTCTTAGAGTTGTTGTTACTGCCTCCTGTGTCACATCTTCTGTATCTTTTACTTTAACTTGGGGCAAGATTACATGACCTGGGTTTTCCTTAGCAAACTATATTTTCAAACAAAAATGAATAACATAAGCTCGACGGAAAGATGAAAGTATGAAAACAACTGATCATACCAAGTCTTTAAGCTTAAACAAAAATGAATAACATAAGCTCGACAGAAAGATGAAAGTATGAAAACAACTGATCAAACCAAGTCTTTAAGCTTTATATTTGAAACGAAAACATTAACAATTTCCTTCAGCTTCCACAGCTCAGTGTTGATTTTAATACACATTATAAACTTTTGCAACTTAAGGAGCTCTTGAAATAAAGATGGTTGTAAGAAAATTTAAAATCATGAGTGGAAATCCAAGTTACAGGTGATTACAGCATTGTTAAGGTTCTGAAACTGAAATACCTACGTTTTAACATGGATATTCACTACCATAACAACCAAGGAAAGTATGTAAATTAGAGAAATCATAAGATGTTGAACTTCCATTTTTTTTTCTTTCATTTAGGCAGTGAATAGATATTCATGGTAATTACTTGTACAAGAAATCTGCTTCTCGAATCTTTTATAATCTGCTGTTTGGCAAATATAGACTGAATTTCCAAAAAATTTTAGAGGGACAAAAATCTGTGATTCTGAGAGAAATTTTGATCTCCTCTCATTTCATTTATTTAATAATGAGATGAAATACCAAGATCAAAGATTTCTTGATAAATAGATATTATGTGAAATTCATTCAGTCCAATAAGATAAAATCCCACAGATAACAATCATCTTTCTTTCAGAATAAAGTCATTTGATGCCCAAGTATGAAATAGGAAATATGAAACGAATCAGAAGTTACCTACCAATTGCTTTGTGGAAAGTTAGAAGCTCTGTTTTCATGCTGAAATTACTACTGAAATGCCTTGAGCATCTATAACTTATAAAAAAAATGAATTTTTTGAAAAGGAGTGTGAAAATTTTAAGCAGGTAATTATGAGCATAATTAAATGTATGGACAGCCAAGGATTATTGAGCATAATTAGCTTTATGGACAGGGAATTTTTATTCTTTTGCAAATTTTTTAAGTTAATTTGAAGACCATCAACAACAAAAGGAACCAAAATCCTCAAACCTTACTTCTTATTTCAGAAAAAAATAAATAAATTTGTGATCCATAAAAATAAAAAATAAAAGGGTTTGAAAAAGGGGAACCATCACAAGGATGATCAGAGGGGGGAACATCAACAACTGGGAAGTGAAGTCTAAGCCAGGAAGCCTAGGGGAGGGTTACTTGAATTGAAGCCTAGGAAATCATGCGGGCTAACCTATTCAAAAGAGATCCCTGATAGACAATACAAACATGGGTCAATCTCCGTAAGTATCAGGCAGAAAATTACAAACAATTAAAACTTCAAAATAATCCTTGGATTTGCTTAAATTTGGTATATATATAATATATACATCAAATTTAAACACATCCAAGGACCCATGCTCTCATACAAATTAGGTTGTGGGAGTCAATTTATCCAAGCAAAGCCTAAACCACAACAACTTCATATTCGTGGGCATTATATCATATTGAAGCATCATCACAATTTTGCTTTAATCGCTGCTCAATTATATTAATAACATACTAACAAGAAATAGGACCCGATAACATGGATATAAATCTGCATCGGAATAAAAAAAAATAAAGTACGTGTTTCTCAATTTTTAGATAAATACGGAGTCAAATTTTCTTTTAAATAACAGGACAGTTTAGGAGTCATTTAATGTAATATATGTTTCATGTGGTCCTAACTAACCACTTAGCTCTGTCAACATTAAAGGACTGAACCGGATAAAACCAATGTAAATCAAGTAGTAATGAGAAACGAGTAATTAAGACAGGGATGATGAGTGATGACAGAGCATTGCAAACGAAGAGGCATGAAACTGAAAATTAGTTAAACACTAAATTTTCTTTTGCTCAACCTGATTTCGCATGAGCAGATCCGAACTGTGCTTCTTCTCGAACCGATTCTTGTAAAACTCTTCCCGAGCCTTCTCAACCTCCAAAAGCTCCTCTGGCGTTCCTGCCTTTGGATCGAACTCCCAAACTTGTCTCCCGACGTGATTGTTTAACGTCCGAAGCCATGGACTTCCTCCTTCAGCGATCTTAAGCTTCCACATGACTGATCAAACAACTCCAAATCCAGAAAGCAGCAATGCCGCCGATCTAAACTCTAAATCAAGCTCCAAATTAGGGTTATACACAGATTCAAACACCAAAAAAACCAATACTCGCTTTTCCTACGTCAAAAATACCCGAAATCAATCCGGAAATTTTTTTTTCAAACAAATAGAATATCGTCATTTTTCTTTTCAACACCGAATCCGTAATCTACCAAGATTTAGCTCGAAATCGGCGATAAAGCACAAAAAAATAATACACACTGAGCTTAGATTTACCTTAAAAAACACGTACTTTCTGTGAGATCCTTGTCGGATCGAAATAATGTTCGGAATCAGAATCCGAATCTCGGTTTCCTCCTTTCAATTTCAAGGAGAAAAAGATATCCAGCATGCAAGGCCAAAAGGCAAAAGCTGAAGAGAAAAGCTGAATGTGAAGAGTGTTAAAATAGAAATAAACAATCAAAAGATTCCAAACCTTGCTTTATGAGTAAAGCTTTGAAGAGTTGGCCGCCACAGTTGAGTTCCAGGAAATGATGTGGGCCCATGATTTGTTCATCCACTCCATTTTTATCTGTTTCTTGTGCACGCGCCATGCAAAGCGATGATCACGTGAATGCAACTTAACGGAGTTTACATCGCCACCTGTTTAATGAAAGGCCGGCCTTTGATTTCCCACTTGTCTCTTACGTCCAGTGGTTTGTTGGCGTTGTTTTCCAGACAGAGAAGCAATTTAAAATTTGATTTCCGTAAAGACTTTAATTAATACCCTTTAAATACATATCCAAACCTTTAGAATGTCTCCAAAAATTTGGAGTATTATTATATCTATTTAATATAACTAATTTTTAATATATATGTAGTATTCACGTGCACCCAATCGTTATTTGATATGCAGAGATTGCATTTGGTGAATACCATTTACTAGTAATTTAGAAGGGTGTGATAGATATCATGAAAAAAATATGTGTGGGCTTATGAAATTATTTTAATTAAGTGATCAAATTGATTTTCGCAAAATTATTTTTGACAAGCTGACTGCTTCAATAGAAATAAGGTTTTTAGCAAAATGCTTTTATTAGGAATTGCTTCTCAAACATATACCCATAAAAAATCAAGATCATGATTGGTGCAACTTCTCAAGGGTAAAAAATCCCTCCCTAGACCAAGAAGGACTTCCTTTTTGGCACTTGAGTGTTTGTGGAATTTAAGAAATATGCTTTGACTAAAAGCCTTATTAAGAAGCACATTTTGGTGAAGAAGGGGGTGGTTTTGAACATTTGCAAGAAGCCATTTGTATTGTTTTGAATTTTAGTGAAACGTCTATAAATTAAAAAAACAAAAAGAACCTTTTTTATTCCTATATTATACATTCTTTAAAAATACAAGAAGTAGCCTAAAATATTGTACAAGAACGAAATTTTGAAAAATGTATCTAAATATTTTTAGCCAATCACTTTGATTCAAAGCCTCAAAATGTATCTAAACATTTTTTTTGTTAAAGCTGTCTAGGTTTTTTTGGGGGTCTTCCCATCACCTATTAGATCTTTCAATAAATATCAATTTTTACACCTCTAGGCCTTCATTTGGATTTGTTGTCAAAAAGTTGATGTCAAAAATAAAAATCAAATAGGACGTCCTTCATAAGAGTTTGAAGAGAAGCAAAAGTAGTTTTTCACTTTTTAAAATATTTTTTGATTAAAAAAAACAAGGATAATTACTATTTACCACCTTTGAGGTTTCACACAATCCACTTTCCTTCTTGATGTTTTCAAAACACCAATTTATCACCTTGAGGTTTGCTAAGTGTAATAGTTTCCCCTTTCTAGGGGTTTAACCGATGGGGTAGTAGAGAAAACAATGTATATTGACAACTTTGCCCCGTTTATTCTAATCCATTGAAGGGTAGACTTGGTATTTAAAAAGGGTAAAGTTGTCAATATACATTGTTCTCTTTTGCCACCTTATGGGTCAAACCCGTAGAAGAGGAAACTGTTACACATAACAAACCTTAAGATGGTAAACTGGTAATGAAACCTTAAAGGGATCAACTGTATTTATCCCAAAAAAAAAAAAAGAAAAAGAAAAAAATACATCGAAAAGGCAATAGCAAATATATTTTATGTGCCTTCTGATGTATTTTCCTTTTTCTTCTATTCTCTCAAATATACACATATAAATATATATTTTTGTGTATATGCATGCGTGTCGGTGTGCGGGAAAGCACCCCAAATGGTTTCATTTAAATATGAAAAGTTGTCTAAGTGCATAGTTCACTTCTCTAACACGTGTTGGATAGTAATTAATATGATGGAAAGAGTCTATAAGCTCTTTGATTATTATGTCTTTGTTTTCAGGACACTGACCAAGCTATTTGAGTCCCTTTCCAATTTGACCCGGCTGAAATTCACAAATTTGCTAATTTCTATAATAAATTGGTGCATAAGACTTGAAACTACACATTAAAATGGGAGAATATGGGACCAATATGCTTAATTACCTTTACCTAAATATAAATAAATATACATATATATATATATATATATATCTATACTATTATGAAGCGAAGATGGCTATTCTGGCTGATATTTTGTACCGAAAATGCCCTCCAAATAATCCTCATTTTATAGTTTTGTTACCCATGCCTTTTTTTATTTGACACTTGATGTCACCATCATAATCGATGAAATCATAGGTGATTTGGGGCTACCTAAAATGCCTTATTTATTTTATTTTATTTTATCAAATTAACTCCTGACATCCATTTGTTAAGTGTATTAACAATTAACTACCTAATATTTTAATACCCAAAACACTCTCAATTCTCTTTCAAATTTGCCACGCATTCTCTTAGTGTTTAATAAATGCAATAAAATCTGACCTTGAGGAAATAACAATACTAGACCCAACTAACTGACTCTTTGACTGGTCTAGCGCTTAGGTGTAGAGTTGTAGAGAGATGGAGGTTGGCAGCTTTGTTGACCAACTAATGAGATGGGCCCTTATGGTATGGTTGTTCAGGTGTAGAGGCCCCTAACACGCTTTCGCTTGAACAAGATTCTTTTTCTTTGTCCAAATTGAAAATCGCATTTAGGGGCTGCTGTATTTGTACCCGTAAAAGTTATTTTCTAAATGAGGTACATGACAACGATTGAAGTTACTATGCTATAAGCGTGAGATTAATTCGTGACCTACCAAGGACAGATGACAACCTGTCTAGAAATCATGCATTAATGATAAAGATCGGTGAAGTGTCCTTCACGGGATGAATTATTCTGTTATATATGCTAGCCTGAATTGGTCCTTGTTTTACCATGAGATGCTGTCATGTGGAGCATTTCACGGTCAGAGTTTATTTATGTGGGGTCCACTTGAAATATTTACAATAATAAAAAAATAATAATTGTGAGATGCTTTATATGGCAACATCTCACTGTCAAAGCAAGGACCAATTAAGTTAAACATTGTAGAAGATTTCATCTGTCATCCACCTTAATTGTAGCTCGGATGGTAGCAACTAACAAGGCAAGGAGATTACGGATGGCATCAGTTATTTATGGTTTGGTTTCGAGAAAAAAACCAGAACCAAATCTGTTTTTTGTCTTTTTATAGTATAAAATCGAACTTGATTAATACAAACCCAAACCAACCCTAATGGATTTGTTTCAGTTTGCTTCATCATTTAAAAACTGATGAATTAACTGAACCATCCCAAGTTGGTGGTTTGACTTGAACATATGTATATATGTAATTGGTTCAGTTCAGTTTCATTTGACATTAAAATTGAAATTAAATCCAAACCAAATCGAAAATCAAACCAAAACCATTTAAGGATTATCCAAAACCGACCCTAATAGGTTTGGTTGATTTCGGTTTATTGTTTTACCGAAAAAGTTACCATCACTAAGTGTGCGTGAGTCCGTGCTATGTGCCCGTCCCTTCCACTAACCCGATCCATGCCAAAAGAAAAAAAAAAGTGCTTAAAAGGGAAAAAGGAAATTGCATGAGACCCATGCTTTAGGAAGTTCGAAAAACGCATGTTTCTCGTGACACCGTTTGTCGTTACTCAAACGTAGACTTGAAAAGAAAAAAATTATCCTATCATATATGAACTCCTTTAAGCTTTCTACTGAATAAGAAATTGTATGTAAGCCATGTCACGACATTCATTAGCGAGCAGAATATAGGCAACTAGAATCCAAGTAAATCCTTTTTTTTTGTTACCAAAAAAAAAAAAAAACTAAGGTAAATCCTTTTTGTTGTAAAAATATATATTTTAATTAATAGCAGTGTTAATTAAAATCATGTCGTGCTATATATATACTAAATCATTTCATGGTATATATTATATTTTACCATACGTAATCTTCAACTAAACCTTATGTGTGTGTGTATATATATATATATATATATATATATATATATTAATTTTCACATAGGTACAAATCTCCAGTAGTTAAGTTATACGTACTTGAAATATTTATTTGGACCTGAAACTAGAAAGAAACCTAGGGCTACCTATATATGCAAATAAGCTTCTGTATCATATACCATTCAACAACATTTCTAGAAGCATACAAGGAAACTGGAGACTGATCGATGGGGTAGATATCAGCTCTCCCTAACAATTTACAAAGGCCAATCTCATTGACCCCCACACTTCTACCTGTATGTGCATAATGTAGAAAATAAACTAGTTGATTTACACGTGTTAAGCACGGAAAGATATATTTTTCATAAATAATATTTTATTAAATAATGTAAAATATATATTACTTTCTTTAATTTTATGAGTAGGAAATTTTGACTGTATATATTTTAAACCAATAATTTAAAAAAGTACAAAAACACGAAAAAAGATAATAAGAAAAAGTGTACTTTTTAAATAAGAAAAAAATATTTTTTATTCAATAAAATTTGACAATATACATATAGTGTTGGACGAAATATTGGTTTGGTTGATAATTGAGAATGAGTATATACATATTTAATTTAAATTATGGGTTACTCCTCAATATATATTCATCCATCTATTCCTTTAATATGTGGTGCAATTTGGGGTGTCTACAGATATTTGGTTAGGTTTGGTCTTAACTGAGCCTTTAACCCAAAAATCAAACCAAACAAATTCGGTTCTACATTTTTAGAACCAAAACCGAACCAAAGACTTAAGAACCTTACCCAAACTGACCCAATGTTGGGTTCGGTTTTAACCGGCCAAAGTTCGGCACTAATTTGAACCTTGAATCTTCGAGTTTATGGCTTATCATAGGTTCTCCCCTTTACCAATTGGGCAACCTCGTGGGTTAAAGAAAAATTTTCCAAATTACTGAATAGAATTGTCAATAGTTTGTGTCAGACATGGAAAATTAATTCAATGACTTCCTAATCATCACACGGGATTGGTTAAAAACAAAGAGTCGCCACCATTCTGTTTAGGTGTGAATGGACACCAAAATCTCAAATAAACTCAAAAAGGCAAATTTAGGGTAAAAATGACCCTATTAAAAAAAACAACCAGAGATGGGTAAGGGGATTAGGTTATGAATAGGGGAAGGTGTTAGGCATCCCTATTCATCCACACAAGTTGGTTGCCAGGCATTGTTCATGTTAAAAATAAAGAAGGCTTGCTACTAAAATCATAAAAAATCAAAAAGATAAAAATGTATGGTTTTTTCATACGAATAGCCTGATTAATTCAGAACCTTCAAATATGCTCATACATTTCTAAAGGTTTTATGATTAAAATAAAATTGAGATAAAAATAAGATAAAACCAATCTAAAGAGAAATATGAAAAACTAGTTTTAAGCTAAACCATCAAAAGGTTGAAAAATTAGATTGAAATCTCTTGATTAAATCATTGAAGAATAAAATCTCTTGAAGTTCAGATCTGATACGGATCTCTCAATAGTGGAGGAATAGAGCCCTCACTCAACCCATGTTGATGAAAAAACATCAAAAGGGAGAGTTTAGACCATAGGATCCTTTCTCCAAAAGCAAGAACAATTTTAAAATTACATCATGAAACCCTACAAGTTAATTTCAGGCTTTTGGTTTTAGATTTACCATATAGATCACGGTAGATCCAGAATCCCAGTCAAATATTACTAAAATTAAGAAAACAGTGCTGTAGGTGCAAAGGTGTGAAAAACCCAAATTATAGAAAAAATGGGAATCTCATGCTATCAACATCATGAATTCATAGGATTAATCTAGATTCAAAATAAAACCATTGAAACATGACCAAGATAGTAAAAGCAACCATATCTCACAGATTAGAACACATGGGAGGTCTACCCTACGGATTCACCTGTTCTCTTTTCCCCTAGCTCTCTCTTCACGTTTTACGACTAGAGAGGATTCTTGAGGTACTTGGAGATAGGTTTGGTGATACAAGTATAAGAAAGCTTTATTCTACAGCAATGGAGAAGATCAGACTATTTCTAGAATTGAAAACAGAAAATAAAAGGGAAAATGGACTTACCTGGTTTGAGCAAGCAGAGCAGCAGGGATTCCTCTCTTCATTTGGAGTTCTTCAGACTTCAAATTAATGGCCATTTGCTTGAGGATCTGCCCTCTATTTATAGGCAAACCTAGGGGCATGGTTGGTCCAGAGGGATATACCAAAATCCTCAAGATTGAATTGAAAATAGGGATAATGCCAATCCATGGCCAAATAAAATAAATAAGATAATTCGGACGGATAAATAAGATAATTTGCATATCCTAAAGATATATTTGGATGTAGATAAGGCTCAGAAATCGAGCAAAGATAAAATTCGAACAAAAACCCCATGCTCGTATATACATTGCGGGTGCGTGATGCCCGTAGAGTTAATACGGGCATCGCATGCCCGTAACTGAATTGCGGGCGCGACCAGCCCGTAGAGAAATTGCAGGCATTACATGTTTGATTAAATTTTATACTTTTTTGACCTGTTTCAAATCCAATTACATGTTTTCAATTATTTTCTCATTCTGTAGTGCAATTTGGAGTGTCTACAGTTTGTGATGAATGTCTGATGTCCAAGAGGAATGCAATAAACTCCCTTACCAAATTCTCTGATTTAGATTGACTTAAAACACTAATAGAGTTTAATCTTGCTTTAATGATTTAATTTGAGTCTCATTCAGTTTAAGTCTTTGGTGGATAAAGGCCTTAGCTGATCGGGTCTAATGAATCATGTCAATTTGGTTGTTGCACCATGTGAGAATAACCTTGCAAACCATAGGCTTTCCCCACCAAAAGTTCTTGGAGATGTCAGGGTCATGTCCGAGGAAGTTCAAGGACAAAAACAATTGTTCCATGGCGATTTTCGATCCATCTTTACATGTATGAAACAAAATTTTAATGGTGTTATTGAGAAAAGGAATGATAAGACCGTATATGATGTAGAGATTGTGGTGTCAGGTTCTTGGGGGTGAAGTTGGTGTTTTCTTCCAAAATCATTTTGGCATTTTAGCTGAAACGTGGGGTCCTCTCATTTTTCTTTCTTAAACAGCGTTAAACCTAAAAATTCAAATGATAGATTATGATGTAACTTATAAGTATGATGGCAATTGTGACTCGTGACCTTTGGGTTGACTCATTTACTATTTGAGTTGGCACCCACTCATCTATCTTTTATTTGTAGTTAAAAAAGAAAGAAAGAAAGTAAAGTTCCTAAACTTTGATTACAAAAAATATAATAAAACTTAGATTAATCTTGAAGACCAAAAGTGGGTTTTTACCACCTCTACGTTCCAATATGACTGTTATTTGGCAGTTGGAAGGGTGGAAATTGTCATTTACAGTCAATTACAAGCATACCTCCCTAATATGGCTGTTGGGGGGTAAAACAGTCAAAAAAGGAACAAAAAAAATCATTTTTTGAGGGTTTAATTGGGCTAGCCCCTGGTGGGCAAGCATGCAGGGGGCCCACCGGCCCGCGTCAAGCGTGGGCTGTGCCCCCCGCGTGCCGAACGTGCAGCTCCCCGACAGGTCGCGTGCCCGTGTATATGGGCACGGCACAGCACAGCTCAAGGGGTGGGCCGTGCCATGTCGGCCCACTGCCCGGGCACGCCTTAGGCGTGCTGAGTCCGCCCGATAAGCACCCCTATGCCCGTCCCTTCCATTAACCCGATCCATACAAAAAAAAAAAAAAGGTGCTTAAAAGGGAAATTGCATGGGACCCATGCTTGAAAGATTCTCTTGCGGAAATTTTGGACATGAAGAAAGTTAGGAAGTTCGAGAAACGCATGTTTCTCGTGACACCGTTTGTCGTTTCAAACGGAGACTTAAAAGAAAAAATTATCCTATTATATATGAACTCCGAACTCCTTTCAGTTTTCTATGGAGTAAGAAACTGTATAGAGGCCATTAACGAGCAGAATATAGGCAAATAGAATCCAAGTAAATCCTTTTTGTTGTAAAAATAGATATTTTAATTAATATTAGTGTTAATTAAAATCATTTCATGCTATATATATAGTAAATCATTTCATGGTATATATATTATTTTACCATACGTAATCTTCAACTAAACCTTTTGTATATATATATATTAACTTTCACATAGGTACAAATCTCCAGTAGGTAAGTTATACGGGATGAAATCATCTGCCGCAATGCTCCTGCGGCAGACGGTGCAGTATCCGTGGGATGCTATGAAAATCAAATAAAAAACAAGTGAAATGTCATTTCAAATGACATTTCACGTTTTTAATGTAAAAAATGCAGCATCCGTGGGATGCTACACATGGCAGCATCCGTGGGATGCTACACATGGCAGCATCCCACGATGCTGCACGGTTTGCCGCAGGACCATTGTGGTAGACGATATCATCCCACGTTATAAGTACTTGAAATATTTATTTGGACCTGAAACTAGAAAGAAACCTAGGGCAACCTATATATGCAAACAAGCTTCCGTATCATACACCAGTCAACAACTTTTATAGAAGCATACAAGGAAACTGGAGACTGATCGATAGGGTAGATCTTAGCTCTCGCTAACAATTTACGAAGGCCAATCTCACTGACCCCCACACTTCTACCTTTATGTGCATAATGTAGAAAATAAACTAGTTGATTTACACGTGTTAAGTACGGAAAGATATATTTTTCATAAATAATATTTTATTAAATAATATAAAATATATATTCCTTTCTTTAATTTTATGAGTAGGAAATTTTGACTGTATATATTTTAAACCAATAATTTAAAAAAGTACAAAAACATGAAAAAAGATGATAAGAAAAAGTGTACTTTTTAAATAAGAAAAAAATATTTTTAATTTAAAAAATTTGACAATATATATAAAGTGCTGGATGAAATATTGATTTGGCTTATAATTGAGAATGAGTATATAAATACTTAATTTAAATTATGGGTTATTCCTCAATATACATTCATCCATCTATTCCTTTAATACGTGGTGCAATTTGGGGTGTCTACAGATATTTGGTTAGGTTCGGTTTTAACCAAGCCTTTAACCAGAAAATTGAGCCAAACAAATCCAATTCTACAGTTTTAGAACCAAAACTGAACCAAAGACTTAAGAACCTAACCAAAACCGACCCAATGTCGGGTTGGGTCGGTTCGGTTTTAACCGGCCCAAGTTTCAGCACTAGTTTGAACCTTGAATGTTCGAGTTTATGGCTTATCATATGTTCTCCCCTTTACCAATTGGGCAACCTCGCGGGTTAAAGAAAAGTTCTCCAAATAACTGAATAGAATTAACAATAGTTTGTGATGAATGTTCGATGTCCAAGAGGAATGCAAGAAACTCCCTTACCAAATTCTCTGATTTAGACTGACGTAAAACACAAATAGAGTTTAATCTTGCTTTAATGATTTAATTTGAGTCTCATTCAGTTTAAGTCTTTGGTGGATAAAGGCCTTAGCTGACCAGGTCTAATGAATCATGTCAATTTGGTTGTTGCACCATGTGAGAGTAACCTTGAAAACCATAGGCTTTCCCCACCAAAAATTCTTGGAGATGTCAGGGTCATGTCCAAGGAAGTTCAAGGACAAAAACAATTGTTCCATGGCGATTTTCGACCCATCTCTACATGTATGAAACAAAATTTTAATGGTGTTATTGAGAAAAGGAATGATAAGATCGTATATGATGTACTTATTTGAGATTGTGGTGTCAGGTTCTTGGGGTGAAGTTGCTGTTTTCTTCCAAAATCATTTTGGCATTTTAGCTGAAACGTGGGGTCCTCTCATTTTTCTTTCTTAAACAGCCGTTAAACCTAAAAATTCAAATGATAGATTATGATGTAACAAAGTATGATGGCAATTGTGACCCCTAACCTGCGTGGTCTAAATGGTTTGGGTTGACCCATTTAATAATTGGGTTGGGTTCGGGTTTAGGTTTTCTCAACCCGTATAAACGGGTCAACCCGAACCCAACACGTCAACCCGTTTGGTATCCGTTTAAATTTAAAGTTTTTTTCCTTTATTTTTATCTCTTATATCCAATTTATATTCTATCTTATTATGTTATCAAGTACACTTAATTGATTAAGCATGTTAATTTAATAGTATGAGACTTTAATCATTAAATTATTTTTATAGCTAATGTTATTTTATTAATTTTGAGAATTAATAATATTGCTATATATACACAAGTTGTTTATTTAGTATACAATATATAGGTAATATGATTATATACACAAGTTGTTTTATTTTTATTTTTATGGCTTATATAGTTGCTATATATACACAAGTTATATTTTTAATACAATGCATGTGGGACTAACTATTATAATTTTATTTAAATTCATTTAATTGCTTTTAGGTATTTCTAATCTTCTTCTCAAGTAAGTTTCACTTATATTTTTTTAATTTTTTGGAAAAGAAATCATGTTTATTAAGTTTTTCTATGTTATTTATTAAGGTTTTACTATATTAAATGGAGTTTTTATTAGAGCTGTAAGTTTGGCCCGGATCGCCTGAAGCCCGCCCAACCCAGCTCGATTTAAGAAATAAGTTTGGGTTTGGGTTTGGGTCGGGCTCAATCTTGAGCCCGAAGTTGAGTTTGGGCTGGGCTCGGGCTCACAAGGTACAATCCAAAATATATATACCACTAAAACCCCATCCTGCATACCTCCATACGATTGTCTCTCGCAAACCTAAGAGTTTCTTGTCTTCTCCCATATCCCTACCACGGAAGTTGGAATTGCTCGCCCCTCTCACCGACTCATTGTCCCTCTCTTCTATTATCAATACCTCCCATCTCAAAGACAACCTAGCTAGAGAAACCCCCAACAAAGAAGCTCGATCGGCAGGAGCTAGCAATACAGTTGCCATCGGTGTTGCTGTCAATATAGTGGGATACAGTTCCGGCAGCAAGGGATTTGCGATTGCTCACAAGGGATTTGCGATACAGTTCCATCGCTCACAAGTCACAAGGGATTTGTGATTGCTATTTTTGTCAAATCGGGCATCTCTCTTTAAATCGGGCATCTCATCTTTCCCCATTTGTTCATTGCTTTCAGGTACTATTTAATTCCTTTGTTTTCAAGTACACGATTTGGATGAGATCCATTAATGTGTGATTGGGAGGGTTTGTTTCTCTTCCTCGGCTATGCACCATATAATCTAAAACTATTTACCCCTCTTTGACTACTGTGAGACATGGGAAAAAATCACCAGAGTGATCGTCCCTCCGTCAACACACGGGCTCAACGCAAAAATTGGGAGAGTCGCCACCATTCATGATTTTGGGATGAGAATGGACACCAAAGAGTTCAAAAGTAGCAAAAATAGCCAAAAGACAAATTCTAGGATAAAAATAATCCTACTTGAAAATAAAATCCAGAGATGGGTAAGGGGATTAGATTATGAACGGGGGAAGGTGTTAGGCACCCCCATTCATCCACACGAAGTGGTTGCCAAGTGTATATTCATGCAAAAACAAAGTAAGAAAGCTTGTTAAAAATCATAGAAAACCTTGAAAAAAGGAACAATGTATGATATTTTCACATGAAGATCTAAATGGGTTTTAGATCCTCTCTTATGTCAATATCATTTCTGGAATATCTCAAAAGATGGAAATCAAAGCACAAGTTGCTCAAAAACCAAGTTGAATCAAATCCGGAAAATTCGGTAAAAGTATGCCATTTGCTTTAAAATCACTCAAATCCAATATTAAATTGAACCAAACCAAATCCATTTGAAAGATTAGGGCAAATAATAGTTTCATGCAAAATTTCACTTCATTCTGATAAAAAATCTAGGAGTTATGCTCCTTTGAAATTGCTGCTGGGGATTTTTAAAAGTGGTAAGTGGGCAACTTTGGAAAATTGTCTAGAAAAATCCACTACATAGAAATCCGTGAAATTTGGTGTGATTGAAGTCTGTATGGCCATCTTTCCAGAGAAACTAGCCTCATACAAAAATCCCTTCGGATGTGCCTTGGGTGGTCTCCCGAACAGGCCCCGAAGATCACAGATTTACCCAGAAAAATGCAAATGAGCAGTTCTGAGTAAATCGGCTACCAATAATTCAAATGGAATCCAAAAATTATGAAACCAACTGGATTTGAAAATAGACTCAAAAAGGAGTACTCAGAAATAAAAACCACTCGAATCGGACTTAAAACGAACACATGGCGGTCCGTCGAAGTGACAAGTTCTGTACTTGGACCTGAACTGTCCACTTAACTTCGACAGAGAAGTGTCAAAAATCGGCTAGATAGAAATTCATGAAATTTGGTGGACATAAACTAGACAGCCTCACCTTTCCCATGGTTCTGGAATCACCCCAAAATTCACCCGGATGATGAAGTTATGGGCGTCCGAAGTAAGGGTACAGGTGCTGTCAAGCTAAGTCATTTTTGAAGAAAACCAAATCCGAAAATTGACAAAAAGTGTGTGATTCGTGTGAGATGAATCCAAAACCTTTGAAAAACATTTAAAAACACTCCAGAATTTGATTGAGGCCATATATTTGAGTTTTATCACAATAAATGCAATAAACCCCAAATATGAACCTATCCCGCCAAAATAGTGATATGTATGTGCAAGTGTAAAAACCCAAACAAGATCAATACAACATGCATATAGATTCAACAAAATAGGTTCTAGCATAGCCTAGGGTTCCGTTCCATTATCGTTTCCCTCTGTTCTCTTTAAGATAATCAAGGGTACTTTGAATATGGAACGGTTTACAATCAATCAAAAAGGCCTTATGCTACATAGGTTCTAGGACTAGGGTCAATCCCCAGTCTCGTTTCTCCTAGATCCGCCTTCACGTTTTACGGCTAGGGGAGTCTTGAGATACTTTGAGCCGGGGAAGGATTTACACACATACAAACAAGGCTTTACACTACAGAAAGGTAGAAGAAGAGATCTAGATCTAGGAATGTAAAGACAAAAAATAAAAAGAAAAGTTGAGGCTTACCTGAGTGCTGGAGGCGATTCCACAGCGGTTTTCTTCTTCTCTTGGAGTTCTTCTTTGCGAGAATTCAAAACAAGAGTTGTGTGTCCTTTGCTCAAGGAGGAGGCTCCTATTTATAGGCAAGGGCTAAGGTCATTGGTCGACACAAATTAATGTCTAGAACCCCTCCAACCTAAACCCTAAGGTCATTTCCGCGATTTCCCCTCATTTAATGAGGGACATGATGGTAAAAGTGAAAAGCTCTCGGAAAACCCTAATTTTGAGCAAACTTAAGGTATCCGGTATATCAGACCGGATAACAAAGGGCCTTAAGGTATCCGGTACATGGTACCGGATACGCTAAGGCTCACACGTATCCGGTACGACTATCCGGATACGGGGAGGAGCACTTGTATCCGGATTGAGTATCCGGATACAGGCAAAAATTTATTTTCTTCAAATTCTGTGCTGGCTTTCCAGGAGATAATGATTTTTGATGATTGTTTGTGCAATTTGGGGTGTCTACAACTACAAAGTTAGTTCAGATATTTCAATCCCCAGTCTTTTACTGCTGGATGCAAAATTTCATTAAAATTTGATTTCTGATAAGGTAGCAAAACAAAAAATCTTCTTACTTTAGTAGTATTTTATTTTATGTTATTTTTAACATCAATATATATCCCCTAAAATCTTGATTTATTGTTCTTGTTTGGTCATATGCAAATGAGTTATGTGTTTCTTACGTAATTTCGTGGTTCTAATATTTGAAACGTAGATTCTAACTCAGCAAAAAAAAAAAAAAAAAAACGTAGATTCTAAAGTAATTGGAAGAGATAGGAAACATGAATATTAAGTCTATTTAAAATTACAAAAGTTGATTGATTTTGTAAAAGGTATTATTTTTAGATTAAGGTTTGAATACTTAAACAATGTGAAAATGCAATGAAACTAATTCTTGAATTTCAAATGGGGTAGGTTCTGTATGCAACATTGCCATTTTTGTGAAACAGTGATTGAGTGGGAAATGTAGGGATGCTTTGCTAATCAAATAATCATTTTCTATCTATTGTTTCTTTGAGAGTAGAGGATACTTTGTTAGGATTGATTCTGCTACTGTGTTTGTTGTATTGCTGTTAATTCCATGCGTTATGATAGATGGTTGCATCAGATTGGAAGACATGTGAAATTCATAAATATCTTAGTGAATATTTTGTTCTAAGGCTCTTTACACACATAAAAATTTTGGTGGACCTATAGAGATCATTTTTTAACCTAATACACAAACAAATCAATGTATGCCAATAAACTTTATTATATATATCAAAATATTGTAGTCTTATATATGTGAATGTATCATTGTATCAAGTAGAAAAAAAAGTTTGGACTGGCCTGTGTGAGACATGGAAAATCAATTTAATGACTTCCTAATCATTACACGGGATTCATTAAAACAAGGAGTCGCTACCATTTTGTTTAGGTGTGAATGGACACCAAAATATCAACTCAAATAAAAAAAGATAGAAATTAGAGTACAAATAACTCAAAACAAAAAAAAACAACCAGAGATTGGTAAGGGGATTAGATTATGAACAGGGGAAGGTGTTAGGCACCCCTATTCATCCACACAAGGTGGTTTCCAGGTATTGTTCATGTTAAAAAATAAAGAAAGTTTGCTTAATAAAGAAAAATTCATAAAAGTAACAAAAGTGTATAGTTTTTCATATGAATAGCCTGATTAATTCAGAACCTTCAATATGATCACACCATTCTAAGGGTTTCATGATTAAAATAAAATAAAGATAAAAATCAAAGAAACCAACCTAAAGTGAAACCTGAAAAACTAGCTTTAGGCTAAACCATGAAAAGGTTGAAAAACTAAATTGAAATCTCTTGATTAAAACATTGAAGAATAAAATTCCTTAGGGTACAGATCTGATCCAGATCTCTCATTAGTGGAGAGATCTAAGTCAGATACACCCAATCAACCCATGTTGATGAGAAAAAAACATCAAAAGGGGGAGTTTAGCCCCTAGGATCCTCTCCCCAAGATTAAAACAACTTCAAAATCACATCATGAAACCCTATAGGTTATTTTCAGGCTTTTGATTTCAAATCTACCATATAGATCATGGTAGATCTAGAATCCTAGCCAAATATCACCAAAATCAAGAAAACAGTGAGGTAGGTGCAATGGTGTGAAAAATCAAAACTGTGGAAGGAAGTGGGGATCTCGTGCTATAAACAGCATGGATCCATAGGACTCCTCCAGATTTAGAATAAAACATTTAAAACATGAACAGAGTAGTTAAAGAAACCACATATCACAGAGTACAGCACATAGGGGTTTATCCTACGGATCTACCTGTTCTCTTTTCCCCTAGCTCTCTCTTCACGTTTTATGGCTAGAGAGGAGTCTTGAGGTACTTGAAGATAGGTTTGGGGATACAAACACAAACAAGAGGTCTTATCTTACAAAAAAGAGAAAAGAATAGATTATAGGGTTCTATTCTAAGGATTCACCTATTCCCCTTTCCCCTAGCTCCCTCTTCACGTTTTACGGCTAGAGGGGAGTCTTGAGGTATTTGGAAATAGGTTTGGGGATACAAATATAAACTAAGCCTTATTCTACAGAAATGGAGATTATTAGACTATTTCTAGAATTAAAAACAGAAAATAAAAGAGAAAAGGGACTTACCTGGATTGAGAAAGTAGAGAAGCAGGGGTTCCCTTCTTCACTTGGAGCTCTTTAGGCTTCAGATTCTTGGCCTTTTGCTTGAGGAGAGGCCCTTTATTTATATGCAAACCTAGGGGCATGGTTGGTCTAAGGGATATGCCAAAATCTTCCAATTGAGTTAAAAAAGGATTTAATGTAAATCCATTAAACCACAGAGGATAAACAAGAGGATTTGAATCTCCCAAAGAGAGATTTGAGTGCAGATAAGGCTCAGAAATCGACAAATGACAAATTCGCTCAAAAAAGCAGAAAACCGTATATATAATACGGTCATGCCTTGCCCGTATTGTTAATACGGTCACGGCATGACCGTATATCAATTGCGGGCACGACCAGACCGCAGATAAAATACGGGCATTTCATGTTTGACCAAATTTTATACTTTTTTGACCTGTTTCTGCACAGGCAATACTTATTTACATGTAATATCGTTTAAGTAAATGTCCTCGTATTTTTTAATCTCCATTTACTTAAGATATTAAATGTAAATAAGCAAACACCCCCTTTATTTGAATCCATTAAAAATAGTTCCAGACCCAAATTCCAAGTGAATAAAAAGTCAACTTTCCAGTTCCAGGCTAAATTCCCATTTTTCAGGTTTGGAAAAAAGATTCAACATGTTAATACCAAGGTATTTGTCAAGATTTAAAATCTTAAAAAATTCATTTATGCAATAACATTGCTAAAAACTTGATTACCGGGAAAAATTATCTTGAAATCTTGCTTTAAAAAATATTTCATTTTCTTGGGTCAAAAGTCAACAAAATTCAACTGGAAAAAGTTTGACTTTGCACAAAAGATTGAATTTGGGCATTTTCCTTTGTGGTTTTGGATTCAAATGGGTTAAGGATCTCAAACCCAATGCTAAGAATTGAAAATTCCAATAAAATATTTCTCTCCTTCAAGATTTATCAAAAATTGTGCAATTTTGGCGTGTCTACAGCCCGAACCCAACCCAAACTCAAGAAATAATTTTAGGGTTGGGTTTGGGCTCAAAGAGTTTGGGTTAAGACGGGCCGAGCAGAGTTTAAGTTCACCAATTTTAGTTAGGGTTGAACCCGAACTCATTGAAACCCAGCCCAGCCCGCCCTACTTACAGCTCTAGTTTTTATATAAGCATAATTGGAATTAAAATAGCAATAAAAAGTAATTAAAAAATAAATGGGTTGGGTTATTGTGAGACATGGAAAAAATCAATTCAATGACTTCCTAATCATCACACGGGATTGGTTAAAAACAAAGAGTCGCCACCATTCTGTTTAGGTGTGAATGGACACCAAAATATCAAATAAGCACAAAAAGGCAAATTTAAGGTAAAAATAAACCTATTAAAAAAACAACCAGAGAAGGGTAAGGGGATTAGGTTATGAACAGGGGAAGGTGTTAGGTACCCCTATTCATCCACACAAGGTGGTTGCCAGGCATTGTTCATGTTAAAATAAAGGAAAAAAGGGCTTGCTACAAAAATCATGAAAAATCACAAAAAGACAAAAGTGTATGGTTTTTTCATACGAATAGCCTAATTGATCCAGAACTTTCAAATATGATCATACCATTCCTAGGGTTTCATGATTAAAATAAAATTGAGATAAAATCAAATAAAACCAAAATAAAGTGAAAATTTCAAAAATCTGGCTTCAAGTTAAATTCTAGAAATCTAGAAAAATATGATTTTATAAAATATTGCAAAATTGAAGTTGAACATTCCAGGACATAGATATAGCCCAAATTTCACATTAAATTTAGAAATCAAAACCAAAAATACCCACGTTGATGAAGAACATCAAAAGGGGAGAACTTAGACCGTAGGGTCTTCTCTCAAAAGTGAAAAACAACTCAAAAACCATCTCATGAAACCCTAGAAGTTACTTTCAGGCTTCTAAATTCAGATCTATCATACTGATCATGATAAATCCAGGATTTTAGCCTAATATCACAAAAATCACGAAAACAGTGCTGTAGGTGTAAAAGTGGTGAAAACCTCAATTCTAGGAGAAAAAGAGGATTTCATGCCATAAACATCATAGATTCATAAGATTCATTCAGATTCAACATAAAAACCATTAAGACATGATCAGGATATCCAAAGCAGCCATATCTCACAAATTAGAGCACATGGGGGTCTACCCTACGGATCCACCTATTCTCTTTTCCCCTAGCTCTCTCTTCACGTTTTACAGCTAGAGAGGGTTCTTGAGGTACTTGGAGATAGGTTTGGTGATACAAACACAATCAAAGGCCTTATTCTAAAAAAATGGAGAAAAACAGATGTAGACACCTGATTTTTGCACCCCTAAAATGGCAAAAAATGAAAAGTCAAACTTTCAGTCAAACCCTGAGGGGGTCAAAAAATTGACTTTTGATTCAAGTAAATTTGGCCATCAAACTTCATCTCATTGAAAAGAGCATTTCGACACGATTCCAACGCAACTGAATTTGCTGGGATCGGAGTCCAGATGAGAAAGATATGAGCTGGTCAAACTTTTGGGGAGCAAAAAGTTGACTTTTTGCTCGGCCCCAATCCAACTGCCAAAATTGATCTCAATAGATAACTGGTTCCGAGCTGATTCCAACGACATTAAGTTTGCTCAAATCGGACACCAGATGAAGAAGATATGGGCAGTTGAAGTTTCAAGAAAACTGCCCGTTTGGCAGAAAAGCAACAAAAAAGCAAAATGAATTAACAAAATCAATAAAAAACATTTAATAAAACATATCTTAATATTTTAACATTAAATAAAAAGTATCTTAATATTCTAATAATATAATCTTAGATTTTTTAATAAAATATTAAGAAAATCGGACAAGAATCTTTAATTAAATCAAATTGAATAAGAGATTTTGGATCCGGCATTTAAAAAACGTGCTTAACCGCACTTGAAGTACGGTTTGATCCAAACTGCACTTAAAATACGGTTTTGATCTTCTAGAAGGTGGATGCGTGTCCTGTACGGCGACAGCTGGCAGATTCGCGCAGATTTGCACGTGTTGAATGCCAACCGCACTTAAAGTGCGGTTTTTTATTTTTTAGTGCAATTTTGTCACAACCGTACTTCAAGTACGGTTGTGACCAAACCGCACTTCAAGTACGGTTCCGACACTTTTTTGCCTATAAATAGAGGGCCACCCCCCATTGGAAACAAGCTGGTCCCTCAGTCCCCACACCCTCTCCCTCTGTCTTTTTCTTGTCCGAAAATATAGCCAAGCTCTGTCCCTCTCATTACCCAATACCCAAATACCCAAAATGCCCCTTTGTTAAAACCTTGCCTAAAACCCTTTTCACTCACCCTTGGAACACAAAGAACCTAACTAAACTCTTTCAAATTCTATTTGAGAAATCCAACGGGACGCGGAAGCACTGTCGAATTCACTCGAACTTGGGGGAACCACCAAAATCAATTAGAAATTGCATTGTAAGTATGTTTACTAAATTAAGTGAATTTTAGTTACTTTTTCTTTCTTCTTCACTTACTTTCTCTTTATTTTTCATTATGTCATTTCTAACTTGTTTTGGCTGTTGTATGTGGTGAGCAACTTGATCCAAAGTTGTCATTCCCATGAAAAGGAGGAGAGAACAACCAAGGATTATCAAAAGAATGATACCCTACCTAATTTGGTTATAATTCTTGAACTTATTTAAATCCCTGATATTCCCTGTAATCTCCCCTTTTCCCTACTGGATAATGATTGTGTTTGAGTGAACAAAAAGAAGAAGGGAAGCCCATGACCTCTTTAAAGTGCAAAAGAAAAGAGAAAGATGGCTTTTTAAGTCAAAATGAAGAGGATGGAAAATATTGAAGGCACTGGAACCACCACAGAGGTCGCCGGAGCACCCAAGGAACATGCCGGAGAGGTCCCAGCCGGAATCGGAACCAAAAAGCAAAATAATGTAAAAACCGCATACTCAGAACGGTTTCGATCAAACCGTAGAGTAAGTGCGGTTGTCTCCTGAAAATGACTAAAAAATTAGTTTTTTAACCCGGTTGGATTTGTTCCGACCCGAAAACTTAAAACCCGATCCAATAAGTAACTTGGACTTCTTTAAGTCCATTTTGAACTATGGGCCCAGATGGGCCCACCAAGATTCCCCTGGGCCCACTTTAGACCGGCCCATATCGGGCCCGTTTTCAACAAACGGGCTCCAGGCCACTGGACTTTGGCTAATGGGCCCATTCCAAGCCCAAACTAAAATTGTAAATAAATAAAACTTAACAAAATAACCAAATGGGTTATCCAATAATCCAACCGGGCCCAAGGCCCAACCATGGCAACCCACGGGTCTTCCAACGGGACCCGGGTCCTGTGAGACATGGGAAAAATCACCGGAGTGATCATCCCTCCGTCAACACACGGGCTCAACGCAAAAACGGGAGAGTCGCCACCATTCATGATTTTGGGGTGAGAATGGACACCAAAGAGTTCAAAAGTAGGCAAAAATAGCCAAAAGAAACATTCTAGGATAAAAATAATCCTACTTGAAAATCAAATCCAGAGATGGGTAAAGGGATTAGATTATGAACAGGGGAAGGTGTTAGGCACCCCCATTCATCCACACGAAGTGGTTGCCAAGTGTATGTTCATGCTAAAAGAAAGTAAGAAGCTTGCTAAAAATCATGAAAAAGCCTTGAAAAAGGAACAAGTGTATGATATATTCACATGGAGATCCAAATGGATTTTAGATCTCCTCTTATGTCAATATCACTTCTGGAACATTAAAGAGGTGGAAATCAAAGCACAAGTTGATAAAAACCAAGTTAAATCAAATCCGGGAAGTTTGGTAAAAAATATGCCATTTGCCTTAAAACCATTCAAATCCAATTCTGAATTGAACCAAACCAAATCCATTTGAAAGATTAGGGTAAATAAGAGTCTCATACAAAATTTCACTTCACTCCGATGAAAAATCTAGGAGTTATGCTCCTTTGAAGTTGCTGTTGGGGATTTTTAAAAGTGGTAAGTGGGCAACTTTGGAAAATTGTCTAGAAAAATCCACTACATAGAAATCCGTGAAATTTGGTGTGATTGAAGTCTGTATGGCCATCTTTCCAGAGAAACTAGCCTCATACAAAAATCCCTTCGGACGTGCCTTGGGTGGTCTCCCGAACAGGCCCCGAAGATCACAGATTTACCCAGAAAAATGCAAATGAGCAGTTCTGAGTAAATCGGCTACCAATAATTCAAATGGAATCCAAAAATTATGAAACCAACTGGATTTGAAAATAGACTCATAAAGGAGTACTCAGAAACAAAAATCACTCGAATCGAACTTAAAACGAACACATGGCGGTCCGTCGAAGTGACGAGTTCTGTACTTGAACCTGAACTGTCCACTTAACTTCGACAGAGAGGTGTCAAAAATCCGCTAGATGAAAATTCATGAAATTTGGTGGACATAAACTAGACAGCCTCACCTTTCCCATGGTTTTGGAATCACCCCAAAATTCATCCGGACGATGAAGTTTTGGGTGTCCGAAGTAAGGGTACAGGTCCTGTCAAGCTAAGCCATTTTTGGGTAAAACCAAGTCCGAAAATTGATAAAAAATGAAATTCGTGTAAGATGAACACCAATACTTTAAAATCATCCGAAAGGCATTCCAGAATTGATTGAGGCCATTTATTTGAGATTTATCACAATAAATGCAATAAACCCCAAATATGAGCCTATCCCGCCAAAATAGTGATATGTGTGCAAAAGTGAAAAAAACCAAGCAAGATCCATACACATGCATATAGATTCAACAAAATAGGTTCTAGCATAGCCTAGGGTTCCGTTCCATTATCGTTTCCCTCTGTTCTCTTTAAGATAATCAAGGGTACTTTGAATATGGAACGGTTTTCAATCAATCAAAAAGGCCTTATGCTACATAGGTTCTAGCACTAGGGTCAATCCCCAGTCTTGTTTCTCCTAGATCCGCCTTCACGTTTTACGGCTAGGGGAGTCTTGAGATACTTTGAGCCGGGGAAGGATTTCCACACATACAAACAAGGCTTTACACTACAGAAAGGTAGAAGAAGAGATCTAGATCTAGGAATGTAAAGACAGAAAATAAAAAGAAAAGTTGAGGCTTACCTGAGTGCTGGAGGCGATTCCACAGCGGTTTTCTTCTTCTCTTGGAGTTCTTCTTTGCGAGAATTCAAAACAAGAGTTGTGTGTCATTTGCTTAAGGAGGAGACTCCTATTTATAGGCAAAGGCTAGGGTTAGGGTTGGTGAGATTGGTAGACACAACATAATGTCTATAGCCCACCAACCTTAACCCTAAGGCTATTTCCGAGATTTCCCCTCATTTAATGAGGGACATGATGGTAAAAGTGAAAAGCTCTCGGAAAACCCTAATTTTGAGCAAAACTTGCGTATCCGGTATATCAGGCCGGATACACAAGGGCCTTAAGGTATCCGGTATATAATACCGGATACACTAAGCATTGCTTGTATCCGGTATCTTTCACCGGATACACAGAAGAACACTTGTATCCGGCCTGAGTTGCCGGATACAAGGAAAAAAAGCCTTTTTTCAAATTTTAACACAGGCAATACTTATTTACATGTAATATCGTTTAAGTAAATGTCCTCGTATTTTTTAATCTCCATTTACTTAAGATATTACATGTAAATAAGCAAACACCCCCCCATTTGAATCCATTAAAAATAGTTCCAGACCCAAATTCCAAGTGAATAAAAAGTCAACTTTCCAGTTTTAGGCAAAATTCCGATTTTTCAGGTCTGGAAAAAAGGTTCAATATGTTAAAACCAAGGTATTCGCCAAGATTTAAAATCTCAAAAAATTCTTTTATGCAATAACATGGCTAAAAACCTGATTACCGGGAAAAATTATCTTGAAATCTGGCTTTAAAAAATATTTCATTTTCTGGGGTCAAAAGTCAACAAAATTCAACCGGAAAAAGTTTGACTTTGCACAAAAGATTGAATTCGGGCCTTTTCCTTTATGGTTTTGGATTCAAATGGGTTAAGTATCTCAAACCCAATGCAAAGAATTGAAAATTCCCATAAAATATTTCTCTCCTTCAAGATTTATCAAAAATCGTGCAATTTTGGGGTGTCTACAGGTCCGACCCACTCACTTAGATAAATAAAAAGATAAAATCAAGCTAAAGGGGACCCACACCTCCAGAGGGCCCCGCCAGACCTAACAAGGCAGCATGCTGGTCTAGGAAAAAGGTGAAATTGACTCAAAAACCAGGGAGACCCGAGGGACCCGTCAGACCGACGGGGCGGACCGGGGTGTCTTTAAGACTTCCCTGGACCGTAACCGAGGACTTAGCTAGAACTCTGAAAAAGCCGCAGACCAGACTTAGACCCGGATAGGGCAAAACCGTGTCTGCCTGCACTCTCAGGCAGTGGCGACTCCGAAAGTCCCGAGGCATGCACTGAAGGTGCGCCCGGTGTGCGATCTAGGATCCAGGTTTTAGGTGCGCACAACAGATTTGGGGTTCTATTCCAGGGATCCATTTGTTCCCCTTTCCCCTAGCTCTCTCTTCACGTTTTACGGGTAGAGAGACTCTTAAGGTACTTAGAGGCAGGTTTAGGAAGACAAGTATAAACCAGGCCTTATTCTACAGCAATGGAGAAGATCCTATTATCTCTAGAATTGAAGACAGAAAATAAAAGGGAAAAGGAACTTACCTGAATTGAGCAAGCAGAGCAGCAGGGATTCCTCTCTTCTCTTCGAGCTCCCTGGACTTCAAATTTTCGTGGCCTTTTGCTTGAGAATCTCACCTCTATTTATCAGCAAAGCCAGGGGTATGGCTGGTCCAGAAGGATATACCAGGATCCCACGAGATTGGGTTAAAAATAAGGATAATGCCCATCCATGGCCAACAAGGATATTTCGAACGAATAAAAGAGATAATTCACTCATCTAAAGAGATATTAGACTGAAGATAAGGCTTAGAAATCGAGAAAAGATAAAATTCGCACAAATCTCCTGCGCCTGTATTTACATTGCGGGCAAGTGGTGTCCGTATTTGCATTACGAGCGCTGCGTGCCCGTATAGAAATTTCGGGCGCGGTCATCCTGTAGATACAATACGGACAAAGCTTAAATGATTGAATTTTATGCAATTTTGACCTGTTTCAAATCCCAATTAATATTTTCAATTATTTTCTCGATTTGTAGTGCAATTTAGGGTGTCTACAGTTATTGTTGGGTTGGGTTTGGGTTGACGATTTCTCAACCCGTTAGTAAACGGGCTGAACTTGACCCAACCCATCTAGCTATCAACCCGTTTATAACTCGCCCAAACCGACCCATTGCCACCACCTTATGTATCAAATAACTCAAAGGGCTCAACATGTGATAATTTAACACTCTTCGGCACATAAGATTTTAAATATGGATATATAACACAAGGAACACACGCAATACGTTCTTCCTCTTCTTCTTAGGTCAACTATACAATAAATCAGGTGTTTGTTGAAGGAGGAGAGATAGATAGATATATATATATATATATACATACACACAAACACGTGCACACCCATATATGGATTAACTAGATAGATATCTCAATTTATATAAATTCTATGATTAAATGTGTATGAAATTTATCACATAAACCAACTTTCATTTAATTAATATTTTAAATTTCAGATAAAGAAAAGCATCTTAAATAATCTTTTGTGACATGTGAAAATTTTACTTAGGTCTGAAACTAATTACGTGACCCGGACTCGTTTTATCCTATAAATAAAGTAGTGGGTTTCACTAATCAAGTTTTTTTTTTGATTTACACAATACAAAACACACTTGTTATGCTATAAACCCAGAAGTTACAATTCTCGAAGTTGTTCGTACTAAGATGTCATCATTCATTGCACGGCCTATGCAGCTAGGCAGACCTTTAGTCCCGTAGTAGGAGTATTCGTCAATGGCAAAGTTTGCCAGTAAGTCAGCGACCCTGTTGCATTCTCTGTATACATGTGAAAACTTGATATTGTGAAGGGAGGAGGATATGATCAAGGCTTCTTCCATCAGCGCCCAGATCTTCCATGGAGGGGTTATTTTTCTTTTGAGAGTGTCGATGATGACCTTGCAATCTCCCTTGATAGTGACGTTATGGAGATTCAGGTAGGCGGCCATCTTGAGTCCTTCAACTACCGCATGTGCTTCAGCTACCATGGATTCTGCAATTCTCAGATTTTGTGCTATTGCTCCAATTAAACAACCATCTTCATCACGTGCAATCATTCCATACGCAGCTTCCCCAGGGTACCCTTTTGCATCTCCATCAACGTTGATCTTGATCCCTTGGTTAACAAGCCTCCTCCATCTGCATGCCACCTCTTTTTTGCTTTGCCTTTCCTCTGTATTCCTTTGGCCATTCAATACTTCTGAGTCTTCTTGTAACTTGTTGAAGAAAGCCAAACATAAGCTCATGGAAGGAGTTTGATTTTCGAAAATTATCTTGTTTCTTGTGATCCAAACCACCCAATAGAGGTTAGCCCACACATCAAGTAGGTTCTGAGTTGGGGCATTTTGGTCCCTGTCCATCTTCATGATTCCATCGAAGATCCATTCTTTGCACTGTTGGGGGAGTCCTACATTTAGTTGCCCACCCAAAGCTTTGAACCATAAGGCTCTTAGAAAGTCACATTTAGGAATAAGTGAAGCATTGATTCATGTTCCTTGTTACATAATGGGCACATTTCAACAGGAACTCCGATTCTCTGGTTCATTGTCTCATTTGTGGTAAGTCCTCCTTGTACAATCTTCCATAGCACCAGTATGATTTTCTGAGGGCATGGTATTCTCCACATCCTTAGCCATTTGGTTGCCTCACCCTGCACACTATCACTTTGTGTTAGCAGCCTATAAGCCGATGAGACCGTATAATTACTTTTTGCTGTTCCCACCCAAACCCTTTTGTCCTTTGTTGCAAACTTATCAATAGGTATAGCTTTGATGTGATCGACTGTTTGCTTGGGCCATAATTCCTCCAATTTCTAAATTTTCCAGCATCTTGCCGTTTGGTCAATCAATTCAACTACTTTGCAATTTGTATCCACATTTGTGTTATCAGTCATTTCATTGCAGTTATGGTACACCCATCCTTTGTCTTTGATGTAGATTTTATCTCCATTCGCAATTATCCACCCAGTGCCTTTGCTAGTCACTTCCTTTGCCTTACACAGTTGTTTCCAGAGCCATGATGAATTCGGTTTAGTCTTAGCATGTATGAAGTCTTGGTTAGGGTAGTACTTGGCTTTAAATAATCTGGTCCAAAGCTTGTCTTCATTCACAGTTAAAGCCCAAGCAGCTTTAGAGAAAACGGCCATGTTGAAAAGTTTACTGTTCTTGATGTTGAGACCACCACACCTTCTTGGCAAGCACAACTTTTCTCAGCACAAAGTGTGAAGAGGCCTTTCTTTTTCTGATTTATACTAGAAAAATCTTCTGGCTTCTTTGTCGATATGATCAGTGATTGCACAAGGCATCTTTAAACAACCCATATAATATTGAGAGGTGCTGAGAAGGGTTGCATTAATGAGAGTTACTCTACCTGCTTGGGTAAGGGTTTTGGCTTTCCAACCAGTTAATTTTCTGTTTATTCTGTCAATCACCTCATTGAAATTCCTAATCTTTGGTCCAAAAAGAAAGGTAGGTATTCCCAAATACTTACTTGGCTTTTTTGTGACTCTCATTCCAAAAGCTCTAGCTATGTTACCTTTGTGCTTTCCTGTTATACTTGGGCTCAAGAAAAGATCAGACTTCTCGAAATTGATTTTATGCCCTGCACACTCATAAAATTGATCAGTAATTGCAATAATTCTCCTAGCATTGACTTGCGAAGCCTTACCAAACAACAATAAGTCATCAGCATATAATAAATGATTGATTGGTTCAGCAAACCTATTTACTTTAATGCCAGTGATGAGGGAGTCTTGCTCAGTCTTGATTAAGGATGCCGAAAGGACTTGTTGAGTGAGGATGAAAATGTATGGGGACAAGGGGTCCCCTTGCCTGATTCCTCTTGAAGGGTATATCATTCCACAAGGCTTACCATTTACTAAGATGCTGTAGGAAACAGTGCTTATGTAATTCATGATTTTTTTTCACAAATTCATGACAAAAACCAAAGGCTTGTAAAGTTTTTTGGATGAAATTCCAGTCTAATCTATCATAGGCCTTGGTCAGGTCCAGTTTAGTAGCAAAGAAGCCTTTCTTGGTTTTTTTTCTTTGCTTTGATTGTGTGATACAATTCTTGGGCAGTCAATATGTTTTCATGAATAACTACTCTTTCAGGCACAAAGGCAAATTGAAAGGGGGAGATTAGTCTGTGCAATATGGGTCTCATTCTATTCACCATGATCTTGGAGATTATCTTGTAACAGAAGTTACACAAGCTGATAGGCCGAAATTGGTTAAGTCTCCTAGGATTGTCATTTTTGGGGATCAACACAATATAAGAATGGTTCATTTTATCATCAGGCTCCCCAGTAATGAAAAATTTCTGCACACAAGAACAGACCTCATTTTTTATGGTTTCCCAATAAGTTTGGTAGAAGATACCTTGGAAGCCATTAGGCCCAGGGCTCTTGAGAGGCCCTAAACTTTTTATAGCATTCCAAATTTCAATCTTAGAGGTGGGTCTGGTTAAACAACTGATTTTCGATCTCATTAATGGAGGGGGTGATGTGGTTTGGCATGGAGTAGTCTCTATCGTTATTATCAGCCATGAAGACCTCCGAGAAGTAATCCACAAAGATCTTTTCAATGTCTTTAGGGTCACTTATCTCTTCATCATTTTCATCCTTAATCGAAACAATTCGATTAATGTGTCTCCTGTTGATAGTGGTTAGGTGGAAAAATTTAGTATTCAAGTCCCCATTGTTAGCACCTGATTTTTGCACCCCAAAAAAATGCAGAAAATAAAAATTTCAATTAAAAAGTCAAACCCTGAGGGGCCTGAAAATTGACTTTTTAATCCAAAGAGAATTGGCCATCAAACTTCCTTTCATTAGAAAGAGCATTTCGACACGGTTCCAACGCAATTGAGTTTGCTAAAATCGGAGTCCGGATGAGGAAGTTATGAGTTGGTCAAACTTTTGGGGGAGCGAAAGTTGACTTTTTGCTCGACCCCAATTCAACTACCCAATTTGGTCCCAGTGGATAGTGTGTTCCGAGCTGATTCCAACGACACCAAATTTGCTGAAATCGGACACCGGACGGAAGAGTTATGAGCAGTTGAAGTTTCAAAGAAAGCTGCCCATGTGGCAAAAAGGCAGCAAAAATGGACTAAACCAATAAAATAAATAAAATAAAGGTGTTTAATAATATTTTAATAAAGAGAATCTCGCTTTTTAATAAAATAATTGAAAAAATCGAATAAAAATCTTGCAAAAAACCAAATTGAATAAAGGTTTGAAATCCAAACATTTTAAAAACGTGCTGGATTGTATTTGAAGTACGGGCGAGGCATGCCCGTATTTCAAATACGGGCACGCTTCTAGAAGGGGACGCGTGTCGCTGTACGGTGGGACACGCGTCCCGTACGGACGATTTTGCGAGATTTGAAAATGTGCGTTTTTCGCCCGTATTTGAATTACGGGCAAGGCACGCCCGTATTTCAAATACGGGCACGAAAATTTTGCCTATAAATAGAGAGGCCACCCCCTCATTTCAACAAGCCATCTCCATAGGCATCCACCCCTTCTCTTCCTTGCTGATTACCACGGCCAAGCTTTGCCCAATTGCCACCACCCCAATACCTAAACCCATTTAATGCCCAAAATACCCTTGTCATCTCAAAACCCTGTCTAAAACCCCAAATGCCTCTTTTTGAACCCAACCTCCTACCAAACCCCTCTCAAAAAATCAACCTAGAAAATTTGGAGGACGCGGAAGCGCTGCTCAAATTGTCGGAGAACCGTAACACCAACCAAACAATTAATCACATTGTAAGTATGTTCTTATTTTAAATTAAGTGAATTTTGATTTTATTTTTCTTTTCCTCACCACCTCTTTTCGTTTTTATGTTATTTCTAACATTGTTTTGAGTGTTGCATATGATGAGGAATTGCATCTAAAAGTAGTTGTTCCTATGCAAAAAAGAGGTGATAACAAAGGATTATAAAAAATGTTTCAAAAATGGAAATTTGACCCCATTTGATCACCATTATGGGGAGAAGATTGAAGTTATTTTTGAACATCTGATGTCCCCTGTAAATCACCCCTTTCCCATTCCTAAAAGTTGATGATCAATAACTAAGAAAGGATCTTGCTTGCTCAAAGAACAAAAAGAGGGAAAAGATGGTCATTTGAATTAAAAGAAGGAAATACAGTATACTGAAGGAGCTGGAACCATCCCAGAAGTTGCTGAAGACCTCAAAGAGGCCACGGAATTGATCCCAAGTAGAATCAGCAGCAAAAGTGCAGAATAAGCTGTGCCCGTAAACTCAGAGCGGTCGAGGCAGGACCGTGTTTGCTTCACGGGCGGGCCCGAACCGAATTACGTCCACGGGCAAGGCTAGCCCGTATAGCAAATACGGGCGATTGTGAAATGACTTAAAATAATACAATTTTTGGCCCGGTTGGATTTGTTCCGACCCGAGCTAACCTGACCCGCTCCAAGAGGTTAAGTGGGCTATTCTTAGCCCCCATATGGACCATGGGCCTAAATGGGCCCACCAAGATCCACCTTGGGCCCACTTGAGTGGCCCACATTTTGACTGGCCTATACTAGGCCTGTTTTCAATAAACAGGCCCAGGCCCCTTGACCCTTGGCTAATGGGCCAAATCCAAGCCCATCAAGCCCAAATAAAAATGTAAATAAATAAAGTTCAAATAAATAACCAAATGGGATACCCAATAACCCAACTGGGCCCCAGGCCCAAACTTGGATTCCTCTGGGCCTTCCAACAGGGCCCATATCAGACCCACTTCACTAATTGATAAAAAGATAAAATCAAATAAAGAAGGGACCCACACCATCAATGGTCCCCACTCAGACTAAATAAGTGTGCATGCTGGTCTAGGAAGGGTGAGAGTTAAGTTGACTCAGGACCAAGGAGACCCACGGGACCTGTCAATCAACGGGGCGGGCTAGGGTGTCTTCGGGCTTCCGTAGACATAACCGAGAACTTGCTCAGATCTCTAATAAAACCACAGACCAGAATAATTAGGCCCGAATAGGTGCCCCTTTTGTGTCTGCCTGCACCTCTCAGGCAGTGGCGACTCCAAACTAGTCCCGAGGCGAGCATCACATCAGCATGCACCTCGTCGTGCGGCTCGGAATGGGGTGCGCACACCCATCTTTTAGCCACCTAATCCTAGACTTCTGAAACCAAAGTTTTTCTTGAGCTTTTAAATCATTGATGTAATCAGAATAAGCAATTTTTTCCTTTTCCTTGGTCTCATCACAGTCCCATCTTTCAAGGTTTTTCTGGGCTTCTTTCAGAATCTGGAATTTTTGGCCCACTCTTTTATTTATATCTCCAACAACCTCCCTATTCCATTTCTCAAGGCTATATTTCAGTTTAATTTTTTTTGTCTTCAGATTACCCCCAGCATTCCCCCATGTTTCATCAATAATTTCTTTACAGTTTGGTTCCTTAATCCAAAATTTTTTGAACCTGAAAATCCTCTTTTTTTTAACATTGTTAAAGTTGGTGTTCAGACAAAGGGGAGCATGGTTAGACCCAATGATAGGGTCTTGCCATAGGGTAGCATTGTGAAATTTGGTAAACCATTCAGTGTCACACAAAACTCTATCAATTCTTTCTCTAATGTTTCGGTTCACATCCCTACCATTATTCCAGGAAAATTTAAGCCCCTTGCAAGGAATATCAACAAGATTGTAGTCATTAATAAAATTCTGAAAGTGTTCCACTTTGCGTACCTGAATTGGATTGCCACCTTTTTTTTATGGCTGAATCTAACGACATTCAAGTCCCCTATCGTAAGCCAAGGCACCATGGCAGAGTTTTCCATCAGCTTTAACTGCTCCCATTGCTTAATTTTCAAGAGTCCTACATAGCTCGCATGGACGAAGGCCACTTCACAGTTGCCCTCTTGTTTGCTGGAGATGGTAGTAAGGATACACCAGGACAAATCTTTTTCAACAGTGATGTCGCAAGTTTGGTCCCACATAATCCAGTAGCCTTTAGCTTTATTTTCGGCGGCCTTCCACCAGTGATTGGGTAGCCGAACTTCTTGATTCTTTGCTCAGAATTGTTAGCATTCATCAAAGTTTCAGAGATGAAAACAACATTTGGCCTTTGCATGTGAAGCATGCTGCGCAAGTGTAGCCTGGTTGGGGTACGGCCCATACCCCTGCAGTTCTAGGCTACAATTTTCATGGTTAGAGAGATCTGTCGGGGTCAAGACCCCTGGAGGAGGACGATTGGCAAGGGTGATGGAAGAAGTCAGAGACTTCCAAGTCTTGTATTTCAGCAAAGGAGGCTTTCCTTTTCTTTTTGGAGGGCTCAGCCCCCCTTCCCAAGGTCTGTGGTCCGCACCAAAGGTGATCCAATCCATGTGCTCATCAGTTGTAGTTGGCTCGACATTAAAATGGCCCGCTATTTGTCTTTTAGTTTTGGTTGAGGTGGGCTTGGGCTTGTTAAGGGTTAGAATGAGGTGGGGAGAAGATCTAAGAGATAGATCGGGATTATGGTTGGGCTTATGTTCTCCAAATTTGAAGAAGGTAAAAGTCAGCAGGTTCGCTCAAGGGGAATAGGGCTTAGGTCAAGATGGATAGCATTACCCTTGGGTGCATTTTGAAATGCCAAATCTTTATCAGCAAAGCAAATCTTCTCTCTATCAAGTTTCTTGTACAAATTGAGGAAGGCCATCTCCGACAAAGGAACTTAGGGTTCGCGAAAGGGCGACAAACTTAGGGTTTTGAGGTTTTCGTCTCCGACTCCTACAAATCGAGGAAGGCCATCTCTGACAAATCTAAGGTGGCACCTACACCAGCGCTCTGGAGATTCGAGTTGAGCGGCATCTTCAACAGCGGTCCGTTTTTTATGGAGTTCACTGTCAACGCTAACAGAGATGGGGCTGATGCCGACAACGATGACGGTCGGCGACAGTCCGGTCCTATATGGACCGACAGTTTCTGCCGTCTGTTTGATCGTGCTCTGCTTCGGTACTTCATCACTGTCTTCAATGTTTGGTCCTGGGTTGGTTTTAATGTTGTTTCTCCGTCCTGTTATAATTTTTTGTTAATAGTTGTTGTTAGTTTTGGACGGTACTCGTCTCCGATCAAGGCCGCTGGCCATCTTTTGTCTGTCTAGGTGATGCTTGGAGTTACACTTCAGGGAGCTTCCTTAACAGCAGGGTCGTCTTTGTGCCTCTTTTTGGGAAGGATCGGTGCTCTGATCCTTCCCTACTTCGTCGCAAATCAGTTAGCGACTCTGTCCCCTTTGAGGACTCTTCAAATCCGTATGTTAGCGGACCCTTCCTCAGGCATTCCTGATGGTTTTCCATTAGGTCTCTCGGTTGTTGCCGCATGCCTGACTTTGTTTTTGTCTGGTGCTAAGACTATTTCTACTGTTGATGGATGTGTCCTTGGCTCTGTAACCCCGGGTTCACGGCTCTGTTCTGTTTGTTCATGTATTCTGGGCTAAATGTTGATATGTATCATGTTCTTTTTGTTAATGAAATCGCCTAACTTGTGCTTTCTGACAAAAAAAAAAAAAAAAAAATTTCCTGTACAACATTGTTTTATTTTTTGCTAAAAATTGAAGTTGTACGGAAAGAACAATAAGAAATGGTCTTCTATACCGATAAAAGTGACGTTTTTTTTTGGGGTGCCACTTTTAAAAAAAAAAAAAAGTTTTAATTTTGTTTGGACGATGGGGCTGCCCACAAATCATAATGCATGGCCCACCGCTCCTACATATGAAATTCAACATCATAGAATGATCAGGACCGTTTAATTTATGCTGAACTTCAACGTCATATGTATCCCATCAAGCCTTGATCAACCGATACATACAACGTGGCAGACACTGGCACGTCCGATTCGACGACCACACGGTTCTCTGACACGTTCCGCAAGGCATGGTTAGGGAACGACGCACCTGCATGAAATGCATAGTGCACATGCTTGATCAAATTAGGAAACAAGAGGACTTGCGAGAAATCAACGGCCCACGTTGTTCCATTCCCCCATTTCACCCTCCTAGCTGCCGTTGATTTCATTATCATACCCCGTACGTTATTTCGGTTAACGACGACTTGATCTACGGTCTTAAAAGCTCCCTTTGACTGATCCAACTGAACAATTCGGACCCCCGACCCATCACCTGAAAACATGTTATCTACGATGCTAAGCCCACGTATAACCCCCTTAACGGACTTGATCAGAACAAAACCGTTGCCAAGGAAGAACGACCCGGAAATGTGGAGTTGGACCGGGTCCTCGGCAACAATTCCGGTGAAATCCAAGTAGCAATTCACGATCCTGGTCTGCGTCAAACCGGGTGCCCGGATATAGATTCCGGTCCCACCCCATCCGGTTGCCTTGTTATAGCAATGGACCCCAGTAAGAATGTTGGCCTGACCCGAGATCAATACCCCGATGGATGCCGAGAAGATGACGACGTCGGTGACAGCATTATCGTTGCCGTTAAGGTGGATTCCGATGCCGGAGAAGTCCTTCTCACGTCGATCACCGCCGGCGTTGATGTGTTGGCCGATGAAGCAGTTTCTGATGTAGGTTTCATGGCCACCTTTGACCAGTATACCATGGGTTTTGAAGTGTGAGATGTAACAGTTATCTATGGTGGTCCTTAGTGAGTTAATTACGAAAATGCCACCACCCCTGTAATTGCAGTCCAGCATGAGATCTCTGAGAGTGATATCTTCATAGGCTAATGACAATGATGATGATGACCATAGCTCTATCAGATGTCGATCAGATGGGAAATCAATTGATGCTCGTAGCGATCCTCCGTGTATCTGTTACACCATAGCATTCATATTATGTTTTTCATTAAAATTAAAGAAAAAAAAAATCTGCTGACCCAGCATAATTGTTTGCTCTTGACCAAAAATGCATTTAATGACATGTATTAGCTAGATACCTTAAATCCTTAAACCTTTTATGACATGCTTTGGGAAGTATCATTCAAAGCCATTGATTATTAATTTTGAATTGAAAGAAAAACTGAGTTTTTGTGGTTGGGTAGTGTAGAGTTCAAACTAAGGTAACTCAAAGGTTGGGCCTGGGTCTGGCCCATACTTAGCCCATAAATCCAGGTCTTGCCCATTAGCCTAATGATTGTCATCTTATGGTATACTTTGTAAAAACTTGACCAAAAGGTACTTTATGTGTGAGTCTTTACTTAGAAGGGAATGAAGATAAATTACAAATAATTTTACTTTGATCTTAAAGTATCATAGTATAAACTTGACAATCAAACCTTATAGTCCACTGATTACAGTAAATAATAAACAACTCAGAAAACCAGATTGCTGATTGTCATTTGCTTGAGTATGAATTTATCATTTGAATAAGCAAGACAGAACAGAAACCAAAATTTTTGTACTTGAAAGGGGAGAAGCAATGGGGTAAGATCTAAAAAACTTATTTATAGTTCAGGCCAATTAAGCAGAGACATTTTATTAAGAATAAAAATGGAATAAAAGAGAAAAGTTTGTGATAGTATGGTGTGGCAGCTTACCATAAGGTTACCCCCACTAGGCTTTGGTAGCCTTAATGGACGGCTTATTATGTAAGTTCCTCCATCAAGATGAATCTGAGATCCTCCAAGATCAGCAATGCCAGCCATCAAAACCCTACCTGTTTGATCTTGAAAAGCATCAGAAATTGCCTGTTCAAGTGCTTCTGTACTGTCGATCTTGCCGGTTGGATCGGCACCGTACGATGTCACGTGATAAACATGTGAGCGTGATGAAATCTACATCACCATGATCATGACAAACCAAGATTATATTACTGATGAAAAGGAAAGAGTTGTATCAATTTATTTGCATAAGGAAGCAAAACTGATGAGTATCATTAATCATCAACAAAACCATGAAAACCTTCATATGGGGATTAAACCAAGATCAGCAAAATTAATCATAAAAGATTACCGGGTTTTTATTGCTTGGTGACGGCGAGATTGTGGCGCGGAGAATGGATGAGGCCTTGATCATCGCCATTCGATTCGTTTGGTCGCCATGACGACCTATGCCGGAATACGAGCTCTCAACATAATCAAGGAATAAGAGTAGGCCTAAGAACTTAATTAGCCCCTCACATGACATAGCTATTTTGGCCATCTGAGGTGTTGCAGCCATGAAATGGAAATGAAAGCCAGAGGGAGATATAATGGTTGAGGAAGTAGCTCCCAAGCGGCTCTGGTTCTTTTCATGTTTCTTTACTTAAGGGGGAGAGAGAGAGAGAGTTGTGGAACCCCTTTTTTTGAATTTTCTTGTTCTTCGTTTGAACTTTGAAAAGAAGGGAGAGGTAACGCATTTTCAAATTGAATTGTTTCTTTGATATACGACAAGGAGACTAGACGTGAAGAGGACATAAAACAGAAAAAATTAAGACTAAAGACATTAAGACCAGATTGGTAGGCGGTTAGACCCTTCGCAGCAGTGGACGTGATCAGCTTTCGCTGGTCAAACATGTGTTTCATGTGTTATGAGCCGAGTCTCAAGGTAAATCGATAGACTTGACAGACAGAACCAATAGATACATTTCCTCAAGCCTTGTTTGGCATTCAATTTGGATTGGGAATGACTTCCATGCCCCAAATGATTGTACATAAGTTTAAAAAAGGTTAAATTTGATGTTTGGTAAATGATGATTGATTCTTGTAGAACTTATAAATATTACAAGTTCGCTGTTATTTTCATTTCAAATAAAAAAAAAGAGGGTTTTCATTAATGACAAGTCTACCCTCGTCGTCCAAAAGAGTCTTTAAAAACTATCAAAAAGTCCCTTTACTTGTTCATAGCAGCCAAAAAGAAAATTAATAAATTAATTAAAAAAAAATTTTATACCCAAAAAACCCTTTTAACTGTCAAGTTATAATAGCAACTGCAGCTAGTAACATTACACGTTTTTCTTTTTCTTTTAATGCTGTTAAGTTAGAAATGAATTGTGACACATCTTTCTACGTGAAACCTAATTCTTGTCAGTTAGCTTCAATGCTTTCCTCCAACCGACCCCTTACCTTTGAATTGGACTCAGAGAGAATGACCGGATAGAAACTAAACAAATAGAAAAACTTGATCAATGTGAAAGGGAAATTACGAGGTTCTTTTCATATCCATTACAACAATAATTTAATAGGCAATCTTCGTGAAAAGACTGGCGTTTGGACCTTATTATGATATGGAAGGATAAATTTTAACTGTTAGAAGTTTGACCTCTATGTCATCAATCCATTTGAGTAGGATTATTAAGACTTCCAGAAAGAAGGGAAAAACGTAAAATGGGTATTGCGTAGAAAAAAGAGGAAGAAAGAGAGGAAGAAAGGGAAGTGAAGAAAAAGCAAAGAGGACACTTTGACACCATTTTTGCAAACGTGAAGAAAACTAGATCAATCAGGCCAATGTTCCAAGTCAATTCACCAAACAAGGGGGAACTCTTTTTTGGCTCCTTTGCATGGTTTTTCTGCCATGAGAGGACATGGGAATTATTCGCAGTTGGCTGCCCAATGAATCATTGAAAAAAAATATAAAGATAAAGCCACTCCAAATACTTTGTGTAAGAGAACTAGTAACATCAGGACCGGGATACCCCAGCATTCCTTTTCTTCTTTCTTGCAAACCATAATATATCTGTTGCTGAAAATTTCCTCCCCCGAACGAGTTCGTACAAGAAGGTAAGGTTGCAGGATTAAAAATACAAAGAGCTACTGAAATAAATATATTTGTTACATACACTGGAAGGAAAGCAAGCATTTTCTTGTAGCTTTCAACAAGCAGCTCACAAAACTCCTATGGTACAAGAAGCTGCTGAGATGTGTAACTTGGTCTGGTATATGATGCAGCTGCATTCAACTTAAAATGCTGTAGGCAGTATTTAAAATGTGAAAGCTTGTGCAAGACAGAATCAGGATAAGATTTTTCCAACTTAATCAATACATATGCTGCGGATATTGAAGGCATTAAAATAAGTAAAAGATACCTCTTGTACATTTAAAACTGTGAATTGCTGAGAAATGTGACCATGCATCTTGTGCTTTGAAACATTTTATCCACCTTCTGCCATACTGAGCTTTGAATATCGAGAAGCTTCCTTGCTTTATCTTGCAGTAATGAATGGCGGCGGACTGTTTCACCGTGTATCTGTATATACAAAGGACAATATGGGAAGGAAGCTTTGATGAAATTCACATTTAATCCAGAGAACCACCAAGAATATTAAAAAAAAGTGAAGAAAGCATTTCGCTTGGAATAACAAAAAACTACGACATTTTTAGAATAGTACAGCACTTGCATTTCTGAAATGTACTGGTGTAGCCAATTTATGACAGAACCAAGTTTACAAGTGCTGTTTACAAGTCCTTTTCTCCTTCATTGAGCTTTCATTCTAAAATGGGGGAATGCAAAACAAAAACAGATAGCCTTGTTGCAACAAAAACACAGAGAGAGAGAGCGAGAGAGAGAGAGAGAGAGAGAGAGAGAGAGAGAGAGAGAGAGTACCTTCAAAAATAATCTAATTATAGCTTGAATGAACTCAAAATTGTTTCTACAGGAGATCTCATGTATGAAATAATCCAACAGCAGTTGAATTGAATACAGCTCTGGTCTCTTTTCAGGTTCTTGATGATCTTCATCATCTATAACTTGAAGCATTCGGAGTTCCATATCCAATGTTGAAGGAGACAAACCTTTTATGTAATCTGTGAATGCTGAAACTGCAACAGAAAAATATAAAGATTAAAAACATAGTGCCATTTCTGGAGGTTCAAAATGGGGAATGAATTAAATTTTGAGCTAGGACTCAAGTTTCGACAAATTCTTCATTAATTTTGCAAGTCGGTAAAAATAAACCCAGAGTAGTACACATTCTGTTCAGGAATGGAGCCAGCATTAAATGTTACATCCGAAGGAGTTATCCCATACTGAAGACTAGCTAAACCAAATGCCTAAAGATTTTTGTTCTAGAAAATCTATTTGAATTGTTCTAAAAGGCTATTCTCATCATTAAAAGCATATTCTAAGATCAGATGGTTACAGCTATGACAGTAATTCAGTATTTAAACAAAGAAATCTAGATTAGACACATCAAAGCTAGGTGACAACCCCTAAAGGTGTAGCATGGTGTACCACTAATCAAAAGGTTATAACAGGTCACCTTATAAAACATTCATAAAGTAAAAACTAGATTAGCTGAAAGACGAACATAAAAGCTACATTAGACACGTCAAAGCTAGGTGTAATCCCATAAAGGTACAGCATGGTGTACCACTAATCAGATGGCTATAATATATCATGTTATAAAATGTTCAAAAAATAAAAACTTGATTAGCTGAAAGACATACAATTTTTCAACTTTGCAGACGATTGCAGAAGTTGCAAAAAATGGGAAGATGGTAAATCAGGTTCCGTCCTACTGCCTTCCAATCCATCACCTTTGCCATCCTTATCTTCAATATCCAAGCCACTAGGTTTAAATGATATTTCACCAGAGAGAGATGGAACCGAAGGCAAGAAAAAAGGTGCCTTTTCTGGCTTCTTTGGTGGATCAATTGGTTTGTTGCGGGCCTGAAATCAAAGAAAATTATTATAAATAATGAGCAAAAATAAAACTAGGAATAAATTAGTGCTAGAAAGATCCAGCTATTACTATTTCCTGAAAAGGAAGAGCTTACAAGTGAAAAATAACACATTCAAATGAAATAAAAAAGAAAATTATGACAAAAGGAAAAGAAACCTTTATAATGTCTAAGTTGATCAAAGTTTGCCACTGGCTCTTGGGTAGTAATGAGAGTGTTACTAGATCTGGGATTTGATGAATGAAATGTGAAGTGATAGAGCCGTCTTGGATTTGTGATTGGTCCCTGAGAACATTATCAGAATCCTTATCCTCAATTCCTTCCTTTGAAGAGACAGTTGGCAACTTAACATTTATAATTTCTTTCCCACTTGCGTAGAATTCCACACTGGGAGCTCCAGAGAACATTGCTTGGTTAACCCTGATAGATATAGAGGGAGTAGGGTTTCAAGTTTAGAAACAAAAATTGGTCCCAAGCGAAGAAATATTAAAATAGTATGAAATAGACTTTTGTTGACGATGACGGAGGATTAGAATCTCAGAACTTCAAGCATATAATAGTTTTAAAGGTTAAAGACCTGGTTCCGTTCAATGCCATTCACCTGGTTGAATAAATATAAACTCTAGTAACATTCATAACTTTCAAATTTTTTTAATAGGTCCTTGCCAAGTATGTTTTCCAGACTAAAGCACAAAAGCTCAAACTGCACTAAAAGTCCAACTAACGAAAGTACCTTTCATGTGCCTCAGAGAAATAGATATTTCCTAATTCAGAACTTACCATAGGTAGATCCCATTTTGATCAACATGAGAAGTGGCTAAAACATCCAAATTGGGGGACAGAGATAATGCTGTGACAGGCACATCAACACGTATTGCATCTATCTGTCTTGCCAGGATAACATCCCAAATTCTGAGACTCCCATCCATACTGGATGATAATAGCCATTTACCATCAGCACTGAAGCATAAGTCTGTAACTCTGTCTGTATGACCTTCAAATGCACGAACCATCCTTCGTGCAACAACATCGAACAAACGGATAATCATATCAACTGTCACTGTAGCCAAAAGACCTGGAAAAAACAGTTGATTGCTATATGAGAATGTTTAATAAAATAATTGATAGGAGAAAAAAAATATAGGGAATGAACAAGAGAAAGAAACTAAAGAATCAGCTGATACAATCATTACCATTGGATCGTTGATAGACAATCTTGACCATGGAGCAACCAACTTCCCACTTACTTTTTAGCTCGCATCCCTTAAAATCCCAAACCTGCACAGAGACCCAACCATAATGGCACTGTACAACAGATCCACTGATCCTAAGATATTTTAACATGCTTAATAAATCTATAACCATGAGAATGAGTACATCTCACTACCATTCAAACTAAAGAAATGAAGTTCGTGTAGATTGAATCCTGATGGCACACGTTAATTTTGCCATAACTTTTTGAAATTGTCCCTCAGGATATAAGAAGTTTGGGTATGAAAGTAATTAGATTTGATGATAGTTATGCTCTTCACCCTTAAAATAATATCAATCATTGGTTGAGGGGACTCCCTAAAAATGAAGAATAAGGAAAATAGTTCCACCCTAAAATGTTTTAACTAGGGGGTTGAAGCAAAAACTCCAACTATTATATAGAGACACCCAAACACACACACACACCAAACTTTTTTTGAAAAATTATCAATTCTTTTCTAAGGAGAAAATAACAAAATTTTACACTTCAGTCTTCAATCGGTGAAAGTTTATCATAAAATATGCAATCTTATTAGCAGTCAGAGTAAATGTACACATATGGAGAAAAGAGAGAGATACGAGCTTTTAACTAAGAAACAAAAGAGAGCTGACAGGAAATGACTTCATCAACTCGAGAGCTCACATGATCTTGGATGTCGTGCTGGCTTTTGGAGCCCTTCATTCTCCGTCTCCTTTTCGGTGGCATCTCCATCTTGGCCACTATCTTGTAAATCTATCCAACATATTGTCATGCTCCGATTCCAAGATTATAAATATCCCTATTAATAATAAATAACATAATTATGACTATGGGGTAATACATATCTTGGAGCCTATTCAACCCAAAATGGGAACCTAAACAGATTTCTTTTTTCGATCAATAATAACGAGTTATAATGATATAAATATAAATGCAATACATGCGGCATACACGAAGTGTGTACCACTAAAAAGAGATAGAGAAATAGAAGTTTGGAAGAGAGATGAAGAAAACCAAAATCATCCAAGCTCCTAAAGCCCACCAATATCTAAGAAAGAGTTACTAGACAAGAACACATCCAGATTAGAACAAGATGGGATTGAGATTGCTGAAGACCACCAAAACATGAGTTCAAGTACCACTTGCTCTAGCATTTCCATCTTCCTCACCTTATTACGAAAGATTCTCCAATTTCTCTCCCCCCAAACTGTCCATGTGATAGCTGCTGGAACTATGTTCCATAACCTTTTGAACCCTGACTTACCACTCTTAAAATTCCAAGCTTCTAAAGCCTTGTTGAAATTATTCGGCTGGACGCAAAAAATATCAAACCTCTTCATAATCAGAAACCTAAGCAGATTTAACCCTCATTTATGTGCAATGATGTATAATAAATCAATGAAAACAAAACAAAACACCAAACTTTGAGAACAAAAAACCAATAAATTAATACCAATAATATCCTACACAAATATCTAAATAATGTAACCCGTTATAATAACCTATCAATAACCTACAATAATGAATAATCCTATGCAATTCTTCATAATATCAATATCACATCCTAAGTCTCTAAGTAGACCCAAATCGACATCCAGACTGCCGATAAGTAGCAAATCTTTTCCCTTCAACATCATTTCCTCTCTTTATCTTCTTTCATCCTTGTCCTCCCTTTTTTTCTAATTTAATATTGTTAAATGCCTTTCCTCACAATATTTATACACAACCAAATCACTATGCACTTTATGACTCCAACGACATCTCGAAGTATACGAACCTCAACTTTCTTCAAACCTTTCTCCCACCCACCCACCACCACCACCACCACAAGCACCACAATCCATCTTCCCCACCTCAAACAAAAACCCCATCCCACCCCAACCACGACGTTAGATCCCCCTTTTTGGAATTCATGATCCAAGGCCCACTGCTTTCCCATATCCACTGTATGCCATCCTTATATGACTTCTTTCAATGATTTAGGCTTCTTATAGAAGAACAAATCAGTTCCTTAGAAAGAAATCCAATCCAACAAGCCTATGAGAAACCGAAACCATATGGCTTCCCAAATTGATTAGGCTTACCAATTATATTTTGTTGGACCATGTACCTTCAGCCCAATTACTTAATATGCCAAATTAGGTGTACAGTCTGCCCAAAAAGGTCCCACAATTGAACATGTGGGAACATAGCTTGGGCGTATGACGGAGGATTTTGGCTTCTGCAATTTAGGGCTTCTACAGATTATTCCGCTGTAATTTAGGCTGCAATTTAGAATTCCCCTTTTTAGAAAGATTAAAAATACAAGGCCTTCCTCAACTCATTTCTACACACCAACATAAAAGAGAAGTGATATGAAGTAGGTCTCAACAATTCTATGGCACAAACACCCAAGAATCTAGCTTCCAAATAGCCCAAAAGAGGGAATATATCACATTTACCTAGAGAAGGCTGATTTTGATTGCACGACCAAGCATAGTCAGCACATTTTGATATGCAAATCCACCAACTTCAATTTATTAATAAAATATAAAATACTTCTACATGGCTAGTGTTAACCTGGGAACAAACAATCCAATTTTCCCAAGAAAATAAGTTAATGAGGAGCAGGCATGAGGCATCTTTGCACACCCTCTAATTCATCCATACCTAAGCTATCACTCCTTTTCAGTTAGTTTGCAAACACTTTAAAGTAAACATCAATCATTTCTGCGAAAAAACTTCACCACAGCCAATACTCAATAAGAAACTCATAAATAATGAACTTGATTAACCACTTCAGTTTTTGTTCCCATTGGAATAACTCTTACAGTCCTTAAAAGAGGAAGATCACCAACTCTACTTTACTAACCTACACAAAGCTTTTTCAGCACTTTCCCATACATCCTTTCCACTTTTTTTCACCTTTAAAACAGCAAAAAGAGACCCCTCGAACCCTATGCCACCACAATCACCACTCTCTTATAAGGGAAAGTTCAGACACCAAAATTGCATGATACTATTTTCATATTCATTTTGCACAATTAGCAACCTCATTCACATTTTATTCCCTTCACTTCTTGGACTACCATCTTGACAGTGATCATTCATTGTCCAAGTTAAACTCTATAACTGATGACAAATTCAGACAGACGATCAACAAAAAGTTTAGAATTCCCTAATCAATTAGCAATAGAAGACTCTTACTTGTATTACAAGTATAGTTTAAGAAATATCGGATGGAATTTTGCATGGGTTGCTAATTCTAGTTTCAGAAAATCTTTTGGGCTTATTTAGTAAGTACATGTATCAGGTTAGGGGCTTTCCAGTAGGCTTATATTTGGTTAATAAGCCTATAAAAAGGCCTTATTATAGGTTTATTGAAGAATGACGAAAAAAACTTGAAAGTATTTGTTTATCTACTACACGCAGTTGTTCTGTCTCTTGCCTTTTTTCCTAATGTTCTCACTTCCACGCTCCCTTTTCAATTCTTGTGCCACATAAAGTTTCCTAGCTCTCTTTTGTATGTCGGCCTCTCCTTGCTATGCTGGTTCTCCATGAAAAGAAATAACACCATTGTGCCATCCTCAAAACCTTCAAAAGTGACTCTAGGAATGTGCTCAGAAAGAAAATCTTCTCCTCAATCCAGTCAAAACATTTTCCACCTCCACAGTATAAACTTTTGGAATTGCCATGTCACAATGATAATTACCATATGGTCACGGTGTCAAAACAAAGAAAACAAAAGTTGATGTGTGTTTCCAGGTGAAAGTGCTCTATAATCTGAATAGTGAATATATCAGAATTTTTTCAAATAGAATCTATTCAATTGATTATTCGATTCAAACCTTTATATCTCCATGATATCCTGCGCTTATCATAAGTGTATTTGTAGCATCACAGGCAATTCCAACCACTTCACCCTCATGGGCACAGCTTCTTCCTTCAGACATGTCAAGGTAACTTCCTCGACTAAGTCCAGATTGAAGATTAAATCGCTCAACCCAACCCCCAGCTGTCCCAACAAGAGCAAAATTGCCACACGCACTGATCGCACAGGCCTGCCATAAAATGAAAATTGTTTTAGTGAACGTCTATAAAGTATATATGAAGATGATCTTGAATGAAACTTAATTTCCTTATTTAAGGGGCAAAATTGCATCACAAAATAAGGGACGCTATAAAAAGAAACAAAAAGCATACTGTGACAGGTGCTTGATTGTCTACTGATGGTGTCAGGATATGCTCGCCAAGGACAAAGTTTTGAAGTCTCCACACATATGCCCTAGGAGTATCCATATGACACGTAACAACATTGCACCAATCGCGCTGCCGGATTTCAGCTATAATTGGTTTCCACAACATGAAGTAAGTTTCAAAAGAAAGTTATAACAGAAATTTGTATTTTTGTCATTTAGGAGAATTTATTTCAATATTAATGACAATAAGATATGACTAAGTCCATGGTAATACGTTAGATCCACAAAGGAAAGATGAAGATGCAACCATATAGACTTTTAAATAGGAAATATCAAATATGTAATTTATACACGACCCTTGTCAACCAATAGACATCTGGCGCTTGGTTCATAGTCAAGGGCAGAGGAGAACAAGAAAAGGAAACAAGAAGAAAACAATTAACATATAAATGGATTAATAAATGATCCCCCACCCCCTTTCCACTAATAGATAATCACTTGACCCTAATCAGTATCTTTGCTTGCATGCATGCATGTGTTGCTGTGGTAACTAAAATTTTTGTAATTCTAGGTAATATGATCCAACTTGGAAAAGATAATCATATAGGCCAAAGCAAAAACTTATTAAGGAATGATGAACTAGGAAGATTCATTGACAACATGAAACAGACAATATACTCCACAAAATGGCTTTATAAGACGAGCTTCATCCAAGATATATATAGTTTAATGAAACGAGGAGTTCTTTGAATGTTGAATGCAATAACTGCTTTCATTCATTTCCTAAGAAATTTATGATCGCATAGATCTCTAATAAACAACATTAAAAATATTTTTACTTGCTTCAATACCAGGCACATGCTTGCTGCTTGGTCCAGCAATTCCTAGTCAATCAGCAATCAAGACCTATGTTCCTTGTTTGAAAGGCTGAAGATCTCAGCTTATTAAGGACTGATGAACTAAGTAGATTGGCTGAAAACAGGAAATAGATAAATTACACAATGAAAGCTTTATAACATGTGCCATCAATGGTGCACACCTCAAATGTTGGGTGCAGCAACTGTGATTTTTTTCCTCAATTTCTAAAAGACTGAATAAACAAAACTGTTACAATGGAGTATAGCACTTGTATCAGGTAAATTCCAATCAGGCACAAGGTTGGAAAGGGTCAATAATGTCATAATGGTTTAAGGAACATGAGAAAACAAATATAATGTTCATAGAAATTCATCAAAGTTCTGAAAGTATAATCATTATATCCAAAGTAAAAGCTTGAAAACAATGCCATCAATGCCAATGACAGCATAAGCACAAAGAAGAATATTACTTCTACATATAAATGTACCGAACAAACTGTAATGAAAGGCCCAACTTCAGAAGAAAGAAAATCAAATGTTTTCCTCATACCAATTTGAAGAAGTATGTAAATGAACAAAATAGCAGCACATAAAGGAAATTCATACCACAATCAAATGCAATAACAGGCTTCAATTTTATCTCTTCTTCCTGCAAATAATGACAGAAACTAAGGGACCAGAAGGTAAATTCTAAAAGACAGAAACTAAAGGACCAGAAGTTAAATTCTCTAGCTTGCAATGAGTTGCATTAGTCAGCCAAAAAAGTCAGCTAGTTACATGGACTCTTCCATTCGCCCCAGAATAACAACTGATAACATGGCATGTTTATGCGGATGAGATCTGTGTTGGATCCTTCTCAGCCATGTCCAGTTTTTCTTCAACTGATATTTCTGCTATTCTAAAAGCTTGCCTTTAATCTTCTTTTTCACATAATTATGAAGTTTACTGGGAGTAAAAATTCATGTTGTAGCATGATTCTTTTGGTTCTAATTAAGCATAAATGAGTTCAAAATATATAACACATAGGCCTAGTCTCTGGCCTAGGGTAAAGTACTAGACAAGTCTGAAACCAAGATATACCAGAACTCATGATATATATATATATATATATATATATATATATTATGATAATTTCAAGCTTTTGTCTGGTGACATACCTTCAACTTGAGTTTCTTTGCTCTTTTGGATACATGACGCTGAGAAAGCTCTCGGCTTTGTTGATCCTGATAAGGAAGAAAAGTTACCAAAATGATTTCTAAGATCATTGCCAATTACTCACTGGAGAAACCAGCATGCATGAAGAGAGGTAAACTAAAGCTCATATATTAAAAAAAAACCCAAAAAATGGGGAAAGAAAGTGTATAGAACCCAAGGAAAAATAATATGCATTGAAATTGAAGAAAATACACATAAAAAATTGACATCCAAGAAAATAGTAAATTTCCTACAAAATTGGAAGTTAGTAGCATAGATTTGAAGCTTGTTAGTACTAAATCCTCGGCTTCCCTTCAGCACAATGAGGTAAAAAAAAAATGACATAAAGCAGACAATGAATCATTCAATGCATAGTTGAAGTAACACCTCATTGTATAGAAATACATGAAAATCCTAGTATATTTTCTACTACAAAATGATAGAAATTAGAAGTTAGAAACAATGGAAAATATCATAGTAATGACTTCTGAATCCACACCTGGATGACAGAGAAAAGACGAAAGGCACGATCCTGACCAGCTGATAAAATGTGTCTGCCATTGGCATAAAACCTGTTGACAAAATTAAACAAGTAAGACCTGATATCACCTCTAAATTAGGAAGCATACAAACTTGATGTGATCATGTGTGTCTTGTTTGTGTTTGTGTGCATGAGTATATGTGCATAAGTATATGTATATTCCCACCACATAAAAAACAACATCACCTTAAACAAAGTGGAGGAGCACTATGACCACTTCGAAAGCGTAAAAGACGAGGTTCTCCATCACTTGTGTCAAAGATCCACATCTGTAACAAAATGGAAAGATGAAGCTGAACTTTAGATACCAATTTTTAGTGCAATGTATTTATTCATAAAAGAAACGAGTTAGTCCCAAAACTAAAATAGCACAAAACCTCATATTTCATCCTCCCTGTAAGTCCAAAAGATTTATGTAGAACTCACTGAGGTTAAAGGTGTGGTTCACAACATGGAACTAAAAAAATTCAAAAGTACTATGATCATTAATGATACCTACATAGCAGCATTAGATGTTATTCTGTAATATCTTTTAACCAGCAAGAAAACAAATTTGCAGCCACAAAGTTCTCATATTTCCCAAATGGAAAATAAACAGGACAAGTTGCACATTAACCTTCAAGCCCCTGCATATATAGCATTTTTTTACTAGTCTTTTCAGAATTATTTTTATCAATAACCAAGAATTCCATCTCCGAACAGAAAATAAAAAAAGATTATGTACAACTACAGAAGATATAGATGGCCCAAATAGTTCCCTGAAGGAGAGGCATAAGGGTTAAGAAATTCATAGAACCATACATAAACAAAGATGAAAGGGGAAAACTACATCATTCTGTTTCAACCCAAAATTTGTACCCAGTCTATGGCTCAACTACCTCCATCCTATGCATCTCAGTTTTTAAAAAAATTTTACATATAGCTGATCTGTGCACTTTGGAAAACAAAATCTTCATATTGCATGCACAAGATCTTTTTTTTGGGATGAATAATAAAGATATATATTAAAAAGATTGAAAGTACAGAAGAAACTATGCAAGACCAAAAAAGACCACTCAATATAATACACCCCAACACCTCATCCAAACAAAACATCCCATCAGAATAACCCTGTCCCCAATAACTGCTTTCCTCCTTCAGGTTGAAAGTGTAGTCACTTACCCCTCTATACCTCATAAGCGTGTTTGGATGCTTCACTCATTTGGTTTTTACACTTGTAAATCTTTCTTATCATTAATTCGGCTCAATTCTCAATTCATCTACCATCCCTTTCCATTTCAAACCAATCAGCTGTACTGATGAGAATCAAAGGTTTGCCTTGTGGAATAGGATTACCACTGCAGATATATGTTATAAAGAAGATGACCATAGATGTTGTTATCGCCCCAAATTTGCTTCCTTCACCTATCAAGTGGGGAGACGGCATATCACCTCCTCGTTTATTGCTCCTTTACACATCGGATATGACTGCATTTCCTAGGTCTAATTGATATAGTTTGGGCTTTCCTATGTACCTTGTGTGACCTTTTTGATCAATGGAGGTTCCCCTTTCTAGAAGTATGTGGACGCATTTATATCAGATACTATTATTTGCTATTTGTTTGTTTGTTTGGAAGAAGAGGAATGGGCACATCTTAGAGAATGAATAATGGCCATTTTTAGTAATATAGGATTTGATTACTGCTCACGTTACTTGGACTGCCATGCTTCCGTTATTCCAGGGTTACTTGAGTAGTGGTATAAGGCAATGTTGGGTGTTCATATCTCTATGACCTTGACAGTCTAGATTCTCTGTTTATATAGACTTCTGTTATTGTCTCTGTTTATGGATGCTACAGTCTTCCTGGATGATCGGCATTGTGTAATTTGAGCGCCTTTTTTATCACGTTCACAGGGTGAAGCTTCTTGTCATTTCTTCTAGTGGAGTGATTGGGATCACTCTAGGTAGGTATAGCTATGTCTGGGCTGGTATGTAGGTTACCCAGTGATTGTAACTTGCACCTGCTCCCTTGGGTGTTATCCATGCTTCATTAGTGATTAAAAGTTATCCTTACAATGTTTCATTACAAACAAAAACACGCGTCTTATTTTGGTTTTCAATTTTTCTTTGCCTTTTTCCTACCAAGTCAAAACATGTTGCTGGAGGATGAGGCAATATGTCTTATGACAACAACATTTAAACCATGGTTACACCTAAAGGTGTACCTTGTAATGATTCATCTTTGGTCTTATGCCCCAAGCACTTTGAAAATACTGGTGACATGCTAACGTTTATTGCTAAAGAAAAAAAGTTTGGTTTATATAACGGTTTCTTAAAAATTTGGTAATTTGCTATTTATTGTAGAACTGCAAATGTGTGCTATATTCTTTCTTGAATCAATGACAAGGACATGACAAGGTTAATAAATCAAAAAGACAATAGTTTCAATTCAAATGAAATACATAAAGATTTTGACGTAAATCAAAAGCAAGTAATGTTGGTGAATTAAAGACGAAATATAAGAGCCATGGATTCACACATGCAACGGCAACCTATGGCACTAATTAAGCCCTTGAACAATTTTTAAGGATTAGGTGTTCAGAAAATGTATTTAATATTTGCAACCAAATGGACAGAAGAATCTAGCAGGGTCAATGTTGCCAAATTATTATGTTGCAAACAAAACAAAATATAGCTCCGGCGCAGAAGTATATTAAAATTACATTGGATTTGGCTACAATTGGTCTTTTATAGGAACCTACATGACAGTTAAAATTTGATTAATTCGAAAATCTCTAGAGTGGTTTCCAAAGGAGGCCATGTTCTTAAATTGTGCTTTGCATTTATCTACGAAGTTCCTTAGATCTATTAAGAGACTTTTTGAACATTACTCGAGTTGGAGTTGCTGCATCCCAACCAACGGCGTCAGTGGAATAAATCATCTTCCATAAATCTGATCTGGAAAAGATAAGATTAATCACAGGTGAATTCAGTATTTCTGGATTTAAGATTTATCAAAGTTCCATTCCAGCTGTGCATTTGGATTCAGTATTTCTCTTAATTCTGGATTTAAGATTGTCCAATTTTCCCTCACTTTTCTTTTCTCTTATTTTCTTCTTGTTTCTGACCATTTCTGTGCATTTGCTTGCATTATACTATAGACCTAAATGTTAAACAACATTACATAAGAGGCATCCAAATATCCATCCAATAATTAAGAAAGGGAATCGAAAATAGGCCTTACTTTAATAGAGTTGTCAGCTGATGAACTCATTAGCACAGGCTCATTAGTGAAGAAGTGTAGTGATATTATAGAATTGTCATGAGCCTCTCTAATGATTGACTGAAGCTTTCTTTTCTCAAGATCCCATATGCTTATGATGCCTGATGAACCTCCAGATGCTAGAAGATGCTGCCCGTCTAAAAAGTCAAGATAGAGAAAAATGAGAACCATGTAGCCTGGGGATCTCAATACAATTCCCTACTCATCAAGAACAAACAAGACTATTTAACATATGGATACTGATACACATATTGGAATTCTGGAAATAGATTCCACGGCAATATCATCCACTGCATAAAGAACAAAAACAATTTGGAAATGTACCATATAAATTATTCTAATGAGAACCAACACATTAAAGCGAAGAATTTTTACAATTTGAGAAATTACAAGTTATGTTAAATAAGACAATAAAAGAAAAGGTTTGGGATGTAGTGTACAGCAGTAACATATATTTCACGGCTGGCTGCTTCCAAGTGATTTCACATGAATTTTCCTTTCTCAAGTGCTTATTTTGGTTAATGTATCAGTTCTGGTAACAACTACTTATGACCAATAGCAATAATGACGGCTGGAGGGAGCACACTTATGTTTCCTAGACTCTTTTAAATGTGTTTAGTTACTAGGTAAAAGCATTTGACAGGTTCAGGCATATTAGTAGTAAAGATGTTTGTGTTCTCAATTTAATACATTTTAAAAAAGTTATTAAGTTCATCTATGCCTTCTATGTTGGGATAGGAAACAGTTCATTTATTTGTATTTTTTTTTATTTGTTGATAGGAAACAATTTGTTAAGATGTTAAAGACAAAGTGTTTTTCATTTCCTTTCTTCTGAAGCATAACTTTGAACCTATAAACAAAAATATATGCCAAAGTGGATAGACATAATGCTTGTCAAAATACTTAACTCCTACCATTACATTTTTCTTTTTAATATACTGCCAATTTATTGCCAAGATTTTGCAAGTCTAACCCTCCATATCCATGAACACAACATCACAACAGATGGCACTGGCTTTTCATGTCACTCTATGCTATTTCTTTATAGACAAAAGCATACATTTTCATGGAAGTTGATTCTCTCTCTTTAATTGGTATAGCTGATGTGTAACAGTATGGCCTCATTATTGCAGTCAAGCCCCTACAAAGTACAAACCAAGGATGACTCTTCGACAACATTGTCTTGTAGCAGGTACAAAGTATCAAGTATGGCTATCAAGGATCTAACTGGCCCTCTAATCAACCTATGATGAAACTTTGCATACTCAAGTTTCTGAGGGACAAGATCAGTTATTTAATTTTTTCTAAAACAAATTACAGTTGACATGATTGATAGTTTGGCTCCAAGTCTTTATTCCTTACAGTTCTCTCATATACTTCTTTCACCTAAACATTCTTAGATGGATAGTTTGGCTCCAGGTCTTCATTTCTTTCTCTCCTCTATTCTTTGACCTAAAAATACCATTTTTTCCATTTCCTTTTTGGTTGTGCTTTCTACCTTTGGTGACCTACCGTGTAATGTTTATTATCTCCTTTGCTCTTAACGAAATATTTGACAATTATCAAAAATAAAAAAAAAGCATATGACAATGGTTGTTGAAAACACTTTCAACATTCCCATCAAACACGGCATCTCCACTACGTAGACATTAAGCAGGAATTCTTCTCCTTCAATAAATATTCACCACTGCATCAGTTAGCCAGAACCATTTAATAAAAATTAATAAAATAAAAAATATAATGGAATGAAAATAAAAGAATTATAGATTATTTGAAAGCTCCAATATGGTCATTGATGCCAAACATTAACCTCCATCTTTTACCTGTCCTGAAAGACAAGGCAGTCACAGCACCTCGTGTAGAATGTGAGAATTTAACCAACTCTTCATCATAACGAATATTATGAACATGGATATTCCCATCTGAACAACCAACTGCAACAACATCTAGTGCTGGTGAAGAAACACAACAAGAGATAGATGAATTCCAGCCTTTGAATTCATAAAGTTTCTTCTTTGTGCTAATGTTCCAAAGCTGCAGTGAACCTTCCTGGCTTCCAATTAATACCTGTGTGTGCATGCTAAAAGTTAGCACATTAAAGACTTATGTTACAATAATAGTCATTTGTATCTTCACAATAATATTCTAGGAGTAAGGAGAAAGTAGATACCTTGTTTAAGTAAGTATCTGGATGCATTATGCATGTAGGAGTAAAATTATCTTCCAACATGACATGCCCAATTGGCGCCGTTTTCTCATCAATTCCTTTAAAAGGCCATATAAATATATTACCTTTGACATCAACACTCAGAATGTGTTCTCCAAACATTAGCAAAAAGTTGACCTTTTCGTTATGCCTGCTCCATGTTGCTACCTGTTCGATAATTCTTTACATCAACCATGGCAACAGTAAATAAAGAACCACGCGATGCTCTAGAATAAATGCTTCACCAAGGAAAGCACAGTGACTGTATATTGTCTAAGAGAAGAATGGACATAATTTACCAATGATAATTCACTAAAGCTAGCTACAAAAAGCATACAATTAATCTTGAAAGTGGTAAAGTGTTACAAGTTGGAGTAAGCTCAAGGAATATAATGGCCTGGGTCGAAGCATCCACAGCACTTAAATATACGGTGAGTTATTATGGAAATGGTTGTGGAAACTCCCAAGTCATAAGGAAAAGGGAAAACCTCTGGACATGTTCTATAAAAGCTGTTTATGGTTAATTTTCATTTTTTATGGCATAAAAAACATGGGATAGGATATCAGGCAAGTTTTTTCTACTGATGGGCCTTGTGACGAAAATCATTTCACTCTACAGATGCTTCTGAAAGAAAATTACATGCAAGCATCACTTGCAAATACACAATGAATGAAAAGTGATTTGCATTGTCCTCATAGGCCTCACACAAAATGCATCTGTTTGGTATTTTTAAATACCACATATGGTGGATCAAATAGTCTATGCCAGAATCTTATCCTCATTTGCACCCAGAAGAAAGTTTCCAGTCTAGGAGGAGCATGTCTATCCCATGGAATATGGGGATTGGGGACAACTGTACAAGATGATGAAAAATGTCCAGTAGTCATTTACCATAATTTCATGAATCTTAAAGTGGTCCCAGAAGAAACTTTGGTTAAAAATGGCAAAATCCTCAGAAGAAAATTATATATATATTCCCTTAAACTTGGTCATATTATCTATGGAAATAAAAAATTGTATATGGAGATCAAATCTCAAACTATAAGTGAGTGTAAGACATACAAAAAACCTAAAAAAAAAAAAAAGGAAACAAAAATGATCTCATTAATAAAACTATTAAAAAGAAAAATCAACTTTCGAAAATTTCTTACAGTAAAAGTATGCCTAGGATAAGCTAATTGTATATCTCCACAATAAGAAAATGATTGATTTGGCCAAACAGGTACTAAGATGAGTTTGTGATTGTGATACAATTTGGATGATATAATCAGATCTTATATTTGTATTTGTTGTTCATATATTGTTCTTTACAAAATTAGGATGCACCTACTGTTTGTGATTTTATTTCACATTTTGGTACATTAATTTGTGGAAGCACTATGTATCTTTTCCTAAATTCATCTCACTATGGCATTATGCATACCTAACATTTGTATATATTGCATCGTCATTGCATACTTGAGTATCTTTTTGCAGTTCATAAAGTTTCAAAAGAAAATATAAATAATTAAATTTCCCATTTATCTCACAATTGACAAAAACCTTGTCAAAACATAAACACTCATCTAATTTTTCCCTAAACCTTTTCCTTGTACTATAAATAAATATTAAATTTACAACCTAGAATCAAAGAAAAGCCTTTCCCAAATTCTTTAACATTGAAAGAAAACATAGAGTTTGTCAAGCAATACACTAAGTTTTGGCATATGCATTGAACAATCTATTTTGACTCAATCATGAGTGAACGAAGAGTACTGAAACCTTACTCATCTCCACCTTTGTCCATCAGAACTTTTCAATAAAAAACAGCACTGAGAATATGGCTTTGACACCAAATTTATGAGTAAATTACAAAAATGAGATGAGAAACACGGTTTTTCTTCATCCATTGCAACAAACATAATTGCCTACTATGCCAACAAAATGAAAGATTCATTCCGATATAAAGAGCTTGCAGGAGCCGGAAATGCAGCGCATTGGTACAATGATTCTGCTTTACGAAGCAGATGAATCCTCCATTCTTATTCTATGTCTGATAATATCTCAATGTTGGAATCCACCCTTGATCAGGTCGCTCTCCTGCTGTAAAATTACATAAAATTAGCTTGACACTTACTATCACTATCATATCCCAGTTCCAGTTATGTGTTCTCTTGTTGCTCTTTTCTCTTGCCATAAGCCACCATCCATCTCCCATCATCTCCTAAAGCTCTCTCACCCATCCCATTTCACCTTGTCTGCATGGGACGATCAACATTAATCTCTTCCTTGCACCAGATACTGCAGATATACTAAGAAACATACCTCTGTTGTTTTTGTTAAAGTCAGCCATGACACCTCTATTCCCTCTCTGATGGTAACCCAATATTCCAAGCATATTGGAATATCAGTTTGAACCTTCAATCTTACTCATCAACCACTGTATTTCCTCACATTGGAGGATTAGAGAGCCCTAAATGTTTCCCATTGCTCAAAAATCCAAATGGACTCTTAGTAGACTATCAATAGAACCTGCAAAGTTGAAGGTTTTTCTGTAAACTTGAAAAGCCTGATGCAGCTCAATCTGGAAGTGATAAACAGAACATTTCCATTTCCTGGAACTTGCATTCTTGGTTACTGGAGCTCCACCTCTCAATAATGCAGCTTGTCATGCCATTCTTAAAATTTAATTTAGTAGCTTTAATCTCCAATCATACTTCACTTCAACAAATCGAAGAAGAAACGCAAAAGAATATTATTCTAGAGGCACCAATAATCTTAAAGCAGAGAAAAAAAAGTTATTGAATATGGAAAAATAACAATTTGGATTGAAAACTGAAACTAGTCCACCAACAGTTGGACATATTTCTCATAATTCATGCAATAATTTCATATCTTAGAAATCCAGCAACTCCCAATTAGATATTCAGCTTTCTAAACAGCATAGTACAATGCTCCTTTTTTTTATTTTTTATTTTTATTTTTATAGGTAAAAGAAGTAATATATTATAATAATTAAAATAAGATTAGTACATAGGGGAGGTCAAGGTTGGAAATTTTGAATTTCCTCAAAATTTTGCCAAGCATGCCCAGCGAAATTTAGGGGGCATGCCAGAAAATATAGGAAACTAAATTCCCCACAATTTCCCCATCCTGGGGAAACATGGGGAAATGTTGCCAGATTTCACTAGCATGCGGCCAAATTTCCCCGGCATGCCACTGCATTTCCTTAAAATTTCCACCAATTTGGGGAAGAAACTCCTAGATTTTCCCAAAATGCCACTAGATTTCTTGGCATGCCAGTGAAAAAAGCAAAAAATGGTTTTTATCCCCCCGTTTCGTGCTGCTAGAAAAAAAAAAAAAGAAATTTCGCTGGCATGTCGCTGAAATTACAGAGCATGGATGAGCATGAAGTGTGTAATCCCCTTGAGAACTTCTTAGGACCCAAAGGTCCAAGAAGGAAAAAGAAAAGAAACAAACTTCATACGTTAGACGAGTACAATGTTCTTGTTATTTAACCCTTATATGAATCCACAAAATTAGACCCCTATTTTCACTAGAACTTTCAATAATCTGGTCTTCATTATTATATAACTTCTGATTTTAAAATAAATAATTTTATATAAACTAACCGCAAAACTTAAACAAGAGCTGGGAAAAAAAAGGACGAAAATAAAACCAACAAAAATATAACCAAAACCCAAAATAACATAGTGACATCTCATTCACAATCCAACCTTAACTTCCCAAAAATACATTATAAATACTGAATAGGAAAATTGGATAGGTAATTGAATGAGCTACCTAAAAATGCCAGAAGTATGACAAGGTTCTCGGCCATGCAACACAATGCAGTTCCACGTAAAACAAAATGGTCTTATCATTTCTAACAAGGTAACACCTCATCATAATGATCAGAATAAACTAGAGAGCAACACAACTATATCCGGACATGCAAAGAAAAGATACTTCTAGAAACTATCGAATCTTAGGAACTAAAGAGCCAAAGAAATTTGATCATCTTGTACTATAGGTGCTTCCAAACCTTTACAACATGCTTACAAAATACATCCTTCAGTAACCAACCTGATGAGCACGCTTAAAAACAGCAATGTTGTTCCCATATGCAGCAAAAGTGTAGTCACGGTAGGAAGCAAGAGCCCGGATCTTCTTTGGCAATTGAGGACCTGCATCATACAAAATGAGTTTAATAAAGGGGGAAATATTAAACTAAATCAGACCGCAAACCAGATAAACACCACTGAATCAAACGATAAAGACAATACAAGACAGACTATCAACTTGTAACGAATCCTGAAAACCTATCAACATGAATTTCTTGAAGTGAGATAAATGAATTTTATTTTTCAATTTGTTGTACAAAATGTCAAAGACGTATGCAGTCTAATGCAATGAGCATCCTGTTAGTTAGGACTTGAAACTTCTGTTTTCAATAGGAACTTCGTAGTTAAGACGCATTTACAATCTCGCATTCCGCATGCTGGTAGTAAGTCACCGTATGGGAGGATGGAGGCACGATAACTGAGGAGAAAAATGATTTGCCCCAATTTCTGCCATGTTGACGATATATCATCAGCATGGATAGGGCTTTAAAACCCCTCCTTCAAGAGAGAAGTCACTTGATAGTCTATTCAAGTGAGAATTATCTCTCACACACTCCATTCTTCTGTTTGTACCCAAATTTTGAAAAGAATCTTAATATTTCTTCAAAAATCAACTGATTTATACTCATTTCTAGTTTTCTTGCATCCTACATGAATCTATGCTTGGATTTGGGCTGTTTGAGTATTGTTCATCAAAGAATGTTTTTTGTTTTTCAAATTTGATGCTTATAAACTTAGTAGAATGACTTGATCTTTGGATATGTTATTCAACGATAACCAATCTACAAATAGGTATCGTTTATATTTTTGACAAAATATTTTTCTTTTTTTTTCCATTTATTTGGCACGATATTGTTTTAAAATGCATCTATATTAAAAAAAATGATTTGTCATATGTATTATGTATATAAATGTTTTTAGCAAAAATAGAATTAAAAAAGATAATAAATTGGGTACTGTATTATTTTATAATTTTAAAAAATTACCTTAGTTATAATCATATTTTTATTGAATAATTTAAAAGTAATAAAAAATAAAATATAAAAACAAAATAAAATTTTAAAATTATGGAAAAATAAATGCTTACTTTCAAAAATAATAGTGGCCTCAAGGGCTATAACTCAATTTTTTAGTCAATGAATAACTAAACTTAAAAATTTGAAAAATCTTAATTCTCCGGAGTGTGCTGGATAATTTTAGGGAAGCCTTCTGAATTTTGACACCCATACATTACTATTTTTGGATTAAATTTGACCATAATTTGAGTACATTTATTCATATTTCATAAGACTTGTTCCAGTTTGGGGGCATGAAATAAGAGATAAATGGAGATAGCTGCAAACAATTACGCTTTAGTTAATTCTTAGAAGCAGGAGTTCTAAGCATAACATCTACATAACAATAAATTCAGTGAAAAATTAGGTGCATGAATGTATTGCTTTCGTTAATTCTTAGTAGCAGTAGAAGTTTTAAGCATAAGATCAACATAACAATGAATTCAGTGAAAAATAAGTGCAGAAAGTTTGTGCACAGGTAATTCCAAATGCGAGAAGATCCATTTTATTCATTAGGAACTTGAACTGAGAATCTTGCGCACCCCCCCACCCACAACACCCCCAAAAAAAAAAATGTTCCAATGGCTTCATAGGGTTTTCTATCTGATACTTACCAACAAGCACCAGAGTCAGCTTAGCACACTGCAACAAAGAAAAACAGAGTAAAATTGTTACAAGTGATAGTTTCAATTAGAAGCAGAATAAGTTCTTTTAGACAAGTAAATAAATCAAACCATGCATATTGATTTTAGTATGACACACATATAGATGCAAAACTGCTGCTTCACAAATTAAGCCATCAGTAATGTGTGTATAATTGCAATTTCTTTTTGGTCTATGACTGCGTACAAAAATACATAAATAAATAAAATGTGATATCACATACATATACTGATAGGAAAACAAATTTAGTCATCATTAGGTACTACAATGGGACTCCATTAATAAAGCAGATTTTGGACAAGGAGTACAAATCAAATACAGTTTCATCATCAAGGACAAGTATGATGCAGCAGTATCTAGGACGAGAATAGTTAGCAATTTGACAAATATAAGTTTTCCATAATAGTAGGTTTACATCAGGGATGGCTATGAGTCCTATTTTGGCAGCGACATGAATCCTATGCTAACTGACTCCATCCAAGTCCTTTTTGGTATCCCTCTTGCCTCATGAATCTTTTAATGAGTAGACCCAATACACCAAATGGACACCTCCATAGTATTTTACATGCCTAAACCATTCTACTTCATTTTATCTCCAATTTAGGAAACATTTAGACACTACATATATATATATATATATATATTTCCAACCTTATATTTCCTAGTTATCCCACACATCCATTTTAACACTCACATCTTGGTGTTCCATATAGATGTTGCTTCTTTGTTGCCAAAAATTATACTCCATACATCATAGGAAGCATAATAACTATCCCATAAAGTTTTCCTTCATGCTTTCTTTTTCTGTATTAGTAAATGTATAGTATATTGATACATAATCTAAAGTTATGCAAGTCATAAGTAATATGAACAAAACATAATAACACTGCCTTTGTATGCAAACAATGTACACCACTGGCTGCAAGAGAGGTATGAACATCAATCTACTACCCTCTTTCAAGAACTACAAACCCTAAAGAAGGTTCCAATCCTATATAAAACTTAACATGGATAGATCCCTAGTTTTCCTTTTAGCTTCAGTGAAATTCTAAAATGAAAATTCACAAATCAACTATTAGCATTATGATGTATGGATAAGGCAATGGACCATGCCAGGGTGGCAATGTTACCATGTGATGTATAAGAAACCATATGCATGCCCAAGCCTGACCCAACAGGTTCTTGTTGTTCGTCCTAACACTCAAGACCAAGCATCACCCAGTTAGCTTGATTTTGGCAATGTTTTTTAGAATATACAGGTAAGAAATTTTACAATATTTATATTCAACTACGTTTGAAAATCTTAATACCTATTTTCAACAACTCAAGGCAAAAATCATTTAAAGAAGTTATAAAATAAACTACAAATATGCCAAGATAAATATTAATATGCATAAAACCATAAGCCTAATTTCATATACATTGAATTGAAAATTCTGCAGATGTTAACATGCCTAATCCAATATCTACTACATGGTTTTATGTATCTCTACCCTAATTATATTGGACTTTACAAAATCATGCCACATAAACCCATGGACTCAAAAATTGAGTATAAGCTTGATTTAAACTGGGCTAGGTTCATCAGGACTAACGTGGTATCAAAAAGAAGTAAATATATTCATAGGTGATAGGACAAATGTTGTTGAGAATAAAATGTTAAGATAGATATGTGGGAAGGCTAGAAAAGATGAAGTCAGAATCGAGACTCAATATAATTGAATATGAATCAGATCCAAATGTCATAGCCTTCTCTAAATTGATTTTATACAGAATATATGTTCTTTTTCCCTTTGATTCTAGTCTTTGATACAATAACTGGAAATTAAGACGCCATCAATGATATATATTTGATGAAATCTGCTCGGTCACTTTCAGGCTATCACCATTCTAAGACTGCCTTCAATCAACTCAAAAGTAATATAACCACTCATTCAGGAATTCTTCCCACCCAACTCATTAATCTGAAGGTTTTCAGATTCTTTGCTCACATCTATGGAAATGTATGCCAAAGGAAGAATTTGAACTCAAATACCAAATGTTTCTCTTGTAAAACTACACAAGATTTTCACCAAACCATTCTTGATAATATTTCAAGCCTTGTGTAAGGTCATTAGAGACTATTGGACAACATCACAACAACATTAAATCTTTATCTATGTGACAGCTACTAACAGTTTTCCTTACTGAACACCCTTTCGAGCCGTTAAGCTTCGCTCTCACTAAATAAGCAAATTCCAGACTAAAATTCATACAACAAATTTCTAATCAGAACCTTGATATCTCCTTGTTGGTCATTTTGTTCTCCACTCCAAGTCCGCGGATGCAATTAATCGTTCTTCTAAAGGTATGAAACATACATTATTGTATTCAAAAATTTGTTACTTTAAAAAGCAGAATGACACAAGAAACATATACATATTGTGTCCATTTATTATCCTCTCTGAATTTGATTTTAAAGAAAAAAAAATTTTCTCCTATCAGATCTCTTATGGATGCATTTATCATCTAGCATCTAACTAGTGGACCTGATTGTAAGGAAGAAGAGGGTTGCATTAGTAGTCTCTTATGGATGCATTTATCATTTAGCATCTAACTAGTGGTCCTGATAGTAAAAGAAGAAGAGGGTTGCATCAGGTCAGCAACTGATGCAAAATTCATCAAAGTCTTCCGTACGAATTCGTTATTTCAAGCTTGTTTGAAAAGCTTAAATAGTGGAATGGAAATTATGAGATCAACTGCAACTAGTTGGGTAAAGCCATTTCAGCATCAGAATCACATAGTTTATAAGCCTCGGAGAAAAACTATTAAAAACAATTCAAGCTTTCATATGAATTCTTTCCACTATGCATCAACTTAAGATGTTATTCAATATATAGTTGTGACACCACACATTTGATAATGAACCAAATTGATCAATGCAGATGGATCATGTGTTTCAGTCAATGATGAATTCCAAACCTAGTTACAATCTCTTTTTAAGTAAATTCAGATTGCATAGATCAGCAACTCTCATTGCCAGACTACTGCTTTTTATTAAATTAAAACATATAAATCTGCAGCAATCAAATGGGTATGAAAACTCGAAAAAAACTACCAGAAACCATCAAAACAAAATACCGCTGGGTAAAATTGATTTAAACAGCAATGATTTGGCTTCATCTAATAAATATGAACATAGAGATAATTGGAGAAGAGGGAAATTTTACATTGTAGATCTGCCAAGCCTTCCCAACGCTGACGGTAACGAAAGTTTCCGTCCCCAATCTCTGAACAGAGAAAGGAACACTGCTTGTGATGTAACCAATTGCTCGAAAGGGTTCAAAAATCCCCATCTTTCGTTTCCAGAGATAAAAATATAGATATATATATATCAGCTTAAGAACCAAGTTTGAAGACTTCGGGATCTATTAAAAAAGGTTAAAGACCCCTAACGGCTTTTAAAGTTTTTGTCTCGAAGAGAAGAAGAGAGTAACAGAGCGTTCTTTGACAGAAGAATGGAAGAGGCGGGAGAGAGCTTAAGACGAATACGCGATACCTCGTGTAGGGAAAGGTTTTAATTTATTTATTCCGGAAATACCCCTACCATTCCCCAAATAAGTTCTTTGTATCCTCGCTTAAATTTTCTTGAAACAATAACGATCTCTAGAGGCCGGAGAATCAGAGAGGGAGAGGAAGAGGGAGAGAGGATTTGGATTGAAGAAAAGTTTGAGGGCACTTGATGCGATCGTAGCCGTTGGACTTCTGTTTTCTACAATTCAGTCACCTCTTATTAACGTTACCGATAGTGTTGGTGGTTCTTCATTAGAGCTTCTGGTCTTGGTTCAGATCTTGGAGTCTAGCTAGCTTGTTCATTCGGTTTCTCTAATTGTTTTGAACTTTCTTTTCTGATTAGATTTTAGGGAAGCCATTTCTTTGATGCTAATTGCTTTTGTTTTTGCCGTGTAATTCTGGCTTGTAATTGCCTTGGCCTTGGTGCTTTCAGATCCGAATTGGATCTATGAAAAATCTAGTTTTTCTTCAGATTTCTGATGATTTGAGTGGAGTTCGAATTTTGTGTTTTACAGTGAAATGGTTGCGGTTTTTCGAAATTTGATTAGAGAGCGCCATTTCTATTTTTGGACTTGCCTTCTTAGACTTCGTAATCCGTTAGTTTAGAACGGACTTGGGTCGCGTTTTGAAAGCGGAGCGTGAAGAGTTTTATAGGTCCCAACAGCAGCCAACGTCTATCCCGCGGCGTTCCAAGCAACGAACGATCAACATTCTCATACGGCAGCTTCAATAATCATCTTCTCCGGTAAGCTCCTCTCTCTCTCTATCAACCCGCTCTTTCAACCGTTCTCTACGTTTTCTGTGATCTTCTACGATTTCTGTATACTTCAACTCTATGTTTTACATCTATGATAGAGATCACATGTGTAATTTTGCATTAATCTGGAAGATTAAATATTTTTATAAGAATCAAGAAAATAAATGTTTATTCTGCTGTGGTGAAGCCGGAACGAGACTGAACAAGAAAATGAGGTGGTGTTTTAATCCAAAAACATGAATAAAAATCTATTGAAAAACTGGCATGTTGGTAGTATCATCCACCTCTCTAAAGGCATGTCCAGATTTAATTGGACTCAATTAAATCTGGATGATGTATGGAGGAATCTGCGTTTCCTACAATTTCAAGTATTTTAATTCCTTGATTAGCAACCATCTTTAGCCTTCCAGAAATGTCATAGCATGAACTATTGATATTGTGGTCTCTCCAATCTTCAGAGACAGTGGAAATACAAAGCTGTCATTCCATATAACTGCTTATGTAATCTGGTGTTTGTATGATTTTTATTTATACTAAATCTTTGAATGACAGAGATATTTATGCCATTTGTTTCAGTTATTTGGAATATATGAATTTTTGTGCCTGAAATGACTTGCAGATTCCATTTGACTCTTCATTTATCTCTTATGAAATTTTATGTTAAACACCGATCTTAGCTCATGCAAGCCTTGTTTTATTTACAGTTTCCTTATTCACAGATTTAAAATTATTTGAAACCTGTGGTGCTCTTAGGGAATGGGTCAGATTCATGAGTTTATCTTGAAATTGGGATTTCACTCTGGTTTGTGCATTGAAAGAGCTCTGGTAGATATGTATATTAAATGCGGTAGCAGGGAGGATGCATACCAGATTGTTGAGTCTGCAAAGGATTTAGACGAGGTTTTGATGACAGTGATTCTTGTAAGTCTTGTCCAAAATGGGTGGGAAAAAGAAGCTATCCAGCTTTTTGCAAAGATGGTGAATGGAGGAGTTAGACTGATCCAGACATGGATTCTGTCGTTTTGTGGTATTTGGTATTCATGCATCTCTGGCTCTAGGCAAGAAAATTTACCCATTAATTATCAAGAGAAACTTTGGGTCTTATCCCTTTTCCAGTAATGGTCTCATTAACATCTACTCCAAGTTTGGGGACTTAGATGACTCTATCAAAGTCTTCAAATGCCCCAGAGGAATTATATTTCATAGAACTCCATGATTGGAGCCTTTTCCTGTCATGGTAATGACTCTAGAGCATTTCAATTGTACAAAGAAATGACAGTGGAGAGTGCAGAGCCAAATTATGTTACATTCCTCTCATTGTTTCATGCTTGTAGTCACGTTGGATCAATTTCGAAGGGCATGGATTTCTTGGAGACCACGGTCAAGGTCCATGAGATCAATCCAAGGATGGAGCACTATTCTTGTATTCTTGACATGTTGGGTCGAGCAGGGCGCCTGAATGAAGCTAGGAGCTTCATTTAGTGGTTATTGGTGGAACCAGGCATTCTGATTTGGCAAACCTTACTTGGTTTTTGAAGCGTTGTGTGGACTTCATGGTTTAAATATAATATATGATTTCAAAACTTGTGTTATTTTATTAAATAAATTTTAGTTTTATCCTCGCGATTCATAATATATAATTTTAAAATTGCCATTGGTTGCATTAGCTTTCAAGGGGAGCCTAATTCCATTCTCTGTATCAAACAGACCCTTATTTTGTGTTATCCACTTCATCGTAGCATCCCCTCCATCCACAAGGACGGGTATGTTTCTCCTCTCTTTTTTTTTTCAGGGGCTTATTCTCTATATAAGCATCTTCTTGTTCTCATTCCTGATCTTCTTCTTCTGTAACTTTCAAAACTTTTTGTTTTTCTTCTTCTTTTTCGTGGCTGACCTTCTCTAACAAAGTGCCTTTGATATTCTGGAAAAATTTCTGGATGCATTTGTCTTTTGTCATAATACAATCTGATCTCGAGCAATGACTAATTAACTGTAGGCTATTTGTTTTTCTTCCATTGAACAACTTAGATCATTACTTTAAACACTGAAAGGGTAGGCAACTTTTGAAAGGTTGTGCATTCATGTTAGCAATCTTAAGTAGTTGGAATCACAGTATACAATTTCAGTGGCATGCCGTGGAAATTTCCCAATAAACACCCGAGTGGCACAAAATCTGGGAGAAATTCATATTTCCGTCATTCTTTGGGATGAAATGGAGGCAACATTTCAACAGGAACACATTCTTCTTCCTATTTTTGAGTTCTTACCTTAAAATCTTTGTTAAAGAACCCAAAAAGCACTCATTTGTGAATGCTTTACAAATATACAAGCTTTCTAGTTGGATGATGTGGCGAAGATTTGATTTATATTCTCATTTTCCTTTTGAATTTCTCTTACTTGGATTATTTTCCTTTTTCCTTATATGAAGTCTGAAATTCTAGCCAGATTGTAGCACTAGTGTCCAAAGTGTTCATTTTTTGTAGTTATTTTTTAAGTAAAAGTACTTTTGGGAGTGATCCATGTAATCTCTGTAATAATTTCTCCTCTCTTGTTCTGTCTTCTAATTTTATGAGTTGTAATGTTGGAAGATGATTGCAAATGTATGAGCGTCTGTTATTTCTTCTACTGACATGTCATGCGTATCAATGTAGGGAATTTATAAAACCATATTCAGCAATAAATGGGAGAAATTGATGATAGTGTCAAGTCAAAGAAAACGGTATTTGTGACCGTTGGGACAACTTGTTTTGATGCTCTTGTTAGAGCTATTGACAATGAAAAGATAAAAGAAGAGCTGTCTAGAAAAGGCTACACTAATCTTCTCATTCAAATGGGTCGTGGATCTTACATTCCAACAAAGGTATCCATGCATGCCTTTCCTTATTTAGTATTTGTGTTCATCTTGTTTGCGCTGCCCACCACACCCACCCACACCCAAAAAAACAAAAAGATCTTTTTTCTCCCTTCTCCTGTTCTTAAGCTTATTTGAACTTGTGATTCTCAAAAATTCAATGAAAGAGCTGTGGAATGAAAAATTTTTGCATTGAATTGCTTGTCCACATCCACTGTTGACATGACTCGGGTCATTCACTTTGCAAATGAATTGTTGGATCTTTTTTTGTTGTTGGGTGTATGGATAATGAATGGATTAGATTAAAGAAATAAAGAATATGAAGTAGATGTCAATACCCCCACGAGATGAGGAGGATGGGTTTTCTGTTGTTCAGATGTAGTCTTTCGGTCTACTTTCAGGCTTTTTGGTTTTGTTTTGATGCTTATGCTGTACTCTGTTGATCACCCTTACCTTGTGGATACTTTCTCTACTTCTTTTGATATAATGAAACTTCATTACTGTTGGAACCAAAATAACATAACCTGCAATAAAATCCTCTCACAAAAGAAAAACCCAACACACACACGAAAGAGGTCGAAACAATCCACGTTCTCTAATACTTCATAAAAGAACCCCAGTCACGTTTTGGTCGTACATGAGAGAGAAAAGTAGAAAACACAAAAACCAATCGTCACGTTCTCTGTTCTACTAAAGAGAAAAAGTAAACAAAAACAAAAACAAAAACTACCCAATACGTCCTTTTGAATCCTATCCAAAGTAAAAATAAAAGACCTTTGAAAGATAAACATAAAAAATGAAAGCAAATGTATGTAACCAAGTAAACTTGGTTTAACCAGGAAACGTGTTAACTACGTTTTCCAACAGCCTCCCTTAAACCAAGTCCTTTCAAAGTAGTCATACCCATCATCATCTTCAACTTGGCAAAAGTACTAGCTTTAAGTGGCTTGGTAAAAATATCTGCAAATTGATCTTCTGATTTAACAAACTCAAGTATAACCTTGTTCTTGCTCACCAAATCAAGAATGTAGTGACGCTTGATATCAGTATGTTTGGTACGTCCATAAAAAACCGGATTCCTTGTCAATGCAATTGCTGACTTGTTGTCACACAAAATCTTTGTTGGTCCTTCTTGCTCATGATTCAAAGTAGCAAGCATTCTTCTCAACCACATTGCTTGTGTAGCACGATATGAAGCTGCATTATATTTTGATTCTGCTGTAGAAAGAGCAACCATCTGTTGTTTCTTTGATGACCAAGAAAAAATTCTTGATCCAAGATGAAATCCATATCCTGAAGTACTATGTCTCTACGGGATCCTTTATCCCCCTTTTTATTCACTTTGGTTGCGGAGGTGTTGCATAGTTTCTTCATGGTTGGGAGGAGTCGGGGATTGATCAAAGGGTTTAAGATTGGAAGAGACGGGGTGTCAATATCCTATTTACAGTTTGCGGATGATACCTTGGTTTTTTTGGAAGCATCTGAGGACCAAATGATCTGGTTGAAGAGCATATTGCATACCTTTCATATGATATCAGGGTTGAAGGTGAATTGGGAGAAGAGCTCCATGGTAAGCTTGAATCTTGAAGAGGATGAATCTCTCTCTCTTAGTCGGATATTAGGGTGTCGGTTGGGTAGCTGGCCTATGTCGTATCTAGGTCTTCCCCTCGTAATGTTAGTTTTTGGAAGCCGGGCATTGAGAGAGTGGAGAAGAGATTAGCTCTTTGGAAGTGGAACTACTTATCTTTGGGGGGTAGGATAATCCTAATAAAGGCTGTGCTTGCAAATCTCCTGGTATATTTTATGTCCTTGTTTAGGATGCCTACTCGAGTTGTGGCTATCATTGAGAAAGCCCAAAGGGATTTTCTTTGGGAGGGTGGTGGGAACAGAAAGAGTCATCTTGTAAGATGGGATAGAGTGTGCTTGGATAAGGAGAAGGGTGGAATTGGTGTGGGTATGGTCGCTCATCGAAACTCCTCTTTTCTAGCTAAATGATTGTGGCGCTTCAGTACAGAAAAAGGGAGTTTGTGGAATCAAGTGATTTCAAGCAAATATGGAAGGGACGATAATGGATGATTCATAAACCTGAGGTCTCGACCTACAGGAAATTGTCCATGGAAGGCGATCATGAAACTTGCTTCAGTGTTTTACCCTCATGTTAGATTAACCGTTGCATCTAGAACATCGATTAGATTCTGGCATGATCTCTGGTGGGGTAATCAGCCGTTATCTATTCAATTTCCTCGTTTATTCTCTTTGGCTCTTATTCCTAATGCTTATGTTGCTGATACTATTCTTTGGTCTCCCTCTAGTTCCTCTTGGAATCTTCCTTTTCGGAGAGATCTTTGTCCCCCTGAAATTGAAGAGATTTCCTCTCTTATTGATGGCTTAAAGGATGTAGTCCTTAATCCCCTTGAGGGTGATAAGGTATCGTGGTCTCTCTCATCCAATTGTCTGTTCTCCTGTAAATCCTGTTTCAGCTCGGTCACACAGGGTTCATCACATCTTTTGGTCCCCTTCCCAGTCCATAAGTTCTGGAAACCTAAAGTCCCTCTAAAGATTAAAGCCTTTCTATGGACTGCCCTTTTACACAGGATAAACACAGCGGACTTAATTCAAAGAAGTTGAAAAGGGATTGCTTTGTCCCCGCATATTTGTTTCATGTGTATGGAATCTGGAGAGAGTATTGATCATCTATTTGTCCATTGTCAGTTCGCCAATGTCATGTGGAGGCGGTTGTTTGAGACGATTTGAGTGTCTTGGGTGATTCCAGATACGTTTAATGCATGGTTTGATCAGTGGCGGGTGAGGGGTCTTAGCAGAAGGGGCAAAGCGCTGTATGATATGTTATTTCATGCAGTAGCTTGGTTCATTTTGTGGGAGCGCAATAGCAGGATTTTCATGGATATTAGGCGATCGGTGGATCAGGTGTTTGATTCCATGTTGATTACTGTGGCATCGTGGGCATCAGTTCTTCCGGTGTTCCGGGGGTTACGGCCTATTGAGATTGTGAACGATTGGAAGAAGTAGTATTTTGCGGAGCTTATAGCGGAGGATGGGTCGACAAGAGGGATGAGGGGGATATCTCTTGACATGAGGTAGGAGTGGCAGATGACCTGGAGCGGGAGGTGTCGTGGTCAGATATTGAATGGCTTGTTCAGGTCTGACTATGGAGCCTAAAGAGTGTTTGTCTATGTCTTCTGATGCGTATAGTGGTTTGTTAGTGGTATTGGTCATGTTTTGTGGGGTATATTAGGGGTTTGCGAGGTTGTTTGAGTTTTAGTGTTTTCGTGTTACGATTGTATACTCCATACTTTTTACCCTTTCCCATGTAATATATACACTCATCTTCATTATTCATCCAAAAAAAAAAGTACTATGTCTCTTCTCCATGTCACCAGCCCAATCACTATTTGTATACCCAACAAGCTCAAAATTGTTAGAAGAAGTATAAAAGATACCTTCATCCAACATACCTTTAATATAGCTCAAAATACACTTTGCCTCTTGCCAATGAATTTGATGTGGAGTTTCCATAAATTTGCTTATAATACCAACTCCATAAACAGTAGCAGGTCTAGTAGAAGCCAAGTATCTAAGACTTCCTACTAAACATCTGTAATGTTTAGCATTCACCAACTCACAATTAACCTCTTTTGGTAACTTCAACCTTTCAACAACTGGGGTACAAATAGGATTACACATATCCATCTTGAATCTTTTCAAAATATCCCTAACATATTTCTTTTGAGAAATAAAAATTCCCTTACTTGTTTGAACAGCTTCAATGCCAAGAAAATAAGACATAAGTCCCATGTTTGTCATCTCAAATTGACCAAGCATGGCCTCTCTAAATTCTTCAATCATCCTTACATTGTTGCCAGTGTAAATAAGATCATCTACATATAAACACACAATAAGAATATCACCTTGTGAGTTAGTCTTCACATATAAAGTATGCTCATATGGACATATTTGAAAACTATGCTCAAGAAAGTAAGAATCAATCCTAGTATACCATGCCCTAGGTGCTTGCTTCAAACCATGTAAGGCCTTTTTAAGCTTATAGACCTTATTTTCAAACCCCTTTTTCACATACCCTGCAGGTTGGTCAACATATACCTTTTCTTCAAGTACACCATTCAAAAAAGCAGATTTAACATCCATTTGAAAAATATTCCAATGATTCTGTGCAGCTAAAGCAATAATCATACTAATTGTATCAATTCTAGCAACAGGTGCAAAAACTTTAAAATAATCAATACTTGGTTGCGTGTAACCTTTTGCTATCAACCTTTCTTTATGCATGTCAATTTCTCCATCCTGCTTGTACTTGGTTTTATACGCCCATTGTACACCAATTGATTCTTTACCGCTAGGAAGAGTAGTAAATTCCCATGTGTCATTCTTCTCAATTGCTTTTATCTCCTTATTCATAGCTTAAACCCATCTATCATCCTGTGAAGCTTCCTCAGAGGTTACAAGACCACAATCTGCAAATAAAGCAAAATTGACTAAATCTTCATCATCCACATCACCATCATTAGTAATCACATAATCCTGCAAACTAGCTGGCATGATATGCTGACGTTGAGGTCTTCCTGATGCTTCTTCACTATATTGGTGATGCACTAGGCGGTTCACTTGCTTGGAAACTCTGCTGCAGACTGTTTTCATCAACTTGAACTTCATCTTCAATGGGAATACCATCTGCCTTTTCTCTTCATTATCCCAATTCCAAACTCCTTGCTCATCAAAGGTAACATCCTTGCTGATAATTACTTTATCAGTTTTTGGGTTATATAACTTATAACCTTTTGTTTCCAAACTATACTCAATAAATATGCATTTTTCTCCCTTATCATCAAGCTTCTTTCTGATTTCATCTGGTACATGAGCATAGGCAATGCATCCAAACATCCTTAGATGCCTAACTTTAGGCTTTTGACCACTCCATGCTTCCTGTGGGTTCTTGTCATGAACACTTTTAGTAGGACAAATATTCAACAAATAAACAACGCATGCAATAGCATCAGCCCAAAAATATTTTGGCAAAGACTTAGCCTGGTGCATATAACGAACCATATCCATAATAGTTCTATTATTCCTTTATGCTACTCCATTCTGTGAATTGATGCTTAATACCACAATTCTTCAAGAAATTATCACTAGCAGTATATTCACTACCTCTGTTAGTTCTCAACACGTTAATTTGATAACCACTTTGATTTTCAACGTAAGCCTTAAAATTCTTAAAAGCGTCTGATTTTTGCTTCAAAAAATAAACCAATGCTTTTTTTGTTGTTGCTAAAATCATCAATAAAGGTAATAAAATACTTGTTTTCTCAAGTAAATCAACTTCAAACGGTCCACATAGGTTAGAATGAACCAACTCCAATTGCTTTGTGGCTTTCCATGTTCTTCCTGTAAGAAAAGAAGTTCTATGTTGCTTTCCAATAACACAGTGCTCACATAATTTATCAGAAAAATCAATCATAGGCAACCCATGCACTATATTATTCCTTGCAAGAACTTTCAAACTACCAAAATTTTCATGTCCAAACTGCATATGCCATAACCAAGAATCTTCATGCATTGTAGAACTAAAGCAAGGTAGATTTTAATAGTGAATATTTAATGGAAACAAACGATTGGGTGTCATATTTACCTTTGCTATTAGTCTCTTCCTTTTATTTGTAATGCTTTAGATTCCATTAAGAATATGGATATCATATCCCTCTTCTGAAAGCTGCCCTATGCTCAAAAGATTGTGGTGGAGACCAGGAACATAATACACATCAGATATGTAGTTGTGAGACCCATCTTTCAACTTGATAGAGATCTTTCCTTTTCCCATGACAGGAACTTTGGTATCATTGCCAAATTTAACTTCAGATTTAATGGATTCATCCAACACAGAAAACATCTCATTCTTTTCACATATATGGTTACTACATCCCGTATCCAAAAACTACTTACTTTTATTTTCATCTTCCACAATATTACATGCAAATAAAACAATATTTGATGTATTTGCATTATTTTCTGCTACTTTAGCATGCAATTCTCTATCATTGATTTTTTTAAATTTGCATTCTGATTTGTAATGACCATACTTTTTGCAATTAAAACATTGAACATGAGATTTATCATATCTCTGATTATTATACTTCTAATTGGGATAACCACCTCCTCTTCCACGACCTCTAAAACTTCTGCTATTTCTGTTATCACGATCTTTCTGGTTGTCAAAAACCTTTTCATGTGACACACCTTTGCCCTTCTTCAAACTCAATTGGCTTTGAAGTGCTTCTTCTATGGGAATTTCTAACTTTTCATTCAACATTTGCTCATGGGCTTGTAGAGAACCCAACAACTCATCAACAGTCATAACAGTATAATCCTTGGATTCTTCAATAGCATTCACCACATGCTCAAACCGCATTGTAAGAGTTCTAAAGACTTTCTCCATAACCTGAATATCTTCCATCTTCTCTCCGTTTGCTTTTATTTGATTTACAAGAGTCAATATCCTTGTAAAGTAATCAGAAATTGATTCTGATTTCTCCATTTGAAGAAGCTTAAGCTGTCTTCTTTCACCTTCTTAACTTTATCCACCCCTTTGTAGGAATTTAACAAAATATCCCATACTTGCTTTGCTGATGTTGCATATGATACTTTCTCAAATATTGCGGGTTCTAAAGCTTGGGAGATTAAAACACAGGCTTTTTGATCTTTCTTTTAGTTCTCCTTTAATGCATTTTTCTGTCCTTGTGAGAGTTGTGCTTGACTTGCAGATTCCTCATATTCTTTGTCAACAATAGCTCAAATTTCTTGATATTCAAACAAGAGTTGTATTTGGATCTTCCAATGCTCAAAGTTCTTCCCATTAAACTTATGGAGTTAAAACATACTGTTTGCAGAAGCCATCATACTAGCTCTGATACCAATTGTTAGAACCAAAATAACATGACCTGCAATAAAATTCTCTCACAAAAGAAAAACCCAACACGCAGGCGGAAGAGGAAGAAACAACCCACGTTCTCTAATACTTCATAAAAGAACCCCAATCATGTTCTGGTTGTACATGAGAGAGAGGTAAAAAAAAAAAACCAAAAACCAATCGTCACGTTCTCTGTTCTACTAAGGAGAAAAAGTAAACAAAGACAAAAACAAAAGCTACCCAATACGTCCTTTTGAATCCTATCCAAATTAAAAATAAAAGACCTTTAAAAGATAAACATAAAAAACGAAAGCACATGTAAGTAACCAAGTAAACTTGGTTTAACCAGGAAACGTGTTAACCACGTTTTCCAACAATTACTTAACAGAAGAAGAAAAAAATGTAGTTATGTTTGCCGTTTACATGTACAAAAAGTGAGCTCGTATTTTACTGATGTGACAGAGTTTGGATTTAGCCAGATTCTCTGGATAATACCCAATTCTTATTGTTGACATTTGGTAAGTTGAAGCTGTTGAAACATGACCTTTGGAATGACAAATGTTCATTCCGAAAGTTTGACTTTGAACCTTTGAATCAACTATTAATCAAAAGTTCAAAACCAAATAGATGATGCTTTGAATCGACAAATAAGCTAAACAAAATGTACATCTCTTTTCTGGTGGACTCTTTTCGTTTTTGTTTATGGCAAAATGATCCCTTTCTTTTTCTGATGGTTATTTATCTTAAAGTGTTTTTATTGTTCCAGTCTGTAGGCGGAGATGGGTCCATAGCTGTTGACTACTTTACTTTCTCATCAAGCATTGCATCTTACCTGAGATCAGCATCCCTAGTAGTCAGTCATGCTGGTAAGTTTTTTATTTTTTTAATATATACGAGAGTCATGCTGGTAAGTTCATGATGAAATTAAAGTTTATGGGAGTTTACTGAACACCCCTGTCATTCGATGGTATCATATCCCTGCAATTACTGGTCTTGTATATTATGCATGTGCTTGTCAATATGTACGTTACACTACCAGGTAAAGTGGTTAAACTCAGGAAATCTTATTGATAAAAATGGGTAATTCCAGGGATATCAACTGTGTCAAAAGGATGTATTTCTTAGACGGTTTGGATTTCCATTTTATTTCAAAATGGATGTCTACCTATTTTAGGAATATTTTACTTTCAGATATAGATGTCATGGACTGTTGCTTATTAATGCAGGATTATTTGTTATCTCATGGTCTTTCAAGTTCCCTCGTGTATAATTGTTACAGAACAGTTCTCAAACCTTCATTGCTTAAATTATCTGCCTGAACTGGTGCACTTGTTTCTTTGACAGATGAACATTTTTTTTTTCAAGGTTTGAGGATGGACTGTAGGTTCCATTAATTTCCAGGAAGTTTAAAACCTTTAGAATCTTTTCAAATATGAAGAATCAACGAAAGCACATGTAAACTGTCTTTAAGAAACAAAAACCTCATTTATCTGTTTGCGTCAACTAAGTGCTCACTTGTCAAATTAACCCATCTCTTGGTCAGTACAATTTAGCATGAAGTCTTAGCTAGGTCGGCTGTTTTTGTAAGTGCTAATGGAGTGAAAAGTGCCATTAGAAGTTTTCCTTTTGTGTCATGTTTTCTTCGCCATTAAAAATGAAAAAAAAACAATTTTCTGGTTTTGATGCTTGTTTTCTTGTCCTACTCAATTTTGAAGTCCACATGAATGGTGAACACTTCTGAGTAATCTTGTATCCTTCACTATAAAATCGAGTTATGGGTAACCATCAAAGAGAGAACACTCTAAAAGCTCAACAACCTCAGCACAAGGTATTCTTGAAGAAATGTAAGTGGAAAATACTCTATGTTTTGAAGTTAAGAAGGATGGAAGTTGAAGCCGTGGTTGAGAGAGATCTAGTGTAATTGCTTCTTCGGTTCATGGAATCACTGATTAACAGATTTGAGTTGTGGTGCAGGGTCAGGAAGCATATTTGAGACGTTGCGCCTAGGCAAACCCCTAATTGTGGTGGTAAACGAGGACTTGATGGACAATCATCAAAGTGAGTTAGCGGAAGAGCTAGCAGCCCGGAAGCATCTATTTTGTGCTAGTCCTCAAACCTTGTATGATACCATTTCTAGTATGGATTTGGAGTCTCTTGTTCCTTACCCACCCGGTGACGCCACTCCAGTTGCCAAGCTTATAAACAGGTTCTTAGGATTCTCGGGTGATTAATATTGACTCTGACACTTCTTTCCGAGCTGGGATATTGCTTTGAAGTGAAAATTTATCGTACAATGTTGGGTTCAATACTGCGACGGGTTGAAAAGTGTTGAGCCATTTGCAATTATGTCGCTCAGCAAGGGAAAGAGAGAGGTTTTGTATCCGTAATCTTGTGTGCGTTCCATATACTAGCAAGGGAAAGAGAGAGTGTACGTGTATCATTACATGTAAAGGGAGGGAACAATTGCAACAGATTTTAAATGAATAAATAGAATTTTGACTATTTTAACTTATGCCTTTACATCCAACAGTAAAGGCTGTTCGGGTAGGTCCATGCGTAGTTGTTGCATGAATCCGAAGGTGCCTATTATCAAGTTATATATAGTGTAGATTACGTACGAGTTCTTAACTATTCTCTTTTATTTTTTCTCTCATCTTATTTTACTTTTGATATAGAGATCTCTTGGCCTTGTCTCATTTAGTTGCTCTAACATGCCCTGAATAGTCCTCAAACTAAATGCTGAGGTTTGTAAGTCTTTTTTGAGGGTATTTTTGGAAGAAAATTTTCACGAATAGTAAAATAACATTGAATTCCAATTATTTGAATAAAGTACTATTAATTCTCAATTTTTAAGAATTAACCAATTAAATCTAAATTATTTTAAAAAAAATATCATTAAAAACCACAATTTTCCCCTGTGGAGAGATTGTTCTTGTAAGACAATCCTGCCCTAAAAGAAGAAAAAGAACTCTTTAATTGAAACAATTTATAACAATAAAAAGAAAGAAGAAAAATTCGAGTGACACGTGCGCGTCGAACCTATTCCTACTCTTATCCTTTCCTGCTTCAACTGAAGAAATCCTGAACACCTTTTCCGACGAAGACACGATCGGAAAGCTCGGCCAAGATGGCGTTAACGGTGAGCAACACAACGCTCGATCCCGCAATCACTCCCAATACGACTCCGGTGGTCCTCACAACCTTCCCCAACCCTGGCCATTCGATCTTCCTGATCTCCTCTGCAACTCCTGTCCACAAATCATCGCCTTCCTTCTCCTTCCTCTCCTTCATAGCACTTCTTATCTCTGCACCGATTTCCGACGGATCACTGCTACTCGACACCTTTTCTTCCTCTGCTTGTTGAGGACTCCCGGATTCAGACTCGTTATCACCGTTGGCGTTGACGACGAGGCGATGGATTTGGTTTCTAGTTCGAAATCGGAGATGAACTGGAGATTGTTGACTGACAGGCATCGGTCTGATTGGTATGGAGAAGCTAGGGCGACTGAAAATTGCCGCATTTGGACCGGAATAGACCACGAAGCTCGACGATAGTGGACTTTGAAGTGACATTTTCCGATTAGTTGGTTGAGGAAGGAGGAAGGGGGTTTTTGTTGAGAAACATGGTTGACCGGTCCGGCCGGTCCAGACTGGGATCGCCCTGCTCCGGTCCGGGATAGGGTTTGTAACAAAGGGGCCTCCAGACCCGGCGATCCTGAATATGGTCCGGACGGTCCAACTCAAGTTAAAAAAAAAAAAAAAAAAGATTACATTGGTTGATTTGTTAACATTAATCCTTACTGAAAATACAAGGATTATGTTGGTATTGATTTGCTAACATTAATATTTACCAAAAAAAATAAAGATAACGACTGGTTGATTTGCAAACATTAATCCTTATACATACATATAAACAAAAAGGATTACCTTGGTTGATTAGCTCGCATTTATCCTTACAAAAAAAAAAAGAAGGATTTTGTTGGTATTGATTTATTAATATTAATATAACATTAATCCTTAACATAAAAAAAGAAGAAGATTTGCTAACATTAATATAACATTAATCCTTACAAAAAAAAAAAAAAAAAAAAAAAAAAAAAGATTTGCTAACATTAGTAGTACAATATCCTGTATTTTTAGGTATGATATTTGATTTGTTACACTACTACACATTTTTTCTTTTCTTTTTTTTTAATTTTACATTTTGACCGGCCATACCAGACTAGACTCGACCATTCTTTTCTCAATCCTTTGGATCGCCTTGGATCAGCCGGTTTGATCCGGTTTGTATCGGGATCGGACCAGACCAGACCGGTCCGGTACCTTGTACTGGTCCAAAAAACCATAGTTGAGAATTGAGAGAGAAGAGTTTGGATCCAAGGCATTCCATTCGGGGGATCAACGTGACCTTATGTAAGCCACGAGTTCAATTCTTACTCCGCGTTGCTGTTTTAGGACATCGCGAATTTGTTATTAAGGAAGCCGCGAATCACACCATTTAAAGGAAAAAATAAATAATAATTCTCACACGTGATATGGTTCAAAATCCTCTGCATTTTTCTCCTACACTCTTGTGCACTTCAAGGAGAATGCTGCCTCTGCCTCATGGCATATAGTAAGGTTAGGAAATTTTGTTGTTGTAAACGTAAGGAGGTTTTTATTGTTGTGAAAATTGTAACAGTCAGGTGTGCTCCACGTGGTAGTATATTTTCCAAAGTTAAGGAAAAAAATGCAGAGTCCACGTGGTAGTATATTTTCCAAAGTTAAGGAAAAAAATGCAGAGGATGTTATTCAGGTAGAATTAATTATCTAAGTTCTCACAAAATGCCCTTTATTATCTCCTACTAGCCGGGTGCACATGTAATACTGAATGTATGAAGAAAGAGTTAGACGGGAAGGGAATAGTTGTGCAACTAATTATTGAGTTTAAAAAAAATTGAGACACTATTGTACCCTTTTATTAATGAATCTTCACAATTTGATGTCTAAGAGCTGTTTTGGAAAGTCAACACATTTTGTTTGGCACGGTTTCCCAGGGGGCGCCTTGCATCATATATATATATATATATATATAAAAGCAGAGTCTTCAAACCCCATACTCACTTTCATCCACGTAGACATTCTCTTCTTTTTCCAATGACCTTTTCTGGCCCCACGTCAAAATATTTTATTTAAAATAAAAAATTTCTTAATATATATATATTACCTCTATGTGGACATGACCCTTTTTCCAATGTTATTTTTAACTCAATTAAAATTATATGATTAATCCTTATCTTTTCAGAGTCCTAGAAACTCATAACTATCTTTAACTAAAACCACATTATCTCTCCTCCACGTGGACATCCCCTTTTTTCTCCAATGCCCTTCTGAGCCCCACATTAAAATAATTTACTCCTATTAACGAAGCGTCATTTTACAAGGCTTTATAAAGTCGTTTATTGAATAATTTATATGAAGACTTTATCCGATGGTCCTTCTTTCTCCACGTCAATATCTTTCATTGAAGACTTTATATGATTAAGTTATTCTAGCGTGATAAATTTATAGGGTAATCGGTTTTAGTGATTTTCTTAAGATATAATACAGATTAAGTCACCTAATTCTTTGTAATTTGAAAGCAGCTATACGTTTTAAAATAATTGAGAATGAGTGTCATTTTACTATGTTATTCCAAAGAATTAGGCAACGGAACATGGGTTATTTTAAAAAAAACATCACTAGAAACCAATTTTCTCTATAAGGGAAATTAATTTTCTAAAATAGATGCTATTTTTATTAATTGGAAGATAATATCAGATGAAGATATAGGAGTACATTTAGGATAATTAAAGCTTATAACAATAACAATAAATTTAACAATTTAATAGTAAAAGCCATTATAAATTAGTTAAAAATATTTTATTTAAAAAAAAGGGGTAAAACAACTAGTTATATATAGTATAGATAAGACAAGACATTTGGCATCTCGAGAAATCCAAACTTGAGCCTTCTACTTTTAGAATGTGTAATTTTTTGACCTTGTAGAATTGTTTATTTGTTTGTAGGACTCCAGATAATTTCTTAGTAATTGCTTTTTTTTTCTTTTTTGGCAGAAATTTCTTTGTCATTGCTTGCACACAATCTTCCCATTTATTCAACATTGATATTGCTTAGAGACTCTGTGTTTCCTTTTCTCCTTTACTGTTCTTATGATATTGTAATGTTTTTCTTAACTTCATGTTCAGCCTTCCAAGTCATCCATACAGCAATTCATATGAATATAACTAAATTCTGCTTTACTCAGTTTTTCTAACTTGAGTTAAAAGATCAGGAAAAATAAATAGGCCTCTCTTTCACTTCTTCTCCATATAATGGACATAATGATTGAGATGTATACGATTCCTTTCTTTTTTTCTCTTCTCTTTCTTTTTTTTTTTTTGTCTTTTTTTGTTAAATATTATATTTGGAAAATTCTAGGGATGTGTGCATTAAATCCAAGTATTGTATTATAATTATTTTCCTTGCACTCTAATATTGTAATACCTTTGTTTTTCAATAAGGATGGTGGTATCATGTTCCCAACGAGGGGCTGAAATCATCTACCGCATGAAGATGCGGCAGACGATACGGCCCTCTCACATTAAAAAATGTGATGCAGCAGACATTTTTTGGCATAAAAAAATGTGAAAAATGTGAACTGTGAGATGGGAGCATCTCACGGTTCACATTGCGGCGGTATCGTCTACCGCATGAAAATGCGGTAGACGATTCCATCCCCCCAACGAGACCTGGAGAAATGTCCTAAGGTTGCAGGACAAATCAACATAATAGCCTAATTTAACAGTGTGCTTACATGGATATAGTTAAATGATAGCCACTCTAATATTATATATATTGTTCTCCATTTTGACCATAATACTGGGTTAAGGCGGCTTTTAGCTTATTGCAACTTGCAAGTACATAGTAAGAGGAACGCAAGTGGGATACATATTTCCTCTGTCTTTGTGCGACGTTGCATGTATTGTGATGTTCAGTCCACTGTCTCCATAAAAAATTGATCCACTTCTTTTTTTTTGGTAGGCATAAATCCACTTCTTGGTGGATCTGTATGAAATATTCAACCATCATAATTATTGACACATCATCACTGCTTCTGGGTATGCCACGTGGCAGCCTAAGAACATGCAGCTAGCCAGCACACCATCTTCGTAGCTGCTGGTTGATCTAAGTGAACACCAACCACTTGTTTGGTATAGATTAATGGAGTTGTAATTAATGAGCCCATAGCTTCAGCTCTTGAGTCAAATTAAACTCAAGGTGACTATAAAAAAAAAAAAAAAAACTCAAGGTGGGGTTAATAGAAGATGAGGGAATGTAAGGGGGAATTTTTTTTAGGTCATGCGGCGTTGTCAAATATGAGCCTGATCCGAATCCGAATCCGGTTATAAACGGATTCGATTTTTATATCCGAATTCGATACATCGGAGCATTTAATCTGTAAAAAATCCGATTAAATCGGATTATTTAATTGGAAACAGACGGTAAACGGGTCATGATCTGATCCATTGACAGCCCTAGGTAAGGCGGCTTTTAGCTTATTACAAGTACATAGTAAATGAGACGCGTGTAGGATACATATTTCCTAGAGCTGTAAATCTAGCTTAGACCGCCCAAAGCCCGTCCAACCCAGCCCGAATAAGAGCCCGAAGTGAGCATTGAGTTTGGGTTGGGTTTCATTTCTAGCCCGAAGTTGAGTTTGGGTTGGGCTTGGGTTCAAGCTATATAACCCGAAAAGCCCAAAGTTAATGTTGACTTTCTGTACACCCTCTCATATAGATATATGTATAAAACTCCACCAAATATATATATATATATATATATATATATATATATATATATATATATATATATATAAGTGAATATTTATTTGTATGTATATGTATCATTTTTTTCTTTTCCTTTTATATTGACATTGTATTTATGTGATCAATTATTAAACATAAATTTATTAACATATGATAATAAGTTTATGAATTTTTGTCAAATAAATAATTTTATACTCACTCACACACACACACACACACACACACACACACACACACACACACACACACATATATATGTTACAATGAATGTGATATTTGGGAGCACATACTTTACAAGAAAGATTGTGCAAAACCATAAATATATTGAACTAGTATTATATTTTAAAATTTTTAATTAAATAAATTAATTAAATGTTTTTTTCCCAAACTCAAAGGACAAATCAAGAGGAATTTGTGACATTTGCATTTATAACAAACAAACATAAAAGCATGTTGATAGACAATTTAATAAATGATATTACAACATTTTCTAATTATAACAAAAATTGAAAAAAAAATTTCAAAATCTTACATTTTGTTTGGGCCAACTCGAACCTAGCTTGAACTCAAACAATCCTGTTTGGGTTGGGTTTGGGTTTAGTGAGTTTGGGTTATGGTGGGTCAACGATGAGTTTGGGTTAGTAAATCTTAGATTGGGTTAGATTGGGGATTGGGTTGAGCTCGAACTCTCATAACCCGACCCAACCCGTCCTACTTACACCTCTAATATTTCCCATGGCTTTGTGCGAGATTGTATTGTGATGTTCAGTCCACTGTCTCTGGAAATAATTGATCTACTTCTTGGTGGATCTGTATGAAATATTCAACCATCGTAATTATTGACCAGTCATCACTGCTTCTGGGTATGCCACGTGGCAGCCTAAGAACATGCAGCTAGCTAGCACACCATCTTCGTAGCTGCTGGTTGATCTAAGTGAACGCTGGTTGATCTAAGTGAACACCAACCACTTTTTTTTTTTTGTGGTAAAGAAAAGAAGATCCCAAATTTATTAATATATACAACGAGTTCTTATAGCACCACGCGCATCATCATAGAGTAATTGACTCAAAACACCCGGAGGATGTTTTAACCAACAACATGAAAACTTTTCTATACTGAAGTTCGCCAACACCAACCACTTGTTTTGTATAGATTAATGGAGTTGTAATTAATGAGCCCATAGCTTCAGCTCTTGAGTCAAATTAAACTCAAGGTGGTTTACCCAAAAAAAAAAAAAAAAATTAAACTCACGGTGGGGTTAATAGAAGATGAGGGAATGTAAGGGGAAATCTTTTTTAGGTCATGCGGCATTGTTTGGTACAAGACTAAAAGTGAAAGAAGAGGAGGAAAAGTTGGGCAAGACAAGGTTTGTGATTGTACAAATCTAGTGCTTGGGTCTGCCTTTTCTAGGGGATGAAAGTATTGTGACTCCCTCAGAAAGCTATAAATATGGTTTCAGTTTGTATTTTTCTCCATCCCACCACACTTCCTCTCGAGATAAAAAATTACTAGTGTTAAGGATTTTGGGATTGACTTGCAAAGACCTGTAAGACATGGGTCTGGAACGTAGCTTTGTATCCTCTTGTGTTGTGTGTTTTCTTGTTCTCTTTCCTGCGTTATGTAGCTCTAAGGACACCTTTGTGGGCTCTAGAGCTACTTATTACGGTAGCCCTGATGGCTTAGGGACTCCAAGTATATATGCTATCTCCTTAATTCTCTCGCTAATCATAAATTGTTATGTATTGTGTATTCAATGGTACTGGAAGATTAGATTGATATAATTAACGTACGTACGTTTTGATGAAATGAATGAATCAGGTGGAGCATGTGGATATGGAGAATTTGGAAGAAACGTTTATGGTGGACAAGTTGCTGGGGTTTCGAGGCTGTACAGGAATGGTACAGGCTGCGGTGCATGCTACCAGGTAGGTTGCAACTCCCTAATTAGGAAGCTACCTGAATTAAAGCAACATTAATGAAGAATTAAATTAGTTCTCTTGTGCTTGATTATATATCTATGATTCATAAATCAGGTTAGGTGCAAGATACCCAAATTATGCACCTACAACGGGACGAAAATTGTGGTGACAGACTACGGCCAAGGTGACCGCACTGACTTCATCCTAAGCCCCCAAGGTTTCACAAAGTTGGCACGTCCTAAAATGGCCAAACAACTCATGGCCTACGGTGTAGTTGACATCGAGTATAAGAGGTAATTAATTAAGTATATATATGGATGATGAGTTAATTTTTGATTAATTGGTTCCTCTAATAGTTTGATCAAGTATATATATATTTCACTGCCATATATATATGTGCAGGATATCATGCCAGTACCCGGGTAACAACCTTGGGATTAAGGTCCACGAACAGAGTAGGTTTCCTGAATATCTAGCCATTGTTATACTGTTTCAGGGTGGCCAGAAAGACATTGCAGCGATCGAACTGTGGCAGGTAATTAATATATAACAAGCCCATGCATGAGATCTTCTCTCTGAGTTAACGTTTCTCATTAATTAATGGCGCATGCATCACATATAAGTTTGCTTAATTCTTTCATGTAATTTATGGTGCATGCGTGCAGGGGGATTCTGATCAGAAATGGAGGCCAATGCGCAAGTCCTATGGTGCAGTCTGGGACACGTCTAATCCGCCAAAGGGTGCACTCAGCTTCAGACTCTTAGCGAGTGGTTATGATGGAAAAAAGCGGGTGCATTTGAGGAATGTCATCCCTACACGTTGGAAGGCCGGGGTTTCCTATGAGTCACCCGTTCAGCTTTATTAAGCTCATGATGAATTCTGGCTAGCTAGCTTCTACGGTGGGGCTCCCGTATAGAAGAACAGCTACAACTTTCCTATTTATGATAATAGTTTCTTGTTTGTTAATGTGTTATTTCAAGTATACTTTATGTATCAGTTGCGTTAGAGCATGAGCTTTCAGCTAGCTAGCTTTTTCTCAATAAATAATGACGTGTGTGTGCTTTGTTTGCTCCAAGGTGGAGAATAAAATAAAGTTTCCTTTTTGTACATGGTTTAGCCTCTTTATCCAATTTAAATGTTAATCGCAATAACTGCAACTGGCAGTCCTGCAACATGTCATGTGGAACAATCATATTCTACCAAAAAAAAAAAAAAAAAATGTGGAACAATCATATTATCTATGTTATTTATTTATTGTTTTCCTTTTGAAACATGCATTCTTTTTTTTTTTTTTTTTTTGATACGAAACAGCGAAATGAATAATTTTATTAATCATCAACTGGGATACATCTAACAAAAATCCTACCATAATAGTCATAAAAAATTGCTCCAGCCACAGGATGAGGGGGACATTTTAGCCAAAAACAAGAAAACGAATTAAGTGCAAAATTGGCAAGTTGATCGGCTGCATGGTTTGCCTCTGAAGATCTTAGAGATTTTGACGGAAATGAAAAAAATTACAGAGATGCCGGCCTCCTCCAATAGAAGTTCCAGCCTCCACGGAACATCTTCTTGCTTGAGAAAACAATTCACCACAGATTGGGCGTCACTTTCAATCTGAATTCGAGTGCAGTTTAATGCGAGAGCCATCTTGATCCCTTCAACCAAGGCCTGTGCTTTGGCATGAATGGCGTTAGTTGTTCCTACTTTTTGGGCAAGCACTCCCACTATATGGCTATCTTCATTCCGGATGATAGCTCCAATAGCAGCATCCCTGGGTCCACCTCTAGCAGCGCCGTCCACATTAAATTTTAGCTAGTTTGTTGCTGGCCTGGTCCATCTAATATTTGTCTCCTCTCTTCTTGATTTTCTGTCTTTCTTCATCATCTCCTTTAGCTTCCTCGTATCCTTCTGTAAGGTAAAGAATAGAGAAGATGTAAGTGGGATTGAAGGTTTTTGACTCTCAAATACTCTCAAATATTACCTTATTTCTGGTTAACCAGACAGCCCAACAGACGTTGGCCCAGGCAACTCCCAAATCCATTGCATTTGCCCCATCATTTGCTTCATTTCTCATCAGCACGTTGAAGACTTACTCTTTATTGCATTGAGTTGCATTACGATGGATACGACCTCCAAAGCATCCAAACTAGATGGCTCGGATGAAGTCACACTTGAGAAAGAGATGATCATTGGAGTCTTGATCCTTATTGCACAACACACACAATTCAATCGGAGCACCAATCCTGTTATGGAGGATGTCATTAGTGGCATTGGCTCCTTGCATGCATTTCCAGAGAAACATCCTGATTTTATAGGGACAAGGAAGCCTCGATACTTTCAACCATTTATTGTTTTCTGCATTAGACTCATTATAGTTAGAAAGCATACGATGATTAGACGCCACCGTATACTTACCTGTCGAGGTACCTCCACATACTATTTTATCTTCATTGGCATATTTGCTGATTGGAATGGTTTGAATCTGCCCCACAATGCTGTTCGGCCAAATGTCTCTTAGTTTGGAGAGATTCCAGCTTCGGGTCTCCTGACGTATCAGCTCAAAAACCATCACGGATTGATGCTCTTGCAGGATATTTTCATGAAGTTGATCTGCAGAGGGCCCCCAATTTTTATCCATAATTTTGATAGAGTGGCCATTAAAGATGCTCCATCTACTTCCCATTTGAATAATCTCCCTTGTCTTGTATGTAAGATCCTGGATTTTTAAGGAAATTTTAATTAAGATTAAATGGAGATTAAAGGATTTAAAACGATTTTTCTAATCTGGTGTTTGAATTAATTAAAAGATTTTCTGTTAATTATCGAGGGCTTTATTGAATTAATTGTAATTAATTATAGTTATTAATTGGATTAATTGGCGTATTTGTAATTTATCTCGCATGTTTTAGATGCAGGATTATTGATGTTTGGGTTGTGGTAATTTTTATTAATTATCATGTATTTATTTAAGAATTTCTTAGAGTTAATTTGAATTTAAGGGTTTTCTTTCTTAATTTATGCAATTATACGTATGGTTGCTAATTTAAGGATTAACTTGGTGTTTTATATAATGAAAAGTATTAAATTATTTTATGTTATTAATGTGCTAATTATTGGTATAAAATTATAATTATTGGTCTTATATTTAAGTAGGTGCAAAATTGGGGTCTACTTAATGATTGGTCCAATACACTTCTGTAGTATTGTTGATTTGGACCCTAGTGCATCCTTATAAGAGACAATCGCTCATGCGCTCTCTCTCTTGTATTTTCTTTCGTGCGATTTAGGGTCTTAGTGAAATGTAAGATTTCAGGTGTACTGTCGGAGCACCGGATCATGATTTTTTTAGATAAGCCTCTAGATTGTTTCAGAAGTCCATAGAAAAGCTGAGAAAAGGGGGAAAAAGGGAGAAGAAGGAGAAGAAGAAGAAGAAGAAGGGGGAAGAAGAGAAGCAAAGGAAGAAGAAGGGGGAGGGCTGAACTAGTTCGGTAATTAGTTTTTTTTTTCCAGCTCTCGTGTTCACAATTTCAGAAGATGGGTTTGATTTTATACATGTTGAAATCTCATGTTTAAGTTTAACATCTTACTTTGATTTGAAGTATGTATTTTAACTTGTTAAAGATGAACATTTGATTTCAGTTTATTTATTAGATGCTATGATTAAGCTTTGATTGATGTACTGGATGCTCTGTTTTTTGTTTTAAATGATAGTTGCAAATGGTTTTAGAAAGTTTTGGGATGTCTTCAAAACTATGCAAACATTATTATAAATCTCAGTTTAATAGCTTAAAAATTAGTTTACCAGGTGTAGATTACATAGGAACTGATTTTAGGTTAAGATGATTCCTAGATTGATTTAGAAAAATCATCAAAGTAGGCCCTTTAATCACAGGAAATGAATGAATAGTGCTATTGTCAACAATTGATAGATGAGCTTTTCTTAAAGGTTTGAGGATGGACTGTAGGTTCCACTAATTTCCAGGAAGTCTAAAACCTTACTTTAGTATCTATATATATATATATATATATATTTTTTTTTCAATTTTGAAGAACCGATTAAAGCACATGGAAACTCTGTCCTTTAACGTTTCGGAAGGAAAAATCTCATGAATCTTTTTCTGTGAACTAACATGCGCTCGCTTGTCAAATTAACCCGTCTATTGGTCAGTAAAATTCAGCATGTCTTAGGTAGTTAAGCTGTTTTTGTAAGTTTTAATGGAGTGAAAAGTGCCACTAGAAGTTTTCCTTTTGTGTCATGTTTTCTTCAAACATTTAAAATGAAGATTTTTGTAGTTTCTTCTGGTTCTATGCTATCAAATCTTAGTCTTTGAGAAAAAAAACATTTTTCTGGTTGTGATGCTTGTTTGCTTGTCCTACTCAATTTTGAAGTCCAAATGAATGGCGGACACTATGAGTAATCTTGTATTCTTCACTATTTAATCGAGTTATGGGTAACCATCAAAGAGAAATCAAGTATGCTCGAAAAGATGAACAACCTCAGCACAGGGTATTTGTGTAAAAAATAAAGAAAAGAGGAAAATACTTTATGGTTCCAAATTATGAAGGGTTTTCTTAAATTAATCCTGATAGAAGATGCAGTGGTTGAGAAAGATCTTATGTAATTGCTTCTTCAGTTTATGGAATCACTCATTAACAGATTTAGTTGTGGTGCAGGGTCAGGAAGCATATTTGAGACGTTGCGCCTAGGCAAACCCCTGATTGTGGTGGTAAACGAGGACTTGATGGACAATCATCAAAGTGAGTTAGCGGAAGAGCTAGCAGCCCGGAAGCATCTATTTTGTGCTAGTCCTCAAACCTTGCATGATACCATTTCTAGTATGGATTTGGAGTCTCTTGTTCCTTACCCACCCGGTGATGCCACTCTAGTTGCCAGGCTTATAAACAGGTTCTTATGATTCTCGGATGATTAATATTGACTCTGACACTTCTTTCCGAGTTCGGATATTGCTTTGAAGTGAAAATTTATCATACAATGTTGGGTTCAATATTACGAAGGGTTGAAAAGTGTTGAGCCGTTTGCAATTATGTCGCTGGGCAAGAGAAAGAGAGAGGATTTGTATCCGCAATCTTGTGTGCGTTCCATATACTAGCAGGATGTACGTGAAGCAGCATTGACTGTTTTAACCTACATTAATGATAAAATGAATAGGGTAGAGTTTTGACTGTTTTAACTTACATTAATGATGCCTTTACAACGAAGGTTATTCGGGAAAGTCCATACGTAGTGGTTGGCATGAATCTCAAGAGACCTATTCATATGAGGGCATGGACATTGTCTATAGTGCATGTTGTAGACAGCCCCTTACATTCAGTGTGTGGGACCCCCCAACTAAATGACGGGCGATTCGCATTCCCTACAACTTACGTTGTATACACCCCCTCACATTCAATGGGGGGCCCCACACAATGAATGTGAGGGACTATCTACAACATATGTTGTAGACGATGCCATTCAATGGCAGGGCCTTCAAATGAATGGTAGGCCTCCCCCAATGACAACCATTTTCCTCTCCGCCCAACGGTCTTACGAATGGTCTTTCGAACGACCATTGCACGACACGCGTCCAAACTCCCTCTCTCCTCTTTCGAATGGCAACGGTCGTTTGAAAAACTCTCCGTTAGTTTGTTGAACGGCAACTGTCCCCGTTATTAAGACAATAGCGTCGTTTGAGCGGCGTTCGCTCCTCGTTCGAACGAGATTCCGAAACCTTCGAAAATTTCAAAACTCCCTCTTCTTTATTTCACCTCCAGATTGCGCGGTAGGTGTGAGACATGGAAATGTCACCTAGATGACCTCCAATATCATCACGCGGGGTTTATAAAAATAGGGAGTCACCACCATTCAGTTTAAGGTGTGAATGGACACCAAAAGGATCATAAAAAGCAAATAGAGCCAAGGTAGCTCTAAGTTGAGGAAAAAAAAGTCCAGAGACCAGGTAAGGGGAATAAGTTATGAGTGGGGGAAGGTGTTAGGCTGTGAGACATGGAAAAATCACCGAGATGATTCCCCTCCGTCAGCACACTGGCTCAATAGAAAGTGAGAGAGTCACCACATTCAATTTTTGGGGTGTGAATGGACACCAAAAATCATCAAAAAGAGCTAAAAGACAAATACTAGAGTAAAAATAACTCTACTTGAAAATGAAATTCAGAGATGGGTAAGGGGATTAGATTATGAACAGGGGAAGGTGTTAGGCACCCCCATTCACCCACACAAGGTGGTTGCCAAGTGTTGTTCATGCTAAAAAAAATGAGAAAGCTTGCTAAAATCATTAAAAACCTTGAAAAATGATTAAACAAATGTATGATACTTTCACATGAGAAATCCAAATAAATTCCAGATCCTCTTTTATGTCAATATCACTTCTGGAATATCACCAATAGATGGAAATCAAAGCAAAAATTGCACAAAACCAAGTTGAGTCAAATCCGGAAAATTTGGTAAAAGATAGAGCCATTTGTCTTGAAATCATTCAAATCTAGTTTAGATTGAATCAAACCAAATCCATTTGAAAGACTATGATAAATAGAAGACTCATGCAAATTTTCAATCCATTACAGTTAAAATCCTAGGAGTTATTCTCCTTTGAAATCTGCTGCTGGAGATAGTTAAAAGTAACAAGTGGGCAAGTTTGGAAAATCATTTAGAAAAATCGGCTCCATATAAATCAATGAAATTTGGTGTGAATGAAGTATGTATAGCCATCTTTCCAATGAAATTAGCCTCATACAAAAATTCATTCAGATGTGCCTTGGGTGACCTCCCGAATAGGCCCCGAGGATCATAGATTAACTCAGAAAAGTGCTGTTGAGCAGTTCTGAGTAAATCTGTTACCCACAACACAAATGGAGTCAAAAAATTATGAAACCAACTGGATTTGAAATTATACTTTCAAAGGAAAACACACAAACAAAAATCACTCGAATCGGACTTAAAACGAACACATGGCGCTCAGTCGAAGTGACAGGTTCCGCAATCTGGCCTGAATTGACCTATCAAATTCGATTGAGAGGTGTCAAAAATCCACTGGATAAAAATTAATGAAATTTTGTAGGCATAAACTAGACAGCCTCACCTTTCCCATGGCTCTAGAATCACTCCAAAATTCATCCGGACAATGAAGTTACGAGTGTCCGAAGTTGGGGTACAGCTGCTATCAAGTTAAGCTTTTTTTAAAGAAAATCAACTCAAAACAGTGATAAGTTGTGTGGAATCCGTACAAGATAAATTAAACTCATTTTAAAGATATTGAAGAACCTCTAGGAAGAAATGGGGCACAAGTTTGGCTCACCATTCTCTCCGATTGGAAAGAATATGCCAAAAACCCCAAAATTGAGCAAAAGTGCCCACAACCGAGAGGTTAGACCTAGAGGTCTTCAATACTTGCTTGAAATCATGTTAAAAACCAATAAGAAATATCCCAGAATTGTTTGGGGCTATTTATTCCAGATCTATCACAATGAATGCAATAAATTCAAAATATAAGCCGAATCCGACAAAGCAAGTGCTATGTGTGTGTGTGTAAAAATCCATTCTTCAATAATATAACAACATATAGCATGCATTCATATCAATCAAATGCGGTTCTAGAACAACCTAGGGTTCCGTTCCATTCTCGTTTCCCCTAGTTCTCTCTCCCCGTTTAACGGTTCTTCGAGATAATCTTGGGGTACTTTGAATATGAAACGGTTTTCATAGAATCAAAAGGCTTATTCAACAAGGTTCTAACACTAGGATCAATCCTCAGTTTCGTTTCCCCTAGATCCCGCCTTCACGTTTTACGGCTAGGGGGAGTCTCGAGGTACTTTGAGTAGAGGAAGGGTTTTCATACACACAGATTAGGCCTTATTCTACAGAAATGTAGAATAAGAGAACTAAACCTAGAATGTAAGACAGAAAAATTTAAGAAGGTTTAGGCTTACCTGGGTTTTGGGAGCAGTGCGGCAGCGGTTCCCTTCTTCACTCGGTGCTCTTCAATCTCCAACTTCTTTGTCATTTGCTTAAGGAGGAGCCTCTTATTTATAGGCAAAGGTTAGGGTTAGGGTTTGTATGATGGTAGACACAAAATGATGTCTAGAGTCCACCAACCTAAACCCTAAGCTATTTCTGAGATTTCCACTCCTTTAATGAAGGATATGATGGTAAAATGTGAAAACTCTCGGAAAACCCTAATTTTGAGCAAAAACCTTGTATCCGACAACTCAGGTCGGATACAAGAGCACCTATATGTATCCGACATATGTCGTCGGATACATTAACATCTGCTTGTATCCGACAACTTCTATCGGATATGAAAGGATACGTTTGTATCCGACCTGAGTTGTCGGATACAAGAAGAAATGCACAAATCTCAAATTTTGTGCTGGTTTTAAAGGAAAGAATGATTTTTGCCAATTATTCATCATTTTTACTGTGCAATTTGGGGTGTCTACATAGGCACCCCCACTCATCCGTACAAGACGGTGGCCATATGTTTGCTTATGCTAAAGGATGGTTTGCTAATAAAAAATAAACAAAGAAGTACTTAAAAGTAAGCACACATATGTGTGATTCCTCCATATGAGTAGTCCAATAAATGTGGACTCTCTCTATGGATATGTCACCTTTAGAACTTCATGAGTGAATGAAAATCGAAGTAAAAAAGTAGTAAACCAAGCCAAGGCAAATCTGGAAAAATCAGATTATAAGAGCTTGAAGACTTCGATCAATCATAAATCCTTTGATTCAAACTCAAATCAAATAAAACCAAAGCCATTAGGAAGCTAGTATGAAATAGAATACTCATTAAAAATTTTGGCTCGATCCGATTTAAAACAAGAGAGAAATACTCTATTGAAATCTGCTGTTGTAACTAAGAAAAAGCGGCGAGTAAGCATTTTTGAAACTCTATTCGTGGAGTTTGGCCCTATATAAATTCATGAAAATCTGCATGGATGAAGTATGTGGTGCCATCTTTCAAACGAGATTGGCCTTGTACAAAACTTCATCCATTTGTGACATGTGTGACCTCCCGAACACGTCTAGAAGATCACAGACTAACCCAGAACTCTGCTACAGAGTAGTTCTGAGTCCATCAAGCACACAAGCCTCAAATCAAAACAAAATCTCTTGAAACTAGTTGGGTTCGAAAATAGACTCCTTAAGGAAAACACAGAGATTAAAATCACTCAAAACGAATAAAAAATGAGCAAATGGTGCTCGATCAAAGCAGCAGGTTCAGCAATCTAGACTGAACTGACCTGCCGACTTTGAACAGATGGTATCAAAAAATGTATCCATAGAAATCAATGAAAATTAGTAGATATAAATTAGACAGTTTCATCTATCACATGTCTTTAGAATCACTCAAAACTTCATCCGGATGATGAAGTTATGAGCATTCTAAGATAGGCTACAGATGCTGCCCTGTTTTGAAGAACTTTGAATAAAAAAGATAAAACCAGTGCATGTGTGCAAGTGGATTCGACCAAAACAACTTGAAATCATGAAAAACATTCTCATGAAGTTCCAAAAGTTCAATCTAAGGCCCGAGATCTTAGATTTTCCATATTGAGCATGGAGAATCCAAGATCTAGCCTATTTGATGAAACAGTGAAAAGTGGGTGTGATAGTGATGCAAATCACATTTCTAGGAGAAAATTGGGATCCATTGCTATTGAGAGCATGGATCCTTGCATCTTCTCCAAGTACAAATCAAAATCACATCAAACACGAGATCAACATGAGATTAGTAGGCATCCTCTTCAAGGTAGGTTTTAGCCTAAAGGATCCATTCCATCTTCTTTTTCCCCAGGTCCTCTCTTCATGTTTTACGGCTAAAGAGGATTCCAAGGTACTTTGGAAGAGGTTTGGGGCTCCAAATCAACAACCAAGGCCTTACACTACAGAAAGGTAGAAGATGGGAGTTGAAAATGTAAAGAGAAGCAAGAAAATCAAATGGAGCTTTACCTTTAGTGACTTGAGCCTTGAGTAGATAATCCAGCAGAGTGTTCCCTTCTTCTTGCAGAGCTTCAATGCTTCAAATTGTCAGCCATTTGCAAGAGGAGGAGCCCTCTATTTATAGGCAAAGCCAAGGGTATAAAAGTCCCAAGGGTATGCCCATAAATCCTTCTAGATTATTCCAATTCATATTAAAAGCATGAATTGGTGTAAATCTACAAGTTTTGGAGGGTAAAACAGGGAGTTCAATCCCTAAGAGATAGGTAATATGCGTAAATAAGGCTTAGAAATCGAGTCTTTTCGCAAATGCAAGAAACTGTGAGACATGGAAAAATCACCGGAATGATCATCCCTTCGTCAACACACGGACTCGAAATAAAAGTTGGAGAGTCGCCACCATTCATAATTTTGAGGTGAGAATGGACACCAAAATGTTCAAAATCATTAAAAAGTGCAAAAATGCCAATTCTAAGGTAAAAATAACCCTACTTGAAAAATCAAATCCAGAGATGGGTAAGGGGATTAGATTATGAACGGGGGAAGGTGTTAGGCACTCCCATTCATCCACACGAAGTGGTAGCTGTGAGACATGGGAAAAAATCAATTTAATGATCTCCTCAATCATCACACGGGATTATATAAAACAAAGAGTCGCCACCATTCAATTTAGGTGTGAATGGACACCAAAATATTAAATAAGCACAAAAGGCAATTTTAGGGCAAAATATCCCTCCTAAAAAAAACCAACCAGAGATGGGTAAGGGGATTAAGTTATGAACAGGGGAAGGTGTTAGGCACCCCTATTCATCCACACAAGGTGGTTGCCAGGTATTTGTTCATGTTAAATTAAAGGAAAAAGCTTGCTATAATAATCAGGAAAAATCATAAAAAATAAAGAATTGTATGGTTTTTTTTCATATGAATAGTCTGATTGATCCAGATCTTTCAAATATGATCATACCATTCCTAGGGTTTCATGATCAAAATAAAATTGAGATAAAATCAAATAAAATCAATTTAAAGTGAAAAATCCAAAAATTTGGCTTCAAGCTAAATTCTAGAAATCTAGAAAAATATGATTTTTATAAAATATTTCAAAATTGAACTTGAATAGTCCAGGACATAGATAAAGCCCAAATTTCACATTAAATTAGAAAATAAAAACCAAAAATACCCACGTTGATGAAGAACACCAAAAGGGGAGAACTGAGACCGTAGGGTCTTCTCTCAAAAATAGAAAAGCGATTTAAAAACCATATCATGAAACCCTAGAATTTATTTTCAGGCTTCTGGATCCAGATCTATCATATTGATCATGATAAAATCCAAGATCCTAGCCTAAAATTACAAAAATGACGAAAACAGTGCTGTAGGTGCAAAAGTGGCAAAAATCCAAATTTTATCAAAAAGTGGGGATCTCATGCTATAAACATCATAGATTCATGTAATTCATTCAGATATATCATAAAAAGCATTAAAACATGATCAAAATATTTAAAACAGCCACATCTCACAAATTAGAGCACCTGGGGGTCTACCCTACGGATCGACCTGTTCCCCTTTCCCCTAGTTCTCTCTTCACGTTTTACGGTTAGAGAGACTCTTGAGGTACTTAGAGATAGGTTTGTTTACACAAACACAATCAAAGGCTTTATTCTAGAAAAAGGCAAAAAAAAAAAAAACAGATATGGGGTTTTATTCTAGGGATCCACCTGTTCCCCTTTCCCCTAGTTCTCTCTTCACGTTTTACGGCTAGAGAGACTCTTGAGGTACTTAGAGGCAGGTTTAGGAATACAAAAACAGATATGGCCTTATTCTATAGCAATAGAGATGATCCTATTACTTCTAGAATTGAAGACAGAAAAATAAAAAGGGATAGGGGACTTACCTGGATTGAGCAGGCAAAGCAGCAGGGATTCCTTTCCTTCTCTTGGAGCTTTTGATTTTTCAAAATTTCGTGGTCTTTAGCTAGAGGAAAGACCCTCTATTTATAGGCAAACCCAGGGGTATGGTTGGTCCAAGGTTTGGCAAGATAGAGTTTCAGTTTGAGTTAAACACAAGATCATGCCAATCCTTTATCCACAAGGATAAATGAGATAATTCGAGCAGATAAATAAGAGAATTCGCTTATCCAAGAGAGATATTTGGGTGCAGATAAGGCTCAAAAATCAAAAAGGTAAAATTTGCACAAAGACCCCCGTGCCCGTATATATATTACGGTCGTGCCCTGCCTGTATTATTAATACGGGCACGCCGTGACCGTATATCAACTGCAGGTATGACCAGTCCGTAAACAAAATACTGTTATGACCAGTTTGGCCAGATTTTACACTTTTTTGACCTGTTTCAAATCCCAATTAATATTTTCAATTATTTTCTCATTTTTAGTGCAATTTGGGGTGTCTACAGTAGCCAAGTGTATGTTCATGCAAAAATAAGAAAGCTTGCTAAAATCATAGAAAACCTTGAAAAGGGACCAATGTATGATATTTTCACATGAAGATCTAAATGGATTCTAGATCCCCTCTTATGTCAATATCATTTCTGGAATATCATAAAAGATAGAAATCAAAGCAAAAGTTGTTCAAAACCAAGTTGAGGCAAATCCGAAAAATTCGGTGAAAAGTAATGCCATTTGTCTTGAAATCATTCAAATACAATTTTAAATCAAATCAAACCAAATCCATTTGAAAGATTATAGTAAATAAGGGTCTCATGCAAAATTTCACTTCATTCCGATAAAAATCCCAGGAGTTATGCTCCTTTGAAGTTGCTGCTGGGGATTTTTAAAAGTGATAAGTGGGCAACTTTGAGAAATTGCATAAAAAAATCCACTCCATAAAAGTCCACGAAATTTGGTGTGATTGGAGTCTGTATGGCCATCTTTCAAAAGAAACTAGACTCATACAAAAAATCCCTTCGGATGTGCCTTGGGTGGTCTCCCGAACAGGCCCCGAAGATCACAGATTTACCTAGAAAAGTACAAATGAACAGTTCTGAGTAAATCGGTTACCAATAATTCAAATGAAATCCAAAAATTATGAAACCAACTGGATTTGAAAATAGACTCGTAAAGGAGTACTCAGAAACTAAAATCACTCGAATCGGATTTAAAACGAACACATGGCGGTCTGTCGAATTGACAAGTTCTGTATTTGAACCTGAACTGTCCACTCAACTTCGACAGAGAGGTATCAAAAAAAAAATCCGTTCAATAGAAATTTATGAAATTTGGTGGACATAAATTAGACAGCCTCACCTTTCCTATGGTTCTGAAATCGCTCCAAAATTCATCCGGATGATGAAGTTATGAGCGTCCGAAGTCAGAGTACAGGTGCTGTCCAGTTAGGCCCTTTTTGAGTAAAACCAAATCCGAAAAAGTGATAAAGTGGGTGAGATTCGTGTGAGATGAATCCAAAACCTTTGAAAAAACATTTAAAACATTCCAGAATTGATTGAGACCATTTATTGGAGATTTATCACAATGAATGTAATAAATCCCCAAATGTGAGCCTATCCGCCAAAAAAGTGCTATGTATGTGCAAGCTTCAAAAAAACATACAAGATCAATAGAACAACACAGCATTCATATATCTTCATCAAAATGAGGTTCTAAAATAGCCTAGAGTTCCGTTCCATTATCGTTTCCCTCTGTTCTCTCTCCCCGTTAAACACGGTTCTTCAAGATAATCAAGGGTACTTTGAATATGAAACGGTTTGCAATCAAACAAAAGGCCTTATGCTACATGGGTTCTAGTACTAAGGTCAATCCCCAGTCTCGTTTCTCCTAGATCCCGCCTTCACGTTTTACGGCTAGGGGGAGTCTTGAGATACTTTGAGCCGGGGAAGGATTTCCACACACAAAGAAGGCTTTACACTACAGAAAGGTAGAAGAAGAGATCTAGATCTAGGAATGTAAATACAGAAATTAAAGAGAGGTTTGAGGCTTACCTGGATTCTGGAAGCACTCCCGCAGCGATTTCCTTCTTCTCTTGGAGTTCTTCTTTGCGAGAATTCAAAACAAGAGTTGGTTGCCATTTGCCTAAGGAGGAGCCTCCTATTTATAGGCAAAGGTTAGGGTTAGGGTTGGTGAGAATGGTAGACACAACATAATGTCTATAGCCCACCAACCTTAACCCTAAGGCTATTTCCGAGATTTCCCTTTATTTAATGAAGGATATGATGGTAAAAGGTGAAATCTCTCGGAAAACCCTAATTTTTAGCAAAACTAGTGTATCCGGCATGTCAGGCCGGATACACAAGGGTCTTAATGTATCCGGTATATAATACCGGATATACTAAGGATTGCTTGTATCCGGTATCTTTCACCGGATACAAAGAAGAACACTTATATCCGGCCTGAGTTGCCGGATACAAGGGAAAAAGCCTTTTTTCGAATTTTAACACAGGCAATACTTATTTACATGTAATATCGTTGTGAGACATGGGAAAAAATCACCGGAGTGATCATCCCTCCGTCAACACACGGGCTCAACGCAAAAGTGGGAGAGTCGCCACCATTCATGATTTTGGGGTGAGAATGGACACCAAAGAGTTCAAAAATAAGCAAAAATAGCCAAAAGAAACATTCTAGGATAAAAATAACCCTACTTGAAAATCAAATCCAGAGATGGGTAAGGGGATTAGATTATGAACGGGGGAAGGTGTTAGGCACCCCCATTCATCCACACGAAGTGGTTGCCAAGTGTATATTCATGCAAAAAACAAAGTAAGAAAGCTTGCTAAAAATCATGAAAAAGCCTTGAAAAAGGAACAATGTATGATATTTTCACATGAGGATCTAAATGGATTTTAGATCCTCTCTTATGTCAATATCACTTCTGGAGTATTTCAAAAGATGGAAATCAAAGTAGAGGTTGCATAAAACCAAGTTAAATCAAATCCGGAAAATTCGGTAAAAAGTATGCCATTTGCCTTAAAATCATTCAAATCCAATTCTGAATTGAACCAAACCAAATCCATTTGAAAGATTAGGGTAAATAAGAGTCTCATGCAAAATTTCACTTCATTCCAATGAAAAATCTAGGAGTTATGCTCCTTTGAAGTTGCTGTTGGGGATTTTTAAAAGTAGTAAGTGGGCAACTTTGGAAAATTGTCTAGAAAAATCCACTACATAGAAATCCGTGAAATTTGGTGTGATTGAATTCTGTATGGCCATCTTTCCAGAGAAACTAGCCTCATACAAAAATCCCTTCGGACGTGCCTTGGGTGGTCTCCCGAACAGGCCCCGAAGATCACAGATTTACCCAGAAAAATGCAAATGAGCAGTTTTGAGTAAATCGGCTACCAATAATTCAAATGGAATCCAAAAATTATGAAACCAACTGGATTTGAAAATAGACTCATAAAGGAATACTCAGAAACAAAAATCACTCGAATCGGACTTAAAACGAACACATGGCGGTCCGTCGAAGTGACAAGTTCTGTACTTGAACCTGAACTGTCCACTTAACTTCGACAGAGAAGTGTCAAAAATCGGCTAGATGAAAATTCATGAACTTTGGTGGACATAAACTAGACAGCCTCACCTTTTCCATGGTTCTAGAATCGCCCCAAAATTCATCCGGATGATGAAGTTACGGACGTCCGAAGTAAGGGTACAGGTGCTATCAAGCTAAGCCATTTTTGAGTAAAACCAAATCCGAAAATTGATAAAAAATGAAATTCGTGTAAGATGAACACAAATACTTTAAAATCATCCGAAAGGCATTCCAGAATTGATTGAGGCCATTTATTTGAGATTTATCACAATAAATGCAATAAACCCCAAATATGAGCCTATCCCGCCAAAATAGTGATATGTGTGCAAAAGTGAAAAAAACCAAGCAAGATCCATACACATGCATATAGATTCAATAAAATAGGTTCTAGCATAGCCTAGGGTTCCGTTCCATTATCGTTTCCCTCTGTTCTCTTTAAGATAATCAAGGGTACTTTGAATATGGAACGGTTTACAATCAATCAAAAAGCCTTACGCTACATGGGTTCTAGCACTAGGGTCAATCCCCAGTCTCGTTTCTCCTAGATCCGCCTTCACGTTTTACGGCTAGGGGAGTCTTGAGATACTTTGAGCCGGGGAAGGATTTCCACACATACAAACAAGGCTTTACACTACAGAAAGGTAGAAGAAGAGATCTAGATCTAGGAATGTAAAGACAGAAAATAAAAAGAAAAGTTGAGGCTTACCTGAGTGCTGGAGGCGATTCCACAGCGGTTTTCTTCTTCTCTTGGAGTTCTTCTTTGCGAGAATTCAAAACAAGAGTTGTGTGCCATTTGCTCAAGGAGGAGGCTCCTATTTATAGGCAAGGGCTAAGGTCATTGGTAGACACAAATTAATGTCTAGAACCCCTCAAACCTAAACCCTAAGGTTATTTCCGCGATTTCCCCTCATTTAATGAGGGACATGATGGTAAAAGTGAAAAGCTCTCGGAAAACCCTAATTTTGAGCAAACTTAAGGTATCCGGTATATCAGACCGGATAACAAAGGGCCTTAAGGTATCCGGTACATGATACCGGATACGCTAAGGCTCACACGTATCCGGTATGACTATCCGGATACGGGAAAGGGTACTTGTATCCGGATACTCAATCCGGATACAGGTAAAAGTTTATTTTCTTCAAATTCTGTGCTGGCTTTCTAGGAGATAATGATTTTTTATGATTGTTTGTACAATTTGGGGTGTCTACAACTGCCCCTCTTTGTGGGAGCTGCGAAGCAGTGAGCTGCAAAGAGTAGACAAGCCCAAATTGCATTCCCTTGAGCATGATTTGCTCGGTTCAATTCAATTTCTGTAGAAAACCATTTTTGAGTGGAGATTTGCCAAAAAGCCCTCACTTTAAGGGGGCATCTCTCCAAGAGTTCTTAAATTCCACTGAGCCCTTTGTGGCTGTGAAGTGGATTTTAAGCCCAAAAATAGGATTTTTTTGAAAAACTGATTTTTTATCAAACCAAGTTGAAAATTGAGTGGATATCATCCTTTTGACCAGGCACATTTCCCAAAGTTGCCCCGAATTCCACAGAGCTCTCGTGGCTGTGAAGTGGATTTCAATACAAAAATAGGATTTTTGAGAAAATAGTAAGAATTATAGCACAAGTTTGCTCCCTTTTCTTTTTTTTTTTTCTCTTTTTTTTTCTTTTTTTTTTCTTTTCTCTTTTTTTTTCTTTTTTTTTTTCATTTCCTTTTCTTCTTTTTTTTCTTTTCATTTCCCTTTTTTTTTTCTATTCTTTCCTGTTTTTTTCTCTATTTTTTCTATTTTTTTCTGCTTTTTTCTATTTTTTTTCTTTTTTTCTTTAGTATCCGGTAAGTGTATCCGGATAATACAGGGTCTGCGGGTATCCGGCCTGAGTATCCGGATCCCGCATGTTTACTTAAGTCGCGCGCGACCGCGACCTTTCATTCCTTTTCTTCTTGCTCCGATTACCCAGACCGGCCATCTCCTTCTTCTTCTTCACCCAACGACTCGTCCTGCTTCTCCGGCGATCTCCAGCAACTCCGGCGACTCCTATTGCTGCCGGCGACGACCTGCAACTCCGGCGACTTCAGTGATTGCTCTTTGACAGCCACAGTCGAGCCCTAGCTCGATTTTTCCCATTCTCTTGTGATTTCTCAGCCTGACATTGGAGGTCTTGCTCCGGCTACTTGTCCCTTGAGTCCCATTTGCAATCAGGCACTTGCTTCTCCACTGCTTGCCCAGGTTAGTGAGATTGGAATTGTTCTGGGTAATCCATTCATGCTTATTTGGACGAATTTCAATGCCATGTGCTATTTTTCCTTTGTAATGTGCTTTACTGCCACATCCAAGCAATGTTGCCATGTTATTTGTTTTGTCCTTGTCAATTCTTCAGAACTGGATGCAATGTTGATTGACGGTTAAAGGTGATGCTTCTTGATTGGATTTTGATTCTTATGCTTGATCGCCTAGTTCTTCATTGTTCTTCATATGATCAGATTTGGCATTTTTTGTTGAATTTCTGCATACTGACCGAATTTGCTCATAAACTCTTGGTATTCTTGATGCTGCCATATTTACTTTATGATTCCTAATGACCATGGCCTGTTGCCTTAGACCTTGGAATTGCCTGCTGGTGGTATTCATTGAATTTGTATGCTGAATTGGTTTGGACCTGGTAAACTTGCTCCGACTTTCTTATAGTTGACCAACTGGTGGTCTTTTCCCATGATTTTCTTTCCATTTCAAATGGCATACTGCTGGTGCCATGTTGTACTTCTTCTGATTGAATTCTGATTCTCATACCTCGCTGTTACTTCTTTTGTCTTGATATGCTGGGATTTATTCTTCTCAATCCACCTGGTGTTAATGTGGTGCTCTAACTGCCAGGACTATTCTGGGATTTTTCAGTTTATTCCGATCCTTGATTTAGCTCAGACCCTTTTGCTTTTGCACCCATGTAGCAATCCTGCAGAAAATTATCAGATATTAGGTCTTGTAAAAAAATTGTTTTAGAGAAATATTTTCTAAAAAACTTTGAACCGAACCACCATTCCTGAACATAAGATTCTTGATGAACTAGAGTTGAAATTTCTGATAAATTTGAACTAAATCCAGATTAAAAGCAAGGTAGGATTTTAGATAAATTTGTACTGAAATTCATAGGATACTTCCCTGTTGTAGATGGCTAGGAGTCGTTCCCGTGTTCGTGAGGAGGTTGACCCGGCCGACCGGCCTTCTTCTTCTCGAGCTCGGATTGAGACTAGTTCTAGTGCCACCCTGTCCGAGCCACTAGGCGACTCTCGAGAGAGCTCTGCTGAGGTAGACTTTCACGCCCTTTCTCTCTTTTCTTTCTTCCATTCTCCTTTCTACACAAATCTTCACGCTGTTCCTTTGAAATTTAGCCCGTGGTTGCACCCGCTTGTGGTCGAGGCCGAGGGCGAGGCAGAGTTCAGGATCAGGCCCCTGAGGGCGAGAGAGGCCGTGGTAGAGGCCGAGGCAGAGCCAGAGATATGGCTCCGGAGGGGGTTGCTGTAGCTCTTGCAGGAGTTCCTGAGGATTTGAGGGCCTCTGTGCATGATACAGAGCTCCTCCATGGCTTGGATAGCCATCCTTCCATGTGCATCAGGGCAGATGTGCCGCTTCCCTATCATTCCTCCCACTTACGAGGTAGCTGGGGCAGATTTAGTGATCTAGCTCAGTCACTTTCTCCGGCACTCAGGCGGGAGTTTGGGAGATGCCACCTGGATCACTTCCTCAGTATTCCATCATTCAGAGCCGACCGTCCACTTATTTTTGCCATGATGGAGAGATATTTCCCCGAGACGCAGTCATTCCATCTGCCGGACGTGGAGCTGGGGATCCGCCCCTCCGATTTCGTGATGATTACGGGCATTCCTCTGACGGGGCGGACCATTGTCTTGGAGCGGCCTTCTGCGGAGGATATGGGACTTCTTTTGGGATATCAGGCCCTGCCTCCTACTGCTTGGGATGGGCGGAGTGGCCGGCTCTCCATTAGTTGGCTGCGGGAGAGTCTGACTCGACATTTTGAGGGGAGGCATAGGACTGTGGCTGTGGATGATGCTGCATTTATTCCTATCCTCCGGCACGTATTCTTGCTGATGCTGGGGAGCTGCTTCTTCCCGGAGGATACTACCGGTGTCAGTCCGCTCTTTTTGGACGCTTTGAGAGATCTCCATCAGACCCGCCAGCTGGCATGGGGCCGACTCATTTATGGGACCATCTTGGCCGGGTTGTGCCGTGCAGTTCGAGGTCTGGCATCCCCGAGAGGCGATGGAGTTAGCAGCCGGTTCTTCTGGCAGATTCTACAGGTATTGCATTTATCTATCTGGTTTAAGTCCTTAGGCTTTATCTTTTCTTGACTGATTTTTCCTTTGTTAGGTGTTCATGTACACCTACATGACCTTCTTCCGCCCCTCTCCGGTTCCTGAGGTTGCGGATTTTCCTGTGGCCCTGCGATGGTCGGCCCAGGTTCGAGATGCCGACAGGAGCCAGCCTCGTACTGCCCGGGTGCACTTAGACCGTGCCCGCCGATCTGATGTAAGCCTTTTATCTTTTCCTTTTCTTTTATTTCCTTTCCTGTATTTTGACTGTACCTGACAGTTTCCCCTTTTTTGCAGCTCCTCCTGTCCCGATTTGATGACTTGGATGTTGGAGTGGCTCGTGAGATGGCGGTACAGGACGCCTTCGATAGAGATCGACGACGTCAGCCCTACCAGTGCTTCCTCGGGAGGCTTGGTAGGGTGATGTACTTAGGGGAGCGCCTGTACTTCCAGCACACCAGCGCACTTCGCATCCCCGTCCCTCCTCCTCCTGTGGGTCCCGATACACTTCTTCCTGGCTTCGACGTGGATCAGTTTGATCATTTTCTGGATGCAGAGGGGCTCACAGTAGCCGGAGACTACGACGAGTGGTTCCAGAGGGTGTCTATTGGATGCTTGATGGATCGACCCACTCGTGCCGGGGTGACTGAGATCGGCGGGATCCGTATCCGGATCCATGAGGACACGGTAAGCCTTGTACTCTTCCCATTTTTATCCTCTTTTCCTTCCTTATGCATTTCTGACCACGCTTCCGTTCTTATTGGCAGGTACACGAGCTGAACTCCATTCGGGACCGGTTCGAGAGCCAGCGGGCTGCGATCGATGATATGATCGCGGAGCACGATGCGGTCGTGGCCCAGCGGGATGCCCGGATCAGGGAGCTGGAGGCCCTAGTTGCTGAGCTCCAGTCTAGACAGGTATCTGGCCTTCTCATATGTTCATTTCTTTCATTATTTTCCTGTTTCTGCTATTCTGATATGCTTGTTTGACTTGTGCAGGGCCCGGTCCATGATCAGGATGCCTTCTTTGAGCATGATTTCCTGATTCCTGACCCATCTCCTGCTCGGGCCTCTGATCCTGTGGATGTCCCAGCTGCTGATCCTGACGAGCCGGATCCTCCTGCTCCTTCTGCAGACATTCCTGGTATGATCTTCTTTTCATTCTCTTCTTTTATTCTTCCTTATATCTGAATCTTCTGATTTTTCTCTTTTCTGTGGACTCAGCTACTTCTGATCCTGGCCCCTCTGCTGCTGATGCTGGGCCTTCTGGAGCTGCGGGAGCAGAGGATGCTTTGGATGAGGGCCCAGTTGGGCCGGTTGCTGCTGAGCCCGAGGCTTCCTCCCCAGATTCTACTCCTGCTCCTCCCCCAGATCTCGAGGATTATTGCTTGGAGTATCATCTTCAGCAGGTGGTAGGTCGGCATCCCCGTCATGCAGCCGAGCGGATCCTTGCATACTCTAGAGGCCGAGCACTTTGGGGGAGAGGCCGTAGAGGTGGACGCGGCCGAGGACACGGGGATGATCCTGCATAGGAGTAGATTAGGATTTTTTTCATTTTCATGTATTTATATCATCATCCCTGTACAAAACTTCCAGATATATATGAAAAAAACTTTTTATTCATTCTATCATGTCTTGCACATCTTTTGTTCTCAATTCTATGCAATTATGACTTGTAAGCAGGTAAAACAGGTAAAAAATTCGGATTTTTTTCATCCTTAGCTCTTTTTTTGCATTTTTTCTCGGTATCCGGTCTGACATACCGGATACATTGATTGGTCTTTGTATCCGGTATGTCATACCGGATATTCATGGAATCCTCTGTATCCGGTATACTTATCCGGATATTACTAAAGCCTTTGTATTCGGTCTGAGTTACCGGATATGTTAAAAGATGCTATAAATGCAACCTGCCTCGGGATTTGAGCATTTTTTACGAGTTTTTGAGTTTAGAAACCCCCTTTTTCGCCTTTTTCTTCCTCCTCTTGAGTTCTAGCTTGCTCCCGTCCAATCCAATGGAATCCGGATCATCTTCTGCCCCATTATTGTCTGTCCACACTGCCTCCCCTGCAAAACAGCCTTCTAGATCAAAACCCCCAAATCTCACTAGGTACAACCCTGTGGATTCCTTTTACACAAGGTGGGTTAACTCTATGTCCCTAGATGAGGAGAGGAGATGGGGTTCTACTAATCTAGGCCATACCCTGCTCATTCCCAAGGTTCCCTTCAGGTGGGAGATTATAGAGGCCATGATTGGTCATTGGGTTCCTGATCTCAACTTGTTCCGTTTTGGGACCCATGAGATGACCCCAACCATTGAAGAGGTGGAAACCATCCTGGGCCTGAGGTTTGATGAGAAGGTGGTGAATCCACCTCTTAGGCCCAGTTACAAGAAGGAAGCTTCTACTTTTTTGGGCATAGGGAAGAAGGACTTGGGGGATTCTGACACCCTTTTGACCCTATCTAAGGCTTTTTTGACTGAGAAGCTTTTGAGGGGAGAAGATAAGGAGGCCCGATTCAACGCGTTGACCCTGATAGTGGTCAACCAGTTGCTTTTCCCACGGGAGGATGACGAGGTGGACTTGGCCTTGATTTCTGTGATATGCCAGGTTAGGGAGCGGGAGAGGTTGGCCCCTATGATTTTAGCTGGGATATATCAGGCCTTGACTGACTGCTACAACAGGAAGTCGAAACGCTTCTTAGCATGTGCCCAGATCCTGCAGGTAAACAAGTTTTTTTTTCTTTTTTTCTTGCCTTTTGGCTTTCTTTTTGCCTTTTTTGTTTTTTGTTTTTTTGTTTTTTTGTTTTTTGATTTGTGCTGACATATCTCCCTTCCTTTGCAGCTTTGGCTACTTGATCATTTGAGCCAGATTGAAGAGATCAATCGACACTTCTTCCCGAGTCTGAAAGTCCCTCTCTTGATGAGCAACAGGGGGTGCCCCGATATTCCAGGGGGCAAACAGGGCTGGTTCACTTTCTTGGGCTCGCTTCAGGATGACCAGGTCAGATGGCCTGGTACTTATCAACCTAATGCGGAGACAGTGATTAGCTTCCGAGACCGCAACTTTTTGATTCTGGCGGGCCTGAAGCATGCAGTGCTGTATCTTCCTCTGCGGGTCCTTCGTCAGTTCCGAGCGACCCAGGGGATTATCACCCATGTGGATATGAGGATCGTCTTGGGCCCCTTTCTATGAAACTGAATGCCTGGTTGATGAAGGAGTGGTTCTATGTCCGCTTTATGCATGGTCCAGTCTTCTCAGAAACCCATGTGAAGGATTATCTCTTCTGGATCAAGGAACAGATACAGACCCAGGCCCCAGTACCCGAAGATCCTCCTGTAGTCTTGGCTCCCACCTATGAGGACATTCTAGAGTCTGAGCGGGCTTCTCATAAGCGGCTTCAGCAGATATGGGTACGGGAGGCCCAGGAGCTCAGGATACAGGGCGCTTATCTGGAGAGGCAGCTTGAGGAGCAGATCTCACGCCGCATTGCCGTGGAAGAGAAGCTGGAGGAGCAGAGGCAGGCCCGTTGCTTCGAGGTCCGTATGATCCGGCAGAAGTACCAGGATACTTTGGCCAGCCTTAGGAGTATGAGGATCCAGCAGGCCCTTTCAGATGAGGTCATTTCCTTCCTGAGTGATCCCGCTGCAGAGGGGGCTTCAGGAGTCATTGCAGCTCAGGCAGCTCGGATTCGGGAGCTTGAGGAGCGGCTAGGAGATTAGCTTTATTTCCTGCACATTTTTCATACCTTTGTACAAAATTGAACTCCAATAGTGGAAATACAAAGGATTTAATTCAAAATAAAGTTTTTATATTATTGGCCTCAGAATGCTCAGATGCTTGTAAAAACAAAGGTTTTATGAAAAGTATTTGATTTCTCATCACTGGCCAAAGTATAATTTTTTATTTTATTTTTGTATTTTTGAAATTTTGTCCATGCACTTAATCACCTATAATTAAAGGAATTAGAACCAGGTTAAATAATGAAAAGGGTAGTCCACAAAATACTGAGGGATCAGAACCGTCCATCTTAGGACCTTTAGAGTCATCCCCAACTGCCAAAACTGCCCCATTCTGCTCATGCCAACTTTGCTTGAAGCTCAGATCCCCATGATCAACTCAACCTCTGATTTTCTTTCATTTTTCTTATTTTTTTTTCTTTTCGCCTTTTTGCCAATATTGCCCCTAGCGCCAGTTACGGTTTTCACTAGGGCCGGCTTCTGAATTCCGTCATTACCAATCTTACTCTGACATTTGAATGAACAAACTAAGATCACCGAGGGCTTAAAAATAGGACGAAATAAAGGCTAGGCTCAGTTTATGAAAGAAAGGGTATTAAAGGCCCGAAAAAAATTTTCAAGTGTGGAAATAGGTCGACCGGACTTACAGTCATGATGAATTTATCCATTTTTCCCCAAATTGCATTTTTTTGCATCTTTTTTCACACTTGGCTTTCATTTGCCATTTTTCATTGCTTTTCCTCTCCTTTTTTTTTTCTTTCCTCACTTTTGCCCCAATTGATTTTGCCCCAATTTGACTGTAAATCCGGTTTGGGTTGATCAAAGAAACGAACCGGCTCAACTTGGCTAGACTAGGGATTAAAACTTTTGAAGGAAATAAAGAAAAATGGCCTCGGATCATTTCCTAGAAATATTCACTCAAGGAAAATACCTTTTTACCGCATCAGAGTTAATGGGCTCAGGAAAATCTGACCCATCCATTTCTGCTAAGATGAGTGCACCCCCTGACAAGACTTTCTTGACGACATATGGGCCTTCCCAATTGGGCTTGAACTTACCACGAGGATCTTCCAGAAATGGTAGAATTTTCTTTAGCACTAAGTTTCCTTCTTGGAAAGTTCTGGGCCTCACTTTCTTATTGTAGGCCCGGGCCATTCTCTTCTGGTACAACTGTCCATGGCAAAGTGCTTTCAACCGCTTTTCTTCTATAGGTTAAGTTGATCATGTCTCGACTGGATCCATTCGGCTTCTTCTAGTTCTGCTTCCATGAGCACTCGGAGTGATGGGATCTCTACTTCCACGGGCAAGACTGCTTCCATTCCATAGACTAGGGAATACGAGGTTGCCCCAGTTGAGGTCCGGATCGAGGTTTTGTATGCATGCAGAGCAAGTGGCAGCATTTCATGCCAATCCTTATAGCTCACTACCATCTTCTGAATGATTTTCTTTATGTTCTTGTTTGCTGCTTCTACTGCCCCATTCATCTTTGGCCTATACGGAGCTGACTTGTGGTGGGTGATCTGAAACTGCTCACACATTTTCTTCATGTCCTTGTTCTTAATATTTGAAGCATTGTTTGATACTATGGCACTTGGCAGCCCATAGCGACAAATGATACTGTGCTTCAAAAATTTAATAACATGGTTGCTTGTGATATTTGCATATGATGCTGCTTCCACCCACTTAGTGAAGTAATCAATCGCTACCAGGATAAATCTGTGTCCGTTCGATGCCTTAGGGGAGATCATGCCTATGACATCTATGCCCCACATAGAGAAGGGCCAGGGTGATGTCATGTTGTGCAGCTCACCTGGGGGTGCATGCTTGTTATCTGCATAGATTTGGCATTGATGGCACCTCCTGACATGTATACAGCAATCATGCTCCATGGTTGTCCAGTAGTATCCCAGCCTCAGGATCTTCTTAGCCAGCATGTGCCCACTCATATGGGGCCCACAAACTCCTCCATGTACAGTCTCAATCAGCCTTTCTGATTCAGCCTTGGCAACACATCTGAGCAGAATGTCGTTATGTGATCTCTTGTACACATGTCCACCACTTAGCAGAAATTGACCAGCCAATCTCTGTATTGTCCTCTTCTCAGTAGCAGTGGCATTTTCTGGTAGACTCCGACTGTTCAAGAAATTTTTGATATCTTGAAACCATGGTGCTTCTTCTTCTGGTGCTCCCTCTAGAACGAGACAGTAAGCCGGTTCATCTCGGACCTCAATTTCCAGTGGTCTGATGTCTACTCCTTCTGGTATACTGACCATTGAAGCCAAGGTTGCTAGAGCATCCGCAAACTGATTCTTGGCCCTTGGCATATAGTTGAAGGAAATTCGAGTGAAATTTGTGCTTATTTCTTCCAAATACTGGTGATAGGGGATCAATTTGTGATCCTTGGTTTTCCACTCACCAGTTGTTTGGAAGATGATAAGACTCGAATCCCCGTATACGTCAAGTTCCTCTACTCCATGATCCATGGCTGCTTGCAATCCAATTATGCATGCCTCATATTCTGCTATGTTATTGGTGCACTGGAATCTCAGCTTTACTGCAATTGGGATATGTGAACCATCTGGTTTAACCAAGACTGCCCCTATTCCGTTCCCATTCATATTGGCGGCCCCATCAAAGAACATCTGCCAAGAACTCTCATTTTCCTCTTCTTCAGTGTACAGAATTGCCTCATCTGGGAAGTTGGTCTTCAAGGGTTGATATTCTGGCAAAGGATGTGCAGCCAGGTGATCAGCTATGGCTTGACCCTTGATCGCCTTCTGGGTGATGTATGTGAGGTCAAATTCGGACAGTAGCAGTTGCCACTTTGCCGTCCTGCCAGTCAGTGCCGGTTTCTCAAATAAATATTTCAGCGGGTCCATCCGGGATATCAATAGTGTGGAGTGACTAAGGAAGTAATGCCTTAGCCTCTGAGTTGCCCATACTAGAGCACAGCAAGTCTTTTCCAATGGTGAATACTTGGCTTCATATTCCGTGAATTTTTTACTCAGATAGTAAATGGCCCTTTCTTTTCTACCAGTCTCATCATGCTGCCCCAAGACACATCCCATTGACGTTTCCAACACTGACAAGTACAGGATCAGTGGTCTTCCTGGAGTTGGTGGCACTAGTACCGGTGGGTTCAGTAAATACCTCTTTATTGTATCAAATGCCTGCTGGCAATCCTCATTCCAGACCGTCGGGTTATCTTTCCTTAGAAGTTTGAAAATTGGTTCACAGATAGCAGTGAGTTGTGCTATGAACCGGCTTATGTATTGAATCCTTCCAAGAAAACCCCTGACCTCTTTCTCAGTTCTGGGTGCTGGCATTTCAATTATGGCCTTGGCTTTTGCCGGGTCAATTTCAATTCCTCTTCGGCTCACTATAAACCCCAGTAACTTCCCTGATGTAGCCCCAAAGACGCATTTAGCCGGGTTAAGCCGTAGACTGTACTTCCTGAGCCGATCAAACACTTTCTTCAGATTGATCAAGTGGTCCTCCTCTTTGCATGATTTGGCAATCATATCGTCCACGTAGACCTCCATCTCCTTATGGATCATGTCATGAAATAGTGCAGTCATGGCCCGCTGGTATGTTGCCCCAGCGTTCTTAAGCCCAAACGGCATGACTGTATAGTGGAATGTGCCCCAAGGTGTGATAAATGCTGTTTTCTCTTGATCCTCCTTAGCCATCTTGATCTGATTATATCCTGAGAACCCATCCATGAAGGAAAACAGGCTATGTACCGCAGTATTATCGACCAGAATGTCGATGTGTGGAAGCGGAAAATCGTCCTTTGGGCTTGCCCTGTTCAAGTCTCTATAATCCACGCACATTCGGACCTTCCCGTCCTTCTTCGGTACCGGCACTATGTTCGCGAGCCACTCTGGGTACGTAGAGACTGCCAGAAATCCAGGTTGGAACTGCTTGACCACTTCGTCCTTGACCTTCAGAGTCCACTCAGGTTTCAATCTTCTCAGCTTCTGCTTGATTGGCTTAACCCCTGGTAAAATCGGCAACTTATGCACCACCATGTCAGTGTCCAACCCCGGCATGTCCCGATACGACCAAGCAAACACATCCTTGTAATCTGCCAAGAATTGTGACATTTCAATTTTCTGCACATCAGACAAGCATGACCCGATTTTCACAATTTTTGGGTCCTCTTCGGTCCCAAGATTTATGGATATGGTCTCTTCAATATTAGGTTGGACCCCCTTTTCATGACGTTCCAATTGGTATTCAATTTCTTTTGGAACGTCTTCTTCTTCGACCTCGGTCTCTTCTTCGACCCCCATGAGATCAAAGTCGAGCTCAAGGTCGAAGTCATATTCAACCTGGTCCAATTCGGTCTGATTATATGGTTCATAAGTGGTTTGGACCTTTTTGAAAAAATTAAATTTTCTAGAAAAAATAGAAAAATCTTTTTGGGTTTTTTGTGGGCCTTCTAAACATAATTCCCCTGAAGACGAAGGCCCATTAGAACCTTCAGGGAAATGGCAATCCACTATTGGAGTTTTTTTTTGGAAGCTACGTCAGTTTGCCGAACTAACGCTGCTTCAAAGGTAAGGGGAGTTTCCTCCCAATTGTTTAGTACAAAATTTTTGGGAGCAGGGGAAATAGGGAAAGCCTGCTCTTCAAGCACAGCATCCGATGCCATCATCACCGGGTGGGTACTGCCCTTTTCTGCTGCGGGGCCCAATCCAGAAATGACCTTTTCCGGAATCTTCACTGCGGCCCAGTCAATAAATGGTAGTTCCATGTCTACCCCTGTCTTTTCGCCCTCAGTCATGGCGAAGAATGCACCAACATCCTCAGAAAAGTCCACCTGCTGCTCGGGTTGTGGTCCAGGCCCATCCACTGCTCCCAGTATTGGAGATGGGTTATAGGGTTGTAGGGCCGAAACAAAAGGCTTTTGGAATGGGTTGATGTTTCGGTAAGGAGGCTTGGATTGGTCCATGGGAGGAGAAATTTGGATTATGTAGGAGGGTTTTGGAAAGTTCACCCTCAGATGCGGGAGTTTTCCTTTGCTTCTGTTCTCCCCTTCTTCATATTTCATTCTTCTCCAGCCTCTGGGCTTGAAGCCCAACCCTACCTTGGGGATCAGTTTCTTAGCCGTGATTGGCTCCACCATCCCCTGCAGATTGATCCCCAGGCCTTTCCCTGGGTGAAAGTGGTATTTCTCCATCACTTTCTTGACCATCCTTTCTGCAGTGGTCCCTTTTTCTTTCTTTTTCTCACACCCCCCAGGTATGTAATTGACCGCCTCAAATTGAAATGAGTGGAATACAATCTTGTCAACAGTCAAGTCCACATTTATCAAGGGTACATCAGGTGACACGATGGGCGGCACCAAGTTTTCGGCTAGGACTGTTATCACCCTTTGCCCTCTTACATACTTCACTCTTTGGTGGAGCGTGGATGGTATTGCCATAGCCGAATGTATCCACGGCCTTCCTAGGAGCAGATTGAAGGCTGCGGGTATATCCATCACTTCAAATGTGATGTTAAAGATATTCGGCCCAATTGTGACCGTCAGTTCAATCTCCCCTAGGGAGTGGGTCTTGGAGCTATCGAAAGCCCTCACTATCCGCCCATTCCGTTTGATCCTTGACTGGTCCAGGCCCAGCTTGGTAAAAGTGATTAACGGGCAAACGTTTAATGCTGACCCGTTGTCAATTAAAACCCGTGCAACCATGCAGCCTTTACAAAGCACAGTGATGTGCAAAGGGTCCACATGATAACACCCACCTGGGCTGATCTCACCCTCTGAGAAACTTATCACATTATGTGACAAGATTTGACCAACCATTTTACCAAGCTGGTCCGGATCAATTGTCTGGGATACGTGTGCACTTTGTAGCACCCTTAACAATGCATCCCTATGCTTTTCAGAATTCAGCAAAAGGCCCAGTATTGAAATCTGGGCCGGGACCTTGTTTAGTTGATCCACAAGATTGAATTCACTCTTTTTTATTATTTTTATGAGGTCGGCTGCCTCATTTTCTGCACACTGGGGGGTGTCTTCTCCCACTTTATTTTTTCCTTTTTGTTTTCTTTTTTCTTCATTTTCTTTTTTTTCTTTCTCTACTTCTGTCTCTTTCTCTTTCTCTTCACCCCCTGCACATCTCCCTGACCTCGTCATGAGGTTCACCTCCTCCTGGTTCTGGTCCTTGACCACTGGAACCGTAGTCGTGATTCCCTCGTTGTAATTCCATGGTACAGCGGCCTCAGAATAGGCTAGTTTAGGGATGTTAACCACTAATGGCTGGAGTCTGGACCGGGATGTATGGGCCGGTTTAGGGATAGTATGGGCTGGCTGCACATTTACAACCAAGGGTTGAAGTTTGGATTTGGTGGGGACAGAAGAAGTGATGGAAGCAGTGGTGGGGTCAAGATTGATGACCAGTGGAGCCTTAGACGGCTTGGATGGTGAGCAAATGGGTGGACTGCAATTGAAGACCAATGGGGGCCTTGCAGTATTTATCTGGGCCATCAGAGAAGAGACCCGGTTTAAGGAGGAGCTTATGTCCTCAGCAGCAAGATTATTTTTTTGGGAGACCATGTTGATCTCCTCTTCGTCCTCCTCTGGGAAAAATCGGACCTGGACTGTAGTTCCCACAGGTGCTATAAGCTGAGATGGGTCAAAGGCCCTTCTCGTGGTGGATATGGCAGTGATGGAGTTGGATGGACCTGCCCCATTGTGGTATGGCAGAGGGTTCTGCCCAATATCATTCCCTGACGGGGCCGGTGCAGCAGTGTTGAGCACCAAGGCCTTCTGGTCCAACAAATCCTGGACTGCATGCTTCAGCACCCAGCAGTTATCTGTAGAGTGCCCTGGTGCACCCATGTGGAAATCACAGGTGACTGATGTGTCAAAACTTCTCCCCTTCGGGGCATTTGGGTTAGGCTCCTTTAGAGTCAAGTATTCCCCTTTCAGCAGGGTTGGCAGTAGTTGGGACAGCGATATGGGTAGAGGGGTGAAAACCCGGTTCTTTCTTGCTGCGAACCAGGCATCCCGCTCCTCCTTAGAAAAAGTCCTCCTTGTGTTAGCTGGCACGGAAGGAGAGAAGTTGACATTCAGCGGGGTCTGGTACGACTGCTGGGCCTGTTGGGGTGCCGAGATGTTGACGTGCAGTGGCTTCTTGGCTGGAGGAGCCTGGACCAGGTTCACCTCCCTTTCTTTTTGGGCCCCCGTCTTTTTGAATCCGGCCCCTTTCTTCTGGGCCATGGAGGCTGAGGACTCGGACTGCCCAGTCAGAGTGGAGTAGTCTATTAGCCGTCCTGACCTGACCCCTTCTTCAATCCGGTCCGCTACCTGTACCAGGGCTGCAAAGTTGGTGGTTATCTGACCCACCAGATGGTTGTAGAAGGGCTGGCCCAGTGTGCCCATAAATGTGGAGATCATCTCCGGCTCTTGCATAGGTGGCCTGACCTGGGAGGCGGCCTCTCTCCATCTCTTGGCGTATTGCCGTACTGGCTCATCTTTGCCCTTGGTCATCCTCATCATGTCGTACCGGTCCGGCACGATCTCCGAGTTGAACTTGTATTGGTCCAGGAAAGCGTTGGCTAGGTCCTTCCACCTCCTGATTCTTCCATGGTCCACTGTAGCGAACCACCGAAGGGCTGACCCGGTGAGACTTCTCTGGAAGAGCTGGATCAGTATGCCATCATCCCGGCCAAACTGGCACAGGGCCCCGCAGTATAATTTGAGATGGCTCAATGGGCAGCCCGTGCCATCAAATTTATCGAAGTCGGGGCACCTGAACTTAGCCGGTAGACAGACGTCCGGGTACATGCACAGGTCTTCGAAGGTGGTGCCTGCATGGCTGCCTCCCCCCTTCACTTCCTTCAGCTCTGCCTGGATCCTCTCTATCCTGAGCAGCATCTTCTTTTCCATCTCATCTCGGGCCTTTTCTTTCTCCAGCTCTTTCTCAGACTCCGCCATATTTTCCCTGATCAGAATGGGTTCAGGGACTGGTTCAGAAATGGGCTCAGGCATGGGCTGAACCGGAGGCGGAATGTAGGCCTGAGGTGGTGGTGCCTGATGGGAAGTAGATGCCTGGTTCGGGGCTTGGGCCTGTTGGGCTTGAGCCGCCAGTAGGTCCCCCAGCATTTTGGCCAGACCGGCCACTTGCTCCTGCAGTTGAGTAAAGTCCTGAGCAGGGACGGTAGCTTGGGCTTGGTTCTCTTCAGTATGCATTGTTCTGGCTTTGGATCTAGTTACTGGAGCAATGATTGCAAGTGTACCTGGGTTGAATGTACCTGAGGAAAAAATGAATAGAATATGTTAGCTTCCATTTAACTTGAGTCACACCCCTATATATGTAAACCAGTAGGTTAGGTGAACACCAATCCAGATTTTTTTGTTTTTTTGTTTATTTATTTTTTTTTGATTTTGTGTTGGAATATTCTAGGGCTTCCAAGGGTCCCAATTTTTTTTTGATTTTATTGATAAAAATAACCAACCAAGGTGTCTTGGAATATTCTAGGGCTTCCAAGTATCCCACAAATGTTTTGATTTGATTGATAAAAATAACCAACCAAAGGTATCTTGGAATATTCTATCCAAGTATCCCACAAATGTTTTGATTTGATTGATAAAAATAACCAACTAAAGGTGTCTTGGAATATTCTATCCAAGTATCCCACAAATGTTTTGATTTGATTGATAAAAATAACCAACCAAAGGTGTCTTGGAATATTCTAGGGCTTCCAAGTATCCCACAAATGTTTTGATTTGATTGATAAAAATAACCAACCAAAGGTGTCTTGGAATATTCTATCCAAGTATCCCACAAATGTTTTGATTTGATTGATAAAAATAACCAACCAAAGGTGTCTTGGAATATTCTATCCAAGTATCCCACAAATGTTTTGATTTGATTGATAAAAATAACCAACCAAAGGTGTCTTGGAATATTCTATCCAAGTATCCCACAAATGTTTTGATTTGATTGATAAAAATAACCAACCAAAGGTTTTCATTTTTTTTTGATTTGATTGATAAAAATAACCAACCAAGGTTTTCATGGAATATTCTAGGGCTTCCAAGTGTCCCACTTTTTTTGATTTGATTGATAAAAATAACCAACCAAGGTTTTCATTTTTTTTTTGATTTGATTTGAAATCTCATGCATTTTAGAAGATTTTCAAGTTCTAAAGCTGGATTGACATATGTTTGAGTTGAGTTGGTGTCAAAAAATATGACACCTTGGTTTCCTCTTTGATTTTCAAACTTAGGTTAAACCCTGAAAGAATATTTTATTTTATTCTTTTTTGTTTTTTCTTTTCTTTGATTTTGTATTTTTGGGAACATTTCTTATGTCCTTTTCGGGGTGCCTAAGGATTATCCACAGTGTTTTAGGCATTTTATTCTGAAAATTTGGGCTGAAAAGCCAATTTGTGTATTTTTGAACGTATCCGGTATAACATTCCGGATAAGAATAAGCCTTATTGTATCCGGTCACCATAACCGGATATACGCATATGCCTTTGTATCCGGAAATACATACCGGATATGCATAGAGTTGTTATTAACCGGCCTGAGTTACCGGTTATTGCCGAAATGGCCCTTTTTGACTCATTTTTTCACCAGATTAGGTTTTTTTTCATTTCCACTTGATGTTCACCTTAATTTGACCTTCAAAACTTGCCCCAAATTGGGCTTGGGCATAATACTTGCAAAATTCCCCAAATTTATGAAAAGGACTTGGCTTTACCTTGCCACCTTATATTACCTTCATTCAATATGGTATTCACATTATACCTTGGCCTGTAAAACATGCAAACGGCCTTCCCACATTTACACCCAATTCCCCAAACGCACTTGTGTGCTTTTAGCTGAAAACGTGTTTCTCCACCTTCAAGCGTATGGTTTTTTGGGTTTTGGCTTAATTGGCAACTTAGAACTCAAGTCTAGTGATGCCCGGAATCGAATCACAGATCCCATTGTCATCACATCATTGACCCAAATTCTAAGGTAAATGTTTTCACTTTCGCTTTCCGAAGTCACGACCTCGGTGCGCCAAGCTACACACATTCATGGTTCAACTTCCTAATAGGTAAAGGGTAGGCTGTGCAAATTGTTTCAAGTGCTCAACTGCAATTTTAAATTGTGGTAACATTTACAACGTCCCAGCCCCTTGCCAATCTTTTTCGTAGCCATGCATTCAATTTCAAGCCAAGGTACATATGACAAAAATAATGAAGCCAAATACAAGCAAGCAAGCACCAAAACAACTAAATATGCACAAAAAATATTACATGCCCAAAAAGTGTTCTACAAAACATGTCATTTGTACAAACAACCATTAAATCATGTGAGCATGCTTGAAACTCAAAAGCATTCCCTAAAATCCCAGATTTCATGCTCTTTTTCATGCTCAAAGTGTACCATTTCTACCCCAAATTGGAGCCTAAAATTTTAGCACTACTTGAAATGTTACCAAAGTGTTTCAATGAGGTAAAACATGCTTAAGATCTCCCCAAAATACATTAAAATTTCCAGATTTTTTCCTTCAATTGGATGCTCAAGTGACATGGTTTTATGCCCAAATCCAAGCCTAAAACCCAGAAGCTAACAATATGACATAAAAAGCTTTTAGCTTGGGAAACATATGCTTGAAAATCCCCAAAATTCCCACTAAGCATTTCAGATTTTTTTTTCATTGTTTTCATGCTCAACTTATGTCATTCCATACCCCCAAGTTCAAATCATGGCATAAAACAACCATTAAGCACAAAAAGCATTATTCATGGGAAACATGCTTGAACACTCAAAATTTACACCAAATTTCCAGATTTTGAAATTTCCTTTTTCATGGCATAACAACTTAAATCAAAGCATGTCATCACAAAACACATCCAAGTCATGTTTCAAAATAGGCTTTGGACCCATACAAACTTCTAAGCATCTTAATCTGATTTGAAATATAACAATATGCACAAATGAAGTAAACAAAATAGCAAGCATTCAAAAGTAGAGAAAAGCATGAACAAATACACAAAAATGGCTTAAATCCACAAGTCCCCAGCAGAGTCGCCAGTTGTGAGACATGGGAAAAAATCACCGGAGTGATCATCCCTCCGTCAACACACGGGCTCAACGCAAAAGTGGGAGAGTCGCCACCATTCATGATTTTGGGGTGAGAATGGACACCAAAGAGTTCAAAAATAAGCAAAAATAGCCAAAAGAAACATTCTAGGATAAAAATAACCCTACTTGAAAATCAAATCCAGAGATGGGTAAGGGGATTAGATTATGAACGGGGGAAGGTGTTAGGCACCCCCATTCATCCACACGAAGTGGTTGCCAAGTGTATATTCATGCAAAAAACAAAGTAAGAAAGCTTGCTAAAAATCATGAAAAAGCCTTGAAAAAGGAACAATGTATGATATTTTCACATGAGGATCTAAATGGATTTTAGATCCTCTCTTATGTCAATATCACTTCTGGAGTATTTCAAAAGATGGAAATCAAAGTAGAGGTTGCATAAAACCAAGTTAAATCAAATCCGGAAAATTCGGTAAAAAGTATGCCATTTGCCTTAAAATCATTCAAATCCAATTCTGAATTGAACCAAACCAAATCCATTTGAAAGATTAGGGTAAATAAGAGTCTCATGCAAAATTTCACTTCATTCCAATGAAAAATCTAGGAGTTATGCTCCTTTGAAGTTGCTGTTGGGGATTTTTAAAAGTAGTAAGTGGGCAACTTTGGAAAATTGTCTAGAAAAATCCACTACATAGAAATCCGTGAAATTTGGTGTGATTGAATTCTGTATGGCCATCTTTCCAGAGAAACTAGCCTCATACAAAAATCCCTTCGGACGTGCCTTGGGTGGTCTCCCGAACAGGCCCCGAAGATCACAGATTTACCCAGAAAAATGCAAATGAGCAGTTTTGAGTAAATCGGCTACCAATAATTCAAATGGAATCCAAAAATTATGAAACCAACTGGATTTGAAAATAGACTCATAAAGGAATACTCAGAAACAAAAATCACTCGAATCGGACTTAAAACGAACACATGGCGGTCCGTCGAAGTGACAAGTTCTGTACTTGAACCTGAACTGTCCACTTAACTTCGACAGAGAAGTGTCAAAAATCGGCTAGATGAAAATTCATGAACTTTGGTGGACATAAACTAGACAGCCTCACCTTTTCCATGGTTCTAGAATCGCCCCAAAATTCATCCGGATGATGAAGTTACGGACGTCCGAAGTAAGGGTACAGGTGCTATCAAGCTAAGCCATTTTTGAGTAAAACCAAATCCGAAAATTGATAAAAAATGAAATTCGTGTAAGATGAACACAAATACTTTAAAATCATCCGAAAGGCATTCCAGAATTGATTGAGGCCATTTATTTGAGATTTATCACAATAAATGCAATAAACCCCAAATATGAGCCTATCCCGCCAAAATAGTGATATGTGTGCAAAAGTGAAAAAAACCAAGCAAGATCCATACACATGCATATAGATTCAATAAAATAGGTTCTAGCATAGCCTAGGGTTCCGTTCCATTATCGTTTCCCTCTGTTCTCTTTAAGATAATCAAGGGTACTTTGAATATGGAACGGTTTACAATCAATCAAAAAGCCTTACGCTACATGGGTTCTAGCACTAGGGTCAATCCCCAGTCTCGTTTCTCCTAGATCCGCCTTCACGTTTTACGGCTAGGGGAGTCTTGAGATACTTTGAGCCGGGGAAGGATTTCCACACATACAAACAAGGCTTTACACTACAGAAAGGTAGAAGAAGAGATCTAGATCTAGGAATGTAAAGACAGAAAATAAAAAGAAAAGTTGAGGCTTACCTGAGTGCTGGAGGCGATTCCACAGCGGTTTTCTTCTTCTCTTGGAGTTCTTCTTTGCGAGAATTCAAAACAAGAGTTGTGTGCCATTTGCTCAAGGAGGAGGCTCCTATTTATAGGCAAGGGCTAAGGTCATTGGTAGACACAAATTAATGTCTAGAACCCCTCAAACCTAAACCCTAAGGTTATTTCCGCGATTTCCCCTCATTTAATGAGGGACATGATGGTAAAAGTGAAAAGCTCTCGGAAAACCCTAATTTTGAGCAAACTTAAGGTATCCGGTATATCAGACCGGATAACAAAGGGCCTTAAGGTATCCGGTACACGCTAAGGCTCACACGTATCCGGTATGACTATCCGGATACGGGAAAGGGTACTTGTATCCGGATACTCAATCCGGATACAGGTAAAAGTTTATTTTCTTCAAATTCTGTGCTGGCTTTCCAGGAGATAATGATTTTTGATGATTGTTTGTGCAATTTGGGGTGTCTACAATCGTTTAAGTAAATGTCATCGTATTTTTTAATCTCCATTTACTTAAGATATTACATGTAAATAAGCAAACACCCCCCATTTGAATCCATTAAAAATAGTTCCAGACCCAAATTCCAAGTGAATAAAAAGTCAACTTTCCAGTTCTAGGCAAAATTCCGATTTTTCAGGTCTGGAAAAAAAGGTTCAATATGTTAAAACCAAGGTATTCGTCAAGATTAAAAATCTCAAAAAATTCATTTATGCAATAACATTGCTAAAAACCTGATTACCGGGAAAAATTATCTGGAAATCTTGCTTTAAAAAATATTTCATTTTCTGGGGTCAAAAGTCAACAAAATTCAACCGGAAAAAGTTTGACTTTGCACAAAAGAAGAATTTGGGCCTTTTCCTTTACGGCTTTGGATTCAAATGGGTTAAGTATCTCAAACCCAATGCAAAGAATTGACAATTCCAATAAAATATTTCTCTCCTTCAAGATTTATCAAAAATCGTGCAATTTTGGGGTGTCTACAGAAACGAGCAAAACCGTATACACAGTGCGGTTTGAGCTAAACCGTCCTTCTATATACGGTTTTGATGCAAAAACACCCCAACCGTAGATATAGAACGGTCCAAATTCAGTTATGCTCCTAATGATTGCTGTCGACGTGGCCTAACGGCATAAGCTTCTAGAAGCCATGTGGTAGCTCATGCAAGAAGCATGAACCTCAACCGTGCTGAGTGCACGGTTGCAACCATATACACAGGGCGGTTGAGACCAAATTCACAAAAAACTGCATATACCGTGCGGTTAGCACCTTTTTCGAGAATTTTTGAGTTTTTGACACATGTCAAAGCTCAAATAAACATTTAAAATTCATTTTGATTGTTCTCTCACATTGAAGTGCAATTTGGGGTGTTTACAGTAGGTGGATTCCCTCTTCGTCAAAACTACATCGTCGTTCGAATGAGAAATAGAAAACGTTCGGAGAAGAAAGAGGCAGATTTCCCACATTGTCGTTCGAAGGAGATTTCCCACATTGTCGTTGGAATGAGAAGTAGAAAACGTTCGTAGGAGAAGAAAGAGGCAGATTTCTCACATTGTAGTTCGAACGAGAACTAGAAAACGTTTGAAGGAGAGGACGACGCCCCATGTATTGTCTGACATTGTCGTTCGAACGCATAAATAGGTTATCGCCAAGGGGTCAAAACTCCCTCATCGTTTGAACGAGAATCCGAAAACGTTCGTAGGCGAAGAAGAAGAAGGCTGATTTCCCCTGCCGATTGCGCTCCGAAGGAGAGGACGACACCCCTGGTATTGTCGGGCATTGTTTTTCAATTGAACAAAGAGGTTATTGGCCACTGCAAAAGCCATCGAAAGAATTTCCGATTGGTTGCTCACGTGTTGAGGAACTATCTGCATTTCGGGAGGTAACGTCTCCAAGGAGTTGGTTCAAAATTGAGTTGCTCAAACGGTGAATGATCACAGGTGTGTTCAATTACAAACCATGGTTTATGTAACCAAAGCATATGTATGTATTGTTGGATTAAAAGTGCTGCATGCATGTTGAACATATAAATTGCAGATATTTACATGTATCGTAGTCATGTTTTATGTGGTATAATGTTGGGAAAGAAGCAAGACACATATATTGGGATATTTGGAAAACAAGAAGGATAACATTAGAAATTGATGCAACCAAAGAGTTTGGGTTTTTACATTTAATTTGAGATAATGGTAGGATGATAAAGAAGGATAGTGGACTTTTTTTAATTTCATTTCCTTGGACTTCACAAGAATTTGTTGATATTTCCGATTGAATCTTCTTGTTCCTAGATACTCCATAGGAATAAATTGCTATTCCTTTCCTCCATAGAGAAAGGTTGGTTTATTCTGAGTCACAACACAAGAAGATTATTTACCACAGCCTTAACTGAGTACTGTTGACTAGTCTTATGACTACGAGGTATATTTTGTTAAGGTAACCTTTGTTATCAAGTCCTATTTAGTGACCCTCATGCATGCCAATATGAAAAGAATGAATTGAGTTCAGTAGTTGGAGATTTGATGTAAGTTTTATATCTAAACAGAGGACACAAGGGAAATGGATATTGGGGAGGAGATGTCGTGTAGTACAATTGATGGTATTGAAGACACCATCAATGAGGATGTAGATGGTTTGCAAGAATCAGCACAGACTGATTATTTACCAAAGATTGGGATGGTGTTTGATTTTGAAGACGATGCAGATCAGTTTTATAATGAATATGCAAGACGAACTGGATTTGGAATGAGAAAAGACATAATGCATAAGCATCAACGCACAGGCATACTCTTAGATAGGGTTTTTTGTTGCTCAAAGGAAGGGTATCGTCGGATGAATAAAAGGGATATAACGTTTGTAAAATATCGTGCATATACTAGGACTGGTTGTATGGCAAGAATAAAAATTGTATTGGAAGGGAGTGGAAAATATATTATTACATAGTTCGAGGAGAAGCATAATCATGAGTTGCTTTTGCTAAGGATGGTCCATATGTTACGATCGCATCCAAAAGTAATAGAGGCCCAGGTTGCTGAAATTGATATGCAGATTCGATAGGGATACAATCCAAGAGAACTGTTGAAATGATGAGAAGGGAAGCAGGTGGAGTTGAATCTCTAGGATTCATGCGGGCAGACTGTCATAATTATTTGCGGTCTAAACGTATGATGGCCATGCAAAAGGGAGATGCAGGAGCCTTATTGGAATATTTTCAGAGAAAACAATCGGAAGACGCATCCTTCTTCTATGCCATTCAGTTAGATAATGAAGATCTTATTAGTAACATATTTTGGGCTGATTCTAGGATGATGGCAGATTATAGTTATTTTGGTGACGTGGTTTGTTTTGACACCACATATAGAACAAACAAGTATGGTAGACCATTTGGGTTATTTGTTGGTGTTAATCATCATCGACAAAAAAAAAATCTTTGGCATTGCCCTATTATATGATGAAAGCATTCTGACATTTAGTTGGTTATTTGAAAGCTTTGTAAGAGCTATGGCTGGTAAGAGGCCAAAGACAATTCTCACAGATCATGACCAAGCTATGACCAGTGCAATTGCTTCGGTGCTTCCAGATACATACCATTACTTCTGTGTTTGGCACATGTTCCAAAATGCTGCAAAGCATCTTAACGATGTGTTTAATCGTGAAAGATCATTCGCAAAAGATTTTAGTAGATGTGTTTATGAGTATGAAGACGAGGAGGAATTCATTGAAGCATGAAACACAATGATTAACAAGTATGATTTATCCTCGAATAGTTGGTTGCAAGCAAAGTTTGAGGAAAAAGAGAAATGGTCTCTGGCATATGGAAAGAACACGTTCTGTGCAAACATGAGTACGACACAAAGGTTCGAGAGCATGAATGAATCACTAAAAACTCATCTATGATCTCAAACTAACGCAAGAAAGATACAGTAAGGGAAGAAAAAAAAATTAAACGAAGAAAAAAAAATTAAACGAAGTGGAACTTACTATGATCTCCTTGGTCAGCAGTATACTCAAACTGTTGGATCTCCCTTTGGCACCCGATTTCGTTAACCTCACAGATTGATTAGGTGTAGCCCGGCCATTCCACACCTTCTTAAACTACCTTGAATTAACCAAATTCTTCCAAACCTTCCAAAACCAAGCAAACAACACTGATCAAGGCATTACCTTCCAAAAAAAAAAAAAAAAACAGATCAAAACGTCACCATTTTTGTGCCTAACAATGATTCCTTCTCATCTCAGAAAAAGCCTTCTCTCACCAATCTTACTCAACTGTGAGGGCATTCACCTTGGGGACCGGCGTCAGGGTGTTTGGAACTGAGAGCTCGAGCTCAATCACTCAAACTAACGCACGCGAAGACCGGCGTCAGGGTCTTCGAATCTGAGAGCTCGAGCTCAACTGTGAGGGCATTCACCTTGGGAACCGGTGATAAGATGTTTGGATCCGAGAGCTATAGTTCAATCACTCAAACTAACGCAAGGGAAGATCGGCGTCAGGGTATTTGGATCTGAGAGCTCGAGCTCGACAAGGTGTTTGGATCCGAGGGCATTCACCTTGGGGACCGGTTGTAGACATCCCAAAATTGCACGATTTTTGATAAATCTTGAAGGGGAGAAATATTTTATTGGAATTTTCAATTCTTAGCATTGGGTTTGAGATCCTTAACCCATTTGAATCCAAAGCCGCAAAGGAAAAGGCCCGAATTCAATCTTTTATGCAAAGTCAAACTTTTTCGGGTTGAATTTTGTTGACTTTTGACCCCTGAAAATGAAATATTTTTTAAAGCAAGATTTCAAGATAATTTTTCCGGCAATCAGGTTTTTAGCAATGTTATTGCATAAATGAATTTTTTGAGATTTTAAGTCTTGATAAATACCTTTATATCAACATGTCGAATCTTTTTACCGGACCTGAAAAACCGGAATTTAGCCTAGAACTGGAAAGTTGACTTTTTATTCACTTGGAATTTGGGTCTGGAACTATTTTTAATGGATTCAAATGGGGGGGGGGGGTGTTTGCTTATTTACATGTAATATCTTAAGTAAATGGAGATTAAAAAAATATGAGGACATTTACTTAAACGATATTACATGTAAATAAACCTTGCCTGTGCAGGTAAGGCTCAAAACCAACCAAAAATGTGCTGACCGCATGTATACTGCAGTTTTTGTTAATTTTGGTCTTAACCGCCTTGTGTATACGGTTGCGACCGCGCACAAAGTACGGTTGCAGTTCATGCTTCTTACGTGAGCTGCCACGTGGCTTCTAGAAGCTTAGGTCGTTAGGCCACGTCGGCAGCAATCATTTAAAGCATAACTGATTTTGGACCGCTCTGTATCTGCGGTTTGCGTGATTTTGCATTGAAACCGTAGATATAGTGTGGTTCGCTCTAAACCGCATACACTTTGTATGCGGTTTTGTCCATTTCATGCATTTGCGCAAAGACTCGATTTCTAAGCCTTATTTACGCACTTTACCTCTCTCTTGGGGATTTGAACTCCCCATTTTGACCTCCAAAACCTCTAGATTTACAACAATTCAAGGCTTTAACTTGAATTGGAACAATCTAGAGGGATTTTTGGGCATACCCTTGGTTGTGCCTATAAATAGAGGGGTCCTCCTCTTGCAAATAGCTGGCAATTTGAAGCATTGAAGCTCTGCAAGAAGGAGGGAAACTCTGCTGGATTGTCTACTCAAAGTTCAAGCTACCAAGGTAAAGCTCTATTTAGCTTTCCAGTATTTGTGAGACATGGGAAAAAATCACCGGTGTGATCATCCCTCCGTCAACACACGGGCTCAACGCAAAAATGGGAGAGTCGCCACCATTCATGATTTTGGGGTGAGAATGGACACCAAAATATTTAAAAATCATCAAAAAGTGCAAAATTGCCAATTCTAGGGTAAAAATAACCCTACTTAAAAATTAAATCCAGAGATGGGTAAGGGGATTAGATTATGAACGGGGGAAGGTGTTAGGCACCCCCATTCATCCACACGAAGTGGTAGCCAAGTGTATGTTCATGCATAAAGAAAGTAAGAAAGCTTGCTAAACATCATAAAAAACCTTGAAAAATGTCAAATGTATGATATTTTCACATGAAGATCCAAATGGATTCTAGATCCTCTCTTATGTCAATATCATTTCTGGAATACCACAAAAGGATGGAAATCAAAGCACAAGTTGCTCAAAACCAAGTTGAATCAAATCCGGGAAGTTTGGTAAAAAGTATGCCATTTGCCTTAAAATCATTCAAATCCAATATTAAATTGAACCAAACCAAATCCATTTGAAAAATTAGGGTAAATAAGAGTTTCATGCAAAATTTCAATCCATTCCGATGAAAAATCTAGGAGTTATGCTCCTTTGAAGTTGCTGCTGGGGAGTTTTAAAAGTGGTAAGTGGGCAACTTTGGAAAATTGTCTAGAAAAATCCACTACATAAAAGTCCACGAAATTTGGTGTGATTGAAGTTTGTATGGCCATCTTTTAAAACAAGCTAGCCTCATACAAAAATCCCTTCGGACGTGCCTTGGGTGGTCTCCCGAACAGGCCCCGAAGATCACAGATTTACCCAGAAAAGTACAAATGAACAGTTCTGAGTAAATCGGCTACCAATAATTCAAATGGAATCCAAAAATTATGAAACCAATTGGATTTGAAAATAGACTCATAAAGGAGTGCATAGAAACAAAAATCATTCGAATCGGACTTAAATCGAACACATGGCGCTCCGTCGAAGTGACAAGTTCTGTATTTGAACCTGAACTGTCCACTCAACTTCGACAGAGAGGTGTCAAAAATCCGCTAGATAGAAATTTGTGAAATTTGGTGAACATAAACTAGACAGCCTCACCTTTACCATGGTTCTGGAATCGCCCCAAAATTCATCCGGATGATGAAGTTATGGGCGTCCGAAGTAAGGGTACAGGTGCTGTCAAGCTAAGCCATTCTTGAAGAAAAAACTAAATCCGAAAATTGATACAAATATGTGATTCGTGCAAGATGAACACAAATACTTTAAAATCATCCAAAAGACATTCCAGAATTGATTGAGGCCATTTATTTGAGATTTATCACAATAAATGCAATAAACCCCCAAACATGAGCCTATCCCGCCAAAATAACGATATGTATGTGCAGGTGTAAAAAAACCAAACAAGATCAATAGCATGCATACATATTCATCCAAATAGGGTTCTAAGATAGCCTAGGGTTCCGTTCCATTATTGTTTCCCTCTGTTCTCTCTCCCCGTTAAACACGGTTCTTCAAGATAATCAAGGGTACTTTGAATATGGAACGGTTTACAATCAATCAAAAGGCCTTATGCTACATAGGTTCTAGCACTAGGGTCAATCCCCAGTCTCGTTTCTCCTAGATCCCGCCTCCACGTTTTACGGCTAGGGGGAGTCTTGAGATACTTTGAGCCGGGGAAGGGTTTTCACACATACAAACAAGGCTTTACACTACAGAAAGGTAGAAGAAGAGATCTAGATCTAGGAATGTAAAAGCAGCAAATAAAAAGAAAATTTGAGGCTTACCTGAGTTCGGGAGGCGATTCCGCAGCGGTTTTCTTCTTCTCTTGGAGTTCTTCTTTGCGAGAATTCAAAGCAAGAGTTGATTGCCATTTGCTTAAGGAGGAGTCTCCTATTTATAGGCAAAGGTTAGGGTTAGGGTTGGTGAGAATGGTAGACACAACATAATGTCTATAGCCCACCAACCTTAACCCTAAGGCTATTTACGAGATTTCCCCTAATTTAATGAGGGATATGATGGTAAAAGTGAAAAGCTCTCGAAAACCCTAATTTTGAGCAAAACTAGTGTATCCGGCATGTCAGGTCGGATTTAAAATCTCAAAAAATTCTTTTATGCAATAACATGGCTAAAAACTTGATTACCGGGAAAAATTATCTGGAAATCTGGCTTTAAAAAATATTTCATTTTCTGGGCTCAAAAGTCAACAAAATTCAACCGGAAAAAGCTTGACTTTGCACAAAAGATTGAATTCGGGCATTTTCCTTTTCCGTTTTGGATTCAAATGGGTTAAGTATCTCAAACCCAATGCAAAGAATTGGAAATTCCAATAAAATATTTCTCTCCTTCAAGATTTATCAAAAATCGTGCAATTTTGGGGTGTCTACAGTATTCTCTTTACATTTTCCAACTCCCAACTTCTACTTTTCTGTAGTGTAAGGCCGGGTTGATTGTTTTGTAGCTCCTAACCTCTTCCAAAGTACCTGGGAATCTTTTCTAGCCGTAAAACGTGAAGAGAGAGCCTTGGGAAAAGGAAGGTGGAATGGATGCTTTAGGCTTAGAACCCTCATATGATGAAGAGCATGTTTATTGGTTATTATGAACCTATGGTTGCTTTTCTGATATGTTTTGTATTTGTCTTTGGAGAAGATATACGAATCCATGCTCTCAAATAGCAATGGATTCCAACCTTCTCCTAGAAGAATGATTTCCCTCACCACTAAACACACTTTTCACTGTTTTTGCAAGGATAAGCTAGATCTGGTATTTTCCATGTTTAATATGGGAAATCTGAGATCATTGGCCTTAGAATGATTTTTAGAACTTCATGAGGCTATTTTTCATGGTTTCCAGTTGTTTTGGTCGAATCCACTTGCACACATGCACTGATTTTAGCTTTTTGTCCAAAAATCTTCAAAACAGAGCAAGATCTATGGCCTATCTTAGAATGCTTATAACTTCATCCTCCGGATGAATTTTTCAGTGATTTCAAAGACATGTGATAGATGGGAAAGCCTAATTTGTATCTGGAAATTTTCATTCATTTTTATGGAACCAATTTTTGACACCATCTGTTCAAAGTCGGCAAGTCAGTTCAGTCCAGATTGCTGAATTTGCCGCTTTGACTGAGCACCACTTGCTCATTTTTAATCCGTTTTGAGTGATTTCAGTCTCTATGTTTTCCTTGAGGAGTCTATTTTCCATTCCAACTGGTCTCAATAGATTTTGATTTGATTTGTGGTTTGTGTGCTTGATTGACTCAGAGTGGCTCTGTAACAGAGTTCTGGGTTAATTTGTGATCCTCTAGGCATGTTCAAGAGAACACACAAGTCACAAATGGATGGAATTTGGTGTAAGACTTATTTCGTTTGAAAGATGGCACCATATACTTCATCCATGCAAGTTTTTACAAATTTATATGGAGCCAAACTCCACGAATAGGGTTTCAAAAATGCTTACTCGCCGCTTTTCTATGAGTAACAACAGCAGATTTTCGTAGTGTGTTACTCCCTTGTTCTAAATCGGAATGAGATGATTTTCTTACTAAATATTCTATTTCATACCAGCTTTCAAATGGCCTTGGTTTCATTTGATTTGGATTTAAGTCAAGTGATTTATGGTTGATCGAAGTCTTTAAGTTCTTATAACCCAATTTTTCCAGATTTACCTTGGCTTGATTTCTCTTCATTTTTACTTTGATTCAGATTCATTCATGAAGTTATAGAGGTGGTATATCCATGAGGAGAGTCCAAATTCATTGGATTACTCATATGGAATAATCACACATGTTTTGCTTACTTTCAATCACTCTTTGTCTATTTTTGATTAGCAAGCAATCTTTAGTATGAGCAAGCATGTGGCAACCATCCTGTACGGATGAGTGGGGGTGCCTAACACCTTCCCCTGCTCATAACTAATTCCCCTTACCTGATCTCTGGATTCTTCCTTGTATTAGAGCTACTTTGGCTCTATTTGGCATTTATGATCTCTTTGGTGTCCATTCACACCTTAACTTGACTGGTGGCGACTCTTTATTTTTATCGATCCCCGCGTGATGATATTCGGAAGTCATTTTAGGTGACATTTCCATGTCTCACAACTGGCGACTCTGCTGGGGACTAGTGGAATTGAGCCATGTTTTGATTGCTTGATCATGCTTTGATTGACTTTATTGATTGTTTGCTGTTTGTTTGTTTGTAATAAGCATGTTTGATTTGTGTGCTTCTGTTTTAGAGAATATGAGACCCATGAGAATAGGGTATGTAATGTATGCTTGGTTGTGTTTAGAACCATGCTTAGGAAGGCCTAATTAGTCTTACCATGCTAGATCACTATGTTTCCATGATAGCATGCTTTGATTTGTGATTAAATGTCATGAGCATGAGATCTGAATTTTTTGAGAGATGTTTTGAATATGTCAAGTATGCTCACCATGATTGATTGCTTTTTTGTATAACATGATACCATGCTCCCATGCTTGTATGATGTCTTGTGTGAATGCATGTTTATATTGAGCATGCTAAGTGTTTTAAAATTGCCTTGATATACTTGTGCTTACTTTTCTCATATGTGATTTCTATATCATGCCTTGGTGAATGTGGTTGTGTATGCATGGCTACGAAAAAAGAGTGGCAAGGGTGGGACGTTGTGATGAATGTGACCCACTTGTTCAAATGCACTTGTGCACTTTTTTTTTTACACAGCCTACCTATCACCTATAGGAAGTTGAACATGAATGTGTGTAGCTTGGCGCATCGAGCTCGTTACTTCGGAAAGTGAAAGTGAAAACATTCACCTTAGAGCTTCGAGCCAATGATGTGATGACATGGCGGATCTAGAATTCTGGTCATACACTAGGCTTGAGCTCTAAGTTGCCAATAAGCCAAAACCCAAAACCCCCACGCTTGAAGGAGGAGAAACACGTTTTTTGCCAAAGTAAACTAAATACGAGGGGAAAGGGTTTGTAATTGAGGGAAGGTTGTTTTTCATGGCTCAGGTGACCCAAGGTATGATATAGATAACATGTTGAAGGTAAACATGAGGTAACAAGGTAATAGCAATTTCCTTTTTGTGATTGCCTTCATACTTTGTAAAGCCAAGTTCATGGTGTCCATCTTGTTGGGATTTTGTTTTTCCCAAAGAATTGCTGTATCCTAGGATTGGTGTAGCCCATAAGAAGAGTTTTAACTCTTCTTAGAGGTCATTCTACCCAAATGCCCATAGGAGGCAATCCAAAGTCCAAATTCCATGCATTGGGTGTCCAATTTTGGTGGGTATGCCCTCCTTTGTATGAATGCTACTAATCCTATTTTTGCAGGAAGATGGAAGGAAAATGACATCCAAGAGGTGCTGCTACAGAAGGCTTCCTTTTTCTGATTTTAGTTTAAGAATTTCATCTTGGTTTTCAAGCCTAAGAAGGCGAAGTTGTAATCATTTCATGCCCTTGAAGGCAAATTTGTATTTCTTTTCTTGGCTTTTGTTAAAGACATGAGAAGGCTTTTTTTGTACATATGTGTTGTATATTTTTTATCAATTATACAAGTCACATTGAATACGTGCATCTTTTCAAGCATTTAATGTGTCAAATGCCCAATTTGGGGCAGTCCAGAAGCCACCCAATGGTGAACAATGAGTTTAGGCAAGTAATCAAGCTAATAAAGTCAATTGGGAAAAATAAAAAATCCGAAAATCTGCTTCTGACTTAAAACTGCTCTGAGTATGCGGTTTCATACACTTTTCACTGCAACCGCAGGGTAGGTGCGGTTGAAGCCAAACCGCTCTGAGTATGCGGTTTTAAGCCTTAATTCAATGTCAGCCATTCTTAACAAACAAACCTGGGTTCCTTTATCTTTAAATGATATAAGCAATTGGTCAGGGGTTCCATAAGGGCAAATGGCACTTAAAATCCTTCCAAACTCACCCAAATCAAAGGGGTTAAGATCATTTTAGACAATTTTCATCTAAAATGAACAAATTGGTTTAAGTAAAGGGTGCAAGTGACAAAGTTAAGGCATGTTCAAATCAGAAACCAAGTCAAGCACCTCAATTTGAGGGTTAAGCTCATGTTAGGCATTTTTCACCTAATTTGAACACTTAACCCATCTTGAGTGAAGTACATGGTTAAAAGAGAATTGGTTCAACCAACCAACCTAATCATACTTCAATTTCAAGAATTGAACTTGGAAATCACAATAAGCTTCCAAAACAAGTTTTAAGCTTAAAGTGTAATCCAATTCAAGAATAAAAGAAGGAAGCTCAATTCATTCCTAAAATGGAGCAAATTCCAATAAAAAATCAATCTTTAATAAGAAATATTTAATCATAAAGTGTTCAAACTTTTAAGATTTCTTCCAAAGAGAAATTTGTGGGTCATTTGGAAACCTTTGAATTCCAAGCAAATAATCATTCCAAAATCGAATGAAAGAAATATTTCAAATAAATCATCTCCTTGGAGCAATTTGAGTCTCTTTTCTTAACTCAAAACACCTAAGGGGGGAATCAAAAATATTTTAGGCACCTGAAAGCCTTAGAATTTCAGAAAATCAACTCATAGGACCTTGGAAGCCTGAAATTCCAGATCTTTTTCAAAATCTCATAGGCCTTCTAAAGCCTTAATTTAGAAACTCATAGGACACTAGAAGCCTGAAATTCCAGACTTTTTTCAAAATCTCGTAGGCCTTCTAAAGCCTTAATTTAGAAACTCATAGGCCCCTGAAAGCCTGCGTAATTTCAGGAGGCTGTGGAAGCCTTAATTCCAATGCATAAGCCTCTAGAAGCTTGCGTGATTCTTGTGAGACATGGATTCGTCATCTCGGATGACTTCCGATATCGTCACGCGGGGATCAATAAAATGTAAAGAGTCGCCACCATCCATCTTAGGGTGTGAATGGACACCAAAAGGTTCATAGATGTCAAATAGAGCCAAAGTAGCTCTAAGATGAGGAAAAATCCAGAGATTGGGTACGGGGAATTATTTATGAGCAGGGGAAGGTGTTAGGCACCCCCACTCATCCGTCTAAGACGGTTACCACATGTTTGCTTATGCTATAAATTGTTTGCTAGTAAAAAAAATAAACAAAAAGGTGCTTAGCAAGCACAATGTGTGTGACCATTCCACATGAGAAGTCTAATGAGTTTAGACTCTCTTTGTGGATTCATCACTTCTAAAACTTCATGAGTGAAGTGAAATCAAATTAAAAATGAAGAAAATCAAGCCAAGGCAAATCTGGAGAAATTCGGTCAAAAGAGCTTGAAAGCTTTGATAAACCATAACTCATTCAATTTAAATCTAAATCAAATGAAACCAAAGCCATTTGAAAACTGGTATATATTAGAATATACAGTAAAAAGTTCAGCTCGATACGATTCAAAACTAGAGAGAAATCCACATATGAAATCTGCTGTTATAACTCAGAAAAAGTGTTAAGTAGGCATTTTCAAAGCTCTATTCGTGGAGTTTGGCTCAATAAAAATCCATGAAAATTGGTGTGGAGGAAGTATGTGGTGCCATCTTTCCAAAGAAAAAAACCTCACATCAATCTCTATCCGGATGTGACTTGTGTGCTCTCTTGAACAGGCCTAGAAGACCACAGATGAGCTCTGGACTATGCCAGCGAGCACCTCTGAGTCAACTGAGCACCCAAAGCACAAAACAGATTGAAATCAGCTGAAACTTGTTGGAAATGAAAATAGACTTCTCAAAGAAAACTCAGAAACTGAAATCACATGAAACGGATTAAAACCGAGCAAATAGCGTACCATCAAAGCGACAAGTTCAGCAATCTGGGCTGAACTGTCCTACAAACTTTGAAGAGATGGTGTCAAAAATTGGCTACATGGAAGTGGACGAAAATTTCCAGATTTTAAGTAGACACATCCATCTACCACATGTCTTTGGAATCACTCAAAAATTCATCCGGAGGATGAAGTTATGAGCATTCTAAGACATGGTACAGATGCTGCCCTGTTTTGAAAAACCTTGAGTAAAAGTGTGAAACCAGTGCATGTGTGCAAGTGGATTCGACCAAAATAACTTGAAATCATGAAAAACAACTCATGAAGTCCTAGAAATTCATTCTAAGGCCAGAGATCTCAGATTTTCCATATTGAGCATGGAGAATCCAAGATCTAGCCTATTTGATGCAAAACAGTGAAAAAGTGTGTGATATTGGTAAAAACACCTATCTAGGAGAAAATCAAAATCCATTGCTATTGAGAGCATGGATCATGTGGATTTCTCCATATTCAATTAGCACAAATAATCAGCATATAAAAATAACATGCAAATCATTCAAGGTAGGATCTAGCCTAAAGGATCCATTCCATCTTCCTTTTCCCAAGGCTCTCTCTTCACGTTTTACGGCTAGAGAGGATTCCCAGGTACTTTGGAAGAGGAATGGGGCTTGCAAACAACCACAAACTGGCTTTACACTACAGAAAGGTAGAAGTTGGGAGTGAAATGTAAAGAGGAAGCAATAAACCCAAATGAGCTTTACCTTTAGTAGCTTGAGCAGTTGAGTAGGCAATCCAGCAGAGCTTCCCTTCTTCCAGCAGAGCTTCCAAGCTTCAAATTATCAGCCATTTGCAAGAGGAGGACCCCTCTATTTATAGGCCAAGTCAAGGGTAGAAGAGTCCCAAGGGTAGGCCAAAAAAGCCTTCTAGATTATTCCAATTCTCCTCCAAGGCTTGAATTGGAGTAATTCAGCAAGTTTCGGAGGGTGAAATAGGGAATTCAAGTCCCTGAGAGAGAGGTAATGTGCGTAAATAAGGCTCAGAGATCGAGCCTTTTCGCAAATGCACGAAACAGCCAAAACCGTATACTCAGTGCGGTTTCTACAGAACCGTCCTATATGTGCGGTTTCTATGCAAATTCATCTCAACCGCACATACAGGACGGTTCAATTCAGTTACGCTCGCTATGATTGCTGTCGACGTGTCTCAACGGCCGAAGCTTCCGGAAGCCACGTGGCAGCTCACGCAACAAGCATGAACATCAACCGTGCTGTGTATGCGGTTGCAACCGTACATGCAGTGCGGTTCAGACCAAATTCTCAAAAACCGCACATATACCACGGTCAGCACACTTTTGGTTGGTTTTGAGCATTAGCTGCACAGGCCAGGCTTATTTACATGTAATATCGTTTAAGTAAATGTCCTCGTATTTTTTAATCTCCATTTACTTAAGATATTACATGTAAATAAGCAAACACCCCCCCATTTGAATCCATTAAAAATATTTTCAGACCCAAATTCCAAGTGAATAAAAAGTCAACTTTCCAGTTCCAGGCTAAATTCCGATTTTTCAGGTCCGATAAAAAGATTCAACATGTCAATACCAAGGTATTCGTCAAGATTAAAAATCTCAAAAAATTCATTTATGCAATAACATTGCTAAAAACCTGATTACTGGGAAAAATTATCTTCAAATCTTGCTTTAAAAAATATTTCATTTTCTGGGGTCAAAAGTCAACAAAATTCAACCCGAAAAAGTTTGACTTTGCATAAAAGATTGAATTCGGGCCTTTTCCTTTGCGGCTTTGGATTCAAATGGGTTAAAGATCTTAAACCCAATGCTAAGAATTGAAAATTCAATAAAATATTTCTCTCCTTCAAGAAAAATCGTGCAATTTTTGGGTGTCTACAATTCTAGAACCCCTCAGAGGCCCCTGAAAGCCTGCGTAATTTCAGGAGGCTGTGGAAGCCTTAATTCTAATTCATAAGCCCTTGGAAGCTTGCGTAATTCTAAGTCATGATTTGTCTGAAGATTTTTACTTTGGGCATATCATATTTTGTGGGACAAATTGGAAGCCCTAGAATATTCTAACATTGGTCGGTCTTTTTCGTACTAACCAATTCATAAGCCCTTGGAAGCTTGCGTAATTTCAAGTCATGATTTGTCTGAAGATTTTTACTTTGGGCATATCATATTTTGTCGGACAGATTGGAAGCCCTAGAATATTCCAACATTGGTTGGTCTTTTTCGTACCAACCAATTCATAAGCCCTTGGAAGCTTGCGTAATTCCAAATCTTGATTTGTCTATAGGCTTTTACTTTGGGCATATCATATTTTGTGGGACATGTTGGAAGCCGTAGAATATTCGAACATTGGTTGGTCTTTTTCGCACCAACCAATTCATAGGCCTAAGGAAGCATGCGTAATTCCTTAACTTATAAGAACTCTGAAAGCCTGAAATTTCAGAATTTATCTCTTGGGCCGTCTATAAGCCTTTGAATTATAGACACTATATCTTGGGCCATCTAAAAGCCTCCGAATTTTAGACACCTCATAGGCCTTCTAAAGCCTGAATTTAGAAAAATCACAGGACTTCTGAAAGCCTTTAAATTTCAGAACTCATATCTTGGGCCGTCTAAAAGCCTTTGAATTTTAGATACAATCTTTTTGGGCCATTTGAAAGCCTCTGAATTTCAAACATCATTTCTTTTGGGCCGTCTAAAAGCCTCTGAATTTTAGACATTTCTTTTTCTTTGGGACCTTTTGGAAACCCTTAAATTCCATATTCTTTTGGATGGTCATTTGTACCAACCACTTCTTTTCGCAAGGTCAATTTCGACCAAAAAAAAAAAAAGAAAAAGTTCAAAAATAAGAAAAACAAAAGAAAAAAAATTGTAATTCAAACTCAAGTTCACCCAAACATGCATACATGCATTCTTGAAAGTGAGTGAGTTTAACTTGAAATGTGCACTAATTGTGTTTCTTTTCTTTTTTTTTCACAAGGTCTCCTACCTGCAATCATTGCTCCAAGGCGCTCTCAGAGACTGAAATCTGCCATCATGAACCCAACTGAGGACCAATCGACCGTGTCCGCACAAGACTTTGCTTGATTACAGGAGCAAGTGGCAGGAGTCACTAAGTTACTGAAAAACCTGCTGGCTACTCAGGCACAACAAGCTCAGGTGCAGGCACAACAAGCCCAAGCTCAGGCTCACCAAGCCTCTTCATCCCATAATGCATCTCCACCCCAGACCAACATTCGACTTCAGACCAATATTCCACCACAAGCTCAACCAATCCCCGAGCCTCAACTTGAATTTCACCAACCAATCCCTGAACCCATATTGATCAGGGAGGAGACAGAGGAACAGGAAAGGGAGAAAGAAAAGGAGAGAATGAGGGTAGAGATGGAGAAGAAATTCTTGGATAGGCTGGAGTACAAATGTTCTGAGGTTTGCAGGACAAATCAACATAATAGCCTAATTTAATAGTGTGCTTACATGGATATAGTTAAATGATAGCCACTCTAATATTATATAGATTGTTCTGCATTTTGACCATACTACTGGGGTAAGGCGGCTTTTAGCTTATTTCAAGTACATAGTAATTAGTGACACGCATGTAGGATACATATTTCCTCTGTGTCTTTGGGCGACGTTGTATAGTGATCTTCAGTCGATTGGCTCTATTATAAATAATTGATCCACTTCTTGATGGATCTGTATGCAATATTCAACCATCATAATTATTGATCCATCATCACTGCTTCTGGGTATGCCACGTGGCACCCTAAGAACATGCAGCTAGCTAGCACACCATTGATCTTCCTTCGTAACTGCTGGTTTATCTAACTTAACACCCATCCACTGGTTTTGTATAGTTTATGGAGTTGTAATGAGCCCATAGCTTCAGCTCTTGAGTCAAATTAAATTCAAGGGGATTAATAGAAGATGAGGGAATGTAAGGGGGAATCCTTTTTGGGTCATGCGGAATTGTTGGTATAAGACTAGTTTAAAAGTGAAACAAGAGCAGGAAAAGTTGTGCAAGACAAGGTTTCGGCATTGTTGGTATAAGACTAATTTAAAAGTGAAACAAGAGCAGGAAAAGTTGTGCAAGACAAGGTTTCGGCATTGTTGTTATAAGACTAATTTAAAAGTGAAACAAGAGCAGGAAAAGTTGTGCAAGACAAGGTTTCTGGGGGATGAAAGTTGGGCTAGACAAGGTTTCTGGTTGTACAAATCTAGTGCTTGGGTCTGCCTTTCTGGGGGATGGAAGTATTGTGTCTCCCTCAGCTAGCTATAAATATGGTTTCAGTTTGTGTTTTTCTCCATCCCACCACAACCTTCTCTCGAGATAAGAAGTTACTAGCGTTAAGGATTTTGTGATTGACTTGCAAAGACCTACAAGACATGGGTCTGGAACGTAGCTTTGTATCCTCTTGTGTTGTGTGTTTTCTTGTTCTCTTTCCTGCGTTATGCAGCTCTAAGGACACCTTTGTGAACTCTAGAGCTACTTATTACGGTAGCCCTGATGGCTTAGGGACTACAAGTATATATGCTACCTCCTTCTTCTTTGTTATGTATTGTATTCAATGGTACTGGAAGATTAGATTGATATAATTAACGTACGTACATTTTGATGAAATGAATGAATCAGGTGGAGCATGTGGATATGGAGAATTTGGAAGAAACGTTTATGGTGGACGTTGCCGGCGTTTCGAGGCTGTACAGGAATGGTACAGGCTGCGGTGCATGCTACCAAGTAGGTGCATCTCCCTAACCAGGAAGTTATGTATGTTATTGTTTGAAATTATATATCAAAGCAACATTAATGAAGAATTAAATTAACGCTCTTGTGCTTGCATGATTATCTATATATCTATGATTCATAAATAAATCAGGTTAGGTGCAAGATACCCGAATTATGCACCTACAACGGGGCGAACATAGTGGTTACAGACTACGGCCAAGGTGACAGCACCGACTTCATCCTAAGCCCCCGAGGCTTCACAAAGTTGGCACGTCCTAAAATGGCCAAACAACTCATGGCCTACGGTGTAGTTGACATCGAGTATAAGAGGTAATTAATTAAGTGTATATATGGATGATGAGTTAATTTTTGATTAATTGGTTCCTCTAATAGTCTGATCAAGTATATATATATTTCACTACCATATATATACATATGCAGGATATCATGCCGGTACCCGGGTTACAACCTAGGGATTAAGGTCCACGAACACAGTAGGTTTCCTGAATATCTAGCCATTGTTATACTGTTTCAGGGTGGCCAGAAAGACATTGCAGCGGTCGAACTGCGGCAGGTAATTAATATATAACAAGCCCATGCAGGAGACCTGCTTCTCTCTTGAGTTAACGTTTCTCATTAATTAATGGCGCATGCATCACATATAAGTTTGCTTAATTCATTCGTGTAATTTGGCTTGCTGTTTAATTTATGGTGCAGGAGGATTATGGTCAGAAATGGAGGCCAATGCGCAACGCCTATGGTGCATTTTGGGACATGCCTAATCCGCCCAAGGGTGCACTCAGCTTCAGACTCTTAGCGAGTGATTATGATGCACAAAATTGGGTGCATCTGAGGAATGTCATCCCTAGGTATTGGAAGGCTGGGGTTGCCTATGACTCATCCATTCAGCTTTATTAAGCTCATGATGGATTCTGGCAAGCTAGCTTCTACCGCGGCTCCGCGCACGTAGAAGAACAGCTACGACCTTCTTATATATGATAATAGTTGTTTCTCGTTGTTTTCTTAATACATCATTCTAAGTATAGTTTATATATGTGTGGCATTACAGCAAGTGCTCTCTGCTAGCTTTTGCCAATAAAATAAATAATGACATTGTGTGTACTTTGTTTGCTCCAAGTTTGAGAATAAAATAAAGTTTCTCTTTTGTACATTTGGTTAGCCTCTTTATCCAATTTAAATTTTAATCTATTGAAACACTAACTACGATGGGTAATCCTGAAACTTGTCATGTCGAACAAGCAATATTATGCATATATTATTATTATTATTACAGTATATATCATTTTTCTTTTGGATTATTGTAAAACATAGAAAAGGAAAAGTAAGATGACGGGACCTAGGAAACAATAGCTAGCAATCCATGCCTAAGGAATGGCTAGCTAGATATATGGAACTTTTCTGTACACTACGTAGAAGTATAGAAGAAGAGGAGTCCAAATCAAATCAAATGTGGCAGGTACTGTTACCGTTAGTCTATTACCATGAAGAAGAAGCAAAGAGCGATGTTATCATCAAATGTGAAACCAGCGTTCATATATAAGGTGGGGGTAAGTTAAGGATGTAGCCAAATCTGTGTATTCTATGCAAAGCCTTCGGCCACCAAATTCACCGATTGGACGAATCCAAGAGACGGGGAGAGTTGAAGAGTGGGAAAATATCCATTGCCTTCACTTCGGTGCACCAGCACAAGACCAATAAAATCATTGACACTCTTAAGACAACTCCTCCTTGGACTTGGAGGAGAGACCCTGCTGAGGCTTGCGGTGCCGTTCAGAGTCTTCAAATTCAGACACCTCTCATAGACCTCCTCCTTCCTTTCCTCTTTCTTTTTTTTCTTTTTAATTTATAGTTGACTAACTTTGCAAGGACAAAATTTGTATTTTTTTTTTCAATTGAAAGAGTTTGATCTCAGCGGTTCTAAGTTGGGGTCACTTGATTCAGACTGGTACTAGTTGTTATCATTTCAACTCGAGCAGTCCAACTCGGTACCACCTGAGTTAAAAACATCTAAGAGATAGGATGGTCTTGGTACGGACCAGCCGGTACAAACCGGTACCAGTGAGTCTGGTGAACCATGACAGAAAGTAAGGCATAAAAGTAATCAAGTAATAATCACAAAAACTCACAAATATCAAAGTTCAACATTTTCCAAGCAATCAATATCAGTACCAAGCACTCATGGGACTTCTGAAAATTATGACTTCTGTGTAAAATTAAATTACATGTTCCAATTACCACCTCATTTTTTATGTGCGAAGCTTGCCTACTCAAGATTTTAGACATTCGTTATTATATTAGAGGACCCAAACCTGATACAGGTATTGAGTTGGCAAGTACAATTCAGTCAAAGATCAGAACTGCAACATATCATGAAAGATCTCATCGTCATGGTGTGAAACGGATTGTTGTAGTTCATTCCCTTATGGAACAGCCGCTCCATCATGGAGGAATCCATAAAGGGAACTAATTTCCAATTTGGACACTACCACAAGTATATGAGTTGTGACAAGTAGAATAAAGCAAACAAGTTATCGTATCCACAAGGAGGAGATTCAAATACCAATTAATCAAATTTCCTATATTATTTAGACAATTCCAAATGTCAATGACAAATTACCAAAATGATAAAACAAAGATAAATTACTAAATTCAAAAGTGAGAAATCAAATATGAATGAATTTTAGGATTTGGGTTTCATCAATTGGATTCTTTATGATTGCTTACATCCATTCTTTGTTAATTAAAATGACCGAATTCCCATGTGCATGTGTTATCCTCTTTCAACGTTGTGAGACATGGAAATGTCATCTAGGATGACTTCCGATATCGTCACGCGGGGATCGATAAATGTAAAGAGTCGCCACCATCCATTTTAAGGTGTGAATGGACACCAAAGGGATCATAAATGTCAAATAGAGCCAAAGTAGCTCTAATACAAGGAAAAATCCAGAGATCAGGTAAGGGGAATTATTTATGAGCGGGGGAAGGTGTTAGGCACCCCCACTCTTGCTTATGCTAAGGATTGTTTGCTAATCAAAATAGACAAAGGTTGCTTAAAAGTAAGCAAAATGTAAGTGATTATTCCACATGAGTAGTCCAATAAATATGAACTCTCTCCATGGATATATCACCTCTTAGAACTTCATGAGTGAATAAAAATCAAGGTGAAAAATGAAGTAAAACCATTTCAAGGCAAATTTGGCAAAATCTGACTAAAAGAGCTTGAAAGCTTCGATTAACCATAACTCCTTCAATTTAAATCCAAATCCATTGAAACCAAAGCCATTTAAAAACTGGTATCTAGTAGAGTATACAGTAAAAAAACCAACTCAATCCGATTCAAAATGAGAGAGATATCCACATCTGAAATCTGCTGTTATAACTTGGAAAAAGTGTTAAGTAGGCATTTTCAAAATCCTATTCGTGGAGTTTGGCTCAATAAAAATCCATGAAAATTGGTATGGAGGAAGTATGTGGTGCCATCTTTCCAAAGAAAAAAACCTCACACCAAACTCTATCCAAATGTGGCTTGTGTGCTCTCTTGAACAGGCCTAGAAGACCACAGGTTAGCTCTGGACTATGCCAGCGAGCACCTCTGAGTCAATTGAGCACCCAAGGCACAAATCAGATCACAATCTGCTGAAACCAATTGGAAATGAAAATAGACTTCTCAAGGAAAACTCAGGAATTAGAATCACACAAAACGGATTAAAACTGAGCAAACGGTACACCATCAAAGCGGCAAGTTCAGCAATCTGGACTGAACTGACTTACAAACTTTGAACAGATGGTGTCAAAAATTGGCTACATAAAAGTGGATGAACATTTCCAGATATAAACTAGACATATTCATCTATCACATGTCTTTGGAATCACTCAAAAATTCATCCGGATGATGAAGTTATGAGCATTCTAAGACATGGTACAGATGCTGCCCTGTTTTGAAAAACCTTGAGTAAAAGTGTGAAACCAGTGCATGTGTGCAAGTGAATTCGACAAAAACTCTTAAAAATCAATAAAAACCAACTCATGAAGTTCTAAAATTCATTCTGAGGCCTGGGATCTCAGATTTTCCATATTGAACATGGAAAGTCCAAGATCTAGCCTATTTGATGCAAAACAGTGAAAAAGTGTGTGATATTGGTAAAAACACATATCTAGGAGAAAATTAAAATCCATTGCTATAGATAGCATGGATCACATCTCTTCTCCAAATCTAAAACATGATCAAATCAGAAAAGCAACCATAGGTTCAAAATAACCATTAAACATGCTCTTCATCACATGTAGGTTCTAATCCTAAAGGATCCATCCCGTCTTCCTTTTCCCAAGGCTCTCTCTTCACGTTTTACGGCTAGAGAGGATTCCCAGGTACTTTGGAAGAGGTTTGGGGCTACAAAACAACACCCAAGGCCTTACACTACAGAAAGGTAGAAGTTGGGAGTTGAAATGTAAAGAAGAAGCTGAAATCAACTAGAGCTTTACCTTTGGTAGCTTGAATACTTGAGGCAGCAATCCAGCAGAGTTTTCCTTCTTCTTGCAGAGCTTCCAAGCTTCAAATTCTCAGCCATTTGCAAGAGGAGGACCCCTCTATTTATAGGCAAAGCCAAGGGTAGAAGAGTCCCAAGGGTAGGCCAAAAAAGCCTTCTAGATTATTCCAATTCTCCTCCAAGGCTTGAATTGGAGTAATTCAGCAAGTTTCGGAGGGTGAAATAGGGAGTTCAAGTCCCTGAGAGAGAGGTAATATGCGTAAATAAGGCTCAGAAATCGAGCAATTTCGCAAATCCCCGAAACAGCCAAAACCGTATACTCAGTGCGGTTTCAACAGAACCGTCACTCTAATACGGTTTCCATGCAAATTCAACCAAACCGTATATACAGGGCGGTTCCGACCAAATTAACCAAAACCGCACATTCAGTACGGTTAGCACCTTTTTGGTTGGTTTTGAGTCTTAGCTGCACAGGCCAGGCTTATTTACATGTAATATCGTTTAAGTAAATGTCCTCGTATTTTTTAATCTCCATTTACTTAAGATATTACATGTAAATAAGCAAACACCCCCCCATTTGAATCCATTAAAAATATTTCCAGACCCAAATTCCAAGTGAATAAAAAGTCAACTTTCCAGTTCCAGGCTAAATTCTGGTTTTTCAGGTCCGGTAAAAAGATTCAACATGTTGATACAAAGGTATTTATCAAGATTAAAAATCTCAAAAAATTCATTTATGCAATAACATTGCTAAAAACCTAATTACCGGGAAAAATTATCTTCAAATCTTGCTTTAAAAAATATTTCATTTTCTGGGGTCAAGAGTCAACAAAATTCAACCCGAAAAAGTTTGACTTTGCATAAAAGATTGAATTCGGGCCTTTTCCTTTGTAGCTTTTGATTCAAATGGGTTAAGGATCTTAAACCCAATGCTAAGAATTGAAAATTCCAATAAAATATTTCTCTCCTTCAAGACTTATCAAAAATCGTGCAATTTTGGGGTGTCTACAAACGTATAATATCTATACCTATATTAATCATCCCTCTCATTCAATAGAGAGCCACCATTCCCCTGTTTTGGGGAATTGGTGATTTAAAAAAAGAGAGTAAGCTTTTGCAGGTGATATATGAGGGTGTGAGACATGGAAAAATCAATTTAATGATTTCCTCAATCATCACACGGGATTAAATAAAACAAAGAGTCGCCACCATTCAATTTAGGCGTGAATGGACACAAAAATATCAAATAAGCACAAAAGGCAATTTTAGGGTAAAAATAACCCTCCTAAAAAAACAACCAGAAATAGGTAAGGGGATTAGGTTATGAACAGGGGAAGGTGTTAGGCACCCCTATTCATCCACACAAGGTGGTTGCCAGGCATTGTTCATGTTAAATTAAAGGAAAAAAACTTGCTATAAAATTCATGAAAAATCACAAAAAAGACAAAAATTGTATGGTTTTTTCATATGAATAGTCTGATTGATCCAGAACTCTCAAATATGATCATACCATTCCTAGGGTTTCATGATCAAAACAAAATTAAGATAAAATCAAATAAAATCAATTTAAAGTGAATTTAAAGTGAAAAATCCCAAAATCTGGCTTCAAGTCAAATTCTAGAAATCTAGAAAAATATGATTTTTATAAAATATTTCAAAATTGAACTTGAATGGTCCAGGACATAGATAAAGCCCAAATTTCACATTAAATCCAGAAATAAAAACCAAAAATACCCACGTTGATGAAAAACACCAAAAGGGGAGAACTTAGATCGTAGGGTCTTCTCTCAATAATGAAAAACGATTTAAAAACAACTTCATGAAACCCTAGAATTTATTTTCAGGCTTTTGGATTCAGATCTACCATATTGATCATGATAAATCCAAGATCTTAGCCTAAAATCACAAAAATCACGAAAACAGTGCTGTAGGTGCAAAAGTGGTGAAAATCCAAATTTTGGAAAAAAGTGGGGATCTCATGCTATAAACATGATAGATTCATGTTATTTATTCAGATATATCATAAAAAGCATTAAAACATGATCAAAATATTTAAAACAGCCACATCTCACAGATTAGAGCACAAGGGGGTCTACCCTACGGATCCACCTGTTCTCTTTTACCCTAGCTCTCTCTTCACGTTTTACGGCTAGAGAGGATTCTTGAGGTACTTGGAGATAGGTTTGGTTATACAAACACAATCAAAGGCTTTATTCTATAAAAAAGGGAAAAACAGATATGGGGTTCTATTCTAGGGATCCACCTGTTCTCTTTTCCCCTAGCTCTCTCTTCACGTTTTACGGCTAGAGAGACTCTTGAGGTACTTAGAGGCAAGTTTAGGAATACAGATACAAAATATGGCCTTATTCTACAGCAATAGAGATGATCCTATTACATCTAGAATTGAAGACAGAAAATAAAAGGGAAAAGGGACTTACCTGGATTGAGCAAGCAAGGTAGCAGGGGTTCCTCTTCTTCTCTTGGAGCTCTTGATTCTTCAAAATTTCGTGGTCTTTTGCTTGAGGAAAGACCCTCTATTTATAGGCAAACACAGGGGTATGGTTGGTTCAGGGTTTGGCAAGATAGAGTTTCAGTTTGAGTTAAATACAAGATCATGCCCATCTATAGCCAACCAAGGTGACTTCAGCGAATAAAATACGTAATTCGCTCATTTAGAGATATATTGGACTAAAGATAAAGCTCGGAAATCGAGAGAAGGATTAAACTCTCACGTGTCTTTAGTGATCGTAAATGATTTACGGTCCAACGGGGATCGTATTGTTACTACGGGCGCGCCTGACCGTAGAGAGATCTCGGGCGCGACCAGCCCGTGAATGAAATACGGGCAAAGCCAGTTTTGTCAGTTTTTATGCAGTTTTGACCTGTTTTAAGCTCTAACTACATGTTTTTATTATTTTCTCATTCTGTAGTGCAATTTGGGGTGTCTACAGGGGGTCAAACTGTGATTTGGGTTAAAAAGTTTAAAAAATTTAGGAACGTGTTTGGTTTCGATTGGTATGACTCGTGATGCCTAGGTCTCACCAAAGCCTTCTAGTGCGAACATGTGAACTTCTTTTTCTTCTTCCTATCCACCGTGTCTGATCACATTAGTTGAGCTTAATTAATTAGTATCAAGTGGGAAAAGTTACTCAATTGGACCTTAATTTATTTTCTCAAAAGGATATTTGTCCTGCTTTATAGTGTGAACACCTGAATTTTAATTCTTCTTTTTCTAATTACATTATTTAATGAAAAATTTATCACCTTACATAAGCAGCATTAGTAATTATCATCAAGTTATGTTCACCGACTCAATAGAATAAGTATATTAACCATTGACTTGGTCAACCATCTTCTTTTAGAGACTTTATAGGAACAGCTGAAGTTGCGGGTGTTTGAAGCACGAACACATTGAAAGCAATTGAGAAGTAAGAGTATAGCAATGGCGACACAACAAAAATGGAGACCTTTACCAGCGGATTGTGATCGCCGGTAAAGGCACAAAAACCGCCGCTAAAAGTAACACGACCCGACAGTTGTCTGCATGGAAAGTACCATCACTAAATCTTTTAGTGGCGGTTTTTTGACCGCCACAGTACTATAGCATTTTTGACCCCCCCCCCTGCCCGCTTGCCCCTGCCCAGTGCCCGCGCTACATGCTCCCTGCCCGTGTCCCTCACCCCAGTAGCGGCGGTCCCTCTCACGATTTTAAATCAAATAAAATGGAGACCGTTCAAGAAAATTTACAGTTATTTTATTGCTGGTTTATGCTAAGAGCCAAAAGTTTTTCTGCCATCTGGTGCTAATGAGGTATCTGCCCATGCCTTTGCTTTGCCTTCTCACACCAAAAGTTAGGCATTCTGCACTGTTGATGCACTGCTCAACAAAGTCATCTCTGCTGCTGTGAGACATGGGAAATCATCATCTCCCTTGACTTCCTCAATCATCACACGGGATTGAATAAAACAAAGAGTCGCCACCATTCAATTTAGGTGTGAATGGACACCAAAATATTAAATAAGCACAAAAGGCAATTTTAGGGTAAAAATAACCCTCCTAAAAAAACAACCAGAGATGGGTAAGGGGATTAGGTTATGAACAGGGGAAGGTGTTAGGCACCCCTATTCATCCACACAAGGTGGTTGCCAGGTATTGTTCATGTTTTTCAAAGAAAAAAGGCTTGCTATAAAATTCACAAAAAATCACAAAAAAACAAAAATATATGGTTTTTTCATATGAATAGTCTGATTGATCCAGAACTCTCAAATATGATCATACCGTTCCTAGGGTTTCATGATCAAAATAAAATTGAGATAAAATCAAATAAAATCAATTTAAAGTGAAAACTTCAAAAATCTGGTTTCAAGTTAAATTCTAGAAATCTAGAAAATTATGATTTTTATATAATATTTCAAAATTGAACTTGAATAGTCCAGGACATAGATAAAGCCCAAATTTCACGTTAAATCAAGAAATAAAAACCAAAAATACCCACATTGATGAAGAACATCAAAAGGGGAGAACTTAGACCGTAGGGTCTTCTCTCAATAATGAAAAAGGACACAAAAACCACTTCATGAAACCCTAGAATTTATTTTCAGGCTTTTGGATTCAGATCTACCATATTGATCATGATAGATACAGGATCTTAGCCTAATATCACAAAAATCACGAAAACAGTGCTGTAGGTGCAAATATGTGAAATACAAATTTTATAAAATAGTGGGGATCTCATGCTATAAACATCATAGATTCATGTTATTCATTCAGATTCATCATAAAAACCATTAAAACATGATCAAGATATTTAAAACAGCCACATCTCACAGATTTGAGCACATGGGGGTCTACCCTACGGATCCACCTGTTCTCTTTTCCCCTAGCTCTCTCTTCACGTTTTACGGCTAGAGAGGATTCTTGAGGTACTAGGAGATAGGTTTGGTTACACAAACACAATCAAAGGCTTTATTCTAAAAAAAGGAGAAAACCAGATATGGGGTTCTATTCTAGGGATCCACCTGTTCTCTTTTCCCCTAGCTCTCTTTTCACGTTTTATGGCTAGAGAGACTCTTGAGGTACTTAAAGACAAGTTTAGGAATACTAGATACAAAAGATGGCCTTATTCTACAGCAATAGAGAAGATTCTATTCCATCTAGAATTGAAGACAGAAAATAAAAGGGAAAAGGGACTTACCTGGATTGAGCAAGCAGAGCAGCAAGGGTTCCTCTTCTTCTCTTGGAGCTTCTTAGACTTCAAATTTTCGCGGCCTTTTGCTTAAGGAAAGGCCCTCTATTTATAAGCAAACACAGGGGTATGGTTGGTCCAAGGTTTGGCAAGATAGAGTTTCAGTTTGAGTTAAACACAAGATCATGCCAATCCTTTATCCACAAGGATAAATGAGATAATTCGAACAAATAAATAAGAGAATTCGCTTATCCAAGAGAGATATTTGGGTGCAGATAAGGCTCAAAAATCAAAAAGGTAAAATTCGCACAAAGACCCCCGTGCCCGTATATATATTACGGTCGCGCCCTGCCCGTATTATTAATACGGGCACGCCGTGACCGTATATCAACTGCAGGTATGACTAGACCGTAAACAAAATACGGTCATGACCAGTTTGGCCAGATTTTACACTTTTTTGACCTGTTTCAAATCCCAATTAATATTTTCAATTATTTTCTCATTTTTAGTGCAATTTGGGGTGTCTACAGCTGCTTCCACACAGGCTGCAAAAACCATATGATCATAAGGATGACATCCAAGGCAGGATGTAGACATGTAAATACATACTGAGATCTAGAGAGAGAGAGAGAGAGAGAGATAGAATAGGATGGAAAGAGGGGGATTTACAGGTTTAGATTTTTATTGTTGCTTAATACCCACCAGTTTTGATAAGTGGAGATGGTTTCTGCTGACCCAACACCAAGACAGATACTTCAAGCTTCTTCACTTGGCTCATTATTGTGGCTAGGTTTGGCCCTTGTGTCACTAGAGCTTCCACTTCAACCTGATGATCACCAATTCAGCAAAATGAAAAAGAAAAAAAAAACATAAACAATCAAAGAAAGTTATAAACTCTATTTGCAGGAGGTGAAATATAACAAAAAGGGGAAAAAAGAAGGCCTTTGAAAGCAGAGCAAAATGACAAAAGATGAATAAAAAGGATAAGAGAGCTGGGTAATTTTTTGTCCTTAAAGTTTCAAGGGAAAAGAAAATAAACAACAAAATAAAGAAAACTCCTCAGATCTCTCTGTCACTCTCAAGTAGCACATGGTATCTCTGAAGCAAAGAACTAAACAGATGAAATCAAAGACAACAGAACCCATTTGAAATCTTTTATGCGGGTCTTGATGGTTAATCTTGTAATTTGTGTCAAAGTGAAGAAACATACCTCCGGTTTACAGTCCCTGCAAAGGGACCCAAGTGAATTGGCGAGGCAATTAAAACAAATTGAAAAAGATCATGTAAGTGTACCTAAAGCTGAAAAAAGCGGATGCTAGGTCTTGTTGAAGCAACCTCTTCAACACTGGAAGTGGCCCACAAGGATAATGCCTGGAAATCACAAGAGAAATAATTTATGACAGAATCACAGAAAAATGAGGTTTATGGATTTATATTTGTTAAAAAAAGCACACACAAGTTGTCCTATTGATTTGTGGTGAGAATATTTAGTTATAAACATAAACATTTAGAAAACCAGTCAAGAATCTAGGAATCTCCTGAATTAACTCAAAATAAATAAAGCTAGATTGATAAGCATATACATAGCCGATTTGAAATGCAAAAAGAAAAAGAAACTTTCATTATAATCAATAAAGTTCACACCAGAAAACATAGAACACCTACCACAATAGCATCTATAAAAAATCTGTGCAATCAAGAGGGAACTAGTTCTTTACCACTCCCATTCACATAATTGAATTCATCCTTATCATCTACACAGTTGAGCAAATTAAAAAAGACACAGTACTTTGAAAAAAATAAGTTACACATTAAAACAAAAACATGAAAAATTAACATGAACTTCTGTATGACTTGACAATAACGTATTAATTACCAGCTTCTCGAGATGCTGCTGAGCTTGGATGCAAGACAAAAACCAGAAAAATAACAAAAAAAATGACCTTGTAACTCCTGCATATTATATTAGGTAAAAAGAAGTGATGATCAGGGATTCAAATATAGGGCTTTCAGAGAACTTAGAACATAAACAAATATTTAAAAAAAAATTAGAGAACAAGTGAAGGATTTGATGAAGAGAGCCCCATAGAAAGATTAAAAAGGAAAAAAAAAACTTTATAGAAGGAACAAAAAGAAACGAGCAGAAAATTAATCATTTTGCCATGTTCCATCAAAGATATAAACCTGAGAGGAAGTAACAAAGACCTTTGGGGAAGCATCAGATAGTTCTTGAAGCTGTGGAACAGATATAGGTCTTATGATTGAAGCAGTACGCTGCACTCTAGTTTGAGGGGAATCATGCTTCATGTTTGTGCTCCCAATTACAGTTCTTCCAAGTTGAAGTTTACCAGAATTTGTTTTATATGTTCCCTTTTTAAGATTACTTGTTCCCCTTTTAATATTACTAACTCCAGCTCCAACTTTATGCAAGCCATTTCTTACTCCAGGTGGACACTGCAAATTTCCATTAGGAGCATGTTTCTCCTAAAAACCAAAGTAACTTTCACATCATAAATGCCCAAGAAAACAAATAATGAAGTTGCTGTCAAAGCAAGATTTTAGAAAATAAAAACAGAAATTGGAGATAAATAATCCAACAGTTTTAGGGAAAAGGAAAACTAACCGTGTCAAAAAAACCCAATCTTGGACAATGGCATTCGAAGACCTGAGGGTTTAGGGCTTCGAGAAACATTTGTGGAAGCTGGATTTGGAAGTGCCCCAGTTTCTGTACCAGTTTTCTTCGCATGTTGATTTGGCAAGCTTGTTCCCTCACTTTCAGGTCCAACACAAAGTTGATTTAGTTGATGGTTCCGATGAATTGATAGCTGATTGCCATGTTCATGTATTGATTTCTACTCTCGTCCGCTCTTTTGCAACTTCGAGTCCAACGGTGTCTCGATTGTCAATTAAGAAGCCTAATTATGCTCTTTCTCAGTCTCTCTTCCTTCACAGAAACCCTAATTGCATCTCTCCTGTCCTCTGTGTTTATCCCACCTTCGGCAATCGAGGTGATCTTTCCAGTAAAATTAACAATACCAGCTGTTGCAGAAAGTTATTGCCCAACGGAAATTGCTTCTCATCTGCTTTAGATTCATTATTCGTCCTGTTCACCTCTCTAGCCCTGCCCTTTGCTCTTTTCATCGCTGATGTTGATGTCACGGCTGGAATTAGCTAGGAAGAAATTAGAGACACCATTAAATCGAAATCTTGTAAGACATAGATAGACCTTCAAATCTGCAAAGCTTGATTTGCTGTAAACAGTCTTTGAATGAGGTTTACAAGCACTTTATATAAGTATTGGGAATAGTCATAGATATACCTCCATCAAGCTGCAAAGTTCGATTTGCTTCCTCCTCAAACGCTCTCTGAGCAACTCTGTCTTCAGATCTGCAATGGCTCTCAACAATGTCTCACTTCTGTAAGAAGAAAAATGAAGCAAAGAAGAAGAAGGATGAGGATTCACAGAAAGGCGGAATCGAGAGAAACGAGATGCTAAACCTAATGGATATTTGAAATTTTACCTCACCTTCATCACCTATTGACTTCAAGTAGCGATTTTAGAGTGATATCAGCAACGTCGCTTTGGCACAACGAAGATCAGTCTACAATTTCTAAACTTCGTCTTTGGTTTGGATCCGCAAAATTTGTGAAACTTGTAATCATTAAATTTGTGCGAGAGAGATGGAATTATAGAGGTAGAGAGATCGAAGAGACGAGAGAGCCATGGAGAAAGGACCAGTGAGGTCCTGATAGATAAAAGAATATATGCGACTTTTAGTGGTGGTCCATAAAAGACCGTTGCTAAAGTCACTTATCTCCCGCCGCTGAATCACCCTTTTTTTTGTAGTGCAACCAAAAAAAAAAAAAAAAAAAAAAATGTTCGAAATCGGCTTTAATTAATTTGACACTTTTTATGTGTTGTGGCCTGATTATAACCTATTTCAACCCATTGCTCTGTAGGGATCAATGGTATTATATTTTCCACTATTTCGTTTGTTATTATATGAATTATGAAGCAACTAGCCTCAAGAAATATAATATTTTTGTTCTTAAAAAATTGGGCTTTTTGTACCCGTTTCCCTACATTATAAGAAATTTGCATCTATATTCTCTTGTTTTTAAAATTTGTTATTTTGTCCATCTGTTTAACATAACTGTTGCAATTATACTCGTGACATTAAAGTCCGTTAAATTTTATTGTTTATTTTTACTAAATAACTAAAGTAACCTTTCACAAAATAAAAAATATTTCACATTTACCTTATTGTGAGACATGGAAAATCAATTTAATGACTTCCTGATCATCACACGGGATTGGTTAAAAACAAAGAGTCGCTACCATTCTGTTTAGGTGTGAATGGACACCAAAATCATCAAATAAGCACAAAAAGGCAAATTTAGGATAAAAATAACCTTATTAAAAAAACAACCAGAAATGGGTAAGGGGATTAGGTTATGAACAGGGGAAGGTGTTAGGCACCCCTATTCATCTATACAAGGTGGTTGCCAGGCATTGTTCATGTTAAAATAAAGAAGGCTTGCTACAAAAATCACAAAAAATCACAAAAATACAGAAGTGTATGGTTTTTTCATACGAATAGCCTGATTGATTCAGAACTTTCAAATATGATCATACCATTCCTAGGGTTTCATGATTAAAATTAAATTGAGATAAAATCAAATAAAACCAAAATAAAGTAAAACTTCAAAAATCTGGCTTCAAGTTAAATTCTGGAAATCTAGAAAAATATAATTTTTATAAAATATTGCAGAATTGAACTTATAAAATATTGCAGAATTGAACTTGAACAGTCCAAGACATAGATATAACCCAAATTTCACATTAGATCAAGAAATAAAAACCAAAAATACCCACGTTGATGAAGAACATCAAAAGGGGATAACTTAGACCGTAGGGTCTTCTCTCAAAAAGTGAAAAATAACTCAAAAACCATCTCATGAAACCCTAGAAGTTACTTTCAGGCTTCTGAATCCAGATCTATCATATAGATCATGATAGATCCAGGATCTTAGCCTAATATCACAAAAATCACGAAAACAGTACTGTAGGTGCAAAAGTGGTGAAAAATCTCAACTGCAGGAGAAAAAGAGGATTTCATGCTATAAACAGTAGGGATTCATAGGATCAATCCAGATTCAACATGAAATCATTAAAACATTAGCAGGATATAAAAAATGTAATTTTTCGGCCCAGTTGGATCTATTCCGACTTGAACCGGCCTGAACCAGCCCTTTAAACAATTTGGGCTACCTTAAGCCCATCTTTGGACCATGGGCCCTTATGGGCCCACCAAGACCCCCTTTTGGCCCACATGAGTGGTCCATTTTTGACTGGCCTGTACCAGGCCTATTTTCAATAAACAGGCCCAGGCCCCCTGACCCTTGGCTAATGGGCCAAATCCAAGCCCATTAAGCCCATTGCATGTGTAAATAGTTTAAATAAATAACCAAATGGGTTACCCAATAACCCAACTGGGCCATAGGCCCAACCATGGCAACCCGCGGGTCTTCCAACGGGACCCGGGTCCGACCCACTCCATTAAATAAAAAAGATAAAATCACACTAAAAGGGACCCACACCTCCAGAGGGCCCTGCCAGACCTAACAAGGCAGCATGCTGGTCTAGGAAAAGGGTGAAACTGACTCAAAAACCAGGGAGACCCAAGGGGCCCGTCAGACCGACGGGGCGGACCGGGGTGTCTTCAGGACTTCCCCAGATCGTAACCGAGGACTTAGCTAGAACTTTGAAAAAGCCGCAGACCAGACTTAGACCCGGATAGGGCAAACACCGTGTCTGCCTGCACTCTCAGGTAGTGGTGACTCCGAATGTCCCGAGGCACGCACTGAAGGTGCGCCCGGTGTGCGATCTGGGATCCAGGTTTTAGGTGCGCACAGCTTGGCGACTCTGCTGGGGATACCTCAACCCAGTCGGATCCTGGTTATCAAATGAGTCAACTTAGGTGGATATAAGCAGATTTAGGAAGTACTTCTTTTCCAACCTTAGTGGTTTATGGAACTTATGCAATTACATGGTATTGGGGGATCCTGTCATAAGGACGAGATAATTGCCTAAGGAAAGTGGAATTTAAGCGGTTCCCTGTGACCCTCTACTTACCTGGGGATCCACCCAGACATTGTATTGCATACTGTTCTGTATTCTCACTATAAAAGCGACATTAAGGAACCCTTAATCAGCCCATTATCCGAGAATCACCCGAACAGACACAGCACTTGACCCCACTGCACATACAAGCACCTCACTACACAGTGAATGAATTTTTTAATTGCGTGGGGTGACATGCACGAGGGAGTCTGCATGAATGATCCGAACTGAATGCTGTCTGCACCATGTGAATGCTCTTCTTAACCAAAACCTAGATCTCTTTAGCAGCCACCCTTCTTCAATCGAGAAACTTACTTTTGGGATGGTATTAGCCCTACGCTCCCGTGGCTTGCCGGGGAAAGCAGGGTAAACCCATCTCCCCAGGATTCTAGATTATTCAAGCGCCATCGGTTTCTTGCCATGGTACGCGAAGGGTCTAGTACTTGGCTCAGACCCTTGAAGGCAGGCGCCTTGGGCTGGGTATCCTTCCCCACCTATTACTTCTGATAAACCCTGATGGGAGCATGAACATGAATGAACAAATAGGGGTAAAATCAGTCTGGGGCATTAACCCCCGCTTTTGTTGGTCTTAACCCTAATTTAAGGAAATTAACTCGATTTAATCCTCGCATCCAAGTTGGTCTTGGTTCAGTCGAAAGCCGGCCAGATCAGACAGAAATGGGTCAGAACAGAGGCAGAAAAACCCTAGAGATAGGATTTCAGCCCACCTGCCGAATGGCAAATTTGTACCCTCCTTTTGGGTTCTCAACAACCCTAAAGGTGATTCTCTTTCCAGATTTATTTCGCCCTCGAAGGCAAGTTGTAAATATTGTTTTCAGTCCGACACTAGGGGCAGATGAAAGAGCAGATGAAAGAACAGATGAAAGAAAAGGCCGGCTAAGACCTGAATGCGTTTTCCAAACATTTAAAGGACATAACCCTTAAAACCCCCTAACTTGAGTGCTTGGATAACTGCTTAGGCATTGATTTAATTTTTGCATATCTTGTTGCATGCCTTAGACTAATTTAGAGTTTTTGGTGGAAAACCCTAAATTGACTTGGAATTTCAATCGGATAGTCGGCATGGCTTCTTCACCCTTGACTGAGAGAGTTCGCTTCCCTAGGATAGAGAAGTGTGCCTTCGATACCCCTTGGATCCGTTCTTGGACAAGGCAATTGCAAGGAGATGAACAAAATAAATGGGAACAGAAATACCACATGGGACAAACTCTGTCCCTGTTAAATGTGCCCATTAATTGGAACATGATTCAGGCAGCCCTGCCTTTCTGGGATCCCCAACTTTCACTCTTTAGGTTTGGAACTAATGAGTTGACTCCTACAATTGAGGAATTCGAACTATTCCTCCGATTTCGTGACCATGGAGAACCAGCCAGGCCAAACCTCAAAGATAGCTACAAGAATGAAGCTTGTACTTTCTTTGGCCTACCCAGAAGAGAATTCCAGACTTTAGGAGGTGACCAAGCATTCACGAGGGTCTCTAAAACCTTCCTTGCTGAAAAGATAAGGGATAAAAAGCAGGAAAGACCCCGTGTTTGGTGGGACACCTTCACCCTCGTGGTTCTGTCACAGCTCTTCTTTCCTACTGGGGGAGACACCATTAATTTGGCCCTCATGGAAATTGTAGACCAACTCCAGGTGAAATTTCGAATTACACCATTAATCCTTGCTCAGCTATATCATGCCTTGACCATGACCAAGAACGGAACTAGGAGGTTTCAGGGATGCGCTCCTCTCCTACACATTTGGCTTCAAGATCACCTGATGGTTGCTGAACCTATCAGCGCACGTTATGGGTACGTCCGTGACAATGTCACATTGATGGCCCGAAGAGAGATTAGACCAGACTTACCCTTCAGATAGGACTGGTTTGACCATTTTCTCCAACTGAAAGGAGAAACGGATATAAGATGGGGAGGCACATTTGACCAAACATATACTCTCGTCATAGCTTTCAGGAAAAGACATTGCCTAGCCTTGATGGGCTTGACTCATGCCATGCCATACAATCCGGTTCGAATTTTGAGACAGTTTGGGAAGTCTCAGGGAATACTGATCAAGGATGAGGCGGAAGGTTTAACTGGCCCACTTACATGGGAATTGAAGAAAAAATTGAAGGAATGGCAACACATGCACATACTCCAAGAGGACATTTTCACTGCATCCGACGTTCGTAATTACGAACAATGGATTGCTCGAGAAACTGGCCTAGACAGCCCACCTCCTCTCCATATCGTCACCTCTGACGATATCCCAGTTCCGCCCCTGACACATACAGGGATAGGGTGGCCAAACTGCGGGAATCTCATTCTCGAATCCTCCGTGCATACGTGGATTCCGAGCGTAAAAACAAGCAGGCCAATGAGGCCCTTCAGCAGCAGCTTGACACCATGCGCAGACGCGCAAAAGAGGACCGACGTCTGCGGAATAAACTTCTGCGTGCCTTGAAAAGGCGAGACGTGTCCTCTCATTATGATGATGACCAACCTAGCTAGACTCTGGGTTTGTTTGTTTGTTTTTCAATCATGTAATTGCCTGTTCTAAATTTTGGCATTGTACTTCTTTTTTCATGAAGAATTTTGTGTTAAATTTAATAAAGTCGATTAAGACATCCTCAAATTCCATTTTCAAACAATCTGGCCCCAATCCATCAACTTCAAAACTTTCAGGCGATTTGAATAAAGAACTCGCCAAATTTTTTAATCTTTGAACTCAAGGGTTTTGAATAAAGAACACCCAATTCCTACCCAACTTTCAAATCTTCAGAAATTATCAATTTCAAATTTAAGTCTTTAAGGGTTCGGAATAAAGAACACCCAATTTAAAATTTTCAGGCGATCTGAATAAAGAACTCGCCAAATTCTTTCAAATCTTTAAACTTAAGGGTTCTAAATAAAGAATACCCCATTTTTGCAATCAAACTTTCAGGCAATCTGAATAAAGAACTTACCAAGAGAATCTTTAAATCCAAGGGGTTCTGAGTAAAGAACACCCCATTCTTATCAATTCTCAAACTTTTAAGTTTCAAGTTTAAGTTTTAAAACACCCCATTCTTATCAATTCTCAAACTTTCAAGTTTCAAGTTTAAGTCTTAAAACCCCAGGGTTCTGAATAAAGAACACCCAATCCCTTGAGCTCAGATCACACCCGTTTGATTTATAAGATCACACGGTCAGCCTATGGGGCATTGATGCCACTGGTGTTTAAACCAGAAAATTGGCAGAGGATCGTCCTGGCATAGCATACCCCGTTGTGTGGCACCAAGATCAAGAAACTAAGCTAACGACTAAGGTACGCTCGGGTATTTCTAGCCAAAGTTTGGGGCACTGATGCCACTGGTGTTTAAACCAGAAAATTGGCAGAGGATCGTCCTGGCATAGCATACCCCGTTGTGTGGCACCAAGGTCAAGCAACTAAGCTAACGACTAAGGTACGCTCGGGTATTCCTAGCCGAAGTTTAGGGCACTGAAGCCACTGGTAATTAAACCAGAAAGTTGGTGGAAGATCGTCCTGGCATAGCCTTCCCCGTTGTGAGGCGTCAAAATCAATGGTGATTGAACCAACGACTAGCTAAGACACGCCCGGGAACTACTAGCCGAAGTTAGGTGCTAAAACCATCAGAGATTAAACTGAAAAATGGTTAAGGTACACCTGGATGTTGCTGCTTAGCTCATCCCCTGCGGAGACTTAACATAGTCCAACCTTGTGATACTGAGTTCAAACCAACCTTTTAAACCGGGTTCTCTCCCCCAGCCGCTTGGCTAAAATAGACCAGTTTAAACCGGGTTCTCTCCCCCAGCCGTTCGGCTAAAATAGACCAGTCTAAACCGGGTTCCCTTTCCCAGCCTGTAAGCACCTCATTTTTGCGCTCCCGGAAAAGCCGGAAATGCAAAACCCGGCTGAAAAGTCAAACCATAAGGGGTGAAAATTTGACTTTTTGATCCAGTGATAATTGGCCACCTTGATTTATCTTAGTGGATAGAGAATCCCGACACGGTTCCAACGCAACTGAGTTTGCTGGAATTGGAGTCCGGATAAAGGATCTATGAGCCGGTCAAACTTGAAGGGGAGCAGAAAGTTGACTTTCTGCTAAACCCCGAATCAACTGCTTAAGCTTATGCCAATGGATAGAGGGCTCCGATACGATTCTAACGCAACTGAGTTTGCCCGAATCAGAGTTCGGATGAAGAAGATATAAACAGTTGAAGTTTTAGGGCAGCGTGCCAGAAAACTGCACACGTGGCAAAAGTCTGCACACGTGGCAGGCAGCAGAGCAAAAAGGTCCGAGGGATTAAATCTGTAATTACCCAAATCAGTGAAAAATATCTCAATGGTAAAGCTGCAGATATCCAAGAGTATCAGGGACTAGATCCATAAGCATCAAAACTTGAGAAAATATCCCAGGGACCAATCTGTAAATATCCAAAAGTATCAGGGACTAAATCTGTAAATACCAAAAGTATCAAGGACTAAATCTGTAAATATCCAAAAGTATCAGGGACTAAATCTGTAAAAATCCAAAGTTCCAAGGACCAATCCGTAAATATTAGGATTTGATCATGATTTCTGTCCCCTATGGGCATGCATGGGCATCACCCATGCATGCCACCCCTCATACATCTCTCTCTCCCTCTCTCTCCCACATGGGCATCATCACCATCATACATGCATTCATCATGCATACTTTTTCTCTCTCTCCCCCTAATGATTAATGTTCCCTATGCATGCACCTTCCCATGCATCATGCATAAGCATGCATCTCTCTCTCTCTCTCTCTCTCTCTCTCCCATGATTGTGCCACCCATGCATGCATGCCCATCCCACATGCCACATAATAAAACCCCCCAAAGCCACATACGTAGGGGGGCTCTCCCATTTTGGTGCAGATTTTTCTCTTCAAGGCATTTTTCCTCTCCAACCTCTTCACCTCTCCCAAGCTCTCTTTCTTTCCCTCTCTTCTTCTTCATTCTTCACCCAACCAACCAAAGGAGAGTTGCTGGTGGTGTTTTGAAGGTTCTGCTCCAGCAGCCGTCCAAGCCTCGAGGAAGTGCAAGCATACCATTCAAAGGTCATTTCGACCATAAGGTAATGTTCTTTACCACATTTTGTTCAATATAAGTGAAAATGAGCTTGTTTGGAGCCCTTTTTGGGTTGATCGATGTTTAAGGACTGTTCGGGAGTATAGCCTCACCTTTTGGCTCTCTTTCTTCTTCATTCATGCTCTCACAAGATAGTCTAGCTCCCATGGTAAGGGGGGGTCCATGCACATGATTTTGAGAGAGGATGAAAGGGTGTTTTTCGCATACCTTTAAGAGGCTTTTAGATGCTATTTTGTCATGCATTATTTCATTCAAGTGGGGAGCATGTTCCTCTCATTTCAATTCTTTTGTACCCCTTAAACTATCCCTCTAGCCCCTTCTCTTGACTTGTTTTACATTTCAGCTCCATACTTGTTTGATATGGCATGATAGATAGGTGCTTAGATTTAGGTTTCTCTCATTTAAGTTTAGAAATAAGTCCCCTTTGCATTTGCTACTGTTCTAAGATTCTTAATGTGTCTTTAGGTTCCTTTAGATGTTTAAAGCATGATAAAGATCTAGACATGCATGAGAAGCATGCTTTGATCACTTATTTACCTTTCATGGTATTTGAAGTGAAGTATGTATATGTCCAAATATTAGTTGCTGTTTTGTGTACATGAAGTTAACCCCATCTTTATTTACGTATCTCATGTGTATATGTGTATTCTTACCCATTAGAAGCATGCTAATTCTAGCTTATCTATTTTGCCACATGATATTTGTCCAGGTGAGCACACACTTTTCATTTTTGTGCATGTGAAATATGAAGATGCTTGTGTTCTTTTTGTGGTTTGAAGCATGTGGTCCCATGTTCATTTGATTGGCTTTTATCCATGCTAATGAGTTGCTGATTTTCTAAAATAAAGAAGACCAAGATAGGGACACATAGGTCCCTGTTTCTTTATCAAATGTGGTTCAAAGGGAAGAGAAGGCAAGCTTTTAGCCTTCTCCCATTCTCTTGGTTTCAAAACCTCAAGAAGGAGGCCATATGTCTCTATGTGAACCACCGTGGGCCCACACAGGGGCCCACACAGCCCCTAGAACATCCTAGAAGACCTAGAAACCCAACCCCCTTGGAAAAATCAGAAAACAAGCCTCTGTATGTTGATCCGGCAACTCAGGCCGGATCAACTGAAATCCATGTGTATCCGGCTAAAGATGCCGGATACACAGAATCCCATGTGTAGCCGGCTAAAGATGCCGGATACACAGAACCCTGTGCGTAACCGGCATCTCAGGCCGGCTACACTGCCAGATTGTATTTTCGCTATTTTTGTGCTTGGTTTGACCGAACCAAATAAACCAGAAGGGTTTCCGGGTCACCTGAAAACCCAAGATGGGCCATGGACCGACCCAGTCCAAATCGATTTCCGGCGGGCCTTCCAACGGGGCCCACCAAGCCCGACCAACTTAGTTGTACTTAAATAAAGACAATTAAAAGAATTGAGTGGGCCAAACCCTGTGAGGCCCATCAAAGCCCAATTGGGGCAACATGCATGCTTAGATCTAGGCTTGGTTTGGCCCAGACCAAGGGCAGGGCCTATCGGGCCCACCGAGCCCATTAACCAACAGAGGTCAGGGTTTCAAAACCCTAACTCAGGAAGTCTTGGGCTTTCAAGCCCAAGCCCAGGTAAAGGGCCCCAAGCCCAATGCTTGGCCCATTTTTGGCACCGATAAGAAAGATAATCAAAACTACTCGGAAACCAACTGTGTGGCCCACTCAAGGGCCCACGAAGCAACCCGGCCCACCTTTGCATGAAATCCACTTAAATAAACAAACTTAAACTTTAATGTAAAATCAATTCACTTAAACCAAAAGCCCAAAGGGCCTCTCAGGCTAGACTGAGGCCCACCAAGGAACACGTGGGCTCAACCAAGCCCACCAAGGACACCGTGGGCCTCCCAACGGGGCCCACCCAGTCAGACTCAAACAACTTAAGTTAAGAAAGATAAAATCAATTAAAGGGACCCGCACCACTCTGGTGGTCCCGCCAGACTTAACCAAAATTGCCTCTCGGATTAGGAATCGGGTGAGACCAAAGTAAGCTGACTCAAACCAGGGAACCCACGGGACCCGTCATCCGACGGGATGGACTGGGGTGTCTACGGAATTTTCCAGACCACAACCGAGACCCCACTTAGAATCTCAAGCCGTAGACCAAAGCCCAATAGACAAGATTAGGCACCCAGGTGTCCGCCTGCACCCCATCAGGCGGTGGCGACTCCGAATTCCCCCGTGCCGCGTTTCCCACGCGCGCACACAGCCCTTTGGCTAAAATAGACCAGTCTAAACCGGGCTCTCTCCCCCCAGCCGTTTGGCTAAAATAGACCAGTCTAAACCGGGTTCTCTCCCCCAGCCGTTTGGCTAAAACAGACCAGTCTAAACCGGGTTCCCTTTCCTAGCCGTTCGGCTAAAACAAACCAGTCTAAACCGGGTTCTCTCCCCCAGCCGTTTGGCTAAAACAGACCAGTCTAAACCGGGTTCCCTTTCCCAGCCGTTCGGCTAAAACAGACCAGTCTAAACCGGGTTCCCTTTCCCAGCCGTTTGACTAAAATAGACCAGTCTAAATCGGGTTCTCTTCCCCAACCTTTGGTTAAAACAGATTAGTTTAGGGTTTCCTTTCCCAGCCGTTTAGCTAAAATAGATCAAGCTTAAGAGTCCCTATCATTTTCAAAATAATTCAAACAAATTAATCCTTGATCCTTCTTTACAGTTAGAATACATCAATAATCATGTATTATGCCTTTAATATAAGTTGCACTAATATCCACTGATTGCCTTTCAAGGTACCAAAATTGCTTCTCGAAGCCCTTACCTGTTAAGATCCAGAAGAAGACTTGAGATGGAGCAGCCAAGGGAACAGACCTCGTCAGGACAGGATCAGGCAGAGTCCAGTCAGACACAAATAGTGACTGGTCTACAACAGAGGATTGACAGTATGGGGACTATTATTCAAGAGTTAATGGCAGAATTAAGAGAACTCAGGATGACTCCCCCAGCTGCACCAGTGACCCTGCAGCAACCAATTGCTCCACCGCAGATGGATGCTCCACCACCATACCCTGTGTACCCAGCTCCGTTGGTACCACCTCCACCTCCGCAAGCTGTGCCTCTTCCATAGATTATTGCACCTACTCAACTGGGGCAAGAAGAGGAAGATTGGTATAGAACACAACAGGCCCAATTCGATGAAAAGATGGCAGCCACTAAGGTAGAGGTAGATGCTTTGCGTGAAGAACTGAAAAGTCTATGACCCAGTGCGGTCCCCATGGAGGCTACTTTAGACAGCCTCTGCTTCTTCTCCGATGTTCAACTTTCACCGAAATTCAAGTGCCCTGACTTGCATCAGTTTGATGGCACCGGGTGCCCATTAAACCATCTAAGATCATACTCTGGAGATATGTGTCAATATGCCAAAGATGAAAAAATTATGATACAGTTCTTTCAGAGATCGCTGACAGGAGCAGCATACAATTGGTTTTTGGGTTTGGATAAGACTAAAATCAAGAGTTGGAATGACTTAGCTGCCAAGTTCATCCAGCAATACCGATTGAACAGTCAGATAGTTCAGACCAGGGCAGAGTTACAAAGGCTCTCCAAGAAGAATCAAGAGTCAGTACGAGAATATGCCAAGAGATGGAAAGAATTGGCGACCCTAGTCCAACCCCCACTACTTGAACAGGAGATGACCTCCTTGTTCATTGCATCACTTGGACAGCCATTCTTTTCCCTGCTACTGGGGCAAAGTACTTCTAACTTCAATGACTTGATTCTGACGGCAGACAGGATTGAAGATGCTGTAAGGGCTGGTAAGATAGATGGTAGTGGTCAGGGCCCTACACAGAGGAGGCCTGCGACAGGACAGAATAGTGGGATCCAGGGGCAAGAGCCTAGGAGGCAGGAAGCCCAGGCTGTTAATTATATACAGCCAACACGGCCCTATCACATTGCCCAGAGGAATGAAAGTCAGGGGCAACCTTTGAGAAGGACAAGAGAGGAGGCAGAGGCAAGGATGAAAAGGGTGTTTACCCCGCTGCCTTATGCACCTGCAGAACTATTGGCTACATTGCTGAAGAAGGGGTACCTTCAAATCAAGCCTCCCAATCCTAGAATGATCAACTCACGAAGTTATAATGCAGCAGAGAGATGCGAGTATCATTCTGGAACTCCCGGGCATTCAACAAATCGATGCTGGGATTTGAGGCATGACATACAGGATCTGATAGACAGTAAGAAGATCTCTGTAGATCCCCCAGCACCAGCAGCACCTACTCCTCCTACTGGTACAGCCACTAACCCCCTCCCAGACCATAATAAGGCTTCTGGCAGCGGAACAGTACATCAGATCACCAGTGATCAAGGCAGTGAACTACAGGTTGACCCGTCCTTACTGATTGGACGACCGGGGCAAGTTGTCAAGATTCATCTCCAAGAAGGGGCAATCTGTCAACAGATACATGTCATTAATGAAGAGGAGAATGAAGAAACCTTCATGGGGTTCCTTCTGGTGCATTTCAACTTTCTCGAACCAGAGCCTTTCTATCCTCCACCTGTCCCAAACTCACCCCCATTGAACATCTTCGACATGATGAACCCATTCAATGAGCCTGTGGACTTCCTATTGGAACCACCCACCCTTAACTTACACCAACTTCACCTTGACCCAACCTACTCCGCTGTACCTCCACCTTACCAATTCCTACCCATGTACCATGATTCTACCATCACTTCCACTGAAAGAGAAGTCGATTGGATCACCCGTTCTGGTCGATACATAAACCCTAACCCTCCACCTGCACTAGAGGGAGAGACTAGTGAAGAAAGAACAAGGAAAGAGAAAGGTAAGGATGTGGCCGCTGAAATGCCACAGACCCATAAGAAGAAAGGGAAGGCCCCAGGAGAAGAGATTGAAAGACTCCACTATAGTGTCTTCACTCCGGAGTATGATCTAGTGCAGCAGTTGAATAAGACACCAGCCCAGATATCCATTATGCGTCTCTTATTAGATTTAGACAAACATAAAGACGTACTTATGAAAATACTGGGTGATACTCATGTGCCGGACGACATCAGCCCCGAGCAGCTAGAAACAGTAATGTCTATAATTGCTACGCCAGAAGCAATCTCTTTTTCCTCAGCCGACTTGCCCCCTGAAGGTCATAATCACACAGAGCCTCTATTTATCACTGTAAGATGTTCCGACTTAATAGTGAGACGGGTCATGATAGATAACGGGTCAGCTCTGAATATCTGCCCAGTCAGGACCTTCCACAGTCTGCAGCTAAACGCTGATTTGATCAAACCTAGCTCCAACAATGTCCGCGGGTTTGACAATGCCAAGAAGGATTCCCTTGAGGAAGTTACTCTGGAAGTTACAATTGCTGAGAGGGCCTTCTTCATTACTTTTGAGTTGATGGACATCAATGCCTCCTTTAATTTGCTGATTGGAAGACCTTGGTTAGATCAAGCAGGGGCAGTCCCGTCCACCCTACATCGAATGATCCGATTTATTTCGGGAAATCAATTGATCACGGTGCATGCAGAAAATCACAGAGAATTTGAACAAGGAGGGGTACCTGTGATTGATTATGAGCTGCCTACTTTCTTGAACTTTCAAGCCATTGAAATGGTGCAAATAAACCGCATCCCTACTCCTCTGCAATCAGACTTGTCCCGCAGAAGGAACAGGAAAAGCATGTTCGGTGCTGCTGAATGCGCCGACTGGGGCCTCCGAGTAGGAGATGGTTTGGGCAAATATAAGCAAGGCATCAAGTCTGCAATCCAGCCATGTGACAAATCTGTGGGCTTTGTGTGCGCGCGTCGGAAACGCGGCACGGGAAAATTCGGAGTCGCCACCGCCTGATGGGGTGCAGGCGGACACCTGGGTGCCTAACCTTGTCTATTAGGTCTTTTGGTCTGCGGCTTTGAGATTCTAAGTAGGGTCTCGGTTGCGGTCCGGGGAAGTCCGTAGACACCCCGGTCCACCCCGTCGGGTGACGGGTCCCTTAGGTTTGTCCTGGTTTGAGTCAGCTTAATTTGGTCTCACCAGATTCCTAATCCGATAGGCAATTTTGGTTAAGTCTGGCGGGACCACCAGAGTGGTGCGGGTCCCTTTAATTGATTTTATCTTTCTTAACTTAAGTTGTCTGAGTCTGACTGGGTGGGCCCCGTTGGAAGACCCACGGTTATCTTGGTGGGCTTGGCTAAGCCCACATGCCTCTAGTGGGCCTCTGTCTAGCCCTAGGAGACCCTTTGGGCTTAGGTTAATGAGTTGATTTTTACTTAATTGTCCCATTTGGAGTTTAAGTATTTTGCATGTAAAAAGGTTGGTCTGCATTGATTTGAGGGCCCCTGAGTGGGCCCCCATGGTGGATGCCAAAGCATTTTTAATTTATCTTGTTTATATTTGCCAAAGTCTTTTGGACATTGGGCTTGGGGCCCGTAGTCCAGTTTTGGGCTTGAAAGCCCGAATCCCATGAAGTTAGGGTTTAAACCCACCTTTGGTTTGGTTCGTGGGCTTTGGCGGGCCCGATAGGCCCTTGCCCTGGGTCTCGGCCAAACCACACAATTTAAACATCATTCCTCACATCAAGGCTCGGGTGGGCTGCATTGGGTTTGGCCCATCCGATTCAATCGGTTCATTTTATTTAACTTGCTTATTTACATGCTTTGTGATTTATCGGGCTTGGTGGGCCCCGTTGGAAGGCCCACAAGTGTTTCCAATTTGGACCGGTGGTCCAGGTCCCAAGTTGGGTTTCCGGGTGACCCGGAAACCCTATTGGTCCACTTGGTTTGGTTCAAACCATCATAAAATTCGGCAAGGAACCCCAAAAAGACATAAAATTGCATTTCTGTGTGTATCCGGCCTTAGTTGCCGGATACACACAGGCCATAGGTGATCCGGCCTGAGTTGCCGGATCACCTCAAAAATGGCCTTTTCGGGCTTTGGGCATTGGGGTGGGTTCCTGGGCTCCCTAGGGGTCTTCTATAAGTTATGTGGGCCCTTGGGAGGCCCACATTGGTTCACGTGAAGCCATATTGTTTCTCCTTTGGGACTTTCAAAACTAAACCCAAAGAGGGATGGGTGGAGGCCTCCTCTTCCCTTTCTCCTGTACTGAGACCAGCACATAAACAGGGATCAAGCATCCCTGTTTTGGGTATCTGTAGACACCCCAAATTGCACAAACAATCATCAAAAATCATTATCTCCTGGAAAGCCAGCACAGAATTTGAAGAAAATAAACTTTTACCTGTATCCGGATACTCAATCCGGATACAAGTACCCCTTCCCGTATCCGGATACTCATACCGGATACATGTGAGCCTTAGCGTATCCGGTACCATGTACCGGATACCTTAAGGCCCTTTGTTATCCGGTCTCATATACCGGATACCTTAAGTTTGCCCAAAATTAGGGTTTTCCGAGAGCTTTTCACTTTTACCATCATGTCCCTCATTAAATGAGGGGAAATAGCGGAAATAACCTTAGGGTTTAGGTTGGAGGGGTTCTAGACATTAATTTGTGTCTACCAATGACCTTAGCCCTTGCCTATAAATAGGAGCCTCCTCCTTGAGCAAAAGGGCACACAACTCTTGTTTTGAATTCTCGCAAAGAAGAACTCCAAGAGAAGAAGGAAACCGCTGTGGAATCGCCTCCAGAACTCAGGTAAGCCTCAACTTTTCTTTTTATTTTCTGTCTTTACATTCCTAGATCTAGATCTCTTCTTCTACCTTTCTGTAGTATAAAGCCTTGTTTGCATGTGTGGAAATCCTTCCCTGGCTCAAAGTATCTCAAGACTCCCCTAGCCGTAAAACGTGAAGGCGGATCTAGGAGAAACGAGACTAGGGATTGACCCTAGTGCTAGAACCTATGTAGCATAAGGCCCTTTTGATTGATTGTAAACCGTTCCATATTCAAAGTACCCTTGATTATCTTAAAGAGAACAGAGGGAAACGATAATGGAACGGAACCCTAGGCTATGCTAGAACCTATTTTATTGAATCTATATGCATGTGTATGGATCTTGCTAGGTTTTTTTCACTTTTGCACACATATCACTATTTTGGCGGGATAGGCTCATATTTGGGGTTTATTGCATTTATTGTGATAAATCTCAAATAAACGGCCTCAATCAATTCTGGAATGCCTTTCGGATGATTTTGAAGTATTTGTGTTCATCTTACACGAATTTCATTTTTTATCAATTTTCGGATTTGGATTTTACTCAAAAATGGCTTAGCTTGACAGCACCTGTACCCTTACTTCGGACATCCGTAACTTCATCATCCGGATGAATTTTGGGGCGATTCCAGAACCATGGGAAAGGTGAGACTGTCTAGTTTATGTCCACCAAATTTCATGAATTTCTGTCTAGCCGATTTTTGACACCTCTCTGTCGAAGTTAAGTGGACAGTTCAGGTCCAAGTACAGAACTTGTCACTTCGACGGACCGCCATGTGTTCGTTTTAAGTCCGATTCGAGTGATTTTTATTTCTGGGTACTCCTTTATGAGTCTATTTTCAAATCCAGTTGGTTTCATAATTTTTGGATTCCATTTGAATTATTGGTAGCCGATTTACTCAGAACTGCTCATTTGCATTTTTCTGGGTAAATCTGTGATCTTCGGGGCCTGTTCGGGAGACCACCCAAGGCACACCCGAAGGGATTTTTGTATGAGGCTAGTTTCTGTTGAAAGATGTCCATACAGACTTCAATCACACCAAATTTCACGGATTTCTATGTAGTGGATTTTTCTAGACAATTTTCCAAAGTTGCCCACTTACCACTTTTAAAAATCCCCAACAGCAACTTCAAAGGAGCATAACTCCTAGATTTTTCATCGGAATGAAGTGAAATTTTGCATGAGACTCTTGTTTACCCTAATCTTTCAAATGGATTTGGTTTGAGTCAATTCAGAATTGGATTTGAATGATTTTAAGGCAAATGGCATACTTTTTACCGAATTTTCCGGATTTGATTTAACTTGGTTTTATGCAACCTCTACTTTGATTTCCATCTTTTGAAATACTCCAGAAGTGATATTGACATAAGAGAAGATCTAAAATCCATTTGGATCTTCATGTGAAAATATCATACATTGTTCCTTTTTTAAGGGCTTTTTCATGATTTTTAGCAAGCTTCTTTATTTTTTGCATGAACATACACTTGGCAACCACTTCGTGTGGATGAATGGGAGTGCCTAACACCTTCCCCCGTTCATAATCTAATCCCCTTACCCATCTCTGGATTTGATTTTCAAGTAGGATTATTTTTATCCTAGAATTTGTCTTTTGGCTATTTTTGCTACTTTTGAACTCTTAGGTGTCCATTCTCACCCCAAAATCATGAATGGTGGCGACTCTCCAAATTTTTGCGTTGAGCCCGTGTGTTGACGGAGGGATGATCACTCCGGTGATTTTTTCCCATGTCTCACAACTGGCGACTCCACTGGGGACTTGTGGATTTAAGCCTATTTGTGTATATTCATGCTTTTTCTTCACTTTTGAATGCTTGCTATTTTGCTTTTTGTGATTATTGTTGTATCTTAAATCTGAATGGGATGCTTAAAATTTTTCATCGATAAGGGCATGGTTATGTTGCTTGATTTGGTTTAAGGGAAAAACCCACATTGTTATATGACTTTTGCTATATTATGTGTTAACATTGGTTTTGGGGTTAGAATACCATGAAAAAATATACAATATTGGAAATCTGGAAATTTTGTGTTTGTCTTGGTTGTTCAAGCATGTTTCCCATGAATAAAATATGTTTTGTGCTCAATGTTTGCTTCATGCCATGCTTGGGATTTTGGGGGTATGATGACATGATTTGAGCGGGAAAATAATGAGCAAAAATCTGTAAATACAGTAGCCATTAGGATGGTTTTCAAGCATGTTTTCCCTCATTAAAACACTTTGGTATCATGTCAAGTAGTTGCTAAATTTTTTGGGCATTAATTTGGGGTATAAGGGAAGCACTTTTGAGCATGAAAATTCTGGAAATTTCAGTGTATATTTGGGGGATTTCAAGCATGTTTTACCTCATTGAAACACTTTTGAACCATGCCAAGTAAGTGCTAAAATTTTAGGCTTCAATTTGGGGTAAATGGTACACTTTGAGCATGAAAAAGAGCATGAAAATCTGGAATTTTAGGAATGCTTTTGGGTTTCAAGCATGTTTACATGATTTAATTGTTGTTTGTGCAAATAACATGTTTTGTATACCACTTTTTGGGCATGTAATATTTTTGTGCATATTGGGTGCTTGCTTGCTTGTATTTAGCTTCATTATTTTTGTCATATGTACCTTGGCTTGAAATTGAATGCATGGCTACGAAAAAGAGTGGCAAGGGGCTGGGACGTTGTGAATGTTACCACAATTTAAAATTGCACTTGAGCACTTGAAACAATTTGCACAGCCTACCCTTTACCTATTAGGAAGTTGAACCATAAATGTGTGTAGCTTGGCGCACCGAGGTCGTGACTTCGGAAAGCGAAAGTGAAAACATTTACCTTAGAATTTGAGTCAATGATGTGATGACAATGGGATCTGTGATTCGATTCCGGGCATCACTAGACTTGAGTTCTAAGTTGCCAATTAAGCCAAAACCCAAAAACCATACGCTTGAAGGTGGAGAAACACGTTTTTGGCTAAAAGCACACAATTGCGTTTGGGGAATTGGGTGTAAATGTGGGAAGGCCGTTTGCATGTTTTACAGGCCAAGGTATAATGTGAATACCATATTGAATGAAGGTAATACAAGGTGGCAAGGTAAAGCCATGTCCTTTTCTTAAATTTGAGGAATTTTGCAAGTGTGATGTCCAAACCCGATTTGGGGCAAGTTTTGAAGGTCAAATTAAGGTGAACATCAATTGGGAATGAAAAGAATCAAATCTGGTGAAAAAAATGAGTCAAAAAGGGCCATTTCGGCAATAACCGGCAACTCAGGCCGGTTAATAACAACCCTGCTCATATCCGGTATATATTTCTGGATAAAAAGGCATATGCGTGAATCCGGTTATGGTAACCGGATACAATAAGGCATATTATTATCCGGAATGTTATACCGGATACGTTCAAAAATGCACAAATTGGCTTTTCAGCCCAAGTTTTCAGAATAAAATGCCTAAAACACTGTGGATAATCCTTAGGCACCCCGAAAAGAACATAAGAAATGTTCCCAAAAATACAAAAAAAAAAAAAACAAAAAAAAAAGAATAAAATAAAATATTCTTTCAGGATTTAACCTAAGTTTGAAAATCAAAGAGGAAACCAAGGTGTCATATTTTTGACACCAACTCAACTCAAACATGTGTCAGTCAAACTCTGGAACTTGAAAACTGAGAAAATTCAGCAAATTTGAAGAAAAAAAAAAAACCTTTGGTTGGTTATTTTTATCAATCAAATCAAAAAAAAAAATGAAAACCTCGGTTGGTTATTTTTATCAATCAAATCAAAAAAAGTGGGACTTGGAAGCCCTAGAATATTCCATGAAAACCTTGGTTGGTTATTTTTATCAATCAAATCAAAAAAAGAAAAATGAAAACCTTTGGTTGGTTATTTTTATCAATCAAATCAAAACATTTGTGGGATACTTGGATAGAGTAGTCCAAGACACCTTTGGTTGGTTATTTTTATCAATCAAATCAAAACATTTGTGGGATACTTGGAAGCCCTAGAATATTCCAAGACACCTTTGGTTGGTTATTTTTATCAATCAAATCAAAACATTTGTGGGATACTTGGATAGAGTAGTCCAAGACACCTTTGGTTGGTTATTTTTATCAATCAAATCAAAACATTTGTGGGATACTTGGATAGAGTAGTCCAAGACACCTTTGGTTGGTTATTTTTATCAATCAAATCAAAACATTTGTGGGATACTTGGAAGCCCTAGAATATTCCAAGACACCTTTGGTTGGTTATTTTTATCAATCAAATCAAAACATTTGTGGGATACTTGGATAGAGTAGTCCAAGACACCTTTGGTTGGTTATTTTTATCAATCAAATCAAAACATTTGTGGGATACTTGGATAGAGTAGTCCAAGACACCTTTGGTTGATTATTTTTATCAATTAAATCAAAAAATTTGTGGGATACTTGGAAGCCCTAGAATATTCCAAGACACCTTTGGTTGGTTATTTTTATCAATCAAATCAAAACATTTGTGGGATACTTGGATAGAATATTCCAAGATACCTTTGGTTGGTTATTTTTATCAATCAAATCAAAAAAAAATGAAAACCTTGGTTGGTTATTTTTATCAATCAAATCAAAAAAAATTGGGACCCTTGGAAGCCCTAGAATATTCCATGAAAACCTTGGTTGGTTATTTTTATCAATCAAATCAAAAAAAAAAAAAAATTGGGACCCTTGGAAGCCCTAGAATATTCCAACTCAAAAAAAAAAAAAAAAAAAAAAAAAAAAAAAAAAAAAAAAAAAAAAACAAACAAAAACAAAAACAAAAAATTTTTTTGGCTGGTGTTCACCTAACCTACTGGTTTACATATATAGGGGTGTGACTCAAGCTAAGTGGAAGCTAACATGTTCTATTCATTTTTTCCCTCAGGTACATTTACACTTATTGGCAATCATTGCTCCCGTGACCAGATCCAAAGCAAGAACAATGAATACTGAAGAGAACCAAGCCTAAGCTACCGTCCCTGCTCAGGACTTTACTCAACTGCAGGAGCAAGTGGCCGGTCTGGCCAAAATGCTGGGGGACCTACTGGCGGCTCAGGCCCAACAGGCCCAAGCCCCGAACCAGGCATCTACTTCCCATCAGGCACCACCACCTCAGGCCTACATTCCACCTCCGGTTCAGCCCATGCCTGAGCCCATTTCTGAACCAGTCCCTGAACCCATTCTGATCAGGGAAAATATGGCGGAGTCTGAGAAAGAGCTGGAGAAAGAAAAGGCCCGAGATGAGATGGAAAAGAAAATGCTACTGAGGATAGAAAGAATCCAGGCAGAGCTGAAAGAGGTGAAGGGGGGAGGCAGCCATGCAGGCACCACCTTCGAGGACCTGTGCATGTACCCGGACGTCTGTCTACCGGCTAAGTTCAGGTGCCCGGATTTTGACAAGTTTGATGGCACGGGCTGCCCATTAAGCCATCTGAAACTATACTGCGGGGCCCTGTGCCAGTTTGGCCGGGACGATGGAATACTGATCCAGCTCTTCCAGAGGAGTCTGACCGGGTCAGCCCTTCGGTGGTTCGCTACAGTGGACCATGGAAGGATTAGAAGGTGGAAGGACTTGGCCGATGCTTTCCTGGACCAGTACAAGTTCAACTCTGAGATCGTGCCGGACCGGTACGACATGATGAGGATGACCAAGGGGAAGGATGAACCGGTACGGCAGTACGCCAAGAGATGGAGAGAGGCCGCCTCCCAGGTCAGGCCACCTATGGAAGAGCCGGAGATGATCTCCACATTTATGGGCACACTGGGGCAGCCCTTTTACAACCATCTGGTGGGCCAGATCACCACCAACTTTGCAGCCCTGCTACAGGTAGCGGACCGGATCGAGGAAGGGGTCAGGTCAGGACGGCTGATAGACTACTCTACTCTGACGGGGTAGTCTGATTCCTCGGCCTCCATGGCCCAGAAGAAAGGGGCCGGATTTAAAAAGACGGGGGCCCGAAAAGAAGGGGAGGTGAACCTGGTCCAGGCTCCTCCAGCCAAGAAGCCACTGCACGTCAACATCTCGGCACCCCAACAGGCCCAGCAGACCCCGCAGTCGTACCGGACCCCGCTAAATGTCAACTTCTCTCCCTCTGTGCCAGCTAACACAAGGACGACTTTTTCTAAGGAGGAGCGGGATGCCTGGTTCGCAGCAAGAAAGAACCGGGTTTTCACCCCTCTACCCATATCTCTGTCCCAACTACTGCCAACCCTGCTGAAAGGGGAATACTTGACTCTGAAGGAGCCTAACCCGAATGCCACCAGGGGAAGAAATTTTGACACATCGGTCACCTGTGACTTCCACATGGGTGCACCGGGGCATTCTACAGATACCTGCTGGGTATTGAAGCATGCGGTCCAGGACCTGTTGAACCAGAAGGCTTTGGTCTTTAACACTGCTGCACCCGCCCCGTCGGGGAATGATATTGGGCAGAATCCTCTGCCTTACCACAATGGGGCAGGCCCATCCAACTCCATCACTGCCATATCCACCACCAGAAGGCCCTTTGACCCATCACAGCTCATAGCTCCCGTGGGGACCACGGTCCAGGTCCGATTTTTCCCAGAAGAGGAAGAAGAGGAGATCAACATGGTCTCCCAAAAAAATAATACAGCTGCTGAGGACATAAGTTCCTCTTTGAACCGGGTCTCATCTCTTATGACCCAGATGAATACTGCAAGGCCCGCATTGGTCTTCAATTGCAGTCCACCCACTTGTTCCCCATCCAAGCCGTCTAAGGCTCCACTGGTCATCAATCTTGACCCCACCACTGCTTCCATCACTTCTTCTGTCCCCACCAAATCCAAACTTCAACCCCTGGTTGTAAATGTGCAGCCAGCCCATACTATCCCTAAACCGGCCCATACATCCCGGTCCAGACTCCAGCCATTAGTGGTTAACATCCCTAAACTAGCCTATTCTGAGGCCGCTGTACCATGGAATTACAGCGAGGGAATCACGGCTACGGTTCCAATGGTCAGGAACCAGAACCAGGAGGAGGTGAACCTCATGACGAGGTCGGGGAGATGTGCAGGGGGTGAAGAGAAAGAAAAGGAGACAGAAGTAGAAAAAGAAAAAACAGAAAAAGAAAATGAAGAAAAAAGAAAACAAAAAGGAAAAAATAAAGTGGGAGAAGACACCCCCCAGGGTGCAGACAATGAGGCAGCCGACCTCATAAAAATAATAAAGAAAAGTGAATTCAATCTTGTGGATCAGCTGAACAAGGTCCCGGCCCAGATTTCAATACTGGGCCTTTTGCTGAATTCTGAAAAGCACAGGGATGCATTGTTAAGGGTGCTACAGAGTGCACACGTATCCCAGACCATTGATCCGGACCAGCTTGGTAAAATGGTTGGTCAAATCTTGTCACATAATGTGATAAGTTTCTCGGAGGGTGAGATCAGCCCAGGTGGGTGTTATCATGTGGACCCTTTGCACATCACTGTGCTTTGTAAGGGCTGCATGGTTGCACGGGTTTTAATTGACAACGGGTCGGCATTAAACGTTTGCCCGTTAATCACTTTTACCAAGCTGGGTCTGGACCAGTCAAGAATCAAAAGAAATGGGCGGATAGTAAGGGCTTTTGATAGCTCCAAGACCCACTCCCTAGGGGAGATTGAACTGCCGGTCACAATTGGGCCGAATATCTTTAACATCACATTTGAGGTGATGGATATACCCGCAGCCTTCAATCTGCTCCTAGGAAGGCCGTGGATACATTCGGCTAGGGCAATACCATCCACGCTCCACCAGAGGGTGAAATATATAAGAGGGCAAAGGGTGATAACAGTCCTAGCCGAAAACTTGGTACCGCCCATTGTGTCACCTGATGTACCCTTGATCAATGTGGACCTAACTGTCGACAAGATTGCATTCCACTCATTCCAATTTGAGGCGGTCAATTACATACCTGGGGGGTGTGAGAAAAAGAAGGAAAAGGGGACCACTGCAGAAAAGATGGTCAAGAAAGTGATGGAGAAATACCACTTTCACCCGGGGAAAGGCCTGGGGATCAATCTGCAGGGGATGGTGGAGCCAATCACGGCTAAGAAACTGATCCCCAAGGTAGGGTTGGGCTTCAAGCCCAGAGGCTGGAGAAGAATGAAGTATGAAGAAGGGGAGAACAGAAGCAAAGGAAAACTCCCTCATTTAAGGGAAAGCTTCCCAAAACCCTCCTACATAATCCAAATTTCTCCTCCTATGGACCAATCCAAACCTCCCTACTACAACATCAACCCATTTCAGAAGCCTGTCGTTTCGGCTTTGCAACCATATAACCCCTCTCCAATACTGGGAGCAGTGGATGGGCCTGGACCACAGCCCGAACAGCAGGTGGACTTTTCTGAAGATGTGGGTGCATTCTACGCCATGACTGAAGGCGAGAAGACTGGTAGTGACAACGAACTGCCGTTTATTGACTGGGCCGCAGTAAAGATTCCAGAAGAGGTCATTTCTGGATTGGGCCCCGTAGCAGAAAAGGGCAGTACCCACCCGGTGATGATGGCATCGGATGCTGGGTTTGAAGAGCAGGTTTTCCCTATTTCCCTTGCTCCCCAAAATTTTGTACTGAACAATTGGGAGGAAACTCCTCTTACCTTTGAAGCAGCGTCTGTGTGGCAAACTGACGCGGCTTCCAAAAAAAAACTCCAATAGTGGAATGCCATTTCCCTGAAGGTTCTAATGGGCCTTCGTCTTCAGGGGAATTATGTTTAGAAGGCCCACAAAAAACCCAAAAAGATTTTTCTATTTTTTCTAGAAAATTTAATTTTTTCAAAAAGGTCCAAACCACTTATGAGCCATATAATCAGACCGAATTGGACCGGGTTGAATATGACTTCGACCTTGAGCTCGACTTTGATCTCATGGGGGTCGAAGAAGAGACCGAGGTCGAAGAAGAAGATGTTCCAAAAGAAATTGAATACCAATTGGAACGTCATGAAAAGGGGGTCCAACCTAATATTGAGGAGACCATATCCATAAACCTTGGGACCAAAGAGGACCCAAAAATTGTAAAAATCGGGTCATGCTTGTCTGATGTGCAGAAAAATGAAGTGTCACAGTTCTTGGCAGATTACAAGGATGTGTTTGCTTGGTCGTATCGGGACATGCCGGGGTTGGACACTGACATGGTGGTGCACAAGTTGCCAATTTTGCCAGGGGTTAAGCCGATTAAGCAGAAGCTGAGAAGATTGAAGCCGGAATGGACCTTGAAAGTCAAGGACGAAGTGGTCAAACAATTTCAAGCCGGATTTTTGGCAGTCTCTACGTACCCGGAGTGGCTCGCAAACATAGTGCCAGTACCAAAGAAGGACGGGAAGGTCCGAATGTGCGTGGACTATAGAGACTTGAATAGGGCAAGCCCAAAGGACGATTTTCCGCTTCCACACATCGACATTCTGGTCGATAATACTGCGGTACATAGCCTGTTTTCCTTCATGGATGGTTTCTCAGGATATAATCAGATCAAGATGGCTAAGGAGGATCAAGAGAAAACAGCATTTATCACACCTTGGGGCACATTCCATTACACAGTCATGCCATTTGGGCTTAAAAACGCTGGGGCAACATACCAGCGGGCCATGACTGCACTGTTTCATGACATGATCCACAAAGAGGAGGACCACTTGATCAATCTGAAGAAAGTGTTTGATCGGCTCAGGAAGTACAGTTTACGGCTTAACCCGGCTAAGTGCGTCTTTGGGGCTACATCAGGAAAGTTGCTTGGGTTTATAGTGAGCCGAAGGGGAATTGAAATTGACCCGGCTAAAGCCAAGGCCATAATTGAAATGCCAGCACCCAGAACCGAGAAGGAGGTCAGGGGTTTTCTGGGAAGGATTCAATACATAAGCCGGTTCATAGCACAGCTCACTGCTATCTGTGAACCAATTTTCAAACTTTTGAGGAAAGATAACCCGACGGTCTGGAATGAGGACTGCCAGCAGGCATTTGATACAATAAAGAGGTATTTACTGAACCCGCCGGTACTAGTGCCACCAACTCCAGGAAGACCTCTGATCCTATACTTGTCAGTGTTGGAAACGTCAATGGGATGTGTCTTGGGGCAGCATGATGAGACTGGTAGAAAGGAAAGGGCAATTTACTATCTGAGTAAAAAATTCACGGAATATGAAGCCAAATACTCACCATTGGAAAAAACTTGTTGTGCTCTAGTGTGGGCCACTCAGAGGCTAAGGCATTATTTCCTTAGTCACTCCACACTATTGATATCCCGGATGGACCCGCTGAAGTATTTATTTGAGAAACCGGCACTGACTGGCAGGACGGCAAAGTGGCAACTGCTACTGTCCGAGTTTGACCTCACATACATCACCCAGAAGGCGATCAAGGGTCAAGCCATAGCTGATCACCTGGCTGCACATCCTCTGCCAGAATATCAACCCTTGAAGACCAACTTTCCTGATGAGGCAATTCTGTACGCTGAAGAGGAAGACAGTGAGAGTTCTTGGCAGATGTTCTTTGATGGGGCCGCCAATATGAATGGGAACGGAATAGGGGCAGTCTTGGTTAAGCCAGATGGTTCACACATCCCGATTGCAGTAAAGCTGAGATTCCAGTGCACCAATAACATAGCAGAATATGAGGCATGCATAATTGGATTGCAAGCAGCCATGGATCATGGAGTAGAGGAACTTGACGTATATGGGGATTCGAGTCTTATCATCTTCCAAACAACTGGTGAGTGGAAAACCAAGGATCACAAATTGATCCCCTATCACCAGTACTTGGAAGAAATAAGCACAAATTTCACTCGAATTTCCTTCAACTATATGCCAAGGGCCAAGAATCAGTTTTGCGGATGCTTTAGCAACCTTGGCTTCAATGGTCAGCATATCAGAAGGAGTAGACATCAGACCACTGGAAATTGAGGTCCGAGATGAACCGGCTTACTGTCTCGTTCTAGAGGGAGCAACAGAAGAAGAAGCACCATGGTTTCAGGATATCAAGAACTTCTTGAAGAATCGGAGTTTTCCAGAAAATGCCACTGCTACTGAGAAGAGGACAATACAGAGATTGGCTGGTCAATTTCTGCTAAGTGGTGGACATGTGTACAAGAGGTCACATAACGACATTCTGCTAAGATGTGTTGCCAAGGCTGAATCAGAAAGGCTGATTGAGACTGTACATGGAGGAGTCTGTGGGCCCCATATGAGTGGGCACATGCTGGCTAAGAAGATCCTGAGGCTGGGATACTACTGGACGACCATGGAACATGATTGCTGTATACATGTCAGGAGGTGCCATCAATGCCAAATCTATGCAGATAACAAGCATGCACCCCCAGGTGAGCTGCACAACATGACATCACCCTGGCCCTTCTCTATGTGGGGCATAGATGTTATTGGCATGATCTCCCCTAAGGCATCGAACGGGCACAGATTCATCCTGGTGGCGATTGACTATTTCACTAAGTGGGTGGAAGCAGCCTCATATGCAAACATCACTAGCAACCATGTTATTAAATTTTTGAAGCACAACATTATTTGTCGCTATGGACTGCCAAGTGCCATAGTATCAGACAACGCTTCAAATATTAAGAACAAGGACATGAAGAAAATGTGTGAGCAGTTTCAGATCACCCACCACAAGTCAGCTCCGTACAGGCCAAAGATGAATGGGGCAGTAGAAGCAGCAAACAAAAACATAAAGAAAATCATTCAGAAGATGGTAGTGAGCTACAAGGATTGGCATGAAATGCTGCCACTTGCTCTGCATGCATACAGAACCTCGATCCGGACTTCAACTGGGGCAACCCCATACTCCCTAGTCTATGGGATGGAAGCAGTCTTGCCCGTGGAAGTAGAGATCCCCTCACTCCGAGTGCTCATGGAAGCAGAACTAGAAGAAGCCGAATGGGTCCAGTCGAGACGTGATCAACTTAACCTGATAGAAGAAAAGCGGTTGAAAGCACTTTGCCATGGACAGTTGTACCAGAAGAGAATGGCCAGGGCCTACAATAAGAAGGTGAGGCCCAGAACTTTCCAAGAAGGAAACTTGGTGTTGAAGAAAATCTTACCATTTTTGGAAGATCCTCGTGGTAAGTTCAAGCCCAATTGGGAAGGCCCATATGTCGTCAAGAAAGTACTGTCAGGGGGAGCACTCATCTTAGCAGAAATGGATGGGTCAGATTTTCCTGAGCCCATTAACTCTGATGCGGTAAAAAGGTATTTTCCTTGAGTGAATATTTCTAGGAAATGATCCGAGGCCATTTTTCTTTATTTCCTTCAAAAATTTTAATCCCTAGTCTAGCCAAGTTGAGCCGGTTCGTTTCTTTGATCAACCCAAACCGGATTTACAGTCTTAAATTGGGGCAAAACAAATAGGGGCAAAGCCAATTGGGGCAGAATAAGGAAAGAAAAAGAAAAAGAGAGGAAAAGCAATGAAAAATGGCAAATGAAAGCCAAATGTGAAAAAAGATGCAAAAAATGCAATTTGGGGAAAAATGGGTAAATTTATCATGACTGTAAATCCGGTTGACCTATCTCCACACTTGAAAAATTTTGGGCCTTCAATACCCTTTCTTTCATAAACTGAGCCTAGCCTTTATTTCGTCCTATTTTTAAGCCCTCGGTGATCTTAGCTTGTTCATTTAAATATCAGAGTAAGATGGGTGATGACGGAATTCAGAAGCCGGCCCTAGTGAAAACCGTAACTGGCGCTAGGGGCAATATTGGCAAAAAAGAGAAAAAAAATAAAAAAAATAAAAAAAGAAAAATGAAAGAAAATCAGAGGTTGAGTTGATCATGGGGATCCGAGCTTCAAGCAAAGTTGGCATGAGCAGAATGGGGCAGTTTTGGCAGTTGGGGATGACTCTAAAGATCCTAAGATGGACGGTTCTGATCCCTCAGTATTTTGTGGACTACCCTTTTCATTATTTAACCTGGTTCTAATTCCTTTAATTATAGGTGATTAAGTGCATGGACAAAATTTCAAAAAAATACAAAAAAAAATATATATATATAAAAAGGAAAAATTATACTTTGGCCAGTGATGATAAATCAAATACTTTTCATAAAACCTTTGTTTTTACAAGCATCTGAGCATTCTGAGGCCAATAATATAAAAACTTTATTTTGAATTAAATCCTTTGTATTTCCACTATTGGAGTTCAATTTTGTACAAAGGTATGGAAAATGTGCAGGAAATAAAGCTAATCGCCTAGCCGCTCCTCAAGCTCCCGAATCCGAGCTGCCTGAGCTGCAATGACTCCTGAAGCCCCCTCTGCAGCAGGATCACTCAAGAAGGAAATGACCTCATCTGAAAGGGCCTGCTTGATCCTCATACTCCTAAGGCTGGCCAAAGTAGCCTGGTACTTCTGCCGGATCATGCGGACCTCGAAGCAACGGGCCTGCCTCTGCTCCTCCAGCTTCTCTTCTGCGGCAATACGGCGCGAGGTCTGCTCCTCAAGCTGCCTCTCCAGATAAGCACCCTGTATCCTGAGCTCCTGGGCCTCCCGTACCCATATCTGCTGAAGCCGCTTATGAGAAGCCCGCTCAGACTCTAGAATGTCCTCATAGGTGGGAGCCAAGACTACAGGAGGATCTTCGGGTACTGGGGCCTGAGTCTGTATCTGTTCCTTGATCCAGAAGAGATAATCCTTCACATGGGCTTCTGAGAAGACTGAACCATGCATAAAGCGGACATAAGACCACTCCTTCATCAACCAGGCATTCAGCTTCATAGAAAGAGGCCCAAGACGATCCTCATATCCACATGGGATGATAATCCCCTGGGTCGCTCGGAACTGACGAAGGACCCGCAGAGGAAGATACAGCACTGCATGCTTTAGGCCCGCTAGGATCAGAAAGTTGCGGTCACGGAAGCTAATCACTGTCTCCGCATTGGGCTGATAAGTGCCAGGCCATCTCACCTGGTCCTCCTGAAGTGAGCCCAAGAAAGTAAACCAGCCCTGTTTGCCCCCTGGAATATCGGGGCACCCCCTGTTGCTCATCAAGAGGGGGACTTTTAGACTCTGGAAGAAGTGTCGATTGATCTCTTCAATCTGGCTCAAATGATCAAGTAGCCAAAGCTGCAAAGGAAGGGAGATATGTCAGCACATTGTAAAAAAAAAAAAAAAAAAAAAAAAGAAAAAAAAAACAGAAAAAAAAAAACAAGAAAAAGAGAAAAGAATAGAAAAAAAAAGAGAAAAGAATAGAAAAAAAGAGAAAAAAAGCAGAAAAAAAGAAAGAAGAAGAAAATAGAAAAGAAAAAGCAAACTTGTGCTATAATTCTTACTATTTTCTCAAAATCCTATCGTTGTCTTGAAATCCACCTCACAGCCACGAGAGCTCTGTGGAATTCGGGACAACTCTGGGAAATGTGCCTGGTCAAAAGGATGATATCCACTCAATTTTCAACTTGGTTTAATAAAAAATCAGTTTTTCAAAAATCCTATTTTTGGGCTTAAAATCCACTTCACAGCCACAAAGGGCTCAGTGGAATTTAAGAACTCTTGGAGAGATGCCCCCTTAAAGTGAGGGCTTTTTGGCAAATCTCCACTCAAAAATGGTTTTCTACAGAAATTGAATTAAACCGAGCATATCATGCTCAAGGGAATGCAATTTGGGCTTGTCTACTCTTTGCAACTCACTGCTTCGCAGCTCCCGCAAAGAGGGGCAGTTGTAGACACCCCAAATTGCACAAACAATCATCAAAAATCATTATCTCCTGGAAAGCCAGCACAAAATTTGAAGAAAATAAACTTTTACCTGTATCCGGATACTCAATCCGGATACAAGTACCCTTTCCCGTATCCGGATACTCTTACCGGATACATGTGAGCCTTAGTCTATCCGGTACCATGTACCGGATACCTTAAGGCCCTTTGTTATCCGGTCTGATATACCGGATACCTTAAGTTTGCTCAAAATTAGGGTTTTCCGAGAGCTTTTTACTTTTACCATCATGTCCCTCATTAAATGAGGGGAAATCGCGGAAATAACCTTAGGGTTTAGGTTGGAGGGGTTCTAGACATTAATTTGTGTCTACCAATGACCTTAGCCCTTGCCTATAAATAGGAGCCTCCTCCTTGAGCAAAAGGGCACACAACTCTTGTTTTGAATTCTCGCAAAGAAGAACTCCAAGAGAAGAAGGAAACCGCTGTGGAATCGCCTCCAGAACTCAGGTAAGCCTCAACTTTTCTTTTTATTTTCTGTCTTTACATTCCTAGATCTAGATCTCTTCTTCTACCTTTCTGTAGTATAAAGCCTTGTTTGCATGTGTGGAAATCCTTCCCTGGCTCAAAGTATCTCAAGACTCCCCTAGCCGTAAAACGTGAAGGCGGATCTAGGAGAAACGAGACTAGGGATTGACCCTAGTGCTAGAACCTATGTAGCATAAGGCCCTTTTGATTGATTGTAAACCGTTCCATATTCAAAGTACCCTTGATTATCTTAAAGAGAACAGAGGGAAACGATAATGGAACGGAACCCTAGGCTATGCTAGAACCTATTTTATTGAATCTATATGCATGTGTATGGATCTTGCTAGGTTTTTTTCACTTTTGCACACATATCACTATTTTGGCGGGATAGGCTCATATTTGGGGTTTATTGCATTTATTGTGATAAATCTCAAATAAACGGCCTCAATCAATTCTGGAATGCCTTTCGGATGATTTTGAAGTATTTGTGTTCATCTTACACGAATTTCATTTTTTATCAATTTTCGGATTTGGATTTTACTCAAAAATGGCTTAGCTTGACAGCACCTGTACCCTTACTTCGGACGTCCGTAACTTCATTATCCGGATGAATTTTGGGGCGATTCCAGAACCATGGGAAAGGTGAGACTGTCTAGTTTATGTCCACCAAATTTCATGAATTTCTGTCTAGCCGATTTTTGACACCTCTCTGTCGAAGTTAAGTGGACAGTTCAGGTCCAAGTACAGAACTTGTCACTTCGACGGACCGCCATGTGTTCGTTTTAAGTCTGATTCGAGTGATTTTTATTTCTGGGTACTCCTTTATGAGTCTATTTTCAAATCCAGTTGGTTTCATAATTTTTGGATTCCATTTGAATTATTGGTAGCCGATTTACTCAGAACTGCTCATTTGCATTTTTCTGGGTAAATCTGTGATCTTCGGGGCCTGTTCGGGAGACCACCCAAGGCACACCCGAAGGGATTTTTGTATGAGGCTAGTTTCTGTTAAAAGATGGCCATACAGACTTCAATCACACCAAATTTCACGGATTTCTATGTAGTGGATTTTTCTAGACAATTTTCCAAAGTTGCCCACTTACCACTTTTAAAAATCCCCAACAGCAACTTCAAAGGAGCATAACTCCTAGATTTTTCATCGGAATGAAGTGAAATTTTGCATGAGACTCTTGTTTACCCTAATCTTTCAAATGGATTTGGTTTGGGTCAATTCAGAATTGGATTTGAATGATTTTAAGGCAAATGGCATACTTTTTACCGAATTTTCCGGATTTGATTTAACTTGGTTTTATGCAACCTCTACTTTGATTTCCATCTTTTGAAATACTCCAGAAGTGATATTGACATAAGAGAAGATCTAAAATCCATTTGGATCTTCATGTGAAAATATCATACATTGTTCCTTTTTTAAGGCTTTTTCATGATTTTTAGCAAGCTTCTTTATTTTTTGCATGAACATACACTTGGCAACCACTTCGTGTGGATGAATGGGAGTGCCTAACACCTTCCCCCGTTCATAATCTAATCCCCTTACCCATCTCTGGATTTGATTTTCAAGTAGAATTATTTTTATCCTAGAATTTGTCTTTTGGCTATTTTTGCTACTTTTGAACTCTTTGGTGTCCATTCTCACCCCGAAATCATGAATGGTGGCGACTCTCCAAATTTTTGCGTTGAGCCCGTGTGTTGACGGAGGGATGATCACTCCGGTGATTTTTTCCCATGTCTCACAGTATCTCATGATAAAAAAGAAACAACAATCAAAACATAAAAGAAATAGAATAGAGAAACATGCCTTTTACGATGAGTTTCTTATCAAGATGCATGTGTGTGTTTGTTGTGTTTAAGGGTAAAAAACTTCATCTATATTTGAAAATCACATCAAGGAATGACACACATGAAGAGCCTAGACATGCTTCTAATGGATAAAGAAATAAACATGGCGTAGGACATGCACCAAAATAAGTAAAAGTGACCTCATAAGGCCCTAATTGGTGATTTGAAAGGGGTAAAAAACCATAGCAAATCAATCATGCAAGACGGTGGATGAGGCATAATCATATAGTAACATCACATATGCCTTAAATGATGAAGAATGAGGGGATAGCTATATGCATATTTACAACCAATCATGCTCATGTAGGTTAGAATAGCAAGACAAAAATTCAGCATGCTCCACACCTTAATCTAACCTACTTAATTAACAAGAAAATGATCCAAAGAAAGGATGGGAAGGGGGATCACATGAGGGTTACATGAGATAAAATTAAAGGGGAAAACCCTCCCCCATCAAATAAGAGAACGATACCATTTACATTAGATGAAAATAGTAATTTTAGAATGCCTAAAACCAACTAAAAAAAGGGGCTCTCATCCTTCCTTTAGTTCAACCAAAATACCCATCTTACCTTAGGGGAACAACACCCTTGTGATGGTGTAAAACAAATGATGAAAATAAGGAAAGCAAGCATGAACCTACCCCCCAACAGCAGGTATACAACATCATGAAATCCAATATACTTCAAATCATGTCATATTCAAATATGTTAAACAAAACAACATGGAGAGCTCACCTTGGGGTTTCAAACCCTTATAGAATGTGTGTGGAGCCTCCTTGGAGCTTGGACGGCTGCTGGAGCTTCCTTCTTCACCACCAACAGCAGCTCTTCCTCCTCTTGCTTGGGTGAGAATGAAGAAGAAGAGAAAAAGAAGGAAGGTAGACTAGTCTTAAGAGGGTATTTAGGAGGTATGAGGGCAAAGAGAGGTGAAGGGAAGAGAGGTTCCAATGGGGAGGGTTGTGGGGTGAGCTTGGGAGAGATGGGAGAGGGAGATGGGAGTTGTGGGAGAGAAGGAAAAAATGAGCTCCAACCCCATACGTATGGGGGCATGGGCTCTTTTATAATGGAGTGATAGGATATGCATGCATGCATGGGGGGGCAACCATCATAGGAGAGAGAGAGAGAGAGAGTTGCATGCTTATGCATGATGCATGATGCATGGGGGGTGCATGCATAGGGAACATTAATCATTAGGGGGGGAGAGAGAAAAAGTATGCATGATGCATGCATGTATGATGGTGATGATGCCCATGCGGGAGAGAGAGGGAGAGAGAGATGTATGAGGGGTGGCATGCATGGGTGATGCCCATGCATGCCCATAGGGGACAGCAATCATGATCAAATCCTAATATTTACGGATTGGTCCCTGGAACTTTGGATTTTTACAGATTTAGTCCCTGATACTTTTGGATATTTACAGATTTAGTCCTTGATACTTTTGGTATTTACAGATTTAGTCCCTGATACTTTTGGATATTTACAGATTGGTCCCTGGGATATTTTCTCAAGTTTTGATGCTTATGGATCTAGTCCCTGATACCCTTGGATATCTGCAGCTTTACCATTGAGATATTTTTCACTGATTTGGGTAATTACAGATTTAATCCCTCGGACCTTTTTGCTCTGCTGCCTGCCACGTGTGCAGACTTTTACCACGTGTGCAGCTTCCGGCTTTACTGCTCGGAAACTTCGACAGCTCATATCTTACTCATCTGAACTCCGATTTGAGCAAACTCAATTGCGTTGAACTCGTGTCGGAGCCCTCTATTTAATGACACAGGGCTGAGCACTTGGCACGGGGTTCGAGGAAAAGTCAACTTTTGGCCTTCTCTTAAGTTTGACTGTCCGCAGAACATTCATTCGGACTCCGATTCCTGCACACCAGTTGTGTTGGAACCGTGTCGAGATTCTTTATCCAATGGTATAGAGCAAGGTACTTGGCACGGAATTCGAGGAAAAGTCAACTCTCGGCTCTTCCTCAAGTTTGACTGCCCGCAGAACCCTCATCCGGACTCCGATTCCTGCAAACCCAGTTGCGTTGGACTCGTGTCGAGATTCTCTATCCATTGAGATAAAGCAAGGTGGCCAAATTTTATCTGACTAAAATGTCAACTTTCCACCCCTCAGGGTTTGGCTTTTTAGCCGGGTTTTGCATTTCTGGCTTTCCTGGAGCGCAAAAATGAGGTGCTTACACTTTGGATTGGGGTTTGTTCCTGAACCTGAAGACTATGCCAGGTTATTTGGCATGAAAGCTGAACGGAAGAGGGCACGAGCAGAAGGAAGGGACCCACATTGGCCCATCTGTGTACATGGCCAGTTATACCATCACTTTACCAATATGGAGAGGGAAGCCGCACAGGCCATTCAGAACATAGTACCCCAGGGATGTGGCGATGAATTCAATGATTCAGCCGAGCAAGCGGAAGCTAATTATCTACAAAGGTTATGGGATGAACCTCCCTTGCCCCAGGAGACAGTTACAGAAGAGAACTCAGAGCCTCTCAGTGGGTTGATGAAAGAACTGTCTGCTCTATTCTCTTGGCAGTCATTTGACACTGAAAAGCCAGCTATCCCAGAAGAAGCATTTACCTACCCATTAGATGATGTCGAGGCATTGCCAACTGAGGCTGAAGAAGAAGAGCTAGCTCACTACATTTACATGATAGAAAGCCAGGATAGTTCAGGAGAACCCACTCCAAGGCAAAGGTCTCCCCCACCTCCCATCTGCATTATACACCCAAGTACAAGGGATGGTCTGGGTCAGATGTTCCAGAATATGCCCCAAGTACTGAGACTGCCTACTGAGCTGGCTTATCATGAAACTTATGGTAACTGGGCCGCTGACGAACATTCTTCTAGCAGAAGGGATGAATCATCAGGAAAATCTGTAACCAAGGCATTGCCTAAGGAGGAACCACCCAACAAAGTCACTGTTCGGGTACCAGGGACTGTCATCCTCCGTGGGGTATGGATCAGTGTATCCTCAGAAGATTCAAGTCAGAATCGACCAAAGAAAGGCACAGCTAATGACCCAATATGCATCTCCTCTGACAGCAGCATCAGCATGATACAAACCGGGAAGGAGAATGCGGTGACCGCTGTAACCAAGGACAAGCACGCATTACAGAACTGGAGTTCGATGCCACTTGCCACTCGCAAAGCCGAACTACCACAGGGAGTTTCTTCCACTTCTGAAATTCCCCCTGTAGATATTGCTGCACTTTTTAATAAATGCGTGAAGTCTTTTGTTTATTTTTCTGCTTCTGTGAATAATTCTGCAAATAAGCAAACCCAAAATCGCAACCTTAATATCAATCTCGACGCACACCCGAAAAATTCGGAGCACGAGATAGATAATCAGGCTGCCACAATCAAACAAAAACAAAAAGGTCAAAAAGAACAAAAAGAAATCCAAAGTGTCGAGCATGAATTAGATAGCGACACTTACTCATCACAACCCGATGATTCAGAAATTATCCCCAATGATTCTTTTGAACTTGAGGATAATGATGAATCATGGGAGACCCCACCTGAAATCCAATTTGCCTTGGACAGACATGAAAAGGGTCTTCAGGCTAACATTGAGGAAACTGAACCTATCAACATAGGTGACACAGCACAACCAAGGATTCTTCAAGTTGGTAAAAAGCTGACATTATTACAGAAAACACAGATAACTGATTTTCTAAAATCTTACACTGATGTGTTTGCATGGTCATACGATGATATGCCTGGGTTAGACACGGATTTAGTTGTGCATCGGTTACCTATAAAGTCTAAGGCCACACCAGTGAAGCAAAAACTCAGACGCATGAAACCAGAATGGGCCCTAAAGGTCAAAGAAGAGGTTGCCAAACAGTTGAAAGCTGGGTTCTTGAAAGTTACAGATTACCCAAAATGGTTAGCAAACATCGTGCGAGTCCCCAAGAAAGATGGAAGGGTCAGGATGTGTGTTGATTACAGAGATCTAAACAAGGCAAGCCCAAAAGATGACTTCCCGCTGCCACACATTGATATATTGGTTGATAATACTGCAACTCACTCCATGTTCTCTTTTATGGATGGATTCTCTGGGTATAATCAAAGACGAATGGCACCTGAAGACATGGAGAAGACTTCCTTCATCACGCACTGGGGCACATACTGTTACAAAGTAATGCCATTTGGGTTGAAGAATGCAGGCGCCACATACCAGCGGGCAATGACTTTGTTATTCCACGACCTGATGCACAAGGAAATGGAAGTATACGTGGATGACATGATTGCAAAGTCAAAAGAAGAGGAAAGTCATTTGGTGAACCTTGGAAAGGTGTTGGACAGACTCAGGGAATGCAAGCTCAGGTTGAATCCGAATAAGTGTGTATTCGGCGTTACCTCAGGGAAGCTGCTCGGATTCATCGTTGGAAAACGAGGAATTGAAGTTGACCCAGTCAAAGTAAAGGCAATTCTGGAGATGCCTCCCCCATCCACAGAAAAAGAAGTAAGAGGTTTCCTTGGCAGATTACAGTACATCAGTCGGTTCATAGCACAGATGACTTCCGTGTGCGAACCAATATTTAAGTTGCTAAAGAAGGATAACCCAGTGGTCTGGAATAAGGATTGCCAAGAAGCGTTTGACAAAATCAAAGCCTATTTGATGAGTCCACCAACTTTGGTTCTCCCTGTACCAAAACGACCGCTAATCATGTACTTTTCAGTCACAGAAACAGCAGCTGGATGTGTTCTAGGGCAGCATGATGATACAGGAAGAAAGGAACAAGCAATTTATTATCTGAGCAAGAAGTTTACCAATTATGAAGTAAGATACACGTTGCTTGAAAAGACCTGCGGTGCGTTGGTATGGGCAGCTCAGAAGCTCCGGCACTATCTTCTCAGTCATACTGTCCTTTTGATCTCAGATACGGATCCCCTGAAGTACATCTTTGAAAAGCCAATCTCCACTGGAAGGATAGCCAAGTGGCAGGTTATCTTATCTCAGTATGACATTGTCTACACTACGAGAAAGGCAATAAAGGGACAGGCAGTAGCAGATCACCTGGCAGAACACCCTGTGCCCGACTATCAACCACTTCTCACCGGTTTTCTGGATGATGAAATAATGTATGCCGAGTCAGCAGGAAAAGAAACCGGATGGCAAATGTTCTTTGATGGGGCCGTCAACATCAATGGGAAAAGGATTGGAGCAATAATCATTTCCCCAGAAGGAGTCCATCATTCAATAGCAGCAAAACTCTTGTTCGATTGCACTAACAACATGGCAGAATACGAAGCATGTGTGTTGGGCTTGCAAGCCGCAATCGAAATGAATATACAAGAGTTGAAAATTTATGGTGATTCCTGTCTAATCATCTACCAAGTAATGGGGGATTGGCGGACTAAGGATCCAAAGTTGGTGCCATATCAGGAACTGATTAAGGAATTGGAAGGACAGTTCAAAAGCGTGACATTTGATTATATGCCACGAGACAGGAATCAGTTTGCAGATGCTCTGGCAACACTAGCATCAATGGCCACCATCACTGGTAACACTTGGGTACAACCGTTGGAGATAGAAGTGTGGCATTCTCCTGTCTACTGTTTTAATGTTGAGAAGAGCACGCCAAAAGGGGAACCCTGGTATGCAGACATAATGAGGTATCTGAAAGACAGGACTTTGCCAGAGAATGCCACAGCATCTGAGAGGCGCACGATTCAGATGCTGGCAGGACAGTTCTTCCTCAGTGGAGACAAGCTATACAAGAAATCCTATAATGATTCACTGCTGCTATGTGTAACAGAAGAAGAGACACAACAGCTGGTTGATGAAGTCCATGGGGGACAATGTGGCGCGCATATGAGCGGGCACATGCTAGCCAGAAAATCTTGAGAATGGGTTATTACTGGTTGACTATGGAACATGATTGCCATATCCATGTAAGGAAATGCCGGTTATGCCAAATTTATGCTGACAACATTCATGCACTGCCTAACACTTTATACTCAATGACTTCTCCTTGGCCCTTCGCCATCTGGGGAATTGATATGATTGGAGAGATCCATCCGAAGGCATCAAATGGGCATCGATTCATATTGGTTGCAATAGACTATTTTACCAAGTGGGTAGAGGCCGTGTCCTTCGCAGAGGTCAAAGGGTCCCATGTGCTGAAATTCATCAGAAATAATATTGTCTGTCGCTACGGTGTACCTGAAGCACTTATCACAGACAATGCCAAGAATTTGAATAACAAGGACATGGACAAGATGTGTGAAGATTTGAAAATCAGACATCTAAATTCTACAGCATATCGGCCCAAGATGAATGGAGCAATAGAGGCTGCAAACAAAAATCTGAAGAAGATATTGGAAAAGATGGTAGTCACCTACAAAGACTAGCATGAGAAGCTGCCATATGCTTTGCATGCATACCGAACCTCAATCAAGGTCTCAACCGGGGCAACTCCTTTCTCTCTTGTATATGGAATGGAGGCAGTCTTTCCCGTGGAAGTGCAGATCCCTTCACTCAGAATCCTGAAGGAAGCAGAGGTTGATGATGTTGAATGGGAAGAATCAAGGTTTGACCAGTTGCAGTTGTTTGATGAAAAAAGAATCAAAGCTCTGTGCCATGGACAACTCTATCAGCAAAGAATAGCACGAGCTTACAACAAGAAAATGATACCACGACACTTCAAGGTAGGAAACATTGTTATAAAGAAGATATTCCCCCACCAAGAAGACAATAAAGGGAAATTCAAGCCAAACTATGAAGGACCATTCATAGTACACAAAGTTCTGTCCAAAGGAGCACTAATCCTACAAGAGATGGACGGAACTATCTTTCCTGAACCAATAAATGCAGATGCAGTCAAACTGTATTACCCTTGAGATCATTCCAATTGGGAAATGAAGAAAGGCCATCCTTGACTCTCCCCTAAGACTGTAAATCCTTCCAAATACCCAAAAGTTTCTCCCCTAGTTAGACACTTTTGAGCCTGGAAAATTTCTTTTCAAACCTAGTGCAGGTGTTCCTTCACATTAAAAAAAGGGCATTCCTGGCCCCAAAAAAAAAAAAAAGCAATTGCGAAGAAAATAAGAAAAAATAAAAGAAAAAGGCACAATAAAACGGGGAAAATGAGAACCCCACATCAGAATAAGCCAGGATGTAAGCCCCAACAATAAAAGGAGCACTGTCCAAACCCATAAAGTTACAACCTTTTGAGCCATTTGTCTTTCTTTCAAAACCCCAGCCTAGCCTACATTTCGTCTTATCTCGAAGACCTCTCGGATCCTAAAGTGAATGATCTTAAGCAAAACAGCCAGATCCGCATTTTCTGGTAATGATGGAATTGGATTCTCCCTGAAAGGACCAGACATAGTGAAAACCCAAAAAGGGCGCTATGTGCAAAAAGGGTCAGTCGTGGTCAAAAAAAAAAAAAGAAAAAAAAGAAAGAGAGAGAACTGGTCATACCTTGATTAGAAAGGGAAATACAGCAAAAATAGAAACAGGATGAACAGTGCACTGAGTGGGGACAGCCAAGTGACTTGAAGGGCCCAGACTGGCAGACTGTGTTTGGGTCAACGCTTCACAAAGGCCTATGATGACAAGGCTAAAAATACCAAGCACTCTAATCTGTGTCTAACTTAAGGATTGACTCTTGTGATAATTGCAGGAACAAACACACACTACCACATCTGTGTTTTTCCATAATTATTCTGCTTAACTATTCTTGGAATTTCCCCAGCTGTGTTGCTAACCCTTGAAGAAGGATTCATTGCCTTAATCAATAGCCATTTTGATTGTGGTAAATCAAAGGCTTAAAGTGAGCAAGCCCTGCATATCCCCAGCAGATCAAGCACTGACATTTTGTTCCTTGTACAGGTTCAAAGAAGGAAGAAAGATGTAAGATAGACAGGAGAAGGATATATTGATCCTTCATTCCCCAGTAGAGGTTTCTTCCCTTTCATCCCCAGTGGAGCTCAGAAAAAAGAAGATCGTCAAGATTCTCAGACCCGCCAACAGAACTTCAAGAGCAAAGAGAGACATCACAATAATCCCCAGAGAGTCATCTAGATAGATCATACTCCCACCAGATCCCCAGTGGATACTCATAAGTGGGAAGAGAAGCTTTAAATGCCTCGACAAGAGAAAGAACCTGGCAAGGAGAAGCAACAAGGAAGAGCAATAATGGGCCAATTCGCCCCTTCTTGTAAATTTTGATTCTCACTTTTGTAAATAGCATAGGCTAGAATAGGTATGTGTGGTCTCTGAGATGATGGACAGCAGCGCGAAAGCTTCCTCCCGTCCTCCCACCTGCACTCCCAAACCCATACCTTGGCCTATTTCCACAAAAAAAAAAAAAAAACTGAAGTCACTAAAAGCTTTAATGGAACAAACAAGAAGAAAAGAACATTGTTAAGTGCCTTGCATCAACGCCGAAACAGGCTGATGAGCTCAGAAATAATCCTATCTTCTTTCCAAAAACAAAGAACTAAGGAACAGCCCTATTCAAACCCGAAAGAGGGTATAGGGATTCCAAAGTCAGGAAGTGATACCAGACATCTAACACTTCCTCTTCAATAAAAAATTCAATGATTGAGCTCGTCGATCATGTCGACAAAAATGCAAGGTGCAAAAATAAGGTTCTTTTTCTTCTTTGCCGTTCATCCCCTAAGGTGACTCCGGCAAAGAGGGGCAGCTGTAGACACCTGATTTTTGCACCCCAAAAAAAATGAAGAAAGTGAAAATTTCAATTAAAAAGTCAAACCCTGAGGGGGTAAAAAAATTGACTTTTTGATTCAAGTAAATTTGGCCACCAAACTTCATCTCATTGAAAAAAGCATTTCGACACGGTTCCAACGCAACTGAACTTGTTGGAATCGGAGTCCAGATGAGAAAATTATGAGCTGGTCAAACTATTGGGGAGCGAAAAGTTGACTTTTTGCTCGACCCCAATTCAACTGCCAAACTTGATCCCAATGGATAGGTGGTTCCGAGCCGGTTCCAACGACACTAAGTTTGATGAAATCGGACACCGGACGAAGAAGTTATGAGCAGTTGAAGTTTCAGAAAAACTGCCCATGTCGAAAAAAAGGCACCAAAAATAGAATAAACCAATAAAATAAATAAGATAAATGTGTTTAATAATATTTTAATAAAAGGAATCTCGCTTTTCAATAAAATAATCAAAGAAATCGGACGAAATCTTGCAAAAAACCAAATTGAATAAAGGTTTGAAATCCAAACATTTTAAAAACGTGCTGGACCGTATTTCAATTATGGGCAGGGCATGCCCGTATTTCAAATACGGGCAAGCTTCTGGAAGAAGACACGCTTCGCTGTACGGCGGGACACGCGTCCCGTACGGCCAATTCTGCGAGATTTGCAAATGTGCGTTTTTCGCCCGTATTTGAATTACGGGCAAGGCACGCCCGTACTTGAAGTACGGGCAGGGCACGCCCGTACTTCAAATACGGGCACACCCCTTTTTGCCTATAAATAGAGAGGCCACCCCCCTCATTTAAAGAAGCCGACTCCCAGGGCCTCCACCCCCTTTTCTTCCTTGCTATTACCATGCCCAACCTCTGTCCAAGTGATGCCGCCCCAATCCCAAACACCAAAATACCCAAAATACCCCTTAGATACTGCCCAACCTCCCTCTTTCACCTTGCAAACATAAACAACCTATCAAATCCCTATCAAAACCAATTCAAGAATTTCCGGAGGACGCGGAAGCGCTGCCGAAATCCTCGAAGGATCCTAGCATCAACAAAAGCAAAGAATTGTTAGTTTGGTAATGTTTCCTGTTAATATATCCTTCAATTTCCTTATTTGAAGCATTTGGTGTTTTTCTTTTACTACATTATCTACTAATCAGTCGATTTATGGTTTCTGGGATACCTCCATGCCAATGAGAGTTTCAAAAAAAAGAAAAAAAAGAGAAGTAAGTACATGAGGCAACATGAAGATGCCATACATCCATTTTGGCTTTGGTTTGGAAATACAAAAAAAAAAATAATCTGTAATCTATAGATCATCCCCTGTAATCTTCCCTCACTCCTCCTTCTAAAAATGACCATGGATGATTAGAGGAAGACCTTCCTTTCCAGAAAGAACAAGAAGAAAAGAAAAGTGGCTTTATAAGCCAAATGAAACAAAGGTGACATACCGGAAATGCTGGAAACTCAACAGAGGTCTCTGGAACACTTAAGAAGGCCACGGAACAGATCCCGAAAAGAATCGGCTGCAAAAATGCAAAACTGGCTGTGCCCGTAAACTCAGAGCGGTCCGGTCAGGACCGTGTTTGCTTCACGGGCAAGCGAAACCGGATTCCATTCACGGGCAAGGGTGGACCGTATAGAAAATACGGGCTAATGTAAAAGTAATATAAAAAATGTAATTTTTCGGCCCGGTTGGATCTATTCCGACTTGAACCGGCCTGAACCAGCCCTTTAAACAATTTGGGCTACCTTAAGCCCATATTTTGACCATGGGCCGATATGGGCCCACCAAGACACCCTTTTGGCCCACATGAGTGGTCCATTTTTGACTGGCCTGTTTTCAATAAACAGGCCCAGGCCCCCTGACCCTTGGCTAATGGGCCAAATCCAAGCCCACTAAGCCCATTGCATGTGTAAATAGTTTAAATAAATAACCAAATGGGTTACCCAATAACCCAACTGGGCCCTAGGCCCAACCATGGCAACCCGCGGGTCTTCCAACGGGACCCGGGTCCGACCCACTCCATTAAATAAAAAAGATAAAATCACACTAAAAGAGACCCACACCTCCAGAGGGCCCCGCCAGACCTAACAAGGCAGCATGCTGGTCTAGGAAAAGGGTGAAACTGACTCAAAAACCAGGGAGACCCAAGAGACCCGTCAGACCGACGGGGCGAACCGGGGTGTCTTCAGGACTTCCCCAGACCGTAATCGAGGACTTAGCTAGAACTCTGAAAAAGCCGCAGACCAGACTTAGACCCGGATAGGGCAAACACCGTGTCTGCCTGCACTCTCAGGCTGTGGCGACTCCGAATGTCCCGAGGCACGCACTGAAGGTGCGCCCGGTGTGCGATCTAGGATCCAGGTTTTAGGTGCGCACAAAGGCCAATCAAGAGGGTTCTAAAACTAAGAATCAATTCCCAGTCTCGTTTCCTCTAGATCACTCTCCAGGTTTTACGGCTAGAGGGAGTCTCGGGGTACTTTGAGTAGGGAAAGGGGTTGCATACACAATCAATAGGCCATTATTCTACAGAAAAGTAGAAGAAAGATCTATTTCTAGAATTTAAGAACATAAAGGAAAAGGGGTTTTAGGCTTACCTGGGGGTGCTGGAAGCAATGGGACAGAGGTTTCCCTTCTTCACTTGGAGCTCTTCAATCTCCAACTCTTCTCAAAAATTCTTGGCCATTTGCTTGAGGAGAGGCCTCCTATTTATAGGCAAAGGCTAGGGTTAGGGGGAACCCTAATGGTAGACACAAAATGATGTCTAGAATCCCCCACACTTAACCCTAGGGTTATTTCCGAGATTTCTACTCCTTAAATAAAGGATATGATGGTAAAAAGTGAAAACTTTCGGAAAACAAGGATTTTGAGCAAAATCCTTGTATCCGACAACTCAGATCGGATACTGTAGACACCCCCAAATTGCATAGTAAAAATGATGAATAATTGGCCAAAATCATTCTTTCCTTTGAAACCAGCACAAAATTTGAGAAATAAGCATTTTTCCTTGTATCCGACAACTCAGGTCGGATACAAGCATATCCTTTCATATCCGACAGAAGTTGTCGGATATAAGTAGGCATTAATGTATTCGACGACATATGTCGGATACATATATATGCTCGTGTATCCGACTTGATATGTCGGATACAAGCTTTTTGCTAAAAATTAGGGTTTTCCGAGAGTTTTCACTTTTTACCATCATATCCTTCATTAAAGGAGTGGAAATCTCGGAAATAGCCTTAGGGTTTAGGTTAGTGGACTCTAGACATCATTTTGTGTCTAGCATCATGCAAACCCTAACCCTAGCCTTTGCCTATAAATAGGAGGCTCCTCCTTAAGCAAATGGCCAATAAGTTGGAGATCGAAGAGCTCCAAGTGAAGAAGGGAACCGCTGTTGTATTGCTTCCAGAAGCCCAGGTAAGCCTTGTGAGACACGGGAAACATCACCGGAATGATCATCCCTCCGTCAACACACGGGGCTCGACTTAAAAAGTGGGAGAGTCGCCACCATTCAAAATTATAGGGTGAGAATGGACACCAAAAGATTAAAGATAAGCAAAAATAGCTAAAAGGCAAATTCTAGAGTAAAAATAACTCTACTTGAAAATCAAATCCAGAGATGGGTAAGGGGATTAGATTATGAACGGGGGAAGGTGTTAGGCACCCCCATTCACCCATACAAGGTGGTTGCCAAGTGTTTGTTTATGCAAAAAAGTGAGAAAGCTTGCTAAAATCATTAAGACATTGAAAAAGGACAAATGTATGATATTTTCACATGAAGATCCAAATGTATTCCAGATCCTCTTTTATGTCAATATCATTTCTGGAATATCACAAAAAGGTGGAAATCAAAGCAAAAGTTACACAAAACCAAGTTGGATCAAATCCGGGAAATTTGGTAAAAAGTAATGCCATTTGTCTTGAAATCATTCAAATCCAATTTTAGATTTACTCAAACCAAATCTATTTGAAAGATTATGGTAAATAACAGCCTCATGCAAAATTTCAATTAAATCCGGTTGAAATTCTAAGAGTTAAGCCTCTTTTAAAGTTGCTGCTGGGGATAATCAAAAGTGGCAAGTAGGCAAGTTTGGAAAACCACCTAGAAAAATTGACTCCATGAAAATCCACGAAATTTGGTGTGATTGAAGTCTGTATGGCCATCTTTCAAACGAAACTAGCCTCATACAAAATTCATTCGGATGTGCCTTGGGTGGTCTCTCGAACAGGCCCCGAAGATCACAGATTTACCCAGAAAAGGGCCATTGAGCAGTTCTGAGTAAATCTGTTACCAATAATACAAATGGAGTCAAAAAATTATGAAATCAACTGGATTTGAAAATAGACTCATAAAGGAGTGCCCAGAAACAAAAATCACTCGAAACGGATTTAAGACGAACACATGGCGCTTGATCGAAGTGACAAGTTCTGTATTTAAACCTGAACTGTCCAATCAACTTCGACAGAGAGGTGTCAAAAATCCACTTGATAGAAATTAATGAAAAATGGTAGGCATAAACTAGATAGCCTCACCTTTCCCATGGTTTTAGAATCACTCCAAAATTCATCCGGACGATGAAGTTATGAGTGTCCGAAGTTGGGGTACAGTTGCTGTCAAGTTAAGCCATTTTTGAAGAAAATCAATTCAAAACTGTGATAAAGTGTGTGTGATTCGTGCAAGATGAATCCAAAACCATTTAAAGACATTCTAGAATTGATTGGGGCTATTTATTTCAGATTTATCACAATAAATGCAATAATCCTGAAATATGAGCATATCCCGCCAAAACATGTGCTATGTATGTAAAAGTGTGAAAATCATTCAAGAACAATATAACAACATAGCATGCATTCATATTCATCAAAATAAGGTTCTAAAAGCAACCTAGGGTTCCGTTCCATTATCGTTTCCCTTAGTTCTCTCTCCCTGTTAAACACGGTTCTTCAAGATAATCTTGGGGTACTTTGAATATGAAACGGGCTTCAAAGATTCAAAAGGCTTTATATTAAATAGGTTCTAGTACTAGGGTCAATCCCCAGTCTCGTTTCTCCTAGATCCCGCCTTCACGTTTTACGGTTAGGGGGAGTCTTGAGATACTTTGAGCCAGGGAAGGGTTTTCATACACAAAGTAAGGCCTTATTCTACAGAAAGGTAGAAGAAGAGATCTAGATCTAGAAATGTAAAGACAGAAAATTAAGAAGAGGTTTGAGGCTTACCTGGATTCTGGAAGCTCTTCCGCAGCGGTTCCCCTTTTCACTCGGAGCTTTTCTTGGCAAAGGTTCTTGGCAAGAATTGTTGGCAAGAGAATTAATGGCCATTTGCTTAAGGAGGAGCCTCCTATTTATAGGCAAAGGCTAGGGTTAGGGTTGGTGAGAATGGTAGACACAACATAATGTCTAGAGCCCACCAACCTTAACCCTAAGGCTATTTCCGAGATTTCCCCTCATTTAATGAAGGACATGATGGTAAAAGATGAAATCTCTCGGAAAACCCTAATTTTGAGCAAAACTTATGTATCCGACATATCAGGCCGGATACACAAGTGTCTTAATGTATCCGGCATATGATGCCGGATACACTAAAGTTTGCTTGTATCCGGCATGTTCCATCGGATACGAAGAAAGGTACTTGTATCCGACCTGAGTTGTCGGATACAAGGAAAAAATTAGTTTTCTCAAATTCTGTGCTGGTTTCAAAGGAGATAATGATTTTTGATGATTATTGATCATTTTGACCGTGCAATTTGGGGTGTCTACAAGCCTCAAACCTCTCTTTATTTTTCTGTTCTTACATTCTAGGTTTAGTTCTCTTCTTCTACCTTTCTGTAGAATAAGGCATAATCTGTGTGTATGAAAACCCTTCCTTTACTCAAAGTACCTCGAGACTCCCCCTAGCCGTAAAACGCGAAGGTGGGATTTAGGGGAAACGAGACTGAGGATTGATCCTAGTATTAGAACCTTGTTGAATAAGCCTTTTGATTCTATGAAAACCGTTTATATTCAAAGTACCTCAAGATTATCTCGAAGAACCGTTAAACGGGGAGGGAGAACTAAGGGAAACGAGAATGGAACGGAACCCTAGGTTGTTGTAGAACCCCATTTGATTGGATATGAATGCATGCTATATGTTGTTATATTATTGAAGAATGGATTTTTACACACACACACACATAGCACTTGTTTTGTCGGATTCGGCTTATATTTCGGATTTATTGCATTCATTATGATAGATCTAGAATAAATAGGCCCAAACAATTCTGGGATATTTCTTATTGGTTTTGAACATGGTTTCAAGCAAGTATTGAAGACCTCTAGGTCTAACCTCTTGGTTTTGGGCACTTTTGCTCAATTTTGGGGTTTTTGGCATATTCCCTCCAATCGGAGAGAATGGTGAGCCAAACTTGTGCCCCATTTCTTCCTAGAGGTTCTTCAATATCTTTTTTAAAATGATTTTGATTTATCTTGCACGGATTCCACACACCTTATCACTGTTTTGAGTTGATTTTCTTTAAAAAAGCTTAACTTGACAGCAGCTGTACCCCAACTTCGGACACTCATAACTTCATCGTCCGGATGAATTTTGGAGTGATTTTAGAGCCGTGGGAAAGGTGAGGGTGTATAGTTTATGCCTGAAAAATTTCATGAATTTTTATCAAGTGGATATTTGACACCTCTCAGTCGAAGTTGATAGGTCAATTCAGGCCAGATTGTGGAACCTGTCACTTCGACTGAGCGCCATGTGTTCGTTTTAAGTCCGATTCGAGTGATTCTTGTTTCTGAGTTTTCCTTTGGAAGTCTAATTTCAAACCCAGTTGGTTTCATAATTGTTTGACTCCATTTGTGTCGTGGGTAACGGATTTACTCAGAAGTGCTCAACAGAACTTTTCTGAGTAAATCTATGATCTTCGGGGCCTGTTCGGGAGGTCACCCAAAGCACATCCGAATGAATTTTCTTATGAGGCTAGTTTCATTTGAAAGATGGCCATACATACTTCATTCACACCAAATTTCATGGATTTATATGGAGCCTATTGTTCTAAATGATTTTCCAAACTTGCTCACTTGTCACTTTTAACTATCTCCAGCAGCAGATTTCAAAGGAGAATAACTCCTAGGATTTTAACCGGAATTGATTGAAAATTTGCATGAGTCTTCTATTTATCATAATCTTTCAAATGGATTCGGTTTGATTCAATCTAAACTAGATTTGAATGATTTCAAGACAAATGGCTTTATCTTTTACCGAATTTTCTGGATTTGACTCAACTTGGTTTTGTGCAATTTTTGCTTTGATTTCCATCTATTGGTGATATTCCAGAAGTGATATTAACATAAAAGAGGATCTGGAATTCATTTGGATTTCTCCTGTGAAGGTATCACACATTTGTTTAATCCTTTCTTAAGGTTTTTGATTATTTTAGCAAGCTTTCTCATTTTTTTTGCATGAACAACACTTGGCAACCACCTTGTGTGGGTGAATAGGGGTGCTTAACACCTTCCCCTGTTCATAATCTAATCCCCTTACCCATCTCTGGATTTGATTTTCAAGTAGAGTTATTTTTTATTCTAGTATTTGCCTTTTAGCTTTTTGATGTCTTTTGGTGTCAATTCACACCCTAAAAATTGGATGGTGGTGACTCTCCCATATTTCGTTGAGCCCGTGTGTTGACAGAGGGGAATCATCTCAGTGATTTTCCATGTCTCACAGATACAAGTGGACATTTTGTATCTGACACATTTTGTCGGATACACTTATGTTTGCTTGTATCCAACGACTTCTGTCGAATATAAATACCCTTGCTTGTATCCGATGACTTGTGTCGGATACAAGGGAAAATTTTCCAATCCGAAATTTTGCACTGGCTATAAGAAAACAAACTATTTTTTAATGTTTTGGCCAATTATTCATCATTTTCTTAGTACAATTTTGGGGTGTCTACACCAGGATCATGCATAAATTGACTAACAATACTCAATGCATAAGCAAGATCCGGTCTTGTATGTGCTAATTACATCAGTCTCCCTACAAGTCTCTGGTATCTCCCTTTATCAGTTGGAACTTGGTCTAGCTCAATATATAACTTCAAGCCTTCTTCCACCGGTGTATCAGCTGGTTGACATGCTGACATGCCAGTTTCCTGCAATAGGTCCAAGGTATACTTTCTCTGTGATAGAAATATCCCTTTTTTGGATCTAGATACTTCAATCACAAGAAAATATTTTAAGGGACCAAGGTCCTTCATTTCAAATTCCTTGGATAAGTACTCTTGTAGAGCCTTCCTTTCTTCTGGATCATTCCCTGTGACTACCATATCATCTACATATATAATGAGTGCAGTGATCTTACCTTGTTGCCTTTTTAGAAACAATGTATGATCTGAATTGCTTTGATGGTAGCCAAAGGTTATTATGGCTTTTGTAAACCTTCCAAACCATGCTCTTGGGGATTGTTTTAATCCGTACAATGATTTCTTCAATCTACACACCTTCTGGCTGTGTTTTGCTGGTGTTATGCAACCTGGTGGGAGATCCATATAAACTTCTTCAAATAATTCTCTATGCAGAAAGACATTCTTCACATCAAATTGTTGCAATGGCCACTCCAGGTTTGCAACTAAAGACAACAACACACGAACAGTGTTGATTTTAGATACAGGTGCAAATGTCTCTGTGTAGTCGATCCCATAGGTTTGGGTGTACCCTTTTGCCACAATCTTGCTTTATAGTGTTCAACCATGCCATTTGCCTTGTATTTCACAGTATAAATCCATCGACATCCTACTGGCTTCTTCCTTGGTGGACAATCAACGAGTTTCCAAGTTTTATTCTTTTGCAAGGCATTCATCTCTTCGTTCATAGTAGCTTTCCATCTTGGGTCAGCTAAGGCTTCCTGCACACTGTTAGGAATAACTACAGTAGATAATTGATTTACAAATGATCGATTTGATTTAAACAAATTTTGGTGAGACACATAATGACTCATGGGATATTTAACTTTACTAGAAATTTTAGGTTCATATGCATTTAACGTTAAAAGGAAGGAGGGAAAAAACAAAACTCATAACACCCATAAATAAACATACCAGCAACCTAAAAAATAATCACAAACTAAAACAACTGTGTTACATAAATAAGCTTCTAGCTCCAATTTATGCGTGTTATGAATGGCAAAGTATACAGTATTCATATGCATTTATACCCCATGAGCAACATTATTATTCATGCAGCATGCTCTAGGAATGGAGGGTGTCATATATTTAGTATAGTGCAAAAGGGGAAGGTTTTATTACTGTGAGAGAGAAAAAGAGAGCGAGAGAAAGGGGAAGGTTTTATAGGCGGAGAGAGAGAGGTTTTGCAAGGCTGGAGCCGTAGGGGCTGCCATTGGAGTTCTTAGGGTCAACGAATCATCCATTTGTTATTGATTAATCCTTTCAAGACAAGATTACCCATCTTAATTCCATTTAGTACAAAGAAATCCTCTTGGTCTTTTCAATTCCCCCCAGTTGCTTTTCACAAGAAATTTTTAATCTTTGTGTTTGATTTTGGGAAAATGACTTTAAAATTGCCAAGAATTAACAATTCTCGAGAAACTTCCTGAATGTAAATTAACTTCACTCTTGTTCTGTACAGCTCAATCAATTTATACTGTGATTCTCATTCTTCCTTCTAGGAAAAGGAATTATCTCCTTCCTTCAAAAAAAAAATTTTCCTAGGGTGGGCAAGGAATTCAATTCTTCATTGCAATTGAGTTCTACCTATTTGCATATAAAGGCTGTTTAAGTCAATGGAAGGAATTTGATTTGCTTCCTTGATTCTCCCACATTCTTGGTTGGGTGGGCATTTTGGTCATTTGAGACATTTACCAAAAAAGGCATAATTGGGAATAACAGAGGAGCATGAGGTGTATGTTTATATATAAATATCTGTATGAGAGTTAAATAACACCACGTCTTCTCCTAAACAATAATTTAACAATTAATGCAAGATTGATAATAATGTGAAATAGTTGATGAGTCTTTTCAGAAGCGTCATTCAAGGTTGAGCAGCAAAAATCTAATTTAAGAGGTTTTGAGCTAAGCTTCATATTGAATGACAAAATGGGTAGGGCTAACTAAACACTTCTAATTATATGATGATTTGGGTCTAAATTGAAAGATACTCGAATATTGATTTATTAAATTTTAATGCTTTATTTGATGTAGAAGCTAACCCATTCATCTCCATGAGTTAATTGAATTTACAATAGAGTTAATTGCATTTACAATATCTTGGGATCTGTTTCATCAGGGTTGAACATAAATTTCAAGTCCATCATGTATTAATGCTTCAAAAAGAATGGTGAATAAAAATGTAACCGAAAAAAAAACCCCATAAAGCCACTTGGAAGTAAACTATCTCTTGGTTGTTGTCATTAAATGACTTTTGTTGAGTCATAAAATGGGTATTGGATGTTCGCATTTTTTCCTTTTTTTTTTGGCACAAAGTATTGGAAAATTTCATATGGGGAAAAACTAGAATATAACAATGGAGAGAGAGAGAGAGAAGGATGAAAAGGTAGAAGGTGGTTGCTGTGGATAAAATTTATTATTCAATAGAATTAATTCCACCTGAAAATTTGTTTATCTTTTTTGATATCAGATATATCCATTTTTTAGGTCGATGCATGGGTTAGAAGGCCTTGAAGTATCTAATGTGGCAAGCATGGATAATTTTTTTTTTTGGCAATGGAGTTCTGTGGTTCGACCATAGGTTTCATCTGTAAATTTTTTGTCCATCTATTTCATGAACATTTGGCCCGTAACACTTGGCCTGATGTTGTAATCTTGTGTTATAAATTGAAGCCTATATTATTCAATTTTAACTAAAGAAAACTATTACACTACAAAAAATTAATTTTTTAACGACAAAAATTTTGTGGCGAACATAAATATATGTCACAATATATATTATATGGTGACTTATTTGAATGTTCGTTGGTAAAGAAAAAAGAAATTGTATTAATAAAAAAATCTTAAAAAAATATTAGTGGCGTTCATTAAAAATCATTGTTAATTAAAAAATTATTTGCAACACTGGTAGAGTTTCGTTACTATAATTCACAAATATGCGCATTTTTTTCCCACGTCCGCTTAGAAACTCATACTCACGATCAAAACAGAGACTACCTCTTTCTCGTCGGTGATCCCCTTTTGATTCGGCCCTCTCGTTCTGAACGATCAAAATCATTATGATCAATCAAACTGCTTGTTCGATCGATCTTGGTGTCATTTTCAAATAGAGCTCCTACCAATCGATCTCGTCAATTGGATTGGACGCCCCACAATTTCGAAGGAGCAAGAGCAGGATTGTTACATAGGTTTCATATGCTATTTGTATTTGTTATTATTCCCTTGATAATAGGTTTTTGGTTTTATATTGAGATGCTGTTCTTTCTAACATTTACTTTCTTTTATATGTTCTTTGTTTCTTACTTCCGTGAAATATTCTCTACAATTCATGCTAGATCTCTCTGCTGCCGTTTGGTTTTTGTCAAAGCTAGTTCCAGATCTTTGGTTGTGTCGACTGGTTCTACTAAATTGCGAAGAATTGCGGAATAGAGCTGTAGGTCAGCGATCGAACCCTAAATCAATCCACATATACATTCTCTCTTATTTCATTTTGGAATTGGTTTATGATTCGCTTGATTCCCATTTGATCTGATTACCATTGACTCATTGATCGTCAGCATTTCCATTTCATTTCAGCAACGGGTGTGAATCTCCATTGAACTAGGTGAGGAACTTGCACTAAATAATCTGTTTGTGTATGTTAAATAGAAATTTAAAATTTTCAAGACAGTTGGAAATTCAATATTTTTTAGGGATTCGAAATAGCAGATTTTGGTAATGGACGATTTAATTACGTTTCTTTTATGCCTTCAATTCGTTTCTCCTTCAGTTCCGCTTTCTTCTTACCTCTACTGTTGTGTCAATTTATTTAATCGAGCTCATATCTTTTGTAACAAAAGCATGCGATAGCATCTTCAAGCCCATGATGTTAAAATAATTTCTTCAAAAATCCATAACTGATAATCCTACGAATTTTTTTAATTATAATGGACCAATTAAAAACCTGTTCCGTGAAGCTCTAAGAATGATGTAATGAGTGATAATCGTCTGCAGTGAAATCAAGAGGTTTGGACCTATAAAAAATGATGGTGCTCAAGTTAGGAGCAACAAGGTACTTTTGAATTCAATCATTGGCATGATGAAACCTTTTATTTTTTATTTTTTATTCTCTCATTTACAAAATGAATATAAAATTATTTTCCAGCAACAAGGGTTTTGTTTTGGCTTTGTGCAATTTGAGGTGGCTAGTGCTGTGCAAAGTGCAATAGAGGTATGCTGCATTTACTAGTTTCACCCATTGGTGAAAGCTGTTTTCTATATTCTGTTGTGTTTTTAATTTGGTTGAGGTGGATGTTTATTAGTTTTAACTTATTTGATCAAGAGAAAAGATAAGAGCTTTCTATTTTTTTTTATAGGTAAAAGAGAATTCTATATATGAAAGAAGTAGAACTTGATCCGTAAGTACACCACAGTGTACCTATGGTACAGAGGACTAGAAACATATAGCACTCCAAGGGAACATTACATTGCAACTTCTCCTACTCACATCCCCACTCCCCCTTCCTCTTAGGACAAACAGATTCCGTCCCAATCTGCAGCACTTTTTCTTGTCTATTCTGGAAACATCTGACTCATGGCAAAGTCCTGGAATTGTACATCAATCATCATACCGTGGCTTTCTATTAGATACAAAGAACTGATGCTTGATTGTAAAGCGGGATACTTTTTTGTCATACTTTGCTTCCCTTTTTGGTATTGGCTTCTTTTACTTGTTACTGAGTTTTTAATGCTTTGAAGCAATTATAGTTCATTTCAGCTAGATATTCTGCCACCCTTTTAATCTTCCTCTAGATTTAAGTCCTTTTCTATCTTCATTGCCTAACGATTTACAGAGCTGGCTTAGTTAAGTCTCACTAAATGTCACTAAAATTTATTCTTGAAAGTGCTTTGCTCTGTACATATCTTGTGTATTGCTTCGAGTTTCTCTTGCAGTCATAACTCCTTATGGAACCTTTGTCTTTGTTTAAATCTTTTTGTTTATTTGGGTTCCCTGTTGCTTTAGAACTTGTAGTTGTGTGAGAACTCACATGGATAAATTTTTCACTTGGTCATGGTTCATGTTACTAAGGAGCATAAATTTTATTTTTCTATGTGTGTGTGCTGATTTATGTATAAGCAAACATAGATCTTCCATGTGCTTTTGGGAAATGTTTTGTATAGTTTGGAGAAGTTCCAATCAGCTAAAAATAAAGAAAATCAAAGAGTTCATTTGTTGGGATACTACAACCAAGAAATATGGACTTTACTATGTTTGGGTTCTTGAACAGTGGGTCCATGTTTATTAACAGAATTCTAACTTTCTGGAAAGGAGTTTTTGTGAATATCTCACATATTCCTCCTTTCACCTTGCACCGGTATTCTTATGCATTTCAGTAAGATTCTAACATGTTAAGATATCAGAAAGAACGAAATAAGTGATGCACTTAACAGCATTCCCAACTTTAGCCCCTGATAAGTTTTACTGTTACATGCATTAAATATCAATTTGGTGGTAGAGCCTTTAACAAACCATTGCAACTAGATTAGAGAACACTCTTAAATTCCATCTCAGGTCTTCACTAATTGGAGCTAGGTTGCTGCTGAATGAAAGTGATTTATAGCAAAACAGAACATAGTTTATGAACAATAGTCAGGCTGTAAAAAAACAGAGGTCCAAGTTTTATCTAATAAACATGGACACACCAACTTCCTAAGATGGGTCTCCTCATCAGTTGGTTCTGCCCAAAAAGCATATTGGGCTCCTAAAATCTGTTTTATCAATTTGGGCTTAATTTTGGGAACTGTTTTGGCTTTTCCTCAAGCTTCTTGAAAGCATTTAACGATCCTAGGCCTGTAAATTCAGCCCTGCTAGTGTCAACATGTCAGGATATTTTTCTTTGAAATAAAAGAAGGATAAGCAAATCTCTGCCATTTATACACAAAGTACAAATATGAATTTCTGGAAAAGATACTGTGGAGTTGTCTGTCAAAAATGTTCAAATTTTCCACAGAGAAAGTACGTGTCCTCTTGTCAGTCTTATTACAGTTATTGCTTCAATGTTGGAATCTCCATTTATTCAATGCATGGTTTCTTTCTGCAATTCATTGCTAGTACATATATGCAAATGAGGAAATTCAATACTGTCAAATAAATAAAACAGGAGCTACAATAGGACTTCAAAAGTCAGAAATCCAAGGGAAGATCTGATATAGCATGAAAGGATATGACTGTAGTTTCCAGGTTTAAATATCAGATTTAACATTTTTTTTTATCAAAACAAAAGCAGCCGTTCAGTGGTAGTTAGGATTTTCATTCAGGGTGAGCGGAGAAGATGACTTGAATTTGAATTTCATTTCAAACATATTAAGTGATATTCACTTTGTTTAAATTTTAGATGTGTAACTCAAATTGTGATAGATGTGTCGTCTTTATGAGCAATTTCCTCTCCTATTGTTCTAATATTTCTTGTTTGATTAATTTTATGCATTTGTTTTTTCTTTCAAAATGGAGAACTCAAACAACAAAGTAAAATATAAATATTAATCTCAAGTGATGGATAGGTGTTGGACAGAGGAGGAGAGGTATGATCGAGAAATTATGCTTAATTTCAGGTGTTTCTATTATTGTCCTATTATGATCGATATAATTTTTAAATTTGATTGATTTGAAGGACTACTCCTGAGTATGTGGAATTGATGAAGGATTTCGTCATATTTGCATTTACTCACAAGAAACCCAACAGGGGGAGGTTGAGGTGTCCATGCCATAAGTGCAATAATGCACTTTATCAAGATAGAATTACAATGGAGGATCATATGATTTGTAATGGTTTTGACCATCGTAACATGAGATGGTACAATCCAGGGGAGTCTAGTAATCAATTAAATTCCAACATTGAGAATGTGATGGAAGGTGATAGCAATGTGCATGTGGAAAGGGCTGAGATGGGTGACATGTTATGGGCTGCTTTAGAATATTCTAAAGTGGATGATAGAATGGATGAGCCTGAGCTAGAATCAGGGAGACCACAAGGTGAAGATTTTGAAAGATTTTCCAAATTTGTGAGGGATGCTGAGCAAGAATTGTACCCAGGTTGTGTAACTCATACCAAATTATCGTATATTTTGCGATTATTCCATTTGAAGTGCTTAGGTGGTTGGAGTGACAAATCGTTCACCTTGTTACTTGAACTCCAAAGAGAAGTTCTCCCTGAGGGATCAGTGTTGCCTGATAGTTTTTATCAAGTGAAAAAGTTTATAGATGAGTTGAGCCTCAAATACGTGAAAATTGATGCATGTCCCAACGATTGTATGTTGTACTGGAAGGAGTCTTCTACTATTGATTCATGTGTAAAATGTGGCACTTCTAGATGGAAGAATAAAGGCATGCATTCAAAAGGAAGTAAAAACCCACACCTGCTAAGGTTCTACGGTATTTTCCACTAAAGTCAAGGCTCCAAAGATTATTCATGTCATCAAAGATAGCTTTAGACATGAGATGGCATGATGAGCAAAGAACAAAGGATGGTTTTCTAAGGCATCCGGCTGATTCAAAAGCATGGATTGACTTTGATTGCAAGAACCTAGATTTTGCTTTAGACCCTCGCAATGTGAGGCTTGGGCTAGCAAGTGATGGGTTCAATCCCTTTGTAAATAGGAACTGCTCATTTTAATGCATTTCTCCATTTAAGATGTTACTCGTACTGCTATTTTTGTGTAAGTGCATTCATATCTTTTTAGTTGGATGCAACTTAACTTACTACTTTTGTTGCAAACCAGTAGGAGTTGATAAGCCCATTTTCAACTATTGTCTGATCTGGAAAGTCAAACTTGATTCTCTCAATTAGGCCAACTAACTTCACTGCTGCTCCAAAACAGTTTGGGTATGCATTTTGATAATTGTATTTATTGTCTTTCTATTTTCTTTCCAGGTTTTTGTCTTTCTATTTTTTTCCCAGGTTTTTGTAGTCACAGGTCTCAGAATATTTGCAGATAATTGAACTAAATTAAATGATTTTGCTTGTGAATAATTCTGGAGCAGGTTGAATTATCTCATCCTAATGCAGAGCTAAGATTGCTTGAAGGTTTCTACCACAAGATCTATAAGGTACTGTATCAGCCAAAAGGTTTACATGTTTCTCTCACAAATTTTGCCTCATCAAAAACAAAATAAATTTGCTTTTTGTGGGTAATGTTAATGTCTGTTGTCATGCTAAATAGTGCTCATTTGAGGGGAAATGAAATGGAAATAATTTGTAAAGCGGTGAGAAAAAATCATTTGACTTGACACTATTGGCCCTATTGCTTGGTTGAGCTCCTTTGAAATGGCTGCAGCTTGATGAACCCTATTGTAGTTAATCTTGGTGGTGAATGAGGAGATGGATGGTAAAAAAGAAGTTTGTATTGATGCTTCTTGAGCAGGCTGTAATCACTTTATTTGAGACTGTCCAAGGCTACCTTATATTTTTCTTTCATTTTTATTTTGCAATCACTTGCTTGCAGATTTTCCCACCAAATGAAAAGACAAAGAACATAAATGATCAATACTGGACGTTACATGTAGAGGAGGTAAATATTTTTCTGCTATTTATATTGTTGACTCTGATGTAGGGATTGCTTCCTTATTTTTACTTTTTGTTTCTCTTTGTACCTTTTTTATTTTTGGTGGTTTCTTTTTCTTAGGAAAACATGGTGGGAAGTGCTGGCACATATGCAGAGGAAACAAGGGGGTTATATAGGGATTATTGCTCATGCTCACATGTTTGAACCTTTACGGAATTGTTGAATGTATTATTTTATTTTAATTTGTTGAATGTATTATTTTGTTACAGCATGTTGGAATTCTATTGTATTTATTGGTTAATTAATTCTTACACAGGTTCAAAGGAAGCTACAAAATGAACTTTAAAAAAAAAAAAAAAAGAGAATTTAAATCTATAATGTCGTACATTTGTTCATCGTTAAATAACACTTATCGCGGCATTCGCAAGTGCGTCACTAAATTAAGCAAATTTTGGTGTTCATATGTGTGTCGCTAAAAAAAATAAATAGCGGCATTCATATGGGTGTCGTTGTATTACATTTAAAGTGGCAAACATAGTGACACTCATAGAATGTCGCAAATGTTTAGCTTTGGCGACGAACTCAAAGAACGTCGGTAAATTATTTGCGACACGGCCTTTAGCGATAAAAGTAAGTTCACTGCAATGTTCGTCGCTAATAGCTATAGCGACATTCATTTTAGATTTTGCGGCATTCTTATGAACCCCGCAAAAAATCTAATTTTTTGTAGTGTTAGAATGTTAATTCACAAAATGTTGATTCCTTTCTATACATGTTCAAAAAGTTTTTTATTTTCCTTTTTTTAGGACAAAGGCCCTCCACGTGCATAGCACGTGGGGGGCTAACTAATAATAGTAAAAGCCATTATAAATTAGTTAAAAATATTTTATTTAAAAAAAAAGGTGTAAAACAACTAGTTATATATAGTATAGATAAGACAAGACATTTGGCATCTCGAGAAATCCAAACTTGAGCCTTTTACTTTTAGAATGTGTAATAATTTTTTGACCTTGTGGAATTGTTTATTTGTTTGTAGGACTCCGGATAATTTCTTAGTAATTGTTGTTTTTCTTTTTTGGTAGAAATTTCTTTGTCATTGCTTGCACACAATCTATCCATTTATTCAACATTGATATTGCTTAGAGACTCTGTATTTCCTTTTCTCCTTTACTGTTTTAATGATATTGTAATGTTTTTTCTTAACTCTATGTTCAGCCTTCCAAGTCATCCATACAGCAATCCATATGAATATAACTAAATTCTGCTTTACTCAGTTTTTCTAACTTGAGTTAAAGATGGAAACAATATAGCACATATAGTCATCCCATGCTCAACCAAACATTTTCGGCTGTTTTAACAGGAAAATAAATAGACCTATCTTTCCACAACTTCTTTTTTTTGTATTATAATTATTTTCCTTGCACTCTAATATTGTAATACCTTTTTTTCTTTTCAATAATGATGTGGCGGTATCATGTTCCCAACGAGACCTTGAGAAATGTTCTGAGGTTTGCAGGACAAATCAACATAATAGCCTAATTTAACAGTGTGCTTACATGGATATAGTTAAATGATAGCCACTGTAATATTATATATATTGTTCTCCATTTTGACCATACTACTGGGGTAAGGCGGCGTTTAGCTTATTTCAAATACATAGTAATTAGTGACACGCATGTAGGATACATATTTCCTCTGTGTCTTTGGGCGACGTTGTATAGTGATCTTCAGTCGATTGGCTCTATTATAAATAATTGATCCACTTCTTGATGGATCTGTATGCAATATTCAACCATCAAAATTATTGACCCATCATCACTGCTTCTGGGTATGCCACATGGCAGCTAGCTAGCACACCATTGATCTTCGTAACTGCTGGTTTATCTAACTTTAACACCCATCCACTTGTTTTGTAGAGATTAATGGAGTTGTAATGAGCCCATAGCTTCAGCTCGAGTCAAATTAAATTCAAGGGGATTAATAGAAGATGAGGGAATATAAGGGGGAATCCTTTTTGGGTCATGCGGCATTGTTAGTATAAGACTAATTTAAAAGTGAAACAAGAGCAGGAAAAGTTGTGCAAGACAAGGTTTCGGCATTGTTGGTATAAGACTAATTTAAAAGTGAAACAAGTGCAGGAAAAGTTGTGCAAGGCAAGGTTTCTGGGTATGAAAGTTGGGCAAGACAAGGTTTCTGGTTGTACAAATCTAGTGCTTGGGTCTGCCTTTTCTGGGGGATGGAAGTATTGTGACAACCTCAGCTAGCTGTAAATATGGTTTCAGTTTGTGTTTTTCTCCATCCCACCACAACCTTCCTCTCGAGATAAAAAATTACTAGCGTTAAGGATTTTGTGATTGACTTGCAAAGACCTGTAAGACATGGGTCTGGAACGTAGCTTTGTATCCTCTTGTGTTGTGTGTTTTCTTGTTCTCTTTCCTGCGTTATGTAGCTCCAAGGACACCTTTGTGGACTCTAGAGCTACTTATTACGGTAGCCCTGATGGCTTAGGGACTCCAAGTATATATGCTATCTCCTTAATTCTGTCGCTATATAATCTTAATTTGTTATGTATTGTATTCAATGGTACTGGAAGATTAGATTGATGTAATTAACGTACGTACGTTTTGATGAAATGAATGAATCAGGTGGAGCATGTGGATATGGAGAATTTGGAAGAAACGTTTATGGTGGACAAGTTGCTGGGGTTTCGATGCTGTACAGGAATGGTACAGGCTGCGGTGCATGCTACCAGGTAGGTTGCAACTCCCTAATTAGGAAGCTACCCGAATTAAAGCAACATTAATGAAGAATTAAATTAATCAGGTTAGGTGCAAGATACCCGAATTATGCACCTACAACGGGGCGAACATAGTGGTGACAGACTATGGCCAAGGCGACCGCACCGACTTCATCCTAAGCCCCCGAGGCTTCACAAAGTTGGCACGTCCTAAAATGGCCAAACAACTCATGGCCTACGGTGTAGTTGACATCGAGTATAAGAGGTAATTAATTAAGTATATATATGGATGATGAGTTAATTTTTGATTAATTGGTTCCTCTAATAGTCTGATCAAGTATATATATATATATATATATTTCACTACCATATATATATATGCAGGATATCATGCCGGTACCCGGGTTACAACCTTGGAATTAAGGTCCACGAACACAGTAGGTTTCCTGAATATCTAGCCATTGTTATACTGTTTCAGGGTGGCCAGAAAGACATTGCAGCGGTCGAACTGCGGCAGGTAATTAATATATAACAAGCCCATGCAGGAGACCTGCTTCTCTCTTGAGTTAACGGTTTCTCATTAATTAATGGCGCATGCATCACATATAAGTTTGCTTAATTCATTCGTGTAATTTGGCTTGCTGTTTAATTTATGGTGCAGGACGATTATGGTCAGAAATGGAGGCCAATGCGCAACGCCTATGGTGCAGTCTGGGACATGCCTAATCCGCCCAAGGGTGCACTCAGCTTCAGACTCTTAGCGAGTGATTATGATGGACAAAATTGGGTGCATCTGAGGAATGTCATCCCTAGGTATTGGAAGGCTGGGGTTGCCTATGACTCATCCATTCAGCTTTATTAAGCTCATGATGGATTCTGGCTAGCTAGCTTCTACCGCGGCTCCGCGCACGTAGAAGAACAGCTACAACCTTCTTATATATGATAATAGTTGTTTCTCGTTGTTTTCTTAATACATCATTCTAAGTATAGTTTATACATGTGTGGCATTACAGCAAGTGCTCTCTGCTATCTTTTGTTCAATAAAATAAATAATGACATTGTGTGAACTTTGTTTGCTCCAAGTTTTGAGGATAAAAAAAGTCTCTCTTTATTTGGTTAGCCTCTTTATCCAATTTAAATTTTAATCTATTGAAACACTAACTACGATGGGTAATCCTGAAACTTGTCATGTCGAACAAGCAATATTATGCATATATTATTATTATTATTACAGTATATATCATTTTTCTTTTGGATTATTGTAAAACATAGAAAAGGAAAAGTAAGATGACGGGACCTAGGAAACAATAGCTAGCAATCCATGCCTAAGGAATGGCTAGCTAGATATATGGAACTTTTCTGTACACTACGTAGAAGTATAGAAGAAGAGGAGTCCAAATCAAATGAAATGTGGCAGGTACTGTTACCGTTAGTCTATTACCATCAAGAAGAAGCAAAGAGCGATGTCATCATCAAATGTGAAACCAGCGTTCATATATAAGGTGGGGGTATGTTAAGGATGTAGCCAAATCTGTGTATTCTATGCAAAGCCTTCGGCCACCAAATTCACCGATTGGACGAATCCAAGAGACGGGGAGAGTTGAAGAGTGGGAAAATATCCATTGCCTTCACTTCGGTGCACCAGCACAAGACCAATAAAATCATTGACACTTTTAAGACAACTCCTCCTTGGACTTGGAGGAGAGACCCTGCTGAGGCTTGCGGTGCCGTTCAGAGTCTTCAAATTCAGACACCTCTCATAGACCTCCTCCCTCCCTTCCTCTTTCTTTTTTTTCTTTTTAATTTATAGTTGACTAACTTTTCAAGGACAACATTTGTATTTTTCTTTTCAATTGAAAGATGGTTTGATCTCAGCGGTTCTAAGTTGGGGTCACTTGATTCAGAATGGTACTAGTTATCATTTCAACTTGAGCAATCCAACTCGGTACCACCGGAGTTAAAAACATCTAAGAGATAGGATGGTCTCGGTACGGACCAGCCAGTACAAACCGGTACCAGTCAGTCTGGTGAACCATGACAGAAAGTAAGGCATAAAAGTAATCAAGTAATAATCACAAAAACTCACAAATATCAAAGTTCAACATTTTCCAAGCAATCAATATCAGTACCAAGCACTCATGGGACTTCAGAAAATTATGAAAATTATGACTTCTGTGTAAAGTTAAATTACATGTTCCAATTGCCACCTCATGTTTTATGTGCGAAGCTTGCCTACTCAAGATTTTAGACATTCGTTATTATATTAGAGGACCCAAACCTGATACAGGTATTGAGTTGGCAATTAAGTACAATTCAGTCAAAGATCAGAACTGCAACATATCATGAAAGATCTCATCGTCATGGTGTGAAACGGATTGTTGTAGTTCATTCCCTTATGGAATAGCTGCTCCATCATGGAGGAATCCATAAAGGGAACTAATTTCCAATTTGGACACTACCACAAGTATATGGGCCGTGACAAGTAGAATAGAGCAAACAAGTTATTGTATCTACAAGGAGGAGATTCAAATACCAATTAATCAAATTTCCTATATTATTTAGACAATTCCAAATGTCAATGACAAATTACCAAAATGATAAAACAGAGATAAATTACTAAATTCAAAAGTGAGAAATCAAATATGAATGAATTCTAGGATTTGGGTTTCATCAATTAGATTCTTTATGATTGCTTACATCCATTCTTTGTTAATTAAAATGATCGAATTCCCATGTATATGTGTTATCCTCTTTCAACGTATAATATCTATACCTATATTAATCCTACGTCTACTTTCGTGATTGTAGTAATTAAAATAGGTTCATTAAGATCTTTGGAAGTCTTAAATGAGAGTCACAAGGGTTTGTGATTATTTCTAAACTACACTACCTAGGTTTGATGAATTCACCAATTAATGTTGAATTTCCACTTTTGCTCCATCATTCAACATCTTAAATATGAAAGCAATAGCCAATTAATTGCAAAAATAAAATCTGAAATGATCAAATTTAATCAACAAAGAATTTGTCACAATTTCATATGCAAATTAAAATCCAAAATCTAATGATTACATCCAAATCCTAGAATAAGAAAATTAGCCACTCATGTCTAACAAAATCCAATAACCATCAAAATACGAGTCTAACAACAGAGTTCTACAATCAAATATCAAAGCAGCAAAGAAAAATAAGAAGAAGATGAAGAACTCTTGTCTATAGAAGCCAATCCTTGCTGTAGAAAGCGCTCCTCTTCTTGCTTCTCCTAAATCCTTGTGCTCAAGTCTCTTATTTTCTCTTCAAAGACCAATCCCCCAAGCAAAAAACGTGCCTCCCTCCTTTTGGTTTCTTCTTCTCTTCCAAAACTTCCTTTCCATAAGTCTAAATCTCCCAATCAAAGCACTTTCCATTTTTTTTTCTCTTGAGATCCACTCAATTAGAAAGTTTTTTGATGCAAATTGCAACTAAATTTAAAGTACAGAAACTAACTCAATTGGAGTGGGGCCCTTCATGAAAGTTTTAGGAAAACTTCTTAGCTTTCCAAAACACATAACCCTGCTAATTTTCGAGCTCTACAACTCCAGATATGGGCCAAATACCAAAATGGATCTGGGCTGCAACTGTTTTTTGGGCAGATTTGGACCTCTCTGTTCTTGCTAATTTTCAGCATTCAAGATAGCAGAACGGGGTCTTGGGCTCTCTATTAAAGTTGGGCTCTCTATTAAAGTTGTAGGTCTTTGTCTTAACTTTCCAACAAGTTACAGAAAATTTGAAACCGAGGTCTGTAGCTCCGGTTATAGCCCAAATATTGAATAGTACTCTATATTGACTGGGACAACTCAACTAAATTTTCGCTCATGGCACTAGCTCGAATTCAACCTTTTTCCTTAGACCAAATTTTATTTGAATCATTAGTTAAAGACCTATAAAATGCCAAGAATTCTCAGAAATTAAATAAATGTAAAAGACACACAAAATTCTAATTAAATGTTCCAATAAACCTACAAAACACTCTAAAATCACAAACTATGACTAAGAAGATGTGTGAATTAATTTCCGACATCATGAACCCAGATACTAACCAAACAAAGATCGTTCCTATTTTCATACTAGCTAACACATCGATCAATACCTAGCTATGTCCAATAAATACAAGTCAAACAAAACTAAAACCAAGCCCAAATTGTCATGTCGAACAAGCATATATATATATATATAACATTCTTAGGGTGTGTTTGGTGGGTATTATAGAATCTGGATTCTAGTAGAATCCAATTCCATAATCAAAAAGGTGTGTTTAGTTGGGATTTTAAGGCTGGATTCTACTATTTGATTGTTTAATCAAGCCCATAATTAGAATCTACTTTTTTTGTGACTATAGGGATTATGGACATTGGTGCTTATATTTTCCAAAATCTGTGATTTTAGAGATGTATAACATATTACATAAAACATATTATAATAAGTAATAACATTATAAGTATTATAATATAATATATTCTATTATATGATATATAATTGATTATATTATATTACACGTAATATCAGTATTATTAATATAAATATCATTACTATAGTAATATTATATATTAATAAATATTATATTATATATTATAATATAATTTACATTATAATTTACTATTATTATAATATAAGTTACATGTTATTTATATTAAAATTTAGTATTATTATAATATAACTTATATTAGCATTTACGTTATAATAAACATAAATTATATTATAGTATTATTATAATGTTATAATAAACATATTATTACACCATAATAATATACATATAATAATATTATAATATAATAAATTTATTATAATATTATGTTTACAATATCATAATAAATTTAGTATACTATAATATATTGTGATAAATTTAATATATATAAATATCTATATTAATATATTATATTTAATTATTGTATATTATTAAAATAATATTAGTGTTATTTTACTATTGTAGACACCCCAAATTGCACAAACAATCATAAAAAATCATTATCTCCTTGAAAGCCAGCACAGAAATTGAAGAAAATGATTTTTTACCTGTATCCGGCAACTCAGGCCGCATACAAGTAGTCCTCTTTGTATCCGGTGGAACATACCGGATACAAGAGAGCTTTAGTGTATCCGGTATTATATACCGGATACCTTAAGGCCCTTGTGTATCCGGCCTGATATGCCGGATACATAAGTTTTGCTCAAAAATTAGGGTTTTCCGAGAGAAATCACTTTTTACCATCATATCCCTCATTAAATGAGGGGAAATCTCGGAAACAGCCTTAGGGTTAAGGTTGGTGGGCTATAGACATTATGTTGTGTCTACCATTCTCACCAACCCTAACCTAACCTTTGCCTATAAATAGGAGGCTCCTCCTCAAGCAAAAGGCCATTAACTCTTGTTTTGAATTCTCGCCAAGAAGAGCTCCAAGAGAAGAGGGAAACCGCTGCGGGATCGCTTCCAGAACCCAGGTAAGCCTCAAACTTTTCTTTTATTTTCTGTCTTTATATTTCTAGATCTAGATCTCTTCTTCTACCTTTCTGTAGAATAAGGCCTTCTATGTGTGTGAAAATCCTTCCCCGGCTCAAAGTATCTCGAGACTCCCCTTAGCCGTAAAATGTGAAGGCGGGATCTAGGAGAAACGAGACTGGGGATTGACCCTAGTACTAGAACCCTATTTGCATAAGCCTTTTGATTGATTGTAAACCGTTTCATATTCAAAGTACCCTTGATTATCTTGAAGAACCGTGTTTAACAGGGAGAGAGAACAAAGGGAAACGATAATGGAACGGAACCCTAGGCTGTTTTAGAACCTTATTTTGATGAATATGTATGCATGCTATATTGTTATATTGATCTTGTATGATTTTTCACACTTGCACATACATAGCACTATTTTGGTGGGATAGGCTCACATTTGGGGATTTATTACATTCATTGTAATAAATCTCAAATAAATGGCCTCAATCAATTCTGGAATGTCTTTGGATGAGTTTTAAAGGTTTTGTGTTCATCTTGCACGAATTGCACACACTTTGTCACATTTTTGCATTGGTTTTACTCAAAATGGGCTTTACTTGACAGCAACTGTACCCCAACTTCGGACACTCATAACTTCATCGTCCGAATGAATTTTGGAGTGATTCCAGAACCATAGGAAATGTGAGGCTGTCTAGTTTATGTCCACCAAATTTCATTAATTTCTATCAAGCGGCTTTTTGACACCTCTTTGTCGAAGTTGATTGGTCAGTTCAGGTTTAAATACAGAACTTGTCACTTCGACGGAGCGCCATGTGTTCGTTTTAAGTCCGATTTGAGTAATTTTTGTTTCTGGGCACTCCTTTATGAGTCTATTTTTAAATCCAATTGATTTCATAATTTTTTGATTTAAATTGTGTCGTGGAGAGCAGATATACTCAGAAATTCGCAACAGCACTTTTCTGGGTCAATCTGTGATCCTCGGGGCCTGTTCGGGAAGTCACCCAAGGCACATCCGAATGAGTTTTTGTATGAGGCTAGTTTCTTTTGAAAGATGGCCATACAGACTTCATTGACACCAAATTTCACGGATTTCTATGGAGTAGATTTTTCTAGGTGATTTTCCAAAGTTGTCTACTTTTTACTTTTAATCATCCCCAGCAGCAACTTTAAAGGAGCATAACTCCTAGGATTTCAACCGGATTGACTTGAAACTTTGCATGAGTCCCTTATTTACCATAATTTTTCAAATGGATTTGGTTTGGATCAATTAAAAATGGGATTTGAATGATTTCCAGATAAATGGCATTACTTTTACCAAACTCTCTGGATTTGCCTCAACTTGGTTTTGAACAACTTTTGCTTTGATTTCCATCTTTTTATGATATTCCAGAAGTGATATTGACATAAAAGAGGATCTAGAATCCATTTGGATTCCTCATGTGAAAATATCACACATTGGCTTAATTCTTTTCCAATGTTTTTAATGATTTTTAGCAAGCTTTCTTATCTTTTTGCATGAACAAACACTTGGCAACCACCTTGTGTGGGTGAATGGGGGTGCCTAACACCTTCCCCCGTTCATAATCTAATCCCCTTACCCATCTCTGGATTTGATTTTTAAGTAGGGTTATTTTTACCCTAGAATTTGTCTTTTAGCACTTTTTGCATATTTTTGAATCTTTTGGTGTCCATTCACACCCCAAAATTCTGAATGGTGGCGACTCTCCCATTTTTGCGTTGAGCCCGTGTGTTGATGGAGGGGAGATCACTCCTGTGATTTTTTCTGTGTCTCACAACTGGCGACTCCGCTGGGGACTTGTGGATTTAAGCCATTTTGTGTATTTGTTCATGCTTTTTATTTATTTTGAATGCTTGCTATTTTGATTTTTTTATTTGTGCATATTGTTGTCTGATGAGGATGCTTTGAAATTTACATGGATAAAGACATGTGTGTATTATTGGATTATGCCTAGGATCATGTTTATGGGCTTATCTTGGTGTGCATGCCTACTTGTTATATTTTCTTACCTTGTTTTGGGAGGTTTTAGTGCCATGTTTGAGCATAAAAATGAAGTGCATAAGTTCAGTAAACTCAGTGGGTATTTTTGGGGTTCCCAAGCATGTTCTCCTCAATTCAAACCTTTCTTATGACATATTTTAGTTATTGAATCCCTAGGCTTTGATTTGGGTATGAATAGAGCATGTTGAGCACCAAAGATGAAGAATACAAAATCTGGAAATTCAGTGGATAATTTTGGGTTTTTTCAAGCATGCTTCCTTGAACAAAACACCTCTTGGGCAATACATTTAGGTGCTGTATTTTTAGGCTTGGATTTGGGCATAAAACAATGTCACTTGAGCATAAAAATAAAGAACATGAAATCTGGAAATTTAGTGTATATTTTGGGAGATTTCAAGCATGTTTTACCTAATTGAAACACTTTTTAGATCATGTCAAGTAGTGCTGAATTTTTAGGCCTCAATTTGGGTAGAAATGGTACACTTTGAGCATGAGAAAAAGCATGAAAATCTGGAAATTTGGGGTAATACTTTGGGGTTTCAAGCATGCCTTCCATGTTTTAATTGGTTTGTACAATAACATGTTTTGGGTGTTATTTTTGGCGATGAGCATGTTTGGGTGTTTACCATCTTGATTGGCTTGTATGTTGCTTTCAATATGATTGTATATGCCTTGGCTTGAAATTGTATGCATGGCTACGAAAAAGAGTGGCAAGGGGCTGGGATGTTATGAATGCACCTTCAATTTTAAATGCACTTGAGCACTTTAAACACCTTGCACAGCCTACCCATTACCTATAGGAAGTTGAACCATGAATGTGGGTAGCTTGGCGCACCGAGGTCGTGACTTCGGAAAGCGAAAGTGAAAACATTCACCTTAGAATTTGAGTCAATGATGTGATGACAATGGGATCTGTGATTCGATTCCGGGCATCACTAGACTTGAGTTCTAAGTTGCCAATTAAGCCAAAACCCAAAAACCATACGCTTGAAGGTGGAGAAACACGTTTTCAGCTAAAAGTACACAATTGCGTTTGGGGAATTGGGTGTAAATGTGGGAAGGCCGTTTGCATGTTCACAGGCCAAGGTATAGTACCATATTGAAGGTAACACAAGGTGGCAAGGTAAAGCCATGTATTCATTTTATCATCTTCATGTGAACTAAAAGCCATGGTGTCCATATGCTTGGGAGGAAATTTTTCCCAAAAATGTTTATAACATAAGGTTGGTGTAACCCATAGGATGAGTTTCCAACTCAATTTAATGGTCATCCTACCCAAAGTCCAATCAAGAGGCAACCAAGTGTATCAAGTCCAACAATGGGTGCATAACTTTGGAGGGTACAAGCACCCTCATGAATGTATGAATTGTAGCAAGAATGATGTCAAAGCCCAATTTGGGGCAAGTTTTAAAGGCCATGTCAAGGTGAACATCAAGTGGGAATAAAAAAAAAACCTAATCTGGTGAAAAAATAAGTCAAAAATGGCCATTTCGGCATTAACCGGCAACTCAGGCCGGTTAAGAACACTTTTCTTCATATCCGGTATATAATGCCGGATACAAAGGGTTATGCATGTATCCGGTCATTATTGCCGGATACAGTAAGACATATGCGTATCCGGCACTTAATGCCGGATACATGCAGAAAATGTATAAATGGGTTTTTTCAGCCCGAATTTTCAGAATAAAATGCCTAAACACTGTGGATAATCCTTAGGCACTCCGAAAAGAACATAAAAATGTTCCCAAAATACAAAATCAAAAAACAAACAAAAAAAAACCAGAAAAATAAAATAAAATATTCTTTCAAGATTCAACCTAATTTTGAAACTCAAAGAAGGAACCAAGGTGTCATTTTTTTTTATACCAATTCAATTCAAACATGTTTCAATCAAGCTTTTGCATTTGAAAACTGAGAAAATTCAGAAGAAAGAAACCTTTGTTTGGTCACGAGAACCACTCAAAGTCAAAATTTTTAGGACATTTGGAAGCCTCAGAATATTCCAAAAACCTTTGTTTGGTCACGAGAACCACTCAAAGTCAAAATTTTTAGGACATTTGGAAGCCTCAGAATATTCCAAGAACCTTTGTTTGGTCACGAGAACCACTCCAAGTCAAAAATTTTTAGGACATTTGGAAGCCTCAGAATATTCCAAAAACCTTTGTTTGGTCACGAGAACCACACAAAGTCAAAATTTTTAGGACATTTGGAAGCCTCAGAATATACCAAAAACCTTTGTTTGGTCACGAGAACCACTCAAAGTCAAAAATTTTTAGGACATTTGGAAGCCTCAGAATATTCCAAAAACCTTTGTTTGGTCACGAGAACCACTCAAAGACAAAAAATTTTTAGGACATTTGGAAGCCTCAGAATATTCCAAAAACCTTTGTTTGGTCACGAGAACCACTCAAAGTCAAAATTTTTAGGACATTTGGAAACCTCAGAATATTCCAAAAACCTTTGTTTGGTCACGAGAACCACTCAAAGTCAAAATTTTTAGGACATTTGGAAGCCTCAGAATATTCCAAAAACCTTTGTTTGGTCATGAGAACCACTCAAAGTAAAAAATTTTTAGGACATTTGGAAGCCTCAGAATATTCCAAAAACCTTTGTTTGGTCACGAGAACCACTCAAAGTCAAAATTTTTAGGACATTTGGAAGCCTCAGAATATTCCAAAAACCTTTGTTTGGTCACGAGAACCACTCAAAGTCAAAATTGTTTAGGACATTTGGAAGCCTCAGAATATTCCAAAAACCTTTGTTGGGTCACGAGAACCACTCAAAGTCAAAATTTTTAGGACATTTGGAAGCCTCAGAATATTCCAAAAACCTTTGTTTGGTCACGAGAACCACTCAAAGTCAAAATTTTTAGGACATTTGGAAACCTCAGAATATTCCAAAAACCTTTGTTCGGTCACGAGAACCACTCAAAGTCAAAATTTTTAGGACATTCCAAGAAAAAAAAAATAAATAAATAAAAATAATAATAAAAAAGAAATCAGACTTGTGTTCACCCAACCCACTTGTCTACATTTATAGGGGTGTGTCTCAAATTATATGGAAGCTGACAAGTTTCTTTGCTTTTTCCTACCCCAGGTACACTTATTTGTAACCATTGCTCCCGTGACCAGATCCAAAGCTCGCATCATGAATACGGAAGAGAACCAAACACAAGCTACTGTCCCCGCTCAAGACTTTGCTCAGCTGCAGGAGCAAGTGGCTGGTCTGGCCAAGATGCTGGGGGATTTACTGGCGGCTCAGGCCCAAGCCCAAAATAGAGCATCGACTTCCCATCAGGCACCACCACCTCAGGCCTACATTCCGCCTCCGGCTCAACCCATGCCTGAGCCCATTTCTGAACCGGTCCCTGAACCCATTCTGATCAGGGAAAATACAGCAGAATCCGAGAAAGAACTGGAGAAGGAAAAGGCCAGAGAAGAGATGGAAAAGAAAATGCTACTCAGAATAGAAAGGATCCAGGAAGAGCTGAAGGAAGTGAAGGGTGGAAACAGCCATGGAGGCACCACCTTCGAGGATCTGTGCATGTACCCTGACGTATGTCTACCGGCCAAGTTCAAGTGCCCGGACTTCGACAAGTTCGACGGCACAGGCTGCCCCATGAGCCACTTGAAACTATACTGCGGGGCCCTATGCCAATTTGGCCGGGATGACGGCATACTAATCCAACTCTTTCAGAGGAGTCTGATAGGGTCGGCCCTGAGGTGGTTTGCCACGATGGACCATGGCAGGATCAGGAGATGGAAGGACCTGGCCAACGCCTTCTTAGATCAATACAAGTTCAACGCTGAGATCGTGCCGGACCGGTACGACATGATGAGGATGAGTAAGGGGAAGGATGAGTTTGTACGGCACTATGCCAAGAGGTGGAGAGAGGCCGCCTCCCAGGTCAGGCCGCCTATGTTGGAACCTGAAATGATCTCAACATTCATGGGCACACTGGGGCAGCCTTTCTACAACCACTTGGTGGGGTAGATCACCACCAATTTTGCAGCCCTGGTCCAGGTGGCAGACAGGATCGAGGAAGGGATTAGGTCAGGAAGACTTATTGACTACTCTACTCTGACTGGGCAGTCTGATTCCTCCACTTCCTTGGCACAGAAGAAAGGGGCTGGATTCAAAAAGAACGGAGCCAGAAAAGAGGGGGAAGTGAACCTGGTACAAGCTCCTCCTGCCAAGAAGCCACTCCATGTCAACATATCCGTACCTCAACAAGCCCAGCAAACCCAGCAGGCCCAGCCAGCCCGGCAGTTGTATCAGACCCTGCATAATGTCAATTTCTCTCCTTCCGTGCCCGCAAACCCAAGGAGGACTTTTACTAAGGAGGAGAGGGAGGCCTGGATGGCAGCAAGGAGGAATAGAGTCTTTACTCCTCTCCCGATATCGCTGTCCCAACTGCTGCCAACCCTGCTGAAGCAGGAATATTTGACTCTGAAAGAGCCCAACCCAAATGCGCCAAAGGGAAGGAATTTTGATCCAGCAATCACTTGCGACTATCACATGGGTGCACCGGGGCACTTTACTGACACTTGCTGGATGCTGAAGTATGCAGTCCAGGACCTGTTGGACCAGAAGGCCTTGGTGTTCAACACTGCTGCACCCGTCCCGTCAGGGAATGATATTGGGCAGAACCCTCTGCCTTACCACAATGGGGCAGGCCCATCCAACTCCATCACTGCCATAGCCACCACGAGAAGGGCCTTTGACCCATCTCAGCTCATAGCTCCAGTAGGGATCACTGTCCAGGTCCGATTTTTCCCAGAGGAGGAAGAAGAGGAGATCAGCATGGTCTCCTAGAAAAATAATCCTGCTGCTGAGGACATTAGCTCCTCTTTAAACCGGGTCTCCTCTCTTATGGCCCAGATGAATACTGCAAGGCCCCCATTGGTCTTCAATTGTAGTCCACCCATCTATTCACCATCCAAGCCGTCCAAGGCTCCACTGGTCATCAACCTTGACCCCACCACTGCTTCCATCACTTCTTCTGTCCCCACAAAATCCAAACTCCAGCCCTTGGTTGTAAATGTTCAGCCAGCCCAGACTATCCCTAAACCGGCCCATACATCCCGGTCCAAACTCCAGCCACTAGTGGTTAACATCCCTAAATTAGCCTACTCTGAGGCCGTTGTACCATGGAATTACAGCGAGGGAATCACGACTACGGTTCCAAAGGTTAGGAACCAGAACCAGGAGGAAGTGAACCTCATGACGAGATCGGGGAAATGTGCAGGGGGTGAAGAGAAGGAGAAGGAGACAGAAGCAGAAAAAGAAAAAAAAGAAAATGAAGAAAAAAGAAAACAGAAAGGAAAGGCAAAAATAGGAGAAGACACCCCCAGGGTGCAGAAAATGAGGCAGCAGACCTCATAAAAATAATTAAGAAAAGTGAATTCAATCTTGTGGATCAGCTGAACAAGGTCCTAGCCCAGATTTCAATACTGGGCCTTTTGCTGAATTCCGAAAAGCACAGGGAAGCATTGTTAAGGATGTTACAGAGTGCACACGTATCCCAGACAATCGATCCAGACCAGCTTGGAAAAATGGTTGGTCAAATCTTGTCACATAATGTGATAGGTTTCTCTGAGGGTGAGATCAGCCCAGGTGGGTGTTATCATGTTGACCCTTTGCACATCACAGTGCTTTGTAAGGGCTGCATGATTGCACGGGTTCTAATTGACAACGGGTCGGCATTAAACGTTTGCCCGTTAATCACTTTTACCAAGCTTGGTCTGGACCAGTCAAGGATCAAGCAAAATGAGAGGATAGTGAGGGCTTTTGATAGCTCCAAGACCCACTCCCTAGGGGAGATTGAACTGCTGGTCACAATTGGGCTGAATATTTTCAACATCACATTTGAAGTGATGGATATACCCGCAGCCTTCAATCTGCTCCTAGGAAGGCCGTGGATACATTCGGCTAGGGCAATACCATCCACGCTCCACCAAAGGGTGAAATATGTAAGAGGGCAAAGGGTGATAACAGTCCTAGCCGAAAACTTAGTGCCGCCCATCGTGTCACCTGATGTACCCTTAATAAATGTAGACTTGACTGTCGACAAGATTGCATTTCACTCATTTCAATTTGAAACAGTAAATTTCATACCTGGGGGGTGTGAGAAAAAGAAGGAAAATGGGACCACTGCAGAAAAGATGGTGAAGAAAGTGATGGAAAAATACCACTTTCATCCGGGGAAAGGCCTGGGAATCAATTTGTAGGGGATGGTGGAGCCAATCACGGCTAAGAAACTGATCCCTAAAGTAGGGTTGGGCTTCAAGCCTAGAGGATGGAGGAGGATGAAGCATGAAGGAGAGGAAAGAAGCAAAGGAAAACTCCCTCATTTAAGGGAAAGCTTCCCAAAACCCTCTTACACAATCCAAATATCTCCTCCCATGGACCAGTCCAAGCCTCCATACCACAACATCAACCCATTTCAAAAGCCTTTTGTTTCGGCCTTGCAACCTTATAACCCATCTCCTATAGTTGAAATGGTGGGCAGGCCTGGGCCACAACTAGAGCAGCGGACAGACTTCTCTGAGGATGTTGGGGCTTTCTTCGCCATGACTGAAGGCGAAAAAGCTGGTAGTGACAACGAGCTACTGTTCATTGACTGGGCAGCAGTAAAGATTCCGAAGGAGGTCATTTATGGACTGGGCCCCGTAGCAGAAAAGGGCAGTACCCACCCGGTGATGATGGCATCGGATGCTGGGCTCGAGGAGCAGGCTTTCCCTATTTCCCCTGCTCCCAAGAATTTTGTAATGAACAATTGGGAGGAAACTCCCCTTACCTTTGAAGCAGCGTTAGTTTGGCAAACTGATGCGGCTTCCAAAAAAAAAACTCCAATAGTGGAATGCCATTTCCCTGAAGGTTCTAATGGGCCTTCGTCTTCAGGGGAATTATGTTTAGAAGGCTCACAAAAAACCCAAAAAGATTTTTCTATTTTTTCTAGAAAATTTAATTTTTTTCAAAAAAGTCCAAACCACTTATGAACCATATAATCGGACCGAATTGGACCAAGTTGAATATGACTTCGACCTTGAGCTCGACTTTGACCTCATGGGGATCGAAGAAGAGACCGAGGTCGAAGAAGAAGACATTCCAAAAGAAATTGAATACCAATTGGAACGTCATGAAAAGGGGGTCCAACCTAATATTGAGGAGACCATATCCATAAATCTTAGGACCGAAGAGGACCCAAAAATAGTGAAAGTCGGATCATGCTTGTCTAATGTGCAGCAAAATGAAATGTCACAGTTCTTAACAGATTACAAGGATGTGTTTGCTTGGTCGTATCGTGACATGCCGGGGTTGGATACGGACATGGTGGTGCATAAGTTGCCAATTTTGCCAGGGGTTAAGCCACTCAAGCAGAAACTGAGAAGATTGAAACCTGAGTGGACTCTGAAGGTTAAGGATGAAGTGGTCAAACAGTTCCAAGCTGGATTTCTGGCAGTCTCTACGTACCCAGAGTGGCTCGCAAACATAGTGCCGGTACCCAATAAGGACGGGAAGGTCCGAATGTGTGTGGACTATAGAGACTTGAACAAGGCAAGCCCAAATGACGATTTTCCGCTTCCACACATCGACATTCTGGTCGATAATATTACGGTACATAGCCTATTTTCCTTCATGGATGGTTTCTCGGGGTACAATTAGATCAAGATGGCTAAGGAGGATCAAGAGAAAACAGCATTTATCACACCTTGGGGCACATTCCACTACACGGTCATGCCATTTGGACTTCAAAACGCTGGGGCAACAAACCAGCGGGCCATGACAGCACTATTCCATGACATGATCCACAAGGAGATGGAGGTCTACGTGGACGATATGATTTCTAAATCATGCAAAGAAGAGGACCACTTGATCAATTTGAAGAAAGTGTTTGATCGACTCAGGAAGTACAGTCTACGGCTTAACCCGGCTAAGTGCGTCTTTGGGGCTACATCAGGGAAGTTACTGGGGTTTATAGTGAGCCGAAGAGGAATTGAAATTGACCCGGCTAAAGCCAAGGCCATAATTGAAATGCCAGCACCCAGAACCGAGAAGGAGGTTCGTGGTTTTCTCGGGAGGATTCAATACATAAGCCGGTTCATAGCACAGCTCACTGCTATCTGTGAACCAATTTTCAAGCTTCTGAAGAAAGATAACCCGACGGTCTAGAATGAGGATTGCGAGCAGGCCTTCGATACAATCAAGAAATATTTACTGAACCCACCTGTACTAGTGCCACCAACCCCAGGAAGACCACTGATCCTGTACTTGTCAGTGTTGGAAACATCAATGGGATGCGTCTTGGGGCAGCATGATGAGACTGGTAGAAAAGAAAGGGCCATTTACTATCTGAGTAAAAAATTCACGGAATATGAAGCCAAGTATTCATCATTGGAGAAGACTTGCTGTGCTCTAGTGTGGGCCACTCAGAGGCTAAGGCATTACTTCCTTAGTCACTCCACACTATTGATATCCCGGATGGACCCGCTGAAGTATTTATTTGAGAAACCGGCAATGACTAGCAGGACGGCAAAATGGCAACTACTACTGTCCGAGTTTGACCTCACGTACATCACCCAGAAGGCGATCAAGGGTCAAGCCATAGCTGATCACCTGGCTGCACATCCTCTGCCAGAATATCAACCCCTGAAGACCAACTTCCCAGATGAGGCAATTCTGTACACTGAAGAGGAGGACAGTGAGAGTTCTTGGCAGATGTTCTTTGATGGGGGCCGCCAACATGAATGGTAATGGAATAGGGGCAGTCTTGGTTAAACCAGATGGTTCACACATCCCGATTGCAGTAAAGCTGAGATTCCAGTGCACCAATAACATAGCAGAATATGTAGCATGCATAATTGGATTGCAAGCAGCCATGGATCATGGAGTAGAGGAACTTGACGTATACGGGGATTCGAGTCTTATCATCTTCCAAACAACTGGTGAATGGAAAACCAAGGATCATAAATTGATCCCCTATCACCAATATTTGGAAGAAATAAGCACAAATTTCATTCGAATTTCCTTCAACTATATGCCAAGGGCCAAGAATCAGTTTGTGGATGCTCTAGCAACCTTGGCTTCAATGGTCAGCATACCAGAAGGAGTAGACATCAGACCGCTGGAAATTGAGGTTAGAGATGAACCGGCTTACTGTCTCGTTCTAGAGGGAGCACCAGAAGAAGAAACACCATGGTTTCAAGATATCAAAAATTTCTTGAACAATAGGAGTTTGCCAGAAAATGCCACTGCTACTGAGAAGAGGACAATACAGAGATTGTCTGTGTGCGCGCGTGGGAAACGCGGCACGGGGTAATTCGGAGTCGCCACCGCCTGATGGGGTGCAGGCGGACACCTGGGTGCCTAATCCTGTCTATTAGGGCTTTTGGTCTGCGGCTTGAGATTCTAAGTCTGTTCTCGGTTGTGGTCCGGGGAAGTCCGTAGACACCCCGGTCCACCCCGTCGGATGACGGGTCCCGTGGGTTCCCTGGTTTGAGTCAGCTTCCATTGGTCTCATCCGATTCCTAATCCGATATGCAGTTTGGTTAAGTCTGGTGGGACCACCTGAGTGGTGTGGGTCCCTTTAATTGCTTTTATCTTGTTTTAATTAGGTGATCTGGGTCTGGTTGGATGGGCCCTGTTGGAAGGCCCACGGTATCCTTGGTGGGCTTAGTGAAACCCGTGTACCCTTGTGGACCTCAGTCTAGCCTGAGAGGTCCTTTGGGCTTTGGTTAGTTCAACAGATTTTACTTTAAGTTAAGCTTTGAAGATTAAGTGTTTTTCATGCACAAGTGGGCCGGACTGGTTTGTGGGCCCCTAAGGTGGGCCCACATGGTGGCCAAGTATTTTTATTAGATTTATCTTTTTAATCTGCCAAAGTGAGCTGGACACTGGGCTTGGGGCCCGTAGTCCAAATATGGGCTTGTAAGCCCAAGTTACCAGAAATTAGGGTTTGCACCCTTCCTTGGTTCGGTTGGTGGGCTTTGGCGGGCCCGGTAGGCCCTTGCCCTTGGTCTCGGCCAAACCACGCAATTCATGCATCAATTTCACATAACAAGGCTCGGGTGGGCCGCATTGGGTTTGGCCCGCCCGGTTCAAATTGTTCATTTTACTTAAATTATTTAATGGCATGCTTTGGTGTTTATTGGGCTGGGTGGGACCCATTGGAAGGCCCACTAGTGTACCAAGTTGGACCGGGAGTCCAAGTCCCATGTCGGGTTTCCGGGTGACCCAGAAACCCTTTTGGGTTTATCCGGTTTGGTTCGGAAATATCATTCACATTTAGCAATAATCACAGAAAAAACACAAGATAGACACTCTGTTAGAAAAAAAAACTGGCTCATTGTGCTGGGTCCAAGGGTATGGTAAAGGGTATTTTTGGAATTTTCAAAAAAAATAACAATTCGGCCTGTTTTGGACCTGGCGCTCACCTCCTGAAGTGAGCGCCAGGTGGGCGCCAGAATCCGGGAGAAATTTTGACCTGGCGCTCACCCGATACCAGGTGAGCGCGAGTTGGGCGGGAGGTGAGCGCGAGATGGGCGGGAGGTGAGCGCGAGATGGGCACGAGAATTTCACCTGGTTTTTAGTGGGCGCAAGCTGAGCGCCAGGTGGGCGCCAGCTCGGCGGGAAGTGAGATGAAAGGGGCGCCCACCTCCTAGGTGAGCGCCAGGTGGGCGCCAGATGGGCGGCAGGTCACTGCAATTTTCAACTCTCTGTTTTTTTGAGATCTCCAACTCTGGCCGATTTTTTTAGGTCTGTAACTGTTCCACTAGCCTCCCAACATGCCCAGAACACCTCCCAACTAATTTTGGATTTAATCTAAACACATTTTATTTCAAGTTTTGAAAACCCAGAAAACTTACAGTACAAGCATGCATTCAAAATACTTCACGAATAATATGCCCAGGACACTTCCCCAGGCTTCGACCACTCCCCAGAAGCCACTTAAACTTGTATTAAAACTAGTCTAAGCATGATTCATGCTTCATCCCACAACCCAAAATCTCTTAAAAGAAAACAAACCCAATAAAAAAACTGGTACAGATGCATTAATATCTTAAAAAAAGGAGGGTGATGGGAGCATGCTTACAGGGGCACCACAAGGAGCAAGCAGCATAGGCAGGGGGTTGGGGGGCATGTTAGCAAGTACAGCACAATAAAAACAAAAAAAACAGCATGCAGACATTACATGCATTTTCCTCCAACCGGCTGGACCTCAAGCATGCATACTAATATCCGAAGGCACGCTAACATCCGAAGAAGGGAAGTCGAAGGGGGGTTACAGGGATACAAAAGACTTGTTTGAAGCGAGGGAACAGACTCCCTTTACTTTACTGAATGATCAACCAAAAAAAAATAACTCTCCGGATAGTGGCCAGGGTGGTCTAAAGTGGGATGGCCAAGCTTCCTACATCCTCATGGGTCTCCCTTACCCTCGGAGACCTCCGTGTCACCGAAAATACAAGAACATGCATGTTACAGTAAAGAGAAAGAACAAGCCCGATAGCATGCGTAGATAACTCCCATCTTGATATATGTGAAATAAAAATAGATGGGGAACAATACCTGAGGTTCTGTAAGCTCACGTGCAGGGTGGAGGCTCCTCCTTGAGACGAATCCTCCTTGAGACGAAAGTGCTGGAGCTTCCTTCCTTTGAACCTCCAACAGCAACCTCCCCTTTTTTAGGCTTCGTGCGACAGTGGAGAAGACAAAGGGGAAAAGGGGTGATCAGGCGGGTGGGGTGTTCTGGGAGCTCAGGAGTCAATGAGGGATGAGCCCAGAGAGAGCTCGGACGAAAGAGGGAAGGCCAACAGAAGTCTTGACAGCCAAAGCTTTTTAACCAAAAAATCTTCCAACACTTAGCTTTTTTTTCGAAAATTTCCCAACCCCTCCTGCGCGAAATGCCGCGCGGCTTATATAGGCCAAAAAAAAGGGGGTGCCGCTCACCTTGGCGCCTAGCTCAAGGTGGGCGCAAACCCGCTCGCCACGTCCGCGCGAGCGGCATAATGATGAAAATCATTTAATGCCGCCGCTCGCCGGACGTAAAAATCTAAAAAATTCGGATTTAGTCCCTGGCAATTTTTGATTTAATCCGATATTCTTGGATTTTCACGGATTTAGTCCCTGGGATATTTCGAATGTTCGGATATTTACGGATTTGATCCCCGAGATATTTTCCTGCGCAACTCGCCACGTGTGCAGCTTTTTGCCACGTGTGCAGATTGCCGATTTTGCTGCTCGGAAATTTCATCAGCTCATATTTTCTTCATCCGGACTTCGATCTGGGCAAACTTAGTTTCATTAGAATCGTATCGGAGACCTCCATCCCATGACCTAGGGCTAGGCCTCCGGATCGGATTTTAGCAGAAAGTCAACTTTTGGCTCTGCTCAGGTTTGACCTCCCGCAGAACCTTCATCCGGACCCCGATTCCTGCAAACTCAGTTGCGTTGGAACCGTGTCGAGATTCTCTATCCAATGACCTAGGGGTAGGCCTCTGGATCGGATTTTAGCAGAAAGTCAACTTTTGGCTCTGCTCAGGTTTGACCGCCCGCAGAACCTTCATCCGGACCCCGATTCCTGCAAACTCAGTTGCGTTGGAACCGTGTCGAGATTCTATATCCAATGAGCTAGGGGTAGACCTCTGGATCGGATTTTAGCAGAAAGTCAACTTTTGGCTCTGCTCAGGTTTGACCGCCCGCAGAACCTTCATCCGGACCCCGATTCCTGCAAACTCAGTTGCGTTGGACTCGTGTCGAGATTCTCTATCCAATGGCATAAAGCGAGGTGGCCAATTTTCACTTGATCAAAAAGTCAACTTTTCACCCCTTAGGGTTTGACTTCCTGTCCAGGGTTTGCATTTTTGGTTTTTCTGGGAGCGCAAAAATGAGGTGCTTACAGTCTGGTCAATTTCTGCTAAGTGGTGGACATGTGTACAAGAGGTCACATAACGACATTCTGCTCAGATGTGTTGCCAAGGCTGAATCGGAAAGATTGATTGAAACTTTACATGGAGGAGTTTGTGGGCCCCATATGAGTGGGCACATGTTGGCAAAGAAGATCTTGAGGTTGGGCTACTACTGGACGACCATGGAGCATGATTGCTGTATACATGTCAGGAGGTGCCATCAATGCCAAATATATGCAGATAACAAGCATGCACCCCCAAGTGAGTTGCACAACATGACATCACCGTGGCCCTTCTCCATGTGGGGCATAGATGTTATTGGCATGATCTCCCCTAAGGCATCGAGCGGACTGTGCGCACCTAAAAACCTGGATCCTAGATCGCACTCCGGGCGCACTTTCCGTGCGTGCCACGGGATATTTCGGAGTCGCCACTGCCTGAGAGGTGCAGGCAGACACGATGTTTGCCCTATCCGAGTCTAAGTCTGGTCTGCGGCTTTTCAGAGTTCTAGCTAAGTCCTCGGTTACGTCCGGGGAAGTCCTAAGACACCCCGGCCCGCCTTGTCGGTTTGACAGGTCCCTCGGGTCTCCCTGGTTTTTGAGTCAGTTTCACCCTTCCTAGGCCAGCATGCTGTTTATTGGGTCTAGCGGGGCCCTCTGAAGGTGTGGGTCCCTTTTATGTTGATTTTATCTTTTTGTTTAGTAGAGTGGGTCGAACCCGGGTCCCGTTGGAAGACCCGTGGGTTGCCATGATTGGGTCTGGGGCCCAGTTGGGTTATTGGGTAACCCATTTGGTTATTTAAATTATATTTATTTACAATTTATTTGGGCTTAATGGGCTTGGTACGGGCCCATTAGCCAAGGGTCAAGGGACCTGGGCCTGTTTATTGAAAATAGGCCTGGTATAGGCCAGTCAACATGTGGGCCACTCAAGTGGGCCCAAGGGGGGTCTTGGTGGGCCTATATAGGCCCACAGTCCACAAATGGGCTAAAAATAGCCCAAACATCCCTTTGAGTTGGATCATGTTGGTTCGGGTCAGAACAAATCCAACCGGGTCGGAAAATTATGTTTTTTAAGTTATATTTACAAGTGTCCGTATTTAATTCACGGTCTGGTTAGAACCGTAAATTTAATACGGTTCAGGCTAGACCGTAGATTAACTACAGGCACACCTGGACCGCTCTGAGTATACGGTTTTTGTTCAACTTCGCCGTTTTGCTCCAACTTTGATTGGGATCACTCCGGTAGATCTCTTGGGGGCTCCGGCGACTTCTGCCAAGGTTTTCGCACAATTCTTGTTATGCAAATGCCTTTGTTTGCCTTCAAGTCTTCTTCTTTGTCTTCTGGTGTTTTGGAACTAAATCCCACTTTTCTTTACTTTGCTAAGTCACCTTCTGATTACTTAAAAGGAGAAAGAATTGAAAGGAGGGAATGGGATGGGGTTACATTAGATGATTTAAAGAGGACAAACCCCTCTTGCACTTTGTAAACGAAATCAAATAACAAAGATATGTTAGTTTGCAAGTTTTCTTGTTTTATTTTATGAATCCACTCTCTTCCCTTTCCGTATAGAGACATTCGTCTTCGTGGGGTCTCTCATGGCGTGCCAAACACAGCAAACAGGTTAGAGATCATATAAAAGATTGAATAATAAGTAAAGAAATGAAGAGACTTGAAGGGATGTTAAAATCAGTTTATTTAAAATGATTAGAATACTTACAGTATCACTACCTGTTAGTTTTTGTGTGTTGTGGACCTCCGAGAATTCTGGCAGCGCTTCCGCACTTCCGTTGATCTCCCCAAAACGGGTTTAAAAAGGGCCTCCTCTCTTTGGGTGAAAAAGGTAGAGATGGTGGGTAGAATTTGGCAGCGCTTCCGCGCTCCTATGGATTTCTTGAATTGGGATTTGAAAGGGGTTCTTTGGGTTTTCTATGTTTAACGGATGAAAGGGAAAAGATTTGGCAGCATTTCAGGGGTATTTTGGGTATTCTAGTATTTGGAACTGGGGTGGCAGCATCTGGGCAGGGGTAGGCCGTGGTAACAGTAAGGAAGAGAGGGGGTGAGGGCCAGGAAGAAGGCTTGTTGAAATTGGGGGGGGGGGGGGGTGGCCTCTCTATTTATAGGCAAAATTTCCGTGCCCGTATTTGAAGTACGGGCGTGCCTTGCCCGTAATTCAAATACGGGCGAAAAACGCACATTTCCAAATCTCGCAAAATCGGCCGTACGGGACGCGTGTCTTCTTCCAGAAGCTTGCCCGTATTTCAAATACGGGCATGCCCTGCCCGTAATGAAAATACGGTCCAGCACGTTTTTTAAATGTTTGGATTTCAAACCTTTATTCATTTTGGTTTTTTGTAAGATTTCATTCGATTTTTCCGATTATTTTATTAAAAAGCGAGATTCTCTTTATTAAAATATTATTAAACACATTTATTTTATTTATTGTATTGGTTTATTCCATTTTTTGCTGCCTTTTTGCCACATGGGCAATTTTTCTGAAACTTCAACTGCTCATAACTTCTTCATCCGGTGTCCGATTTCAGCAAACTTAGTGTCGTTGGAACCGGCTCGGAACCACCTATCCATTGGGATCAAGTTTGGCAGTTGAATTGGGGTCGAACAAAAAGTCAACTTTTCGCCCCCCCAAAAGTTTGACCAGCTCATATCTTTTTCATTTGGACTCCAATTCCAGCAAACTCTGTTGCATTGGAACTGTGTCGAAATGCTCTTTTCAATGAGATGAAGTTTGATGGCCAAATTCACTTGAATCAAAAAGTCAATTTTTTGGCCCCCTCGGGGTTTGACTTTTAATTTGATTTTTTCATTTTTCTTCATTTTAGGGGTGCAAAAATCAGGTATCTACAGCTGCCCCTCTTTGCCGGAGTCACCTTGGGGGATGAATGGCAAAGAAGAAAAAAAAACCTTATTTTTGCACCTTGCATTTCTGTCGACATGGTTGACGAGCTCATTTCTAGAATTATTTTCAATGAAAGGGAAGTGTCAGATGTCTGGTGTCACTTCTTGACTTTGGAATCCCCATACCCTCTTTCGGGTTTGAATAGGGCAGTTTCTTTTGTTTTTGAAAAGAGAAATAAGATTGGATCTGAGCTCATCAGCCTGTTTCGGCGTTGATGCAAGGCACTCAACAATGTTCTTTTCTTCTTGTTTGTTCTATTAAAGCTTTTAGTGACTTCAGTTTTGACTTCTTCGTGATTCCTTGAGTTTTTTTTTTTTTTAGAGTGGATGCTAGGCCAAAGTTAGGGACTAGGAGTGAAGGTGGGAGAACGGGAGGAGGCTTTTGCGCTGTTGCCCACCATCTCGGAGACCACACACATCTATTCTAGCCTATGCTATTTACAAAAGTGGGAATCAAAATTTACAAGAGAGGGCGAATTGGCCCATTATTGTTCTTCCTTGTTGCTTCTCCTTGCCAGGTTCTTTCTCTGTCGAGGCATTAAAGCTTCTCTTCCCATTCATGAGTTATTATACTGGGGATCTGGTGGGAATATGATCTGTCTAGATGACTCTCTGGGGATTATTGTGATGTCTCTCTTTGCTCTTGAAGTGCTGTTGGAGGGTCTGAGGATCTTGATGGTCTTTTTTCTTTTGAGCTCCGCCGGGGATGAAAGGGAAGAGGCTTCCGATGGGGAAGAAAGTGCCCTTTCTCATGTTCATCTTATGAACCTGTACAAGGAACAAAACATTAGTGCTTGATCTGCTGGGGATTGACGTAATCTTTAACTAATCTAGCAACTCTGAGGGGTTCTTCTGAAGAGCTCGAGTAGTGGTACTCTCCTGGAGACTTGTGCCTTTTCAGGATATGGACTTCAGAAAGCTATTTTGGTACCTAATTATAGATCTATTTTAACTGTTCTAAAACAGTTGGGGAAGAGAACCCAAAGACAAATTGATCTATTTTAATCATTTGGAATGATTGGGGAAGAGAACCCTGATCTATTTTAGCCAAATGGCTGGGAAAGAGAACCTTAGACTGATTTGTTTTAGCCAAATGGCTGGGAAAGGGAACTTGAAGTTAAACAGGTCTATTTTAGCCAACCGGCTGGGAAAGGGAACCCGATGCATGTTAAACAGGTCTATTTTAGCCAACCGGTTGGGAAAGGGAACCCGATGTTAAACTAGTCTGTTTTAGCTAAACGGCTAGGAAAGGGAACCCAAAGTTAAACTGGTCTATTTTAGCCAAACGGCTGGGAAAGGGAACCTGAGGTTAAACTAGTCTATTTTAGCCAAACGGCTGGGAAAGGGAACCCAAGGTTAAACTGGTCTATTTTAGCCAAACGGCTGGGAAAGGGAACCCAAAGTTAAACTGGTTGGTTTGAACTTAGTATCTCAGGGTTGGACCATGTAAAGTCTCCGCAGGGGGTGAGTTGAAAAACAACACCCAGGTATGCTTCAGCCAAACTTCAGTTTAATCACTGGCGGCATTGGTACCACAAACTTTGGTCAATTAATGTGTGAATACATTATGACTCTTTCTGCGTCCCATGTGTGGATACACGGTGACAAATTTTGTCTGTGTCTCATGTGAGAATACATGGTGACTCTTTTTCTGTCTTTTTGTCTTGATTCAAAGCTGACTTACTTGCCGATGGCTTCACAAACTTTGGTCAACCAATGTGTGGATACATTGGGATGACTCTTTCTGCGCCCCATGTGTGAATACATGGCGACTTTTGTTTCTGTCTTTTTGTTTTAATTTGAAGCTGACTTACTTGTGGGTGTCTTTACTAACTTTTGTCAACCAATGTGTGGATACATTGTGATGACTCTTTCTGCGTCCCATGTGTGAATACATGGCGACTTTTGTCTTTTTGTCTTAATTCAAAGCTGACTTATTTGTCGGTGGCCTTTCAAACTTTTGTCAACCAATGTGTGGATACATTGTGATGACTCTTTTTGCGTCCCATGTGTGAATACATGGCGACTTTTGTCTCTATCTTTTTGTCTTGATTCAAAGCTGACTTATTTGTCGGTGGCTTCACAAACTTTTGTCAACCAATGTGTGGATACATTGTGATGACTCTTTTTGCGTCCCATGTGTGAATACATGGCGACTTTTGTCTCTGTCTTTTTGTCTTGATTCAAAGCTGACTTATTTGTCGGATCACCCACACATGTGTGAGCAGTTTCAGATCACCCACCATAAGTCAGCTCCGTACAGGCCAAAGATGAATGGGGCAGTGGAAGCAGCAAATAAGAATATAAAGAAAATCATTCAAAAGATGGTAGTAAGTGACAAGGATTGGCACAAAATGCTGCCACTTGCTCTACATGCCTACAGAACCTCAATCCGGACTTCAACTGGGGCAACCCCGTATTCCCTAGTCTATGGGATGGAAGCAGTCTTGCCCGTGGAAGTAGAGATCCCATCACTCAGAGTGCTCATGGAAGCCGAACTGGAAGAAGCCAAATGGGTACAGTCAAGACATGATCAACTTAACCTGATAGAAGAAAAGCGGTTGAAAGCGCTTTGCCATGGCCAGTTGTACCAAAAGAGAATGGCCCAGGCCTACAATAAGAAAGTGAGGCCCATAACTTTCCAGGAAGGAAACTTAGTGCTAAAGAAAATCTTACCATTTTTGGAAGACCCTCATGGTAAGTTCAAGCCCAATTGGGAAGGGTCTTATGTCGTCAAGAAAGTCCTGTCAGGGGGTGCACTCATCTTAGTAGAAATGGATGGGTCAGATTTTCCTGAGCCAATTAACTCTGATGCAGTAAAAAGGTATTTTCCTTGAGTGAATATTTCTAGGAAATCATCCGAGGCCATTTTTCTTTATTTCCTGCAAAATTTTAATCCCTAGTCTAGCCAAGTTGAATCGGTTCGTTTCTTTGATAAACCTAAACCGGATTTACAGTCAAATTGGGGCAAAATCAATTGGGGCAAAAATTAAGGAAAAAAGAAAAAAGAGAGGAAAAGCAATGAAAATGGCAAATGAAAGCCAAGTGTGAAAAAGGATGCAAAGAATGCAATTTGGGGAAAAAGGGTTAAATTCATCATGACTGTAAGTCCGGTTGACCTATTTCCACACTTGAAAATTTTTGGGCCTTTAATACCTTCTTTTTCATAAACCGAGCCTAGCCTTTGTTTCATCCTATTTTTAAGCCCTCGGTGATCTTAGTTTGTTCATTCAAATGTCAGAGTAAGATTGGTGATGACGGAAGGCAGAAGCCGGCCCTAGTGAAAACCGTAACTGGCGCTAGGGGCAATATTGGCAAAAAGAAATATATAAAAAAAAAATCAGAGGTTGAGTTGATCATAGAGATCTGAACTTGAAGCAAAGTTGGCATGAGCAGAATGGGGTCAGTTTTGGCATTTGGGGATGACTCTAAAGGTTCTAAGATGGACGGTTCTGATCCCTTATTATTTTGTGGACTACCCTTTTCATTATTTAACCTGGTTTAATTCCTCTAATTATAGGTGATTAAGTGCATGGACCAAATTTCAAAAAAATAAAAAAAATATAAAAAGGAAAAATTATACTTTGGCCAGTGATGATAAATCAAATACTTTTCATAAAACCTTTGTTTTTACAAGCATCTGAGCATTCTGAGGCCAATAATATAAAAATTTTATTTTGAATTAAATCCTTTGTCTTTCCACTATTGGAGTTTGCTTTTGTACAAAGGTAGAAAAAAAATGTGCAGGAAATAAAGCTAGTCTCCTAGCCGCTCCTCAAGCTCCCGAATCCGAGCTGCCTGAGCTGCAACAACTCCTGAAGCCCCCTCTGCAGCGGGATCACTCAGGAAGGAAATGACCTCATCTGAAAGGGCCTGTCTGATCCGCATACTCCTAAGGCTGGCCAAAGTATCCTGGTACTTCTGCCATATCATACGGACCTCAAAGTGACGGGCCTGCCTCTACTCCTTCAGCTTCTCCTCCATGGCGGTACGGCGGAATATCTGCTCCTCAAGCTGCCTCTCCAGATAAAGGCCCTGTATCCTGAGCTCCTGGGCCTCCCGTACCCATATCTACTGAGGCCGCCTATGAGAAGCTCTCTCAGACTCTAAAATATCCTCATAAGTAGGAGCCAAGACTGCAGGAGGATCTTCGGGTATTGGTGCCTGACTCTGTATTTGCTCCTTGATCCAGAAGAGATAATCCTTCACATGGGCTTCTGAGAAGACGGGGCCACGCATGAAGTGAACATAGGACCACTCCCTCATCAACCAGGCATTCAGCTTCATGGTATCTGGAGAAAGGGGCCCAAGATGATCCTCATACCCACTTGGGATGATAATCCCTTGGGTCGCTCTGAACTGACGAAGGACCCGCAGAGGAAGATACAGCACTGCATGTCTCAGGCCAGCTAGGATCAGAAAGTTGCGATCACGGAAGCTAATCACTGTCTCTGCATTGGGCTGATAAGTACCAGGCCACCTCACCTGGTCATCCTGAAGTGAACCCAAGAAAGTGAACCAACCCTGTTTGCCCCCTGGAATATCAGGACACCCCCGATTGCTCATCAAGATGGGGACTTTCAGGCTCGGGAAGAAGTGTCGATTGATTTCTTCAATCTGACTCAGATGATCAAGTAGCCAAAGCTGCAAAGGAAGAAAGATATATCAGCACATTGTAAAAGAAAAAAGCAAAAAAAGCAAAAAGAAAGCAAAAAAAAAAAAAGCAAGAAAAAAGCAAAAAAAAAAAAAAAGCAAAAAGAAAGCAAAAAAAAAAAAGCAAAAAGAAAGCAAAAAAGCAAAAAAAAAAGAAGGCAAAAAAGCAAAAATAAAAAATAAAAATAAAAAAAATTTTTTTTTTACCTGCAGGATCTGGGCACATGCTAAGAAGCGTTTCGACTTCCTATTGTAGCAATCAGTCAAGGCCTGATACATCCCAGCCAAAATCATAGGGGCCAACCTCTCCCTCTCCCTAACCTGGCATATCACTGAAATCAAGGCCAAGTCCACCTCATCATCATCTCGTGGGAAAAGCAGCTGGTTGACCACTATTAGGGTCAAGGCGTTGAACCGGGCTTCTTTATTTTCCCCTCTCAAAAGCTTCTCAATCAAAAAAGCCTTAGACAAGGTCAATAGGGTGTCAGAATCTCCTAAGTCCTTCTTCCCTATGCCCAGAAAAGTAGAAGCCTCCTTTTTGTAGCTGGGCCTAAGAGGTGGATTCACTACCTTCTCATCAAACCTCAAACCCAAGATGGTTTCCACCTCTTCAATGGTCGGGGTCATCTCATGGTTCCCAAAATGAAACAAGTTGAGGTCGGGAACCCAGTGACCAATCATGGCCTCTATAATCTCCCACTTGAAGGGAACCTTGGGAATGAGCAGGGTGTGGCCTAGATTAGTAGAATCCCATCTCCTCTCCTCATCTAGGGTCATAGAATTAACCCATCTTGTGTAAAAGGAATCCACAAGGTTGTAACTAGTGAGATTTGGGGGTTTTGATCTAAAAGGTTGTTTTGCAGGGGAGGCAGTGTGGATAGACAATAAGGGGGCAGAAGATGATCCGGATTCCATTGGAGTTGATGGGAGCAAGCTAGAACTCAAGAGGAGGAAGAAAAAGGCGAAAAAGGGGGTTTCTAAACTCAAAAACTCGTAAAAAAAATGTGCAAATCCCGATGCTGGTTGCATTTATAGCAGGTTTTAAAGTATCTGGCATATCAGGCCGGATACAAAGCATTATGTTCATATCCGGCAAAGAATGCCGGATACAAAGAAGTTTCAGCGTATCCGGCATATTATGCCGGATACAAAGAAAACTCAATGTATCCGGCCTGATATGCCGGATACAAAGAAAAACAGCAAAAAAAAGAGCAAAGGATGGAAAATCTGAAATTTTTTACCTGTTTTACCTGTGTACAAGTCATAATTGCATAAAATTAAAAACAAAAGAAGTGCAAGACAAGAGAGAATGAATAAAAAGTTTTTTTCATATATAAATGCAAGTCTCTTTGTACAAAGGATGCGGGTATAAATACAGAAAAAAATCCTAATCTACTACTCCTGTGCAGGATCATCCCCGCGTCCACCTCTACGGCCTCTACCTCGAAGCGATCGGCCCCTAGAGTAGGCCAGAATGCGCTCGGCTGCATGACGAGGAAGCCGACCCACCACTTGCTGGATCTGATACTCCAAGCAATACTCCTCAAGGTCTAGAGGCGGAGCAGGAGCAGAATCTGGAGAGGATGCCTCGGGCTCAGCACGAGCAGGCTCGACTGGACCCGCGGATCCAGAAGGCCCAGCAGCATCAGAGGAAGGGCCAGGAGCAGAAGTATCTGGGTCAATAGAAAAATCAGAAAAGTGAGATATAAAGAGGAACCAAAGAGGAAAATTAAAAGAGAACATACCAGGAATGTCTGCAGCAGGAACCAGAGGATCCGGCTCATCAGGACCAGCCGCTGGGGCATCCTCGGGATCAACAGCCCGAGCTGGAGACGGATCAGGAACAAAGAAGTCAGGCTCGTAGGCAGCATCCTGATCATGGACCGGGCCCTGCACAAGTCAAAAAGCCATATCAGAATAATAGAAACAGGGAAATAAAAGAAATGAAATTATAAGAAGACCAGATACCTGTCTAGCCTGAAGCTCAGCAACTAGGGCCTCCAGCTCCCTGATCCGGGCATCCCTCTGGGCCACAACCGCGTCATGCTCAGCGATCATATCATCGATCGCGGCCCGCTGGCTCTCGAACCGATCCCAGATGGTATTCAGCTCGTGTACCTGCCAACAAGAACAGAAGTAGGGTCAGAAATACATAAGGGAAGAAAAGAGGATGAAAATATGAAGATTACAAGGCTTACCGTGTCCTCATGGACTCGGATGCAGATCCCGCCGATCTCAGTCACCCCGGCACGAATGGGTCGATCCATTAAGCACCCAATAGATACTCTCTGGAACCACTCGTCGTAATCCCCGGCTACTGTGAGTCCCTCCGCATCCAGGAAATGATCGAACTGATCCACATCAAAGCCCGGTAGGAGTGTGTCGGGACCCACAGGAGGAGGAGGAACGGGGATACGAAGTGCGCCGGTGTGCTGATAGTACAGGCGCTCTCCCAAGCACATCACCCTACCAAGCCTCCCAAGGAAGCACTGGTAGGGCTGACGTCGCCGATCTCTATCAAAAGCATCCTGTACTATCATCTCACGGGCCACTCCGACATCCACGTCATCAAAGCGTGCCAGGAGGAGCTGCAAAGAAGAAAAATAGTCAGATACAGTCAAGATGCAGGAAAAGAAATAAAAGGAAAAAGGATAGGGGGTTTACATCAGATCGGCGGGCACGGTCCAAGTGCACCCGAGCAGTGCGAGGCTGACTCCTATCAGCATCTCGGACCTGGGCTGACCACCTCAAAGCCACAGGGAAATCCGCGACCCAGGTACCGGGGATGGGCGGAAGAAGGTCATATAGGTGTACATAAACACCTGCCAAAAGAAAATCAGTCAGAGATAAAGAGGATAAAAGCCTAAGGAAGTAAACCAGACAGATGAATTCAATACCTGTAGAATCTGCCAGAAGAACCGGCTGCTGACTCCATCACCTCTCGGGGATGCCAGGCCTCGAACCGCTCGGCACAACCCGGCTAGGATGGTCCCATAGATGAGCCGACCCCATGCTAGCTGGCGGGTCTAATGAAAATCTTGCAAGGCGTCTAAGAAGAGCGGGTTGACGCTGGTTGTATCCTCCGGAATGAAGCAGCTCCCGAGCATCAGCAGGAAAACATGTCGGAAGATGGGAACAAAGGCTGCAACCTCCACAGCGACGGTCGCATGTCTCCCCTCAAAATTTCCAGCTAGGCTCTCCCGCAGCCAACTAATAGAGAGACGACCACTCCGCCCATCCCAAGCAGCAGGAGGCAGGGCCGGATATCCCAGGAGGAGGCCAATATCCTCCGTAGAAGGTCGATCCAAGACGATGGTCCGCCCCGTCAAAGGAATACCGGTAATTATCACAAAATCGGAGGGGCGGATCCCTAGCTCCACGTCCGGTAGATGGAAGGACTGCGTCTCCGGGAAATATCTCTCCATCATAGCAAAAATGAGTGGACGGTCGGCTCTGAACGAAGGAATGCTAAGAAAATGATCCAAATGGCAACTCCCAAACTCGCGTCTGAGTGCCGGAGAAAGAGACTGTGCCAACTCACTGAATCTCCCCCAACTGCCTCACAAATGGGAAGAGTGATACGGAAGAGGCACATCTGCCCTGATGCACATGGAGGGGTGGCTATCCAAGCCACTGAGGAGCTTTGTATCATGAACAGATGCCCTCAACTCCTCAGAGACCCCTGACAGAGCTACAGCAGTACCATCCTGAGCCGCACCTCTGGTTCTGCCTCGACCTCTGCCACGGCCTCTCTCGCCCTCAAGGGCCTGATCCTGAACTCTGCCTCGGCCTCTGCCTCGACCCCGAGCAGGAGCAACAACGGGCTAAAATTCAAAGGAACAGTGTGGAGATTGGTATGGGAAGAGAATAGAAGGAGAAAGAGAAGAACTTGAAAGCCTACCTCAGCAGAGCTCTCCCTAGAGACATCTAGCGGCTCCGACAGGGTGGCGCTGGAACTCGCCTCTGTCCGTGCCCGCGAAGTGGAGGGCTGATCAGCAGGGTCAGCCTCCTCCCGCACACGAGAACGACTCCTAGCCATCTACATGCAACAGGGAAGTGTCCTATGAGTTTCAGTTCAAATTTATCTGGAATCCTACTTTGCTTTTGATCTAGATTCAGTTCAAATTTATCAGAAATTTCACTTTGCTTTTGATATAGGTTCCAACCCTAGTTCATCAGGAATCTTGTATGATTTTTTTTTTTTTCAAATTCTTAGGAATTATGTTTTAGTTCAAAGTCTTTTAGAAAATATTCCTATATTATTCTAAAACATTTTGTTTACAAGGCCTAATATCTGATAATTTACTGCAGGATTGCTACATTGGTGCAAAAGCAAATGGTCTGAGCTAAATCAAGGATCAGAATAAACTGTGGAACCCGAAGGCCAATCAAGGAAAAGCCATAACAGTCAAAGCACCTCCCTGGTCAAGAGCATGCTAAAATCCGATCAGAGAAGAACGAGATCATAGCATGGCATGTGGAAAGTGCTAAGTTCTCGGATACTGTCAAATGTACCATTCTAAAAGGGGGGATACTATTATTCGGGCAATTCAGTCAGAAATTGCTACTGTCAGAAAATCCATGGGTCTTGGCAAAGATACCGGTTGGGAGAATTGACTATAGCTAACACATGCTGTTGATCCAAGTCAATTATAGCGAAATTTTTTTTCAGCAGATCAATAAATGCTATTGGCAGGCAGTCTGAAGTCAATATTAAAGAATCATTGTCAATTCCGGCAGAAACAATAAAGGAAACATCATCAGAGAATTGCGGCGAATTGAACCAAAATTGGAAAACCAAAGTTTATCCTAGCATGTAATCAGCATACAATCCGAAATTCAGCAGTCCAAAGCAGGCAATCAGAACTATCAAATTTCAATGAAATAACAAGCAAGTCCCAAGTTATGCAGCTTATGATTGGGACAATAATTTCTGTTGAAGTAAGAATAGAAATTTGCAGTAACAATCAAATCCCAAGTATTATGCAATAAGAACAATCAAGTCCTAAGTTGAGCATCTTCTGTGGGGACAAAAATTTCGAAGTAAGAACACTTACTTGAAAATTGCCAAAGGAAATGAGATGTGAGATGCTTACTGCCGCTGTGGGAGACAGAGGATTGGGGAGCAGGCGCAAAGATGAAAGCCTAGGTGATCTTGGCACCAAGGCGTCGGCCAATGGAGTTGCTGCCGCCGGAGAATCGCCGGAACTTGGGCGAAATTATCGGGCAAGATCGAGCAGACACAAGGGTTTAAGAAAAAACTCAGAAATGGCGAGTTAGGGCTCGGTCACAGCAATAAAGGTGTGTCGCCGGCGCCAACAGGTGTCGCCGGATCTCAAGGGGTCGTCGGAAGTGACCGGAGAAGAAAGGGGAGCCGTCGGGGACGAAGGAGAAGAAAGGTGTCCGGTCTTAGTAATCGGGAAAGAAAGAAGAGAAGGGGAAAAGTCGCGGTCGTGCGCGACTTATAAAACCTTATGTATCCGGTCAATCAGGCCGGATACAAGCAAGCTCATTCTTATCCGGCTAAGAATACCGGATACCAAAGAAAAAAGAAAAAAAAACAGAAAAAACAGAAAAATATGAAAAAAAAAGAAGAAAAATATGAAAAAAAAAAAAAAGAAGAAAAGAAAAGAGGAAAAAGGAAAAAAAAGGAAAAGAGCAAAAATGTACTACAAAGTCCACTATTTTCTCACAAAAACCCCTATTTTTGTCTTGAAATTCACCTCACAGCCACGAGAGCTCAGTGGAATTTAGGACAACTTTGGGAAATGTGTTGGTCAAAAAGGAAGATATCCACTCAATTTTTTTCAAATTGGTTTGACAAAAAATCAGTTTTCAAGAAATTCTATTTTTGGGCTTAAAATCCACTTCACAGCCACAAGAGCTCAGTGGAATTTAAGAACTCTTGGAGAGATGCCCCCCTTAAAGTTAGGGCTTTTTGGCAAATCTCCACCCAAAAATTGCTTTTTACAAAATTGAATTAAATCAAGCAAATCATGCTTAAGGGAGTGCAATTTGGGCTTGTCTAATCTTTGCAGCTCACTGCTTCGCAGCTCCCGCAAAGAGGGGCAGTTGTAGACACCTCAAATTGCACAAACAATCATAAAAAATCATTATCTCCTTGAAAGCCAGCACAGAAATTGAAGAAAATGATTTTTTACCTGTATCCGGCAACTCAGGCCGGATACAAGTAGTCCTCTTTGTATCCGGTGGAACATACCGGATACAAGAGAGCTTTAGTGTATCCGGTATTATATACCGGATACCTTAAGGCCCTTGTGTATCCGGCCTGATATGCCGGATACATAAGTTTTGCTCAAAAATTAGGGTTTTCCGAGAGAAATCACTTTTTACCATCATATCCCTCATTAAATGAGGGGAAATCTCGGAAACAGCCTTAGGGTTAAGGTTGGTGGGCTATAGACATTATGTTGTGTCTACCATTCTCACCAACCCTAACCTAACCTTTGCCTATAAATAGGAGGCTCCTCCTCAAGCAAAAGGCCATTAACTCTTGTTTTGAATTCTCGCCAAGAAGAGCTCCAAGAGAAGAGGGAAACCGCTGCGGGATCGCTTCCAGAACCCAGGTAAGCCTCAAACTTTTCTTTTATTTTCTGTCTTTATATTTCTAGATCTAGATCTCTTCTTCTACCTTTCTGTAGAATAAGGCCTTCTATGTGTGTGAAAATCCTTCCCCGGCTCAAAGTATCTCGAGACTCCCCTTAGCCGTAAAATGTGAAGGCGGGATCTAGGAGAAACGAGACTGGGGATTGACCCTAGTACTAGAACCCTATTTGCATAAGCCTTTTGATTGATTGTAAACCGTTTCATATTCAAAGTACCCTTGATTATCTTGAAGAACCGTGTTTAACAGGGAGAGAGAACAAAGGGAAACGATAATGGAACGGAACCCTAGGCTGTTTTAGAACCTTATTTTGATGAATATGTATGCATGCTATATTGTTATATTGATCTTGTATGATTTTTCACACTTGCACATACATAGCACTATTTTGGTGGGATAGGCTCACATTTGGGGATTTATTACATTCATTGTAATAAATCTCAAATAAATGGCCTCAATCAATTCTGGAATGTCTTTGGATGAGTTTTAAAGGTTTTGTGTTCATCTTGCACGAATTGCACACACTTTGTCACATTTTTGCATTGGTTTTACTCAAAATGGGCTTTACTTGACAGCAACTGTACCCCAACTTCGGACACTCATAACTTCATCGTCCGAATGAATTTTGGAGTGATTCCAGAACCATAGGAAATGTGAGGCTGTCTAGTTTATGTCCACCAAATTTCATTAATTTCTATCAAGCGGATTTTTGACACCTCTCTGTCGAAGTTGATTGGTCAGTTCAGGTTTAAATACAGAACTTGTCACTTCGACGGAGCGCCATGTGTTCGTTTTAAGTCCGATTTGAGTAATATTTGTTTCTGGGCACTCCTTTATGAGTCTATTTTTAAATCCAATTGATTTCATAATTTTTTGATTTAAATTGTGTCGTGGAGAGCAGATTTACTCAGAACTGCTCAACAGCACTTTTCTGGGTCAATCTGTGATCCTCGGGGCCTGTTCGGGAAGTCACCCAAGGCACATCTGAATGAGTTTTTGTATGAGGCTAGTTTCTTTTAAAAGATGGCCATACAGACTTCATTGACACCAAATTTCATGGATTTCTATGGAGTAGATTTTTCTAGGTGATTTTCCAAAGTTGTCCACTTTTTACTTTTAATCATCCCCAGCAGCAACTTTAAAGGAGCATAACTCCTAGGATTTCAACCAGATTGACTTGAAACTTTGCATGAATCCCTTATTTACCATAATCTTTCAAATGGATTTGGTTTGGATCAATTAAAAATGGGATTTGAATGATTTCCAGATAAATGGCATTACTTTTACCAAACTCTCCGGATTTGCCTCAACTTGGTTTTGAACAACTTTTGCTTTGATTTCCATCTTTTTATGATATTCCAGAAGTGATATTGACATAAAAGAGGATCTAGAATCCATTTGGATTCCTCATGTGAAATTATCACACATTGGCTTAATTCTTTTCCAATGTTTTTAATGATTTTTAGCAAGCTTTCTTATCTTTTTGCATGAACAAACACTTGGCAACCACCTTGTGTGGGTGAATGGGGGTGCCTAACACCTTCCCCCGTTCATAATCTAATCCCCTTACCCATCTCTGGATTTGATTTTCAAGTAGGGTTATTTTTACCCTAGAATTTGTCTTTTAGCACTTTTTGCGTACTTTTGAATCTTTTGGTGTCCATTCTCACCTCAAAATTCTGAATGGTGGCAACTCTCCCATTTTTGCATTGAGCCCGTGTGTTGACGGAGGGATGATCATCTTCGGGTGATTTTTTTCCATGTCTCACAACTATACATAGTATAAATAATATTATTATTATATTAATTATAATAGTATTATATGTAAATTTATATATTATATAAAAATATACATATTATGTAATAATATATATGATTTTAAATAACACTTTAATTTTTCTATATACATTATATTATTTTTATGCAATTTTTAATTCAAAAACTCCAAATTTAATCTTAGTAATCAGTGTCAACCAAACAAGATTCCAAATTCTAGTTCAAAAATCTGAGTTAATAATTCAACTTATCCAAATAGGATTTTAGATTCTAAAATCGAGGCAATATAATCTGGGTTATAGAATCTAGGATTATAATCTGAATCTAGATTGTGTAATGCCCACCAAACGCCACCTTAGTAACTATATGGAATTGACAATCGTTAAAGTTTCCCTTTTAATATATTTAATAATATATTGTTTTAAATAAGCTACTAATATATCAATATACATTATATTTTTTATTGTGTACAATTCACAATTTCAAATTTAATCTTAATAATCAATGTCGACCAAATGAGATTCTGAATTCTAGTCATATAATTAGATTAAAAAATCTATGACATACAAATAAGATTAGGGATTTTGAAAATCAGTAGTTATAATTTGGATTATCAAAGTCCAGATTATATTCCATAATTCATAGTCCATAATGCACATCAAACGCTTCCTTAGAAAGATTTTGGTTTATATTCAATTTTTTATTTACGTTCACTGACGTCTTGATTATTCCTTAAGAACCCAACATATTAGCATTATATTACTATTATTATTATTTAAAAAAAACTACCTTGAATTTTGGGACTTGACACTCGGCCCAGCACAGCACGGCTTATAGTGTCTGGGCTGTCCATGTTAGCTCAAATGTAGGCCATGTGGTGGGATGGAACGCTTTAAATAGACAGGGCCGTACCATCCGTTGGCAACTGCACTCGGTGACTTGCCTATATTGCGGGACCTCGTAGATTTTGCCTTGCTCAAGTGTGAGCGCAAGAAGTATTCATCTTTACCTTCTTTATACCATTTTATTTTGGTTTTTTTGCATTCATACCCCTACATTGTCATATATTTGTATCTATATCTTTTTTTTTTAGTATTTGTATTTATACCCCTCAATTCAGCATAATTGTTGCAGATGTCTCCTAATTTCAAATTCCATTAACTTTTGGAGTTTATTTTTATTAAATGATTAAATTAGCTTTCTATACGATGAAAAAAATATTAAATAGCCAAATGACAATGGGTCTAGGTAGAATTCCAAAGAAAAAATATTAATCGAGCAAATTAATATCAAGGACTTAAAGTATATATGCAATAAATATGATAATATAAGGGCCCTAATTCATTTAAAAGATAATATAGAAGGATAAATACAAAATATTTTTATTTTATAGAAGGTTATTTTAGCCATTTAATAAAAATAAACAGCAAAAGTTAATGGACTTTAATGTTAGGGGTACGGTTGTAATGATCATGCAAAATTGAGGGGTATAAATACAAATATTAAAAAAGAGAGGATATGGATGCAAATATAGTATAATGTAAGGACATGGATGCAAAAAACCCTTTTATTTTTGATCAAATTATATGTGCCTCCATTTGGTTATTGAAAACTAAAAATACCTCTCCTGAGGTTTTTGAAATGACAATGTCTTCCCTTGTCAGAGTTGTAAAATTAATCAGCAGAAGTAGTAATTTTTCCATTTTATCTGTCATTTATTTTTATTTAAATTGATCATTGGTATCTTTAAACCTTTAAAGAATCATTTTTCATTATAAAAAATTCTCAAAATGTTAATCTTTCTGTACGTAAAAAGGTAAAATTCGTCAAAGAACATTCAAAATTTTCAATAATACTACACACAAGGGAGTACAGGTTCAACTCAATTTGGGCTGGTCTCAATCCAGGACCAAACCGAAGTTTTTGAATGGCAACCCAAAACCTAACGGAATTGATCTTGAACCCGACTTACCTAACCCAAAAACCGAACCTAAAATGAAAGGAAAAATTGTACCCCAAACCGAACCAACCAAAATTTTGAATTGGGTTTGGGTTGGCCATATTTTCAACACAAATTATTTCAAATTTGAAATCAAAACGAAATCTCAACTTCAAGTCATAACAAAGAATTTCCTTACATTTAAAAATTTTCAAATTGTGTTTTACATATGTTCAATGTCCAAGAGACACGACTAGATTTTAAACTCATTAAAGCAAAAGTTAAGAGTAAAGGTGTATAGCGTATAGGTAATTATTAGGTATTCATATGTATAATTATGTATTTTGTATATGCTGTATACTATTCGGTTCAGTACCATTTAAGATGTTAAGAATCTGGTTTGAATTTTAGTTAATTTGGTTCAATTTAACTAAGGATTCAACCCAAAACCAAATAGTAACTAATTTGGTTGAGAAAATTTAGAACGAAAACCAAACCTAATATAGAAAAAACTCAAACCGAATCGACCCAACATAGGTTTGGGTTGGTGTAATTTCGGGTCTGCCCAAGTTGCACCCCCTGAAAGGAGAGAAAGGCAGTAGACGGTAAAATCAAATTTCAAAAGCCTTAGGAAGGTATTTATGGTTGGTAGAAACTAGTAGAACGGATGTAATTAAGTGCACTTTTCTCGTTATTTCTCCTTTTGGTAATGGTCAAAACTTAAAAGTTATGTTAACAAGGGAATAAGAACCAAATCACATTATTTCATTTAATTAATTATAAGCAAATTGGGGGTCAGGGATTCAATTAGGCACTTACTAAGTTCATTAAGTTACCAAGTCTCATTAGATTTATTCATGCCAACACGTGAAGAAAAGTTACAATGGTAAAAAAAATGGCAATATGCTTATTAAATTATGCATTATAATAAAATACTTGTCGTGTTGCTCAAGCTTCATTAGTTGCAAGTAACCAATCCAAAATGGGGAAGTGTGGGGAGAGGAAGTCTTCTTCAGCTTCTTTGTTTTTCTTTTTGATTGTTGCGAGAACATGGAGTTAAGTTATCATAATAGCGAAATTATGGATCTTGTCACGTTGCTTTGATTTAATATAAGCAAATTGGGATTAAGAAAATGAAAATATGCTGATCAATTTTGTATTTTAGTTAATTGTTTTAGTAAAATTAATATTCGTTATCAACCAATACAAGATGGGGGACTGTGCTTTACTATAGTGTTAATTGCCTTGGTAAGTATAGCTTAAGTTATAATAATAGGAAAATAAGAATCTTTTCACGTTACCTAAGCTTTCTTAGTTATAACCAACCAATAGAATGTGGGGGACCGTACACTACTGTAGGCTTTGTCCTTTTTTTTATTTTTGGGTAAAGTAGGCTTTGTCTTGTTAAGTGTGAGCACAAGAAGTCCACACTTCATATTCTTTTATAGCTTTTGATTTTTCTGGTTGGCAGTAGTGATCAGAACATGAATTCAAGTTATAATAAATAGTGGGGTGCAGTTGCGTGTACAGTACATAAGAAAAGGTTAGGACATGTAAGGGATAAGAATTTGTTGAAGGGGATCTTTTGGAAATTGAAAGAGGAAAAAATGTTTAGGACTTGAAAGGCATAAGAAATTGTTGAATATATAAAGTTACCATGTACATATATAAGATAAAATGAGATTGGGAGGTTATTTTCAAAAAAAGAAAATATGTTTGTCCCACTTCTAAAAGGGGCTGTTCGTTTTATTTTTTATTTTTTTAATTTTTTAATTTTTTTTGAACTTAGGGTATCTAAACCAGCTTGTGCACAGCACAACTAATCCCTGAGGGTTTGTGCAGTCCCTCATCCCATACAAACCGGGTAATTACCGGATCAAAGGCTCAGGGGCTATTCATTTTATTTAGTACAAATATAGATATGGAAATAAGAGTCAAATCATGTTATTTCTCTGATGGCTCATTTTAATGGATTTTAGTGCCCCATCTCAACAACTAGAGCTACCAGCTTTTGTTTTTTTAATGAGTAAGCTTTTGCAGGTGATATATGGGGGTCAACCCGTGATCTAGGCTAAAAAGTTTAAAAAATTTAAGAACGTGTTTGGTTTCAATCGGTGTGACTCCTGATGCCTAGGTCTCACCAAAGCCTTCTAGTGCGAACATGTGAACTTTTTTTTTTCTTCTTGCCCACCGTGTCTGATCACGTTAGTGGAGCTTAATTAATTAGTATCAAGTGGGAAAAGTTACTCAATTGGACCTTAGTTTATTTTCCCAAAAGGATATTTGTCATGCTTTATAGTGTGAACATCTTAATTTTCATTCTTCTTTTTCTAATCAAATTATTTAATGAAAAATTTATCACCTTACCTAAGCAGCATCAGTAATTATCATCAAGTGGTGTTCACAGATTCAATAGAATTAAGTACATTAACCATTGACTTGGTCAACCGTCTTCTTTTAGAGACATTATAAGAACAGCTGAAGTGGCGGGTGTTTGAAGCACGAACACAGTGAAAGCAATTGAAAAGAAAAAGTAAGAATACAGCAATGGCCAAAAAAATTCTGTTTGAAATCGACTTTAATTAATTTAACACTCTTTATGTGTCGTGGCCTCATTTCAAGCTATTTCAACCCATTGCACCTCAGGGATCAATGTTACTATATTTTCCTCTATTTCGTCTGCTATTATATGAATAATGAAGCAACCTAGCCTCAAGAAATATAATATTTTTTGTAACTCTCCGAATCCGGGTGTATGCATAACATGCAACAAACCCGTATCTGATGTGCTACTGGGCCCAAAGCAAACTAAATACCAGTCATTTAAATTCAAACAATTCCATTAAATATCAAAGTGCAGAAAATAAAATATCGAATTCACCAATAAGCATGGTTAAGTGTAATATCAAACTATCTCATCAATATAAAAATCATAACACAGGTAAAATCTGTTTTCTATCAATTTCTCTCTCATAATCAATCAAATCATAAAGTAACCATAAAAGTAACATCTATATCAACTTCTAAATAGAAATCTAATCTGGGTAAGATATTCCTCAACACAGTTTAGCAAACTCCCCATGTACGATAACCCCAAGATCGCTCTCACGTGGATCAACTGAAAAACAAAACACGGATAAGATATGAATATCCCAGTAGGTAACACGATGCATGAGCAAATAGTTTTATATATATACTAGTAGGGTTGCACCTGCAAGACTGCACGTGGAGAGAGGTAATGGAGAGAGGAGAAGTGGGGGCAGTTACAAACTAACTGTTTTTGAACAAAAATGGTGAGTTGAGACGGGTATAGCCCAATATTATTGAAACCAAACTATGCAGGGGATGGACGTTTTGGGAAAGTTGTAAATTGTTTTGGGCATGCTTCCTAAGGGGGGTGCCTTGCTTTATATATAGTAGAGATAAATAAGAAAATTAACATGTTTTCATGTTTAATATAATAAATTAATGATCACAATACAAACCCAAAAATAATTCAATATTCAAAATAAAGCAGTTTATCATGTAAATACCATTTCTGATCTGAGGATACTGCCAGCCATCAAAACTACAGCAATCATCAAAATAATAGAGTACTCAGCAAACAAACCAAATAAATCATTGTAGTTGAAGTGTCAATAATATATATATCTCTATGGTGCAACCAAAACTTATAACTCAGACCATAACAGATATTGTAGAACTCATGAGGAAAAGTAAGCTTTTTAAAGTCACTCATCGTTTACTACACCAGGATGTGACATATTGCACATAAACTCACAGACCATTAAACAAGATGACAATGAAGTATAAATCAATTCTATAATTTTTTCCAAACCAATACAAATAGTCTTTTTCCAAAAACATTAATTCATCATGTTATTCATGTCATTTTAATACTTTTTTTGAAAATCGTTTTTGTCAAAACATGCATGGCTAAACTAATTAATCATTCTCTTTCCTTTAAAAACAAATCATATCATTCATAATTAATAATTAAACTTACCATCCGATGGTAGCATACCTCTTCTATAGGATGTAAACACATAGTACCTACATCTCCCCTGTAAGAGATAGCTCACCTCACCCTCAGGTGGTAATTCACACACTTATCTCCCATGTAGGATGCGATCACGTAATAATCACATCTCCCCCACATGAGGTATCTCTCCTGTAGGATGTAATCCTATCAGAACTACATCTCCCCCACATGAGATAACTCATCTCTCCCGTAGGAGGTAACGCGCACACACACATACATCTTCCCTATAGGATGCAACTAAATCATGTTTACATCTCCCCCACAGAAAGTTACATCTCACCTGTAGGTGGTAAATCATATATCTCCTATGTAAGATACAATCACATCATAATTACATCTCCCCCATAGGAGGTCACATCTCACCTGCAGGTGGTAAATCTCATCCGTAAATGATAAACAATTCTCACATTGTCATTGTGGCATTTAATTCATTCTATGCTTCATGGAAGAACATAAATCCACAATCCAAAACTCATATATAAAGCAATTTTTTCATGTTCAATCAATAATCCAAAACCTATTGACAATATATATTTCAAACACATTGACTCAATGGACACAAGTCTATTATAAAAGTATTTTAATCAATTCCAGGCTTGCTTCATGTCTAAAACAATGTGCTACAATTGTATAACTTAGTCAAATCAATTTTAAACTAATTCTTGAACATTAGCTTTCCTTTCAGAGCAAAATAAGACCTATTCTTGTAAAACATACACAAATTATTTATTAACTTATTTTTAATCAAACAATCAATGGAAACAGTTTGTAAACACTTAATATTGGTTGGTACATAGGTTTAATTCCCTTAAAAATCATTTCAATGCATAGATTTTCTCAAAATTCAAAAATTCATATTCTTGTGTAGATTGCTTGATCCACGCGCTTGAGTGATGCGATTGGGTGGTCTTGATATTACAGTTAGGTCAGAAAATTACATAGACGCTCAACATGGGCACTCAAGCGATCATGTTGGACAACCTAGTTATTTAAGAAAGTTTGAACTAGCGCTCAACCTCCATCGCCTAAGCGATGTGTTGAGCGATCATTAAGAAAGGATTTATAGGGAAGACGCTTAATAGGATCACTCAAGCGATCTTGTCGAGCACTTATCTAATAGTGGCTATTTCCAAAAATCCAAAACATGTTTCCTGTGCAATAAACCTTATTCTATCCATAATAATCATCTCTAAAAACATCCGAAATCATATATATATCGCTCCAAAACATGCTATTCGATCAAAACATCAATAAACAACGATTAACGACAAATCAGTATGCTACCTACCTTTTAATAGCTCAAACATCCTATTTGCTCCTTCTTTTGTTTCTTGCCAAGCACATGATCAAATCTATAATGCCCCAAACCCAGGTCAATGCAAACCGACACCTGACCCAAATCCAGTTCGCTACTGTAACAACTTGAATCCAGTTCAACAACCGAATCCAAGGTGCTAGCTACTGGGCCCATATGAATATATCATCAACAAATTAACCAGACTGAAAATAAATAAGAATCCATTTATATCTATCAGAGTGCTGAAACATAATGTGCAAAAGTGTAAACCTAACATCATCATAAATATAAAATAAATGAATAACCATCAAAATCAAATGAATCAAGTCTGGTCATCAATGGGTGCTAAAAACTCTCAATCTCTCTGTTTCTAGATACATCAAAACCAAATAAATAAAATAAACTGTCAATAAAGTTCTTAATCAGCATCTCTCTTCAACCTCAACTCACTCTGGATAGTAGTAATCCTCTGGCAAAAAGTTAGCAAAATCTGCCTGTTAATCACCACTAAGATCCCCCTCTCATGTATCAGCTGAAATACAAGATAAAAAGTAGGGTGAGATATGAATATCTCAATAGGTAACATATGCATGCTACAAAAATTATATATATATATATATATATGAAATAATCATTCATGCACGATTAAGCAACATAGATAAACAGGCTCGATTAAACAGTCATAGCGAACTTGAAATACAATTCGGCATTTAAAACATTTCTAAGTGTCAGAGATTAGAAGAATTTATAATAAGAACCAAGATACATAATTTTACAGCATAATCCAAACAATGCATACAACTCTGTGTCTAATAAAACTGGGATGTACTAAGCAGTCACATCCATTCATAATGTATCATAAGCATGCATCTCCCATGCGACAATATATAGCAACAAATGTTCATGATTTCAATATCATTGTAGGACTCACAAAGAAAGATAAACCTTTGAGATGATTTTCGACCAAATGCTATACCACTGTGCGGCTTAAGGGCAATGCTACTGTGACACTCAAACCCGATACATCTTCTTAAATAAGAGTCATAGTCATCTACTTATTGCGTACGACTCAACAGAGTTTGCATGAATCATCAGCATGCAACACTGAAATCAATACATGGAGATTGCCGCTGATCCGCATGTACAAGAATCACCAGCGAGGCTCGAAAATGACCCTACAGACATAGGACCCTCTAGTGCAAACTAACATGCAAATGAAGCGCGCTTGCACAAGGGAGAAACTCAACCGAATGAAATATCCCTTAGCTATCTAGCTTATTCTATGGATCCATTCTCAGCTATGCCCACTAGACACCAAAAATCCCTAAGGACTCATCTTTATGTAAATAATAGTGCATAGCGGCATATAAAAAGGCAAATCTATAATTTTGGTCAATATTGGGTTATCTGGGTTGAAATTTTGATCTGGATGTTCTTTCTGTAGAAATCTAGTTGATAATATGTAAAATAGTGTTTCTTAATTAATTATCCCAATTTAATAAGGTCTACTTGTATAAAACTTAGAATTTCGCATTATGTACAAATTTAGGCAACTAATAACCTAAAATATATAACTCCCTAATTATTTTTCTGTAAAATAGGATGTTTTGGTAATTTATTTTGACTTAAAACATCTAATTTAATTAATAAAATTTATAAAAAAATTACTTAATATTGAATTAGGAATCAAATTCCAATAATATAAATTTTTCTGTTATAGGCGCTCAGGCTAGGGCACCTAGGTGCTCTGGGTTGGCGCTGGTTAAATTTTAGTTGATTTAATTTTTCAACGGGCGCTCAAGGATGCCTAAGTGGACCCAGTAGGCGGCCGTTATATTTTTAAGCACCTACCCTCCTCCTTTAAGCAGAGGTGGGTGGCCAGATTTTTTACAAGGGCGCCTACAGACGCTCAGATGGTTAAGGTAGGCGCCCAACCAAAAACGGCAAACAATAACTATAAATCAAAATTTTCCCTGTTCTGATCGTATCTAACACATATATATATCATCATATTCAAACTAAATACACAAATATACAACATAAAATCATGCAATACGATTAATCCATACAAAAACCAAAAACGCATCGAGCAAAACGCGTGCTACCTACCTTGATCGTGCGTTCCGCCCTTTCTCCTTTGAACAACAACGAACAGTCCTCTTCACAAACACAAGGCAATGCTTAGAAGATGGAAATCAAAGCAACTCTCTCCCTTTTCCTTCTTCTTCTTCTTCTCTTCTTCTTCAGTCGCTCTCGGTTGTGTTTTGTTCTTTGCAGCTATCGAATACCCAAGCATACGGTGAGAATACCAATCGTATTCTCCTAGGTGTAGACACCCCAAATTGCACTAAAAATGAGAAAATAATTGAAAATATTAATTGGGATTTAAAACAGGTCAAAAAAGTGTAAAATCTGGCCGAACTGGTCATGACCGTATTTTGTTTACGGTCTGGTCATACCTGCAGTTGATATACGGTCACGGCATGCCCGTATTAATAATACGGGCAGGGCGCCACTACAAAAAAGTCGATTTTTACCGGCGGTAGCTTCCCGCCGGTAAAGGTCAAATTACCGCCGTTAAAACTTTAACGGCAGTAAACCCTACCGCCGCTGAATATCAAGCCGCTAAACGAATCAGCGACGGATAGAACGGCGGTAGCAAAATTACCGCCGTTATTTTGGATAAATAGGCGGCGGGAATTCAACGGCGGTTATTACCGCCATTAAATTGCCTTGTTACCGGCGGGTATTACCGCCGCTTAATATCAAATGTTTAACGGCGGTAACATGTACCGCCGGCAATACCTTCCATTAGAGGCGGTATTTACCGCCGCTAATATGCTCACGTGCTTTTATATTCCTTTAGCGGCGGTAGGTACCGCCGCTAATAATTTGTATAGGGAAAGCGACTGTGGTTTTAAGCGGCGGTAATTACCGCCGCTTAAAACCTTTGGCTTTTAGCGGCGGTAATTACCGCCGCTAAAAGCCCTTACCTGCATATACAAAAACTATAATTAGGTGTATCGAAAATCCTGTAAAATACCTGTAAAATATCTCATTTCGTAGCAAATTGTATAACAAATAGAACAAAACAATTACAAAGAAGAAAGTGAATTAAAAGAAATTCTAATAAAATTAAAATACTCTAAACATTCATGTCATATAAATTAAACTAAAGAACAATAAATTAATGGTTTCCGTTAAGAAGTGAAATTGCAACTGGTATCAATTTAATAGCCCTGCATGAAAATAACAATGAATCATGCGTCAGTAAAATTATAAGTAGACAAATCAATTTAGCCAAAAAAAATTAATATATATAGAACCGAAGCTATCTTGTGTTACTCACCTCAAATAATAAGAATGCATGTCTGTCTAGCTAAAATCCCGAGGAGGACTATCATTTGCAGAAGTTTCGCCAGGAGACTATAAATTGTAAGAAAGATCATTAAGTGTGGTATTTAAATATAAAGATGATATGAATTTGTGCTATATGTATTTTTGTAAGGCATTTATATAATACCTGTGTTTGACGTTTACTCATCATGAAGTTTCTAAATTCTTCAAATTCTCTGGCATGCTGTGCAACAGTTGCTTCAATTGTTTGTCGTTGTCGCATCTCTTCTTCTAGCCGCTCCTCTGTACGTTGTAATTGTTCTCGCATCCTATTAAATTCATCCATATCGACATACCGAGATGACGTACTCGAGGATGCACTACCACCCCACAGCCTAGTGGGCGTGTGGCCTAACCCACAACACCGCACCCTACCATGTGTGTCATGCCCCATGACTTGAGTATATACATCATCTCGGGCTGTCGAATCTGGCGTGCCTTGTTCCATGATAGTTAGCATTTGATCCTGAAAAAAATATTTATGCAATCATTGAGTTATCAAAATAGATGCTAATAAAGTTATTCGTATGCTACAAGTATACCTACAATAAGAGGAAATAACTTACTATCTTGTCGGCTGCTTCATCATTGATTGGCGTGCCATCTTTTCGAGTATGCGTTTTTATAAAAGTCTCAGCATGGCCCGCCAATCCCTAATGAAAAAATATAGTGTCAATTGATCATAAATCATTTAAACATCCACAAGCAGAAATTAATACAATTGACCAGATTAAAAAGATGAAGATGCAATAAAAACAAAGAACACATGTAGAGATAAATAAAGAAAAAATAATAAAAATTTCGACGGCATCTCCCCTAAAAATAGAGGGTTGTCCAGACCAAATTGGTCTAAAATAAAGCCATTCAACCTGAAAAACAAAAAAGAATGCAAAACGTAGCATTCATATACAATCCACATTCACATAAATATCACATCTTATCATACAAGAAAATTGAAAAGCTACTATACAACTTAGAAGAGATAATAAAGCAATAAAATAAGATCGTACACTATGAAAACCGATCATCAAGTTGATGAGGTGACTAGATTTATAATAGTATATCAAGACATTCATAAATGGCCATTTGTTATACCTGTTCGTTTCTGACCCTGGCAAAGCTCTTTGTCCCAGCTGTATGATTAAGGGTCTGGTTGGCACGATTAGTTTTATTCCTTGCTGACAAGTTCTGCAACATATAATCATACAAAGTCAATAAACAAGGATGCAGTAGCTTTATGAGACATATTAACTAATTAACAAATTACCTGGGCATTTTGTGAGTTCCAGTACTCTACTATAATTGCCCATTGATCCTCTACCACATCTGGTGGGCGATGATTTATACGTTCAGCATTTGTTTCGTATGGATCATAATGGTTCTGCTTCAAATCGGACTTATAGTCCCTCCATTTTTTATTTATTGATTGTAGGATAACATCACGCAACCTCTCTTCAACCTCGAATTTTTCCTACGGTGCATAACAAATTGAAATTTAAAAGTTAATACCAATTAGCTAAATATATGGACATTTTGAGCAATGAACTACATTAAAATTTAGATTATTTACCTTTACAAGTGACCACGCTCGGTCCTTCTCCCTATCTGTGACTTCTCGCCAGCCAAAGCGATTCAAGGGTATAACACGTCCATCGCGTGCCAGTGTCCCACAAAAACTAGCCAATTTGGAGGCATTTGGTCCAATTGGCTGCCCCAATTCATCTATATCGATGTTCAACTTTTCTCCAGGTCGAAGTTTTAGTATATCAAGGCATCTAGTAGGACCTCTACCCCTCCTAGCTGGTCCACCCTCTGCCATCTAATAAAATACAATATATGCTGTAGAAAATAAAATCATACAAGTCAATAACAATCTGATTCATCATAAACGGCTATTGTTTGTTAGTTAGTTTAATAGAAGAAAATAGTGTGTCGTATTCAAGACAAAAAATGAGAATGAACATGATCACTACAATTCAAATACAATTCATTCATGGTCATCATCAGAATCCGATCCCTGTTCGTCATGAACAGGATCACTAGAAGATGCGAGTTGTTCTGTACTCGTATGAGAATGAGCATCAACTGTTGTGCCAGGTACGTCTTCCCTTGCCCAACTCAACCCATCAACCTCTTCTTCATTATTTGTTACAAGTTGGGTAGCATATGGCTCGCAATCAATGGGTTGATCATCATTCGTGATCAATTCAAACAAGTCCCTTGGCTTAGTCTTCACAACAATATTCCACTCTTCATCGATTGGATCGACCACAAAGAAAACTTGTTCAGCTTGAGATGCGAACACAAACGGATCATCCATGACATGTTGACCAGTATATAATAACCGTTTGAAGTTCACAAGTGTAAATCCTAACTCATCTGTCTTAATGCCTCTTCCTTGTGTCATGATATCAACCCAATCACACTTAAACAGTACATGTCTAAGCTGCTCTGAATATGCCAATTCGACCACATCAATCAGACGCCCGTAAAAAGACATATAACTTGTTATTGGATTTTTATCTTTCGTACTAGCGTAGCTAGTAGTGCTTGCTTTTACCACAACACCGCTATTCTGACTTTTTGCGGATTTCTCTTTCTCCATCGTGCAAAAACGATATCCATTACTTATGTATCCCTTGAATTTTTTTGCCATTGATTGTGGCCCCTGTGACAACAACATAATGTCGTCGGCGACGGCACTATTTGATGCTTTTAGTGTCTCGACCTATAAATAAGGGGCCAAGTAGGTTAAGAAATGCAATATTAAACAACACCTGTGGAGCTAAAACTCTATAAATGAAACAATGTGTCTTACATGTTCTTTAAACCACTGCATGAATTCATTATTATGTTTCTTTTGTATGTCATGTTCCCTTGCCCTTGGAGTTAACATCTTAAGAAGGCTTAGATGACGCCTGTAATGTAAAATACAATGATTAATTCAAAGAATATAAAAATATTGTAATATAGAAACAAATGGATGAGGTAAGTAAGTAACTTCTTACATTCGAAAACTTGCAACCCTATCGTCATTGAAAAGCACATAACGATGCGCTTGTGCCCACTCAATATTGGATAATTTATATGGTTGGGCACTTCCAATTGCAGTTTCATCATAGTTTCTTTGCGGCCGATTAGTTTTTGATTCTACATTAGGTAAGTATCGGGAACAGAATATCATACATTCTTCCGCAATATACCCTTCTGCAATTGACCCCTCCGGTTGTGCTCGATTGCGCACATATGACTTTAGGGTGTACAAGTACCTATTATGAAAAACAAAAAATCTTGATAATCAATATGATTCGACGGCGAAATACAAGAAAACACATTTAATAAGACTGTTGTAATACGTACCTTTCAATTGGATACATCCAACGATATTGGACAGGGCCCCCTTCCATAGCTTCATTTGCTAAGTGAATTGGCAAATGCACCATAATATCAAAGAACGATGGGGGGAAAATCCTCTCCATCTGGCATAATACTTGTGCAATACTATCTTGAAGGCGCTTCAAGTCATCAACTTCACAAACTTTGGAGCACAATTGATGAAAAAAGTTGCTCAACTCTATCAATACGGATGCTACATTCTTCGGCAACACTTTCCGAATAGCAAGAGGCAATAGTTGATGCAGCAACACATGGAAATCATGACTTTTAAGACCAAATGTCTTCCGTTCTTTACTACTCACCCGTTTAGCAATGTTGGATGAATAACCATCTGGAATCTTTATACTTTTCAGCACTTTGCAAAATATATCTTGTTCCCATTTGTCTAGTGAGAAGCATGCAGCCGGCAAACATGCTTTCTTTCTATCTGGTAACATCTGTGGATGAAATGCGTGTCTAATACCCATGTCAACCAAATCCAAGCGCGCCTTAAAGTTGTCCTTCGTTTTTCCATCAATATTTAACAATGTACCAAGTATACTATCACAAACATTCTTCTCAATATGCATCACGTCCAAATTGTGTTTCAACATAATATCCCTCCAATATGGCAATTCAAAAAATATGCTCTTTTTCTTCCAATTAAAGGGCATCGCTCCTTTACCAGTGTTCTTAGAGTACTTCTTACTGGTATGCTTCCCGAATACATGTGAACTGTCCCTTAAGTGATCAACAATATCCCACCCGATTAATCCTATTGGAGCTTCCCTTGTCTCTGTGGTACCATCGAAGGATTGTTTCTGCTTTCAAAACTTATGATCAAGAGGTAGGAATCGACGATGACCCATATAACAGTGCTTCCGGCTATGACGCAAATACTTAGAACACGTGTCTTTATGACAAGAAGGGCATGCAAGTTTCCCTTTAGTGCTCCAACCCGAAAGCATAGCATACCCAGGGAAATCACTAATCGTCCAAATTAACCCTGCACGCAAAGTGAAGACCTCCTTTCTTGACGCATCATATGTCTCAACCCCAGAATCCCATAGGTCTTTTAACTCTTCTATAAGAGGGCGCAAGTACACATCAATATCATTTCCCGGCCCCTTCGGCCCTGGTATGAGTAAAGAAAGGATCATGTTTGGTTGTTTCATGCACAACCATGGTGGCAAGTTATATGGAATCAAAATGACTGGCCACGTGCTGTGGGTGATACTCATTGATCTAAATGGATTGAAGCCGTCAGATGCGAAGCCCAGTCTAACATTACGAGGATCAGAACTGAACTCGCTATTCATAACATCAAAATATTTCCAAGTCATAGAATCCGCAGGATGCCTTAACTTATCATCATCAGTACGACCATCCACATGCCATCTCATATCATCGGCAATCTTGGAAGACATATACAATCTTTGAAGACGCGGCTTCAAAGGAAAGTGCCTTAATATCTTTGCTACCTTTTTCTTTCCCTTTTTATTGGAATGACTGTCTTCGGATTTCCATCTAGAAGTACCGCAAATATCACATTTTTGTTTTTCACTAGTTTCATTCCAATATAGCATACAGTCATTTGGGCACGCATCTATTTTGTTATAATTAAGATCCAGGTCCGATATCATCGTCTTGACCTGTGAACTTGTTTCTGGCAATTTTGACACAAACGGAAATGTCTCTCTCAACAACTCAAGCGTCAAAGTCAATGACTTATTGCTCCATCCACTTAGGCACTTTATATGAAATAGTTTAACAATGAACGACAATTTTGTGTGGCTTTTACACCCCGGGTATAACTCTTCTCCAGCATCATGGAACAGTTTCTCAAACTGTGGATTATTACAAGTTGGGGTATCATCTGATGGCCTATGTGAAGAACTCGCAGATACGTCCATTTCATCCTGCACCCCATAAGCTTCTTTAACCATGAGCCTAACTTCATCACCCACAAATTGTGTATCATCTACTATGGGATTAACACGGGGGGGGGGGGGGGGGGGGGGTTGTGAATCGAGAATATCCTCCCCATGATAGTACCACTTTGTGTAGTTTTGATCAAATCCATTGCAAATCATGTGTTCGTATGCGACTTCTTGACTTTGATACAACACATTATTACATTTCGGACAAGGACACTTCAACAACCCATTAATAGTTGCCCCGCGAGAACATGCGAATTTGATGAAACCCAAGACTCCATCTTGATAATCTTGACTAGCCCTATTCCATCCATAGTAAACGTAACCTATTTAGTTAATAAATATAGATACACACCCTTCATCAAAACATTAAGAAATTAACATAATAAATACCTAGATCTTTTCATCCACCTTCGATCCATCTATTAGTATGTTGTGAAAGAATTTGCCCGTCGCTTTTGAATAAGATTACTTTCTGCAAAACATACTCTATAAATGAATCTAGCTAATAGCAAACGGTACTTATGTTAGTTTTAAAATTTATGCTTGGTTTTACCCATTTAGGAATACCAAATACATTACTTGTTTGTCATAAGATTCATATATTTCTCCACGAATTTCGGCAGCATCTCTGCGCAGTTCTTCAAATACGTAAAGTTTTCTGACGTAAAGTCAATAAAACTACGTATTTGAAGAACAAAGAGATAAAACCAAAATTATAAGTAAAGATACATATAAATCACATGTCAACAAGTAACATACTTGATATCCCCAAACTGTCAATATGACAATCCAAGATGTTACATGTGCAAATCTATGCCTTTATATTTAAATACTAAGAATTATTGCAAACTTACTGCGAAGATGCAATATCTTCAAAGTACACAAAATAGGATGGGCATAGTTACACATGTAACCTCTCAGACGGGTATTTGAATTGTTCCCACTTTTTTTATGAGATAAATAAATATAAAAACAATTACCAGGTTAACCAAAAAATAGAATAAAAAACTGCTAATCATAATATCAATGGTATTGAACAGCATTAGAACAGAAATATCACAACAAGGAACTTAAAGAGATAAATAATGGTTTAACCATTATTTATCTCCCCTAAAAATTTCGGCAGCATCTCCCCTAAAAATAGAGGGTTGTCCAGACCAAATTGGTCTAAAATAATAATGGTTTAACCTGTAAAGAAAAGAAGAGTCGAAGCTTTCACATCCATATCCACATTCATATCCAAAAATAGCATTCAAACTATAGTCATTGGCACTCAGTATAGAATGAATATTTAATATCTAGACAATGACATAAGTCAATGGTATGCTCAGAATTTTAAGAATTACCGAATTTTATTGACTCTGAGGAAGAGGGAAAGAAATCAAGAATTATTGACACCAAAAAAGTATTATGGTTGATAATGTTGAGGCTTTTAACCTCAAACATAAAAGGATATTCAGTATTTCCATTTGAATGAGAGCCCTTTAATATCTAGACGAGGTATCCACTATTAAGGTTGGATCAACTGTACAAAGCCTAAAAATATTAGTATTTCCAATATACCAGACTCCCAAGTATTTCAAATTCGACCAGTTTTTCTCATGCATGATATTTTCCTTACAATGCCGTTTTCCCCCTTAAAGAGTCTACAACCCTAACACCTTCATTAGAAAATCAAACACATTTCTGGTGCTATAAGTATCCAGTGGCGGAACCACCTTAGAGCTAGAGGGGGCAATTGCCCCCACTAAAATTTTATTTTTTAATTTAAAGAGATAAATAATGGTTTAACCATTATTTATCTCCCCTAAAAATTTCGGCAGCATCTCCCCTAAAAATAGAGGGTTGTCCAGACCAAATTGGTCTAAAATAAAAATGGTTTAACCTGTAAACAAAAGAAGAGTCAAAACTTTCACATCCATATCCAAAAATAGACAATTCACTTCAAAAGGAAAAAGAGAAGGGCAGCCTGTCATTGAGCAATACCCCACCAACAAACAATCCTCATGTTTTTCAAACATCATATACCTTGTCATATGATTATGTTAAGTCCATTAAAATTAGTATGTTTGAGTAGAGTATTATGGAGTAGAATTGAATTTGCATTGAGTTATCTAATGGCGCTCGAGCTTAGTCACTTGAAGATATAATTTCTTCTATTGAAAAGAAAAAGAAATAATATATATAGATGTTCTAAACATGATGTTACTAAAGATCCGGACATTGATCGATCTAACATCAGTTGCATGAAAGATAGAGAAAGCATTTTTAGTCATGGTGCTTATCTGTGTATGTGTTGTAGGCTGTAGCTGGATTAAGCAATTACGATAGATAGTAAGGGCATGAAAAATTGTAAGACATCTAACTAAGGTTCTGTAGCTGTTAATACAAGTTATTTAATTATAAGGCCGATATTGCCAGTCCTTTTTGTGATAATGGTTCCACTTGCTGAAAAAATAATGGACGAGACTTCATCAGATATCACTGGAAAAAGTAAAACACTCATTTACACAGTAAAACTTCCATTCCTTATCAGTCATTGAGTACATGCATATTAGGTTTGAAGTAGAGGCATCCTTCTATCTTGATTGCCAAATTCTCTTGGTAGATATCAAATAAAGAATGGAAATTATACAAACCATTATATTTCCCTTCTATCATTAGGTCTATACAACCATTCAACTTGTAGCTAAAATCAGAAAGAGATACTAATATAATACTTAATAACTAGAAATATAAATATGGATGACATTTCATATTTTTTGATGAATTCGTCCACATTTTGTTGCATATGATCAAAGGTTACTTCAAGAAATTGCATTCTTGATGGCAGAGAATCATATATAACATGGGGAGAATGTGTGTGAAAAAGTGCTTCAATTCCCAGAGAATTTGTGGTTGGTGAAAATGCAGTAATGCTCATTCAGTTTCACAAATCAATATTTTTTCATCCACTACATGTAAAACTGAATCATCAGAATATCAGCTCAAATATACTCTTTATTCAATCATGCATAGGAAAAGAATAAAGATTCTCGTAAGCATAGATATGGGAAAGCATGGTAGTCAGATGGGGGTGGAGTATTCCCCCTCCAGTGTGTCTATTGACACTGGAGCTTTTTTTTTTTTGTGGGAAAAGGTAAGTATTCTACTACTAACAAAATTTACAGGAGGTATTTACATGCTTGTATGTATATTGACATTGGAGGTTGACATTCGGCAGCATCTCCCCTAATGATTTTTCAAAACATTGAAAAAGAAACTAAAATCTTATTATAACATTGCTAGCTCCTTGGCGACGAGCATACCTGGGAACGGCGACGGCAGCAAGGCGACTGCAAACGGCGGCTTGGCGACTGCGAACGGCGGCCGGCTTGCCGACAGAAAACGGTGACAAAGAACGGTGACCCTTGGTGACGGCGACGATCAAACGGCGGCGACGGCAAGAGAAAACGGCGGGAGAAAGAAAACCCCGACGAAAGAAAAACCCCAAATTCGCGCAGAGAAGAAAACCCCAATTCGCGCGAATTGGGGTTTTATACCCTTTTAGCGGCGGTAATAAGTTACCGCCGCTACAACCCCATATCGGCGACTACACTATACCCTTTTAGCGGCGGTCACTTATTACCGCCGCTAAAAACCACATATCGTGGAACCGGATTATGCCTTTTCGCGGTGGTAAGATCGTACCGCCGCTAAAAACCCATTCCGGCGACCGCACTATACCCTTTTAGCGGCGGTAACTTATTACCGCCGCTAAAAGGCCCATTTCGTTTGACCGGACTATGCCTTTTCGCGGCGGTAACCTATTATCGCCGGTCAAACCATTTGTAGTGGCAGTAATTACCGCCGGGAAAAATATATATTTTAATTTAAAAAAACATAACAAATTTTATTTTCTCCGGCGGTAGTTTGCATGATTACCGGCAGCCCTACCGCCGGTAAAAATTCCCGCGCAACACCCCCGCGAAATTCCAACTTCGCGGTTTTCTTTTTAGCGGCGGTAGCAATTTACCACCGCTAAAACCTTGTTTCAACGGCGGTATAGTGTCTCCCGTCGCTTAACTTTATTTACGCCCCTTTAGCGGCGGGAATATTCTACCGCCGCTAAAAAAGCGCTGCTAAAACCTCGGTTTTTTGTAGTGCGCGACCGTAATATATATACGGACACGGGGCTCTTTGTGCGAATTTTACCTTTTTTATTTTTGAGCCTTATCTGCACCCAAATATCTCTCTTGGATAAGCGAATTCTCTTATTTATCTGTTAGAATTATCTCATTTATCCTTGTGGATAAAGGATTGGCATGATCTTGTGTTTAACTCAAACTGAAACTCTATCTTGCCAAAACTTGGACCAACCATACCCCTGTGCTTGCCTATAAATAGAGGCTCTCTCCTCTAGCTAAGGGCCACGAAATTTTGAAATCCAAGGAATTCTAAGAAGCTCCAAGAGAAGAGAAAGAACTCCTGCTGCCTGCCTGCTCCATCCAGGTAAGTCCCCTATCCCTTTTTATTTTCTGTCTTCAATTCTAGAAGTAATAGGATCATCTCTATTGCTGTAGAATAAGGCCATATCTATTTTCGTATTCCTAAACTTGTCTCTAAGTACCTCAAGAGTCTCTCTAGCCGTAAAACGTGAAGAGAGAACTAGGGGAAAGGGGAACAGGTGGATCCCTAGAATAGAACCTCATATCTGTTTTTTTTCTTTTTTTCATAGAATAAGGCCTGTGATTGTGTTTGTGTAACCAAACCTATCTACAAGTACCTCAAGAGTCTCTCTAGCCGTAAAACGTGAAGAGAGAACAGGTGGATCCGTAGGGTAGACCCCCATGTGCTCTAATCTGTGAGATGTGACTGTTTTGAATATCCTGATCATGTTTAATTGTTTTTATGATGAATCTGAATGAATAACATGAATCTATGATGTTTATAGCATGAGATCCCCACTTTTTGCTAAAATTTGGATTTTTGCCACTTTTGCACCTATAGCACTGTTTTCGTGATTTTTGTGGTTTTAGGCTAGGATCCTGGATTTATCATGATCAATATGGTAGATCTGAATCCAAAAGCCTGAAAATAAATTCTAGGGTTTCATGATATGGTTTTTAAATTGTTTTTCATTATTGAGAGAAGACCCTACGGTCTCAGTTCTCCCCTTTTGGTGTTTTTCATCAACGTGGGTCTTTTTGGTTTTGATTTTCAGATTTAATGTGAAATTTGGGCTTTATCTATGTCCTGGACTATTCAAGTTCAATTTTGAAATATTTTATAAAAATCATATTTTTCTAGATTTCTAGAATTTAGCTTGAAGCCAGATTTTTGGATTTTTCACTTTAAATTGATTTTATTTGATTTTATCTCAATTTTATTTTGATCATGGAACCCTAGGAATGGTATGATCATATTTGAAAGTTTTGGATCAATCAGACTATTCATATGAAAAAACCATATATTTTTGCCTTTTTTTGATTTTTGTGATTTTTATAGCAAGCTTTTTCCGTTATTTTTAACATGAACAATACCTGGCAACCACCTTGTGTGGATGAATAGGGGTGCCTAACACCTTCCCCTGTTCATAACTTAATCCCCTTACCCATCTCTGGTTGTTTTTTTAGGAGGGATATTTTGCCCTAAAATTTGCCTTTTGTGCTTATTTGATATTTTGGTGTCCATTCACACCTAAATTGAATGGTGGCGACTCTTTGTTTTATATAATCCCGTGTGATGATTAGGAAATCATTAAATTGATTTTTTCCATGTCTCACAACTGGCGACTCTGCTGGGGACCTGTGGATTTCAGCCTTTTGGTGTTTGTTCATGTTTTGATTTTTGGATTTGCTTGCTATTTTGTGTTCTTAAGCATGTTGAATATGTTTTAAATCTGAACTATTGCTTAAGAATTCATGGGGGTAGAAACATGCTTAATTTTGATTTATAGGATTGTTTCTACAAACATGCGTAGGGGAGGTCCGTTTTGCTGAACCATGCTTATTTTTTGCTATATTTTCATAATAGCATGTTTTAATTTTCAGCATGATCTCCATGATGATTTTGGGTGTATAACATAATCATATGTTTGCATGATTAGATGATTTTTTTATGAGCATGTTTTGGGTGCTATAGGATTGCTTTATTTACTTGTTTATTTTAAATATGCTTTCCTATTATGCCTTGGTTTGTTTATGCATGGCTGCGAAAAGAGTGGCAAGGGTTTGGGACGTTGTGAATGCACCCTATTTTTACAATGCACTGTGCACCTTTTACTTTTACACAGCCTACCCTTAACCTATAGGAAGTTGAACCCGAATGTGTGTAGCTTGGCGCAACGAGGTCGATACTTCGGAAAGCGAAAGTGAAAACATTCACCTTAGAACTTTGAGCTAATGATGTGATGATAACGTGGATCTGGCATTCTGGTCATCACTAGGCTTGAGTGCTAAGTTGCCATTAAGCCAAAACCCAAAACCCAAAACCCCTACGCTTGAAGGTGGAGTTACACGTTTTTGGCTAAAGTATACAATTACGTGAGAATATGGGTTTGTATGATTGAGGGAAGGCCGTATGCATGGCTTACAAACCAGGGCATAATGCAGATGCTATATTCAAGGTAAACAAGGTAACAAGGTAATCCTATTGTTTTGCATTATTTTTATGTCATAGGGGTGTCATGGTGCCCATTGGTTCGGGATAAAATTGGTCCCAAAATATACATATTTTCTAAAGTTGGTGCAGCCCATAGGAAGAGTCTCTAACTCTGTTTAGAATCAACCCTACCCTATGTTCATACAAGAGGCAACAAAAGGGTACCAAATTCTTGAGTATGGTGTCAATTTGGAGGGTACATGTACCTTCCTAAACATGTGTTTTAGCAAAAAGGCCAAGGTCCACTTTGGGACAGTTTAGAAGCTCTGTACTGGGTGAACCGTATGTTTGGACGAGCAATTAAAGTGATCAAACCATGTAAAAACTGGAAAAATATAATAAGGTTCCGTAAAACCGCATTTAGTACACGGGTTGGGCTTGCCCGTATTGGTTATACGGGCTAGGCTCGCCCGTGTTTTGCATACGGTCACGGCTTGCTCGTAATTTGAATACGGGCAGGGCTAGACCGTACTGTGTATACGGTTTTCGCGGAAAATTCAATTTTAATCAGCTTTTTCCCACTAAATCTTATTCCTTTAACCTTTAAATAATGATAAAGGGAAATAGGTTTGAATAAAATGCTTCAAAAAAATAATAATAATAATAAAAAAATGTGAAGAGAAAATCCTTTGGGCCTCTGAAAGCCTTTGAATTTCAGACTTCTTCTTAAAAAATCCTTGGGCCTCTGAAAGCCTTTGAATTTCAGACTTTTTCTCAAAAACTCCTTGGGCCTCTGAAAGCCTTTGAATTTCAGACTTCTTCTCAAAAACTCCTTGGGCCTCTGAAAGCCTTTGAATTTCAGACCTTTTCTCAAAAACTCCCTGGGCCTCTAAAAGCCTTTGAATTTCAGACTTTTTCAAAAAAATCTTTTGGCATCTGAAAGCCTTTGAATTTCAGACTTTTTCTCAAAAATCCTTGGGCCTCTGAAAGCCTTTGAATTTCAGACTTTTTCCAAAAATTTCCTTGGGCCTCTGAAAGCCTTTGAATTTCAGACTTTTTCTCAAAAAAAAAAAAAAATCTTTGGGCCGTCTAAAAGCCTCTGAATTTTAGACAATCATTTCTTTGGGCCGTCTAAAAGCCTCTGAATTTTAGACAATCATTTCTTTGGGCCATCTAAAAGCCTCTGAATTTTAGACAAATCATTTCCTTGGGCCGTCTAAAAGCCTCTGAATTTTAGACAATCATTTCTTTGGGCCGTCTATAAGCCTCTGAATTATAGACACATATCCTTTGGGCCTCTGAAAGCCTTTGAATTTCATAATTTTTTCAAAAATATCCTTTGGGCCTCTGAAAGCCTTTGAATTTCAGACTTTTGCCAAAAATATCCCTGGGCCTCTGAAAGCCTTTGAATTTCAGACTTTTTTCAAAAAAAAAAAATCTTTAGGCCGTCTAAAAGCCTCTGAATTTTAGACAATCATTCTTTTGGGCCGTCTAAAAGCCTCTGAATTTTAGACACAACCTTTCTAGGCCGTTTATAAGCCTCTGAATTATAGACACATATCCTTTTGGCCGTCTATAAGCCTCTGAATTATAGATACATATCCTTTGGGCCGTCTAAAAGCCTCTGAATTTTAGACAAATCATTTCTTTGGGCTGTCTAAAAGCCTCTGAATTTTAGACAAATCATTTCTTTGGGCCGTCTATAAGCCTCTGAATTATAAACACATATCTTTTGAGCCGTCTAAAAGCCTCTGAATTTTAGACACAAGCTTTCTGGGCCGTCTATAAGCCTCTGAATTATAGACACATATCCTTTTGGCCGTCTATAAGCCTCTGAATTATAGACACATATCCTTTGGGCTGTCTAAAAGCCTCTGAATTTTAGACAAATCATTTCTTTGGGCCGTCTATAAGCCTCTGAATTATAGATACATATCTTTTTCCTTAGGGCCGTCTATAAGCCTCTGAATTATAGACACCTATCCTTTGGGCCTTTGAAAGCCTTTGAATTTCAGACCTTTCTCAAAAATCTCTGGGCCTCTGAAAGCCTTTGAATTTCAGACCTTTCTCAAAAATCTCTGGGCCTCTGAAAGCCTTTGAATTTCAGACCTTTTTTCCAAAAACACCCCTGGGCCTCTGAAAGCCTTTGAATTTCAGATCCTTTTCTCTTTTTGTGGGATCCGTTGGAAGCCCTAGAATATTCCAACAATTCTAAAAAAAAAAAGAAGAAGCAAATAAAGAAACAAATCCAAACTCGTGTTCACCCAGCTTGCACATAGGCATTCATAGGCATGTAAATGAGATTAAATGGGCAATGATATTTTTTCCTTTATTTTTCTCCAGGTACCAAATACACTTGCAATCATAGTTCCTGTAACCAGATCAAGAGCTCGCGCCATGAATTCCATTGAGAATGAAGCTGATGCTCCTCACCCAGATATAGTCCTGCTACAAGAGCAAGTGGCAGGACTAGCCCGAATGCTAGAGAACATACTATCGGTGCAGGCCCAACAAGTGCAAGCCCAGAATCAAGCATCCACTTCCAACCAAGCACCTCCACCTCAAATCAATATCCTACCTCCGGTTCATCCTATTCCTGAACCCATTTCTGAACCTACCCTGAACCTATACTGATCAGGGAGGAGATGGTTGAGTCTGAGAAAGAGAATGAAAAAGAAAAGATGAGGGATGAAATAGAAAGAAAATTCATGCACAGGCTGGAGATGATCCAGGATGAAATGAGGGAGGTGAAAGGGATACGTAACTTTGGGGGCACCAATTTTGAAGATCTGTGCCTATACCCCAATGTATGTCTACCAGCCAAGTTTAAATGCCCAGATTTTGATAAATATGATGGCACTGGCTGCCCAATGAGCCATTTGAAGTTATACTGCGGGGCTTTATGCCAGTTTGGCCGGGATGACGGTATACTGATTCAGCTCTTCCAAAGGAGTTTAACTGGAGCTGCTTTGAGGTGGTTTGCCACTTTAGATCATGGGAAAATAAGAAGGTGGAAGGATTTAGCAGATTCCTTTTTGGCACAATACAGGTTCAACTCTGAGATTATACCAGATAGGTATGACATGATGAGGATGACAAAGAGAAATGATGAGAACATAAGGCAATATGCTAAAAGGTGGAGGGAGTTGGCTGCACAAGTCAAGCCACCCGTGCGAGAACCAAAAATGATTTCAACTTTCATCATGACATTGGGGCAACCCTTTTACAGTCACTTGGTGGGTCAAACTACCACCAACTTTGCTGCCCTAGTGCAAGTGGCAGACAGAATTGAAGATGGGATCAAGTCTGGGAAAATAGCTGATTACTCTGCAGTGTTGAACCAGGAAGCTTCCACCACTCTCTCTACACAGAAAAAGGAGAATGGTAATGGAAGAAGAAAGAATGAAGAAAGGATAGAAGCAGAAGTGAATATGGTGCAACTTCCTAGGGAACCCTTTCAAATCAATGTCCATCTACCTCCTATCAAGCCAACCCATCAAGTTCCTTTGCTGCCTATCCAAATTAATGTCCCTTCTGCACAGCCTATAAAGGAGGAAACAGAAGTAAGGAAGAGAAGGGAATTTTCTAAACTGCCTATGAGACCATCTGAGCTTTCGCCTACTTTACTTCAAAAGGGTTATGTGACGTTGAGGTTGCCAAATCCTCATGCAAGCAAGGGGAAGAATTATGATTCATCTGCAATCTGTGATTATCATATGAGCACTCCAGGGCATACCACTGATCGTTGCTTGGCCCTAAAGCATGCAATTCAGAATTTATTGGATAATAACTCCTTATCATTCAATTCAGTCACTCCCATCCCACCTACCGATAACAACGGGGCAGGCAGCTCAAATGCAATGGGGGCAATTTTCTCTGGAGAAAGAAGATTTGATCCTTCTCAGCTTATCGCTCCTATTGGTTCAACAGTCAGGGTTTACCTTGAAAGAAATGCTCCTGGTTATGAGCAGGAAGGCTTGCCTCACTCAGTAGGAGAAAGAAATTATCAGAAAAAGGGAGAAAAGTCAGCTTTTGTCTTTGAGAACAGGGCAGTTTTCGAACTCCCACGTTCTTTGAAAAGAAACCCCTATAAAAAGAATGCACATTTCCTGAGGATCCTAAGGAGCCTTGTTCTCAGGAAGTGATTTTAATAAAGGCTCTTCAAAAAAAAAAAAAAAAAAGATTTTTCCCTTTAACATTTTTCTAGAAAAAAAAAGTTTTCAGCAAGGTCCTTTTACTTATGAATCATATCTCTTATTGAATTTCATTGAGTTGAATATGACTTTGACATTGGGCTCAATTTTGAGACCAAAATCGAAGAAAAAGACATTTTATATGAAAATTCAAATCTTTCTAAGTGTCATGAGAAGAATATTCTGCAAAATTATGAAATGACCAATTTTATGGCCTTTGGAACCAAGCATGATCCACAGTCTTCAACAGAAAAGATAGAAGAAGATTTGAAGTTTTTTCATTAGAATACAGAAAGGATCACATCACTTGCTGATTCGTTCAAAGGGAAGTTGAGAATATTGTTTGAAGAAATTTTGGGGCTTTTCACTTGAAAATATGGGAGAAGATTTGACATTTTCGTTGGAAATAGAATTGGGCATTATTTGATGGAAAGAATCCAAATTCATAAGATTGATCAAAAGGTGAAAAACTTGTTCATAACAGAAGTTCTATTTACAGAGGCTTTCATGTTGACAGAAGGTGATTAAGAAGAAAAAATCCTGAGCCAGTCATGTAGTGCAATTCTACCAAGTCTAAAATTCAAATTTTTCTTAAAATGATAAGAGGCCTTTCTTTCTTATATCCCGAAAATTTTTGAAATCCCTAGTTAGACCCTTTGAGCTTGATACATTTTTCCAAATAACCTAAACTGAGAATTGTAACCCCACACTGGAGCAAATTTATTAAGGCATAAAAAAAATGAATGAAGGGACAATTATTGAAGTTCAAGAGGGATTTTGAATATGTTTTCAGAAAATGGGGCAAAGAAAAAAAAGAAATGAAGAAAAAGAAAAAAAAAGGAAGAAAAAAAAGATAATCAAATGCTATTTGGAGAATGTCTTCAAAATTGTGAAAAAAAGAATGGAAAAAAGAAGTTCAATACTGGAAAATAAGTTTCAAATGAAGAAATGAAAGAGAGGGAAGAACTTCATTACTGGGGGCAATTTTGTATTCATTCCAAGGAAAGAAATGCCTTAAAAATTACAATTTCAGTTAACCCATTTAATCATATGGTATTTGAGCCTTTTATTCCTTTTCTTTCTAAACTAACACCAAGCCTTCGTTTCGTCCCATTCATAAGTCCTCTTTGATTAAGATATTTTGAATTAAGGTAGTTTTGACTACATGGTTGCTGGTGATGAAGGATAAAAAAAATTATAAAAAAAAAGAAAAAAAAAATGGAGAAAATGTAGTGAAAACTTGGAAGGGTGCTACATGGCAAATAATCAGCTATCTACAAGAAGGAAATTGTTAGAGAGGAAAGTCCAGAATTGGCATAGATCCAGGTGAAGTCCTCATGTTGGTGGTTATTTTGAGATACAATCACTCTTCAAATGATTGAAGAAAATTCTCTTTTCAAGACTGAAGCAACATGATCAGAACTATTATATAAATCATCTGTGAACAAGTTGATGGCCATCAAAATTGCCATTAGGAAATTATTACTGAAATTGAAGTCATAAATTCTCATATCATGGATACAATGGAGAAACAATTGCTCTTCAATTGGATGAAGGAAAATGTCTTTCTAGACTGGGGCAAAATAGTCAGATTGAAAGAGTCGTCATATCTGGAGCATCAATTGACAAGCCGATGGTCATGGGAATGATTCTAAAGGTTCCGAGGGCTTATTTTGGTTTTTTTTCATTTTCTGAAATAATCTTCTCATTATTCAACTTGATTTTAATTCTTTTGGACTATATGCTAATAAGTGATTGGATCAATTTTCAAAAAAAAAAAAATTAAAACACAAAAAAAAAGCAAGAAAAAAAAATATATATTTTTGGCCTATGATGAGAATCTATATCTTTTTATAAAACATTGGTTTTGCAAGCATTAGAGAATTCTGAGGCCACTAGTATAAAACATATTTTCTTATGTTTGCATTTGCATTCTTCTATTAGGGTTTCTTTTTGGCAAAGGTTAAGAAAAAAAAAAAGAAAAAAAAAGAGAAAAAGGAAAAAAGAGGATCATCTCTACTGAGGGGCAAATACCTCTTCAAACAATCAAAACCGGGGCATGCTCAGTGTCTTTGCTTCTAGGTTTTCATTGGAATGAATTCCAACATCTGGAAGAAGCAATCAAGCTTTAGTCTTCGAATTTGAAAGAAAAAAAAGGCTTCGAAGCAATTGCATGTTTTCTCTGTTAAACAAGGGTTCCCAATTCTTCAATCATGAAGAAGGATTTTACTGGGGTAGCAAAAAGGCATGAAAGACAGATAATGGGTTGTAAAGGCATGAGGTTAGATCAACAGATCATGATCCATCAATCAAGATGAGAGCATTCACTTGGGCAATTAAAAAGTATAAAGACAGGTTATGCGCAGTAAGGGCACATACATCGTTATTGAGAGAGCAAGAAGATAAAGAAGCAAAAGCAAGTTGCAGAATATTCAAGCACAGGTTCGGGCATCAAATAACACCCAGGTATATCAAATAAGAAAATCAATCAGGAAAATTCAAAAAGTGAAAAACATCAAAATCAATTGAGTTTGCAGTGGTCAATTTTAAATCCACATTTTTTTCAAAATTTGCTTGTCTCATATTTCTTTTCATAGCCACGAGAGCTCCAAGAAATCTGAGATAAGTAAGAGACGCCACCCCATCAGACTTCAAGCAGGGGTTTCATTGGCTATCTTCAAATCCATGTTTTTATCATTTCTTTGTTTGACCAAAGCAAGTTCAATTAATGAGATGTTTTTCAAATGTGTAATTTTGAGTTGTTTCTGTTCATTGTGCTACAACTGCAGACCACCCAGAAAAATTGTCTTTTTCATCATTTTCTCCACACTTTTTAGGAGATCAATGTTTATATTAGTTGTAAGTTGCAAGGATTGCCACCTTACCCACTTTTGTTTAAAAATTTTGTCTCAAATCTCACTTCATAGCCCACAAGTGCTCAGTGAGAGGAGAGAGGAGGATTTGGCCCTTAAGCTGAGGGATTTCTTAGCAAATCTTCCACAATCAATTCTTTTTTTCAAAAAATCATCCATTTAATCCTTGCAAAGTGCAATTGATTAGACAAAAATCTTAGAAAGTGCAATTCGTGGGTCTTTTTGCTCTCTGCTTGTAATTGGTTCCAATTACCAGCAAAGAGGGGGCAGCTGTAGACACCCCAAATTGCACTAAAAATGAGAAAATAATTGAAAATATTAATTGGGATTTAAAACAGGTCAAAAAAGTGTAAAATCTGGCCGAACTGGTCATGACCGTATTTTGTTTACGGTCTAGTCATACCTGCAGTTGATATACGGTCACGGCGTGCCCGTATTAATAATACGGGCAGGGCGCGACCGTAATATATATACGGACACGGGGGTCTTTGTGCGAATTTTACCTTTTTTATTTTTGAGCCTTATCTGCACCCAAATATTTCTCTTGGATAAGCGAATTCTCTTATTTATCTGTTCGAATTATCTCATTTATCCTTGTGGATAAAGGATTGGCATGATCTTGTGTTTAACTCAAACTGAAACTCTATCTTGCCAAACCTTGGACCAACCATACCCCTGTGCTTGCCTATAAATAGAGGCTCTCTCCTCTAGCTAAGGGCCACGAAATTTTGAAATCCAAGGAATTCTAAGAAGCTCCAAGAGAAGAGAAAGAACTCCTGCTGCCTGCCTGCTCAATCCAGGTAAGTCCCCTATCCCTTTTCATTTTTTGTCTTCAATTCTAGAAGTAATAGGATCATCTCTATTGCTGTAGAATAAGGCCATATCTATTTTCGTATTCCTAAACTTGTCTCTAAGTACCTCAAGAGTCTTCTCTAGCTGTAAAACGTGAAGAGAGAACTAGGGGAAAGGGGAACAGGTGGATCCCTAGAATAGAACCCCATATCTGTTTTTTTTCTTTTTTTCATAGAATAAGGCCTGTGATTGTGTTTGTGTAACCAAACCTATCTACAAGTACCTCAAGAGTCTCTCTAGCCGTAAAACGTGAAGAGAGAACTAGGGGAAAAGAGAACAGGTGGATCCGTAGGGTAGACCCCCATGTGCTCTAATCTGTGAGATGTGGCTGTTTTGAATATCCTGATCATGTTTAATTGTTTTTATGATGAATCTGAATGAATAACATGAATCTATGATGTTTATAGCATGAGATCCCCACTTTTTGCTAAAATTTGGATTTTTGCCACTTTTGCACCTATAGCACTGTTTTCGTGATTTTTGTGGTTTTAGGCTAGGATCCTGGATTTATCATGATCAATATGGTAGATCTGAATCCAGAAGCCTGAAAATAAATTCTAGGGTTTCATGATATGGTTTTTAAATTGTTTTTCATTATTGAGAGAAGACCCTACGGTCTCAGTTCTCCCCTTTTGGTGTTTTTCATCAACGTGGGTCTTTTTGGTTTTGATTTTCAGATTTAATGTGAAATTTGGGCTTTATCTATGTCCTGGACTATTCAAGTTCAATTTTGAAATATTTTATAAAAATCATATTTTTCTAGATTTCTAGAATTTAGCTTGAAGCCAGATTTTTGGATTTTTCACTTTAAATTGATTTTATTTGATTTTATCTCAATTTTATTTTGATCATGGAACCCTAGGAATGGTATGATCATATTTGAAAGTTCTGGATCAATCAGACTATTCATATGAAAAAACCATATATTTTTGCCTTTTTTTGATTTTTGTGATTTTTATAGCAAGCTTTTTCCGTTATTTTTAACATGAACAATACCTGGCAACCACCTTGTGTGGATGAATAGGGGTGCCTAACACCTTCCCCTGTTCATAACTTAATCCCCTTACCCATCTCTGGTTGTTTTTTAGGAGGGATATTTTGCCCTAGAATTTGCCTTTTGTGCTTATTTGATATTTTGGTGTCCATTCACACCTAAATTGAATGGTGGCGACTCTTTGTTTTATATAATCCCGTGTGATGATTAGGAAATCATTAAATTGATTTTTTCCATGTCTCACACTAGGGTATACACTTTATTTATATACCTACTATTCCACACATCGCACATGCATCATTCACAATGTAATTCTCCCAATTGAAATACAACAATATTAAAATATAAATTTTACCTCAATAACTCACGATTGAACGACCTAATCTGCGCCAAACTCATGATCTCCATTAATAATAATATCACCTACAATTATAGAATAATTCCATCAGTAAAAATCTCCAAGAATATTATTTATTAATTTATTTTTAATATTTAGGAAAAATTCAAGGTCTTACAAGATCCTCCTTCCACCACCGTCAGAAGCCTTCTAGAGGGTTGGAATCTCTCCAAGTTGCTCTTTCTGGAGTGGGTGTGGTGCTCTCAGCTCACTCTTCTCTTCTCCGTTCTGCCGCCAAGACGTGAATACAAGACAACATCTTTCATTCGTATGCAGTAAACCCTATTTTATTAACTATGATCCCATACTTTTCACCTATACTGTCTATTATATCTCCTTCCAATAAGATTTCAAAAATCACATTAAATAATTCTTACCTTGTATATCAAGATCCAACATCAGATCTGCCTCATATTCTGGATCTCCTTCTTCTATGTGATTATGTATATAACTCAATCATAGATTTAGCAAAATCACATTAAATTTTTAGATATTTAATTAATTATTAATTCGGAAAATTTCGGGGTCTTACATTTTTGTTCTTAAAAATTTGGGCTTTTTGTACCCATTCCCCTACATTATAAGAAATTTGCATCTATATCCTCTTGTTTTTAAAATTTGTATTTATGTCCCTCTGTTTAACATAACCGTTGCAATTATACCCGTGACATTAAATTCTATTAATTTTTATTGTTTATTTTTACTAAATGACTAAAGTAACCTTCCATAAAATAAAAAATATTTCACATTTACCTTACTATATTATCTTATATTCTATTTATGTTATTTATTATTATATTTATTCTATTTATACCTTAAGCCATTGATATTAATTCGTTTAAGTGATAATTATTCATCTAAATTCAGCCAATCATATTATCATTTGGATATCTAATATATTATTTTATTTTATCAAAGGATATAGTTACAACAATTATGCTAAATTGAGGGATGCTAGTACAATTACTAAAAACAAGAGAAAATAAATGTAAATGAGAGAAAATTTATAATTTTTTCAAAAATTAATGTCTAAATTCGCATACAACTTTTACCCATATTTACAGACCTCTAAAGACCCCAAAACAAGATAGAAACCTACTATAATAAATAACTAAGAGTTAAAAACCTAACCCTAAAACCTCTTAAAGACTCTTAAAATAACTCAAATACCTAATACAACTTAAATAGGAATTCCACTTTTATTAAATAACTAACTAATCTATACTTTGGATCCCACACGTCCTATACCAGGAAGCGATAAGATGCTCATCATTAACTATGCATTTTATTTTATTGTTTTACTAAAATATTTGTCACGTTACTTAAGCTTCATTAGTTGTGATCAACCACTCCAACGTGTGGGACCGTCAATACTGTATACCTTTTTCTTGCTCAAGTGTGAGCAGAAGAAATCCCCCAATTCATCTTCTTTACAGCTTTTGCTTTTTCCCTTTTGTAGTAGTGCTCAGAACATGAACTAAAGTTATAATAATATGGCTTTTAGCTCAATGTTATTGCAACTTTATTTGTTAAAACATAAAATGGATTTTCAGGGTCGATATCAAAAGCAAGTTTTTCCCCTTTATTCAATGGTGGGGGCTTGGAATACCTCAGTTGGTAAGACGTTCCTATCAATTTTTATTTTTCTTTTCCATTTGATCATTTTCTTAATTAATTAAATTTGGAAACTGAATGATGTTAATTCACGCATCAACTACTGATTACTAATGTGGAAATCACAATTGAAAAGCATGCCTCCTTTTTTATTAGCCTTTTTTTTTCCTTCTTGATATGGAAATCAAAAAAAGAACAACTAATTAGAGCCATAAACAAAACAAAGAAATAGGACAAGGAGCATCACGTCTCTAATACGAGTACCCCATATAATCTTCGTACAGAACTTGCTGAATTTGAGTAGGTGGTTTCATTTTCCAAATGCATGAACTTTCCTGTGGATACAGCCAAATTAGGTAGAGAATCCGTCCGCAGCACTATTCACTTCCTGTAGACATGTTTTACTTAAGCTCGTTTTTAATTGTGCTCCTGATGCCATTGAACTAAAAGCAATTAAAATGTAAAGATGACATGAACAATTGACATGATTCTTGTAATACCCTTGATGCTGGAGGCTATCTCATGGCATGCTTTAATTTGAAATTAGGCCCTCTTTTTCCCCTTTTTTGAATTAATCACTCTACGCAAGCTCATTAAACTTAACTTTACATAAGAAAACGGGTTAATGTTACCAGCATTTCATTTTAATGGGTAAGCTCTGGTAGGTAACATATGCTGTCAGGTTCTCATCTGGGTTCAAAAGTTTAGAAAATTAGGAATGTGTTTGGTTTCGGTGTGATTCCCTATGGTTAGGACTCGCCAAAGGCTTTTAGTGTGAACATGTGAACTTTTATTTTTCTTCTTCTCCTTCTTCCTCTGATCATGTTATTAGAGCTAGCTCAATTAATTAGTATCATGTTGGATATAAGTTACTCAATTGGACCTCAATTTGTTTTTTCAAAAGAAAATTTGTCCTGCTTTAGCGTCATGAATGCCTGGAATTTCGTTCTTCTTCCAATCACATTATTTAAGTCCAATTACCTGGAAACAAGTTCAATAGGTTAGTCAGTTGGACCTTACCCCTTTTTATTTATTTATTTATTTTTCGGTGTGTGTGGAAAGAAAATTTTTTGTGCTTTGGTGTGAACTCGTGAACTCTGTCTTCTTTAAAGCTTGTTTTTTAGGGTCAATTAATTTGAATCAAATCAAGTCGGATATATTAGCCAATTGGAGCTGGACGCATTACTTTTTCGCTTGTGTAGGTTAAGTTATTATAATTGGAAGATAAGAATCTTTTCATTACTTAAGCTTCAATATTATAAGGTGGGGGGGACTGCAAAATTACAGTAAACTTTTTGTCTTGTTCAAATGCGTGCAGAACAAGTCCTCAATTTGTTCTTCTTCTAATCACCTTATCAAAGCCTATAGTTACCTGGAATCAACTTGAGTAGATTACTCAATTGGACCTTACCCTTTTTTCTCATTGTTTGGGTGAAAAGAAAATTTTTCTTGCTTTAATGTGGACACGTTAATTCTTCCTCTCAAATCTTGTTATTTGGGCTCAATTAACTGGAATCAATTTGTATGAGTTAGTCAATTTGGACCTTAAATTTTCCTTTTAAAAATAAATTTCGTTTTGGTTTAGAGTGAAAACATGAATTCTGTTCTTATTCTAATAATGTTATTTTAAGTTCAATTAATTAGAACCATTTTTGTACAAAGAAAATCTATCTTGCTTTAGTGTGTACATTGAACCTATTAGTGATCCCCTGTATCTTACATTCAGCCTTCTCTTTGTTAATACTTAGGTTGGTATGATATGATGTCCCCATCTCAATTACAAACAACTTCTGTGACTGCCCATTTTGATGCCATTCAGTTCCCCCATCTCAGCATCTAAAGTTTTGGAGGGTATAGACAAGGGAAAAAAAACACTCAGGTCATTTAAATAAACAAAATGGATGAAAGGCCAAACTTATGAAGTCAAAGGAGAGACATCCAGCAAATAATAAAACCTGAAGGAAGGTTGATATCAGTTCGAAAAACTTAGGGAGGTAATTGAAACCGTCAAGGGATGTAAGTCTAGTTTTCCCTTTGATAGCTACCTAATCCCATTGAATTCAATGAAGCCAACACGTGAAGACAAGTTGGAAGAGTAAGTAAATGACGACATGCGAATTAATTATAATAAAGTTGGAGGGGGACATTCAATTATGATGTTTACCCTTTCTTAATAATTGAGTTATCAGGTCACGTTACTTTGATTAAATATAAGCAAACTTAGGGTAAGTAAACTACAACATGCTCATTACTTGTGCCTTTTATTTTATTGTTTTAATAAAATATTTGTCACTTTACTTAAGCTTCATTTGTTTTATACAACCAATAAAAGGTGGGAACTGTGCTCTACTATAGACTTTGCCTTGCTAACTATAGCTTAAGTTATAATAACGGGAAAATAAGAATCTTTTCAGGTTACTTAAGCTTCATTAGTTGTAATCAACCAATAACAGGGGATACAGTAAATTACTGTGGAATTTGTCTTTGACAATTGGACCCATTTTTTTCACTTTTCGAAATTAAATTTTGTTTTGGTTTAGTGTGAAAACATGAACTCTGATCTTATTCAAATAATGTTATTTTAGGTTCAATTAATTTAACCATTTTTGTCCAATGAAAATCTGTCTTGCTTTACTGTGAACATTAGACCCTGTTATGCTCCTCTATATCTTAATCTTAATTGCTTTAGTGTGAACAATGAAAATCCTTTATATCTTAATCTTAATTGCTTTTAATACTTAGGTTGGTATGATGCCTCCATCTCAATTATAAACAACTTCCCTGATGCCATTCAATCCCCCATCTCAGTATCTAAAATTTTGGAGGGTATAGATTAAAGTCATTACAGATTTATTTTTTCTTTTTAATGAAACATTAACAGAGGATTTCCAGGGAGGAAATTAAACTCAAATTTCCCTCCTTCTCTCATTCTTAGTGGGCTTTTGGGGCAAGATGTCATTTACGCATTTTTTTTGATAAAAAATTTATCAGCCAGCCTAAGATACATCAGTTAAAATCAAGTTGTGTTCGCAGATTCAATTTAATAAGACCATTGACTTCGTCAACCATTTTCTTTTAGAGATGAAATGTATAAACAGCTGAAGTTGGGGGCGTTTGAAGCACAATCACATTGCAAATCAATTGGAAAGAGATAGGGAAAAAAAGACTAGAGAAATGGCGGAGAAAGCTGCGACCTTGGTCCTCAAAAATCTCCTTCCATGGCTTGAGAAGGAAATCAAACTGTCAGGAGAGGTTCACAGAGAGGTTGAATACATGAAAGAAGAGTTGGAGCGCATCCGGGGCATCTTACAATCGGCAGATGCAACAGATGAGGTCGACGAAAACATGAAGATTTGTATTAGGCAGATGAGAAACGTTGCTTTCGACACAGAAGATGTTCTTGAAGAATTCATGCTTCGTCTTGCACAAGATCATGGCGATGGGTGCTTGGGTCTTGTTTGTAAGATGATTGGGTGCATTATAAATTTTAAAGCACGCCACGATGTAGCTTCCAACATCAAGGGTATTAATAGAAGAATCGAAGGCATTTATAAGGGACTCCAAAATAACCCTTTCAACAGCCTTGATCGAAGCTCATCAACTTCAATTATTGCAAAGTCTACATGGCATGATCCTCGTGGGGATGCTCTTTTACTTGAGGAAGCTGAACTTGTGGGCTTTGAAAACCCCATGAAAACGCTGATTGGGTGGCTACTGGAGGAAAAATCTGAACGTGGAACAATTTCTGTGGCAGGCATTGGCGGGTTGGGCAAAACCACCCTTGTCAAGAAGGTGTATGATGATGAGCAGATGAAGAGACGCTTTGACTGCCATGCTTGGATCACTATTTCGCAGTCATTTGAAGTCAAGCGGCTCCTGAAAGACATTATACAACAACTCTTCCATGAAAGCATGCAACAAGGTCCTGCCGGATTAGATACCATGGACGAGAACGAGCTCAAGAAGATGATCAAACAATTTTTGCAGCAAAAGAAGTACTTGGTAGTTTTTGATGATATATGGAGCACAGCGGCATGGGAAGATTTACAATATGCTCTTCCTAAAACCAATTGCAGTAGTTGGATCGTGGTGACCACGCGTTCAAGTGATGTAGCTTCCTATTGCAAAGCTTCTTATGGTGCTGGTTATATTTATGATCTGCAACCATTGGATTTAGAAAAGTCTTGGACTTTATTCTGCAATAAGGCTTTTGAAGGAAAGACTTGTCTACCGCACTTGGAGGGTCTCGCTCAAAGTATTTGGAAGAGGTGCGAGGGACTCCCACTTGCAATTGTGGCAATTGGTGGCCTGTTAAAAGCAATGAAAGACAATACCAGCGCAAGTGCCTGGGAGATGGTTTATCGAAGCCTTCCTAGTGAGTTACAAAAAAATGACAAGCTCAAAAGCTTGAACAGAGTATTGTTGCTTAGCTACAGCCACTTACCATACTACCTCAAACCTTGCTTTCTTTATCTGAGCATCTTTCCTGAGGACTATATGATTAAGTCCATGAGACTGGTTCGTTTGTGGATGGCTGAAGGCTTCTTAGAAGAACAAGACGGAAGTACCCTAGAAGAGGTCGGAGAGAGCTATCTCAATGAGCTCATCAACAGAAGCCTGATCCAAGTTGCAACAACAACTATTGATGGAAGGATCAGAAGGTGCAGAGTTCATGATCTCATCCGAGAAATCATTCTTTCAAAGTCCAAGGACCAGAACGTTGGAGCAATGATAGACGAAAGGGTGAATAGCCAGTTGCCTGAGAGAATTCGATGTCTATTAATCCACAAGAGTTGTTACAACATACCTCCAACCAAGACCTTGTCCCTCCTCCGCTCTATGATCATCATGAAGGTACGGACACTATCTAACTGTAAATTCTTTGGTGGTTTAAGGCTGTTAAAAGTGTTGGATTTAAGGGGTGTGCCTTTGGAAATGTTCCCGGGTGAAGTCACAAATTTATTTCATTTACGATATCTGTGTTTGAGGAGAAGCAACATAAGAACGATTCCCGACTCCATAGAGAGGCTCCACAACTTAGAAACCTTAGATCTTAAACATACCCCCGTGTCTGAATTGCCTATTGGGATTTTCAAGCTCCAAAATTTGCGTCATCTTCTAGTTTATTCTTACAATAGAAAGGGTTATACATCTTTCCAATACACCCAAGGCTTTAAGGTAGGAAGTGAAGTAGGCAATCTTGCAATGGTACAAAAGCTCTGTTACATAGAACTGGACACACAATGCAAAAGCAGGGGTGTGGTAGAAGAGTTGGGAAGGTTGACCCAGTTAAGGAGATTGGGCATTCGAAAGTTGAGAAGAGAAGATGGAAAGGATTTGTGCTCTTCTATTGCAAAGATGACCAACCTACGTTCCCTAAATATAGGTTCAACAGAAGAGAATGAGGTTCTTGATCTACAATTGCTCTCTTCACCCCCTCCTTTTCTTCGAACTTTGTACATGGAAGGGCGTTTGGAGAAGTTACCAGATTGGATCCCCTTGCTTTCTAACCTCGTCGACATAAGATTAAGATGGAGTAACTTAAGAGATGATCCACTTGAAGTGCTTGAAGCTTTACCTAATCTGGTACAGCTTGAATTAATTGAGGCTTACGATGCAGAATCACTGTGTTTTAGGACAGGAGGGTTTCAAAGACTTAAGATATTACGTCTTCATAAATTAGAGAGACTAAGATGGGTGAGACTGGAAGAGGGAACAATGCCTCTCCTTCAAGAACTACATATTCTGCGTTGTGAATTGTTGGAGGAGGTGCCATTTGGCATTGAACACCTACCTAGTCTCAAGGAGCTTCGGTTTTATGACATGCCAGAAGAATTTACAGACAGGCTACTCCAAGATGAAGGTGAAGATTACTCGAAAGTTTCTCACATTCCAAATGTCTATATTAGATATTGGACGGATGAAGGTTGGGATACCTATGTCGTCTAATGGGTTTGAAATTCAAAACACTTGGAAACATGTGTGCACTCGTATTGGCTGATCATCTCTCTTTTGCCCTTTTCCTTCTTGGTTCCCATTTAATTGTCTAGAAATGGAAGCACCGAAAAGAAGGCGAATCTTCAAATAATTGGGTGAGTGGCTTTACTAGTATTGCAATAAGCTTTTCATTTTTTCAATTGTTTCTTTTCCGATTGAAGTGTTCGGTATTACGTTATTCTTACATATCGATAATTTTCTTTTTCCCATTGAAGTGCTTGGTCAAGACATTACCAAGCACATCAATTTTGAAATTCGCCATTGGTGTAATGCAAATTTTGTTTTTGTGCTTGCATCCACTCCATTAATTAATTGCTTAAAGAATTGATAATTTTTTTTCCCATTGAAGTGCTTGGAGAGAAGGACGTTGGTTACCATTTGATTGTTGAGCAGTGGAAGCACTGATAATCATGAATCATCAATTAACAAGGTGAGTGACTTGCTCCTATTACCATAGACTTTTTATCCATTTTCTCCTTCTTCATGTATCAATTAATATGCTCTTTCTTTTCACACAAAAGTACTCTGAATTTTCTTTATTGTTGCAGAAGTTGTCTTCTCAATTATTTAGTTTCCATTGAACTGCTTGGTTTTGGACCTATCAATTATTCATATTTTGCCTTCACTGTGAGCTTAATTAATGGTTCTAATTACTTTACATGAATTTTTGGTGTGTTAGAGGCAACCCAGGTGCAGCTGCTACTGCTACTACTAGGTTATGCAGAAATTCAAGTGGGCAATTCATTTATTGATTCAGATTTGCAATTGGAGTTTTGTGGAGCATCCTCATACTCACAGTCTCATCAATAGAAGATTCCGAGAGTCAGGATCACTCATGAAAAACTTTGCTCTTAATTATATTCTATTTTATTTCCCATTCTGTTCATCCCTAGCCTGTTCTTTTTCTGTGACTTTTGTGACCGTGCTATGGCTCACACTCTATGTGTATAGTTCTGTTTATTTTCATTTGCTTATTTATTCACCTAAAATAAAAATTGCTAGGGTTTGAGCTTAAATGCATCTCCATGTTGCCCTAATTTTTGTTAAATATTATTATGTCATGTCAAATTACACTGAAAATTTTTGTGAACTCACCATGAGAGTTCAGAGCTTCTCACATTGAAACCAAACCTTGGAAACAGGGCAACAACAGGAAACTTTATATGTTTGAGGGAAATCCCCATCCCATGAACTAACTTTTGGGTTTGAGAGGGGCCCAAGACAACCCAACAAACTTTTTTTTATTTTTTTGGGAATTCTGTTCATCTCGTATTTTCAAAGCCTCTACTTCTTTATTACGTCTGTGGCTCTGTTATAGCTCTCACTCTCTGTTTATGGTTCTGTTTATACACCCAAAAAAAATAATAATTAATAAATAAATAAATAAATTTTGCAAGTGTTTGAGCATCATATATGAAAGGAATGCATCTCCATGTGGTCCTAGTGTTGGTTCAATGTTGTTACGCTATTTTCAAATTACATTAAACTCTACTAGCAAAAAGCCCGTGCGAAACAGAGACGTTAAATAGGTATCTTAAAAAACAAGGTTTATAAACCTTCCGTCATTTAACATGATGAAAGCTATTAGTCAAATGTTCGAACTCTATGAAATCACCTCTTCTTTCAACCTCCACGTCAAGATAAGAAACTACCATAGAGTTCTTTTACCTTAACCGTTTTTCATTTTCTACAGCCGATTAATCTAAAATTTCTAGATTAACATCATCTATTAAAATACGGTACAGCTATTCCTTTGTGCTCCCACGTCACTTTGTCACATTGTATGTAAGATATCCAAGCAAAGGTTGGATACGCTGAAATTAGTTTTAAGTATCTAACCACACGACAAACTTGAATTCATCCAGGCCATTGGGCCCCAACATTGCACATGGATCATCAAAACTTTTGGTAGAGAACTAATCTAGACTTTATGAGCCCTTATATAAATTCATTTCCATGATTTTTGATCCATCTATCCTGAAACTAAATGTGCAGGGACTCAGCTGTGCTTTATTATACAAATTTTGTTAAGTCATTTTACAAGTGGGTGCTTGCACACATTGTTAAAAGCTTGAAGGGCATTCTATCCAACAGAAATTTCGTTTGTACTCACCTGAAGTTATAATGGTAACCAACCTAAGTATAGAAAGGAAGGACAATGCAATTAGTAATAATAGAAACATAAGGTAATTTTGAATAAAACAAACCAATAGGTTCTCCTTTTGGAAATTGCATACAACACACACTCCAGAATCTATTTTCCTTAAAAGAAGTGGCCCATACTTTGTCCCCGAGATTAGCTCACACTGTTAATATCAAATGCGGTAGTCCTTTCAATGGCAGATTATAGTTATTGAAGCACTTTTCAACTATGAATAAACCTTATAGGTCCATAGAAATTCCTCCTAAGTAGTTCCAAAGCTATCAAGGAAAAAACAACAAATTCAAATATTAGGAAAATAAACAACAAATTTAGATACTTAAGAAAAGTCAAAATAAATTTTTTTCAGTCTTGTATTTTCCAACATGAACACAAAAAAAAAAAAAAAAATTCAGCCCTTTGAAGTACATTATATAATCATTTTAAACCAATTAAGTATGTTCTTCCCCAGCTTAAATGGGAAAGAAAATAACAAAGGGTCTTCTAATTAATAATCATTATGATGCTAATCTATATAAATAAATAAAAATAAAATGTAGGACATGGTAAAGAACAGAAATGATGCATCCGCATACTTCACACAATTCTTATCTCAAGATCCCTTCTTAGCTGCAGAGAAAGTCATTAGTGACATCGTCAGCAACCCAATCATCTTCCCACTGTTTCAATGCTTCATTCCCTTCTTCCTTGTCATCCTACTCTGCTAGTGTTAATAAATGGAAAATCAAGATGTTGTTCCTATTACTGAGACAATACTTGCTTTCAATTTTTTTGGAGTAAACCTAAGTAACATGGCCCAATAGTTGCTTTCAAATTTATCTTTAAAATTTTTTATTTGATAAATGCATTCAATCAGGGTAAAAAGAAAATTTTAAGGCTCCATTGTATTCAATCGGGGTAAAAAGAAAACTTTAAGGCTCCATTAGAGTGGTATGATCTATCATCTGAACTCAACATTTGAAGAGTTCTAGATAAAATTCTCCAAAAAAAACAAATTCAATCATCTTTGTTAGTTTCTGCAGTAGTGATCCTAAACCTTAGTAGGCAACCAAAACCAATCCCATATAGAATGCTTTATAGTATCATAATTCAAAATCCTTAAATGTCTTGGTAGAATCAGTGATCATGTGGAAATTCATCCTTGGTAACTCATCAACTCAAATAAATTAAGGAGTTTAGCACAAAGTTCAAAACATCCAAATCTAGAATAAGTACTAAACATAAGTTCTAAAATAAAAAGGAAGGAAGTTCCCAAATCTAGTCCCATTGCTGAACCTTGTCCCCATCTAATGTGAAGAGTATGATTGTATCACTGTCACTTTATCCTTTGATACTGACAGATCAACATCCAGGTCTCAATTTTCTCCACATATTCCAATACATAATTCAATATTACATTTAATTCAGTCTTTTATCGAATGGAAGACAATAAATTGCTACTTTTTAATAAACAATAGTGACTCATATTTATACAATTCTAGCCTACTTTTGACTATTAAAGAGGGAAGATTGTAGCATCCAAAACTTACACTATCTCACTGAAATTGAGACCATATAACCACCCGTTTCTAAGATATAACACGCACACACACAAAAACACCTAAATCACCAAAATAGATACAATTACTACTAAGTTCTAAATAGAGATTTAAATTTCATCATGTGTTGATACTTTTTCGCTACTCTCACATGCTTCTACTATCTAGCTATCCAAAGAAAGATTTGGAAGATTTTACATACCACTGTAACTTCTAAGTGGAGAATGAGAAAAACATAAATACTATTGCCCAAGAATTGCTTTCTACTTTTGTTTTCAATTTTTTATTTAATAAATGCATTTCACTCAAGCTAAAAGGAAGAATTTTCTGACTCCACAAACTACTATGATCTATAATATGAACTCAACATTTCAGTAGTTTTGGATGAAGTTCTCCCATAAAACAACATTTCTTCATCAGTGACCTTAAACCTCTTATGGTACTGGGACACCTCATTTGTGCTCATGTCGGGGGCGATTTCTTGACGGATTAGTTCAGCATTGAACGCTTAAAGCATACCACATTCTCTGTTCAATACATACATGGAATCAATTCAAGGGTTTATTTAATGTTGCCAGAACAAGAAAGGGAAATTCTTTCCTTGTGTCAAACATATGTTCACATTAACAGGTGGCAAAATCAAGTTCAATAATAATCAAATAAAGTATAGATCATTAAAATGAAAAATAACTACATAAAAGAAAAACAAGCAAATTTAGAACTCAAAACAGAGCTCCAAGCCTTCAAACCTCGTTCAATTTCAAGAAATTTAAGATAATAAATGTTAAATTTATTTTTATCAGAAGTTACGACAGAGCTCCAAACCTTCCACAATCTATTTTAAGAAAGTAAAAAAAATTAGGAAAAGGTTTAGAAGTCACAATGGAGCTTCAAACCTCCAACCCTCGATCCATTTCGACAAAAGTATGAACCGGTTTAAGTAAAGGGTTTTTTGCATCCAAACCCCTATATTATTGTATATTTACATTTATATCCTCATGTTTTTAATATTTATATTTATACCCCTCTATTTATCAAAATCGTTATAGTCATACCCCTAACGTTAAAATCCGTTAAGTTTGTTTTTTATTTTTTTTAAATGACTAAAATAACCTTTTTCAAAATGAATGATTTTTACATTTATCCCCCTATATTATCTTATATTTGCATTTATACCCTTATATTATTATATTTATTATATCTGTAACCAAAGTCATCAATATTAGGGCTTTTTGCATCCATACCCCTGTATTATGATATATTTGCATTTTTGTCCTTATGTTTTAAGTATTTATACCCATACTCCCATACTCCTCTACAACCATACTTGCCTTTCGCCCCTACTAGGAATTGCCTCTTTAAATGTACGTCTATTATGGCCTAACTTTCCACACCTTTTAGATGGCCTGCGTTGACTTGATTCAGCTTCATCCACATCACGTCATTTGTTTTTTTTGGGTTGCCTTGGTGGTTGGCATGTGTTAGGTGGATAGACATTATGACAATGAATGTTTTGAGGCCACAACTTATGATCAAGGATACTATGAATTACATGTGCATAAGTTGCTTGATATATTTGAATGTGATAAGCTTTATCACAATATTCTTCAGGATTATGTTTCTTTTGCATGATAGCCTTAATAGCATGTTTACAGGGTATGTAGAGGAGTATGGGTATAAATACAGGGGTATGGATGCAATTGTAATGGTTATGATATGTAGAGGAGTATGGATATAAATACTTAAAACATAAGGACAAAAATGCAAATATATCATAATATAGGGGTATGGATGCAAAAAGCCCTAATATTGATGACTTTGGTTACAGATACAATAAATATAATAATATAAGGGTAGAAATGCAAATATAAGATAATATAGGGGATAAATGTAAAAACCATTTATTTTACAAAAGGTTATTTTAGTCATTTAAAAAAAAACAAACTTAACGGATTTTAACGTCAGGGGTATGACTGTAACGATTTTGATAAATAGAGGGGTATAAATATAAATATTAAAAAAATGAGGATATAAATGCAAATATACAATAATATAGGGGTATGGATGTAAAAAACCCTTAAGTAAATTATACATATATATATTGGATGAAAGAATCCAAATCGTTTTTCCTACTCGTCACTTGCCGGAGAAAACGCAGGAAGAAGGAGAAGAGGGAGAGGAAGGAAAAGAAGGGAAGAAGAAGGAGAAGGAAGAGAGCCTTGGGCATTGGATTGCGTGTCTCTAGGTAAGTAGCTCATTTCCAACTACTTTTTACGAAGAAATCGAAGTTTAAACGAGAATATCTATTTGTTTGGTTTCCTATGACGTTGGGGTTTCTGACGTGATTGAAAGAACAAGAGAGATCCTGTTTCACCCAAGTGATAGAGAAATACTCTTTTCCCCAAATTGAAGAGAGAGATTTATTGGAGGAGAAGAAGAGGCGTCTTAAGAACAGGAACAGGCATGCGTTGCATTTGGGGAAGACGTTTTAGCTTTTTCCCTAGTTACAATGATGATGCCACGTCAGCTGTGACATGGAGCTACAAGGGTTGAGGAACGGAGCTTTGGAGCTCTCTCGGTTAAAACCGATTCTTATATATTATATATAGATTTACTTTTTATGAAGAAATCGAAGTTTAAACGAGAATATCTATTTGTTTGGTTTCCTATGACGTTGGGGTTTCTGACGTGATTGAAAGAACAAGAGAGATCCTGTTTCACCCAAGTGATAGAGAAATACTCTTTTCCTCAAATTGAAGAGAGAGATTTATTGGAGGAGAAGAAGAGGCGTCTTAAGAACAGGAACAGGCATGCGTTGCATTTGGGGAAGACGTTTTAGCTTTTTCCCTAGTTACAATGATGATGCCACGTCAGCTGTGACATGGAGCTACAAGGGTTGAGGAACGGAGCTTTGGAGCTCTCTCGGTTAAAACCGATTCCTATATATTATATATAGATTTACTTTTTACGAAGAAATCGAAGTTTAAACGAGAATATCTATTTGTTTGGTTTCCTATGACGTTGGGGTTTCTGACGTGATTGAAAGAACAAGAGAGATCCTGTTTCACCCAAGTGATAGAGAAATACTCTTTTCCCCAAATTGAAGAGAGAGATTTATTGGAGGAGAAGAAGAGGCGTCTTAAGAATAGGAACAGGCATGCGTTGCATTTGGGGAAGACGTGTTAGCTTTTTCCCTAGTTACAATGATGATGTCACGTCAGCTGTGACATGGAGCTACAAGGGTTGAGGAACGGAGCTTTGGAGCTCTCTCGGTTAAAACCGATTCCTATATATTATATATATATAGATTTGAAAAGCCAACGCTTTGATGAGATAGAGCTTTGCAGATGGCCCACCGACCGACCTTCGAAACGGAGTGGCAAAGGAAAATTAAAATAGATATAGAAAGAAAATCAAATTAATCTAATCATATTTTGATCATGAAATTGAAGTTTAAAGCGTGTAAAAGTGATCTTAAACAAAGGTTGTAAAAAATGACACCCACCCCATGAAACATGGAATGGCGCTTTGGTTGCAGAAATACACGAAGTAGAATCCAGACCACTTAAATTGAACAATACCAGTAAATAATCATTTTTTCTTTATTATTATTATTATTATTATTTTGGATAATCCTATACATTGTTATACTGTAGAGGCTGTTTGATAATCATTTTTTTTATAAGAACAATTTCAAAGCTAAAAACTTTTCAAATTGTTTTTTGTGTTTTTGGAAACAAGTGGAGAAAAAAAAATTCGTTTGGTAACATTTGGTTAAAATAAATTATGATTTTGAAGATCAGTAAAATGGGTTTGGTAAACTTTTTAAAAACAATTTACTCTTAATAATTGTGTCAACCAATGTCATGGTAGAAGTTGATATTATTGATAATTGTGGTAGTAGTGGTAGTGAAGGTAGAAGTAGTGGTAGCGATGGTTGAGATGGAAGTGGTCGAGGTGGTAGTTGTGGTTATGGTTGTGAAGATGGAGATTGTGCGCACCTAAACCTGGCCTAGATCGCACACCGGGCGCACCTTTGGTGCGTGCCTCGGGACATTCAGAGTCGCCACTGCCTGAGAGTGCAGGCAGACACGGATTTGCCCTAATTGGGTCTAAGTCTGGTCTGCGGCTTTTCAGAGTTCTAGCTAAGTCCTCGGTTACGATCCGGGGAAGTCCTAAAGACACCCCGGTCCGCCCCGTCGGTTTGACGGGTCCCTCGGGTCTCCCTGGTTTTTGAGTCAATCTCACCCTTCCTAGACCAGCATGCTGCCTTATTAGGTCTGGCGGGACCCTCTGAAGGTGTGGGTCCCTTTTAGCTTGATTTTATCTTTTTATTTATTCAAGTGAAGTGGGTCGGACCCGGATCCCGTTGGAAGACCCGTGGGTTGCCATGGTTGGGTCTTGGGCCCAGTTGGGTTATTGGGTAACCCATTTGGTTATCTTATCTACTTACACATTCCATGGGCTTAGTGGGTTTGGATTTGGCCCATTAGCCGAGAGTTAAGTGGCCTTGGACCTGTTTATTGAAAACAGGCCTGGTATGGACCAGTCAAAAGTGGGCCCCACTAGTGGGCCAAAGGGATCTTAATGGGCCTATCTAGGCCCAAAGTCCAAAAATGGGCTTAAGGTAGCCCAAATGGTTTAAGGGAATGGTTCAAGCCGGCTTAGGCCGGATCCGGTCCAACCGAACCAAGAAATTAAACTTTTTCATCATTTTTACATTTTTGCCCGTGTTTTCTCTACGGTCCAGCCTGACCGTGAATGAATCACGGTCTCCCTTGTCCGTGAATTAAACACGGTCCAGGCTGGACCGGCCTGAGTTTACGGGCATCTCCTGTTTTGCACTTTTGTTGCTGACTCTTCCTGGGATCAGTTCCGTGGCTTTCGTGGGTCTTCTGATAGCTTCATAAAAGGTTGCAGGTTCTTCCAGGGACTTCATTTTCCTCATTTGGCCCTAATGACCATCTTACTTTTCCTTTGGTGTTTCTTGAAGAAACACTGCCTTGCATGAATGATCTCCAATTCGTTTTTAGCATGGAAAAGGGGAGTTTTACAGGGAATATCATGTGTCCTTAAGCAAGGCTTGATCCTCCCTCATTAAATGGTTAGAGATGACCATTTGTTTAATCAAGAAAAATACTTTCTTCTCCTTTCCAACAAAGGTTAATACTTTAATTCTAAATTCTCATGGCTCCTCTCATGGCATCCAAAACAGCAAACAAGTTAGTGGTATAGTAATAAAAAAAAGGTGAGTAAAGAAGACAATCAAATAAGCTAAATTTATTCAAATTAAAGATAATAGTATACTTACAATGTAACTAGTTTGTTTTATTGGATTTGTGGTTCTCCAAAGATTTGGGCAGCGCTCCCGCGTCCTCCAAGATTTGTTGGGATGGAAGGGGAAGAGTTTGGTTAAAGGGGGATGGGTTCAAGGCCAAATTGGAGTGAATTTAGGCATGGTTTTGGGGTAGTCATAGAGTATAGGGGTAGTTTGGGTATAAAAAGGGTTTGGGTTAAGGGTGGTGGTGGTTGGGCAACATTCAGTCGTGGGGAGTTCCAGGAGGGAGAGGGTCATGGCCAGGGAAAGAGGCTTGTCCAAATGAAGGGGGGTGGCCTCTCTATTTATAGGCAAAAATCCCGTGCCCGTATTTGAAGTACGGGCGTGCCTTGCCCGTACTTCAAGTACGGGCGTGCCTTGCCCGTAATTCAAATACGGGCGAAAAACGAATATATGCAATTATCGCAGATTCGGCCGTACGGGACGCGTGTTCCGCCGTACAACGACGCGTGTTTCCTTCTAGAAGCGTGTCCGTACTTTAAATACGGGCATGCCCTGCCCGTAATGTAAATACGGTCCCGCACGTTTTAAAAATGTGTGGATTTCAAACCTTTATTCAATTTGGTTTTTTGCAAGATTTATATTCGATTTTATGATTATTTTATTAAAAAAGCAAGATTCTCTTTATTAAAATATTATTAAACACATTTATCTTATTTATTTTATTGGTTTATCCCATTTTTGCTGCCTTTTTGCCACATGGGCAGTTTTTCTGAAACTTCAACTGCTCATAACTTCTTCATCCGGTGTCCGATTTCAACAAACTTAGTGTCGTTGGAATCAGCTCGGAACCACCTATCAACTGGGGTCAAGTTTGGCAGCTGAATTGGGGTTGAGCAAAAAGTCAACTTTTCGCCCCCCAAAAGTTTGACCAGCTCATATCTTTTTCATCTGGACTCTGATTCCAGCAAATCCAGTTGCGTTGGAACCGGGTCGAAATGCTCTTTTCAATGAGATGAAATTTGATGGCCAAATTCACTTGAATCAAAAGGTCAATTTTTGACCCCCTCAGGGTTTGACTTTTAGTTTGAATTTTCTTTATTTTGGGAGGTGCAAAAATCAGGTGCTAACAGAGATGGTAGTGGTTGTAATGGTAATGGAGGTATAGGTCGTAGTGATGGTGCTTGTAGTCATGATTACACGGGTGGTGGTGGCAGTGGTGACAAATATGATGGAGGTGGTGGTCATAGTTATAGTGGTTGAGTTGGTGATGGCAGTGGTTGTCATTGTGATGGTGGAGTTGGTGGCAGTGGTGGTCAAGTTGGAAATAGTGGTTGACGCGGTGGCCGTGGAGGTGATGTTGTTGGCTGTAGTAGTCGTGGTTGTGGTGGTCGAGTTGATGGTGTTCGTGGTTTTGGTGGTGGTGGTGGACGCAGTGATGGTGGTCATGGTTTTTTGGTGGAGTTGGTGGTGTTGGTTGTGGTAGTGGTGAGTTCAGGAGGTGGCAAAGTAGTGGATTTGGTAGTGGTAATGATGGAGGCAGTAGTGGTAGTGGTAGCCGTGGAAGTGGTGGTGGCACTAGTAGTAATGGCTGTTGAGACGGTGATTAAAAGGATGTGTAAGTGATTTACTTAATCTACTAGAGATTAAAAAATTGTTATCAAAAAAATTTGATAGCGATTCTCCATTTTAAAATTAAAACTGAAATTTTTAGCTTTGTTTTCCCTAGAAACAATTAGAATGCTATGCTTAACAAACAATATTTGTGGTGTTTTAGTTTTCAAAAGTAGAAAATTGCTTTCAAAAACATTACCAAATGGCCTCATAAATAATTTATTTATTAATACGAAAATAAGAAACTCTTGCTTTGGAATGAAATCTCATTTTATAGCTAAAAGGGGGAAAAAAAGAAAGAAAATTAGAAATAAAAAATTGATTTATTTTGATGAAATAGCGTAAATGTTTTGTTTGAAATTGAGCTATGTAATTTCACACTTTCATGACCTAGTTTCAACCTATATCTAAATTTAAAAGATCTTAAATAGTTCAGTTTTGTTTGAGACTACAAAATACACTTTCAATTTTCTCATTTTACAATCCTAAAAATATAGTAGGAGGGAGGTTCAAATTCAATGCTTACCTTTAATTTGACTTTGGGTTTAGGCCGAAAATGATAAAATTTTCCATCTCCGTTGGTAGAAGTTATCAGTCAACCTATATTTGGGATCCATCTGGGTCAATGTTTAAGTTCATAGTTAACTTGAAAAGTTCAGTGATGGCTGAAGTTTGTATAGTGTAAAGCCCAGGGTTGAAATCAAACTAAGTTTAAGCCACCCCATTACAACCCTAGGATCAATGCAACTATATTTTCCTTTATTTTGTTAAATATTATGTAAATAATGAAGCAACCTAGACACAAGTAATATAACATTTTGGCAGTTCAAAATTTATAGCCAAATACCTAACGTCAATGGATTCAACATAATTGTCATTAATAGTGCGTTGTATTATGTAAAACATTTTTCCTTTTTCTTTTTTTCTTGTAAAGTTTTTATTAATATTTTAATAAAAAAAATGTTTAAAGTAACTTAAAGAGGATCCCAACCCTGAAATAAAAACAAGTTCATTTTCTTTGATTTATTACCGGGCCAAGCTGTGCCCGGACCAACTAGTGTAATTTTGAATTGGGCCTTCTCCAATGGAAACCCAATCCAAATTACTCTGTTTATAACCGTACTAAATGCCAACATTATATATAGTTCTATGCCAAAAGAGGGCGAAAAATTTCTAGCCAGCTCAACGACTTACCAAAAAGAGAACTAAAAAAGGAGAAGCAGGCTTCACGGTTCACACTCGACAACGGCAACCTCCTGCCTCTACCAAAGCTCAACGACGACTCTCTCTCCCTTCCCCGAGCTAGATGAATCTAATAGTGATTATTATCAAATATCTTCAACAACACGCCATAGCAATGACATTAGAGAAGACAGGGACGCATCCTTGTGTTTTAGATTCCTCACTCCAAATTCAGCCTGCAAGTCGAAGAAGGTTGGATGAATTGATCATGGGAGTCGAACAAGCGATTAGGCTGATCTCTCCTCGTGTTACGGAGGATAGCGACCTGCTTTGCTTCGACTCTGGCAGTTGTTGACAGAGTGCTCCGAGTTTCGCAAATGACAAAGGAAGTGCAAACAGAGCTTAACAGATGATATAATAATGGCATTAAACAAAGATTTACTAATTTTCAACTGTACTGCTAATAAAAATCAATTAATGATTTTCTCTCTGAAAGAGGTAGGGAATATCTCCTCAAAAAAAATTTTTTTTTCGTCAAGATTAACAAGCTTCGCATTCCTGAACGGTATTGTTGAATGTGACTTTTTTATTTATTAAGCAGATAACATGAATAATATTAAAATTTTAAATGCAGCTACCCATAGCTTGCTTGCGTACTACCCTCTATAATCTCACTAGGACATGAGGTGTCTTCAAACACCGTGTCACCATCTTCATGAGCCTTATCAGCTAGCCTATGTGCTGACCTATTTGCTTCTTGATAAACACGGGAGATTACAACATCATCAAAGTCCTCATTCAACATCCTTTTAATCTCTTGAGTAATTAGCTGCTATGGTCCTTCGCCCTTGCTCTATCTCAGCGAAGATCTAACTTTCAACCTAAAAAAAACTTTTTATCCCTCCTAGAAGCACTACAATTTTTAAGCGACCAATAGAAGACAATCAGAGAATAGACAAATCTTGGAAAAACCTTGTGATCTGTGAGTTTTGTGAGGAAGATCCCTCGCTAAATTCTTTCAAAAATACCATTGAGCAACTGTGCAGAAGTACCATTATAGTAAAGATTTTGAAAGTAGCCCCTAGACATTTATCGTGGCGTTTAGAAAATGCAAGGATAAAGAATGGGTGCTTGCATCCTAGCCGTGGATTATCAACTCCACCTTATTGCTGATGGATACCATTAAAGACTAAGAAGAGGTTGTTGACTTTAAGTTTCGTTTCATCATCCTGTGGTCCCAAATCTGCAACATTCCTCGTAAGTACCATGATAAGAAAGTGATTTTAGATCTACTGAATGTGTTTGGGGAAGGGCTAGAAGTTGAGTTCCCGGAAGAAATATCAAATCAAGCAAAGATAGCGACAAAAATCAAGCTCCCTCTAGACCAACCTATCCCATTGGGTATAATGTTCGAAGTGGAGACTGGTAAGAATGTTTGGTTGGATTTTAAATATGAAAATCTCCCCAACTTTTGTTGTTCTTGTGGTTGCATTGGATATTCTATCTTGAACTGTGCTAAACCTTTTATCCCCAAGATTAATAGCTAGGATTCTTCTGAGATTATAATGTATAGTGGTTTGCTCTTGATCCCTATGTCCCGCAGGCATAATTCGCTCCTCAGTTCAATCCAAGGGAGGAAGAAGATGAACCTAAGTCAAATGCCAAGTCCAAAACAAGCCAACCCGCCCTATGATGCGACTCCAACGTCTCTCAGCATGTCTAAACCTAATGTTAGAGCAATAAATTATATGGGAAAAGAATTGGCCGGTGGCAGTTTGGGGTATGATAGTCTCGGAGAATGCGATCCTAAGGCAGGATGCGGGTCAGATGAGATGGGCAACCCAAACTTAAACCCACAGTGATATTATCATTAACCCGTTTGGGCCTGAGTCTAGTGGGCCTAATCTGCTTGTATTTACTTTTTTCAAATTTGGATCCAAACAAAATAAGCCTGATCCTAGAATCTATTTCAGGGCCTCTCTGCATCTTACTTGAGTGAGATTAGGCCTAATAAATCTCTGGACCTTGCTAAGCCCCTATCCCTTAGCCGGAAAGGACGGCAATTATATTTGAGAGACCAAAAGTTAGAGGGCCTAGTTGACCTCCATCATCGGCAAGGGGAAGAGACCAAACTCAACCCACAGAAAAAAGAAAGAAAGAAAGACTCCATCATTTACCATTGTTGAAGAGAGTAATCTGAGGGGGAGTTATTCTGCTCATTCTTCACAGTCAGCTGTAGGGTGTTCCCGGTTTGATTTCAAAAAATGAAATTGGTTTCTTGGAATTGTCGGGGATTGAGTTGGACCACCACAAGGTTGCATTTGCGTTATCTAATACGCATCAATCGTCCTAATGTTGTTTTGATCTCGGAAACTCTCATGACGAGAAAAATCTTCTAGAATGATTAAAATATGGGATTTAAAATTTTTTGTGGGCATCAGCCCACGACTGAGCGGAATGTTTTTGGGTCCTATGGGACCACTCCTACCAAATTACTGTGGAGATAATTTTGCATTGGTGCATCCACATGAGAATAAAGATGAAGACTGGAGAAAACTTTGAGCTCACCTTCATGCATGCCAGTTTACTTATCAATGTGCAAGTTGTTTAGTGGGAAGAACTCAAGAAAATTGCTGCCACCACTGTGTTCCCCCGGACAGTCGTTGGAGATTTCAATGTGGTGCTCTATAACCATGAAAAGAGAGGTGGAGCTCAAATCCAGGTACGAAAGGCTGAACTATTTCACAAATTTTTGAATGAGTGCAATTTAATTGATCATCCATGTAAGGGCTTGAAATACACTTGGAACAAGGGGGATGGGTAAGGGAAATATAAGAGAGAAGATTGAAAAGGTTTTGACAAGTACTAACTGGTGCAGTCTATTCCCTAAAGCTGTGATTTGGCAAGACCCTATAGTGGGGTCTAATCATGCTCCTCTATACCGGGATCTTAATTGTAAAAAAAACCAAGAGACAAAAAATTTTGGATTGAGGAGCAAAAATGCCAAGATCTAATTAAGGATAGCTGGGAAGAAAGCAGAGGTAATCTGAGTAGGAAAATGATACACCTCAAGGGCTGTTTGAGTGAATGGAATAAAAACTCTATGGGGGATGTAAATTAAAGAATGATTGAAAAAATATAACATATTGAAAGATATCCAAAAGTCCCTGGAAATCAGAGATGTCCCTGTGTTGGTCAGTAGAGAGCAAAAATGCCCAGAAAAAATATATATTTGCTCTTAAAGCTCAAGAAGAACTGTGGAATCAAAGATCTAGAGTGAAATGGCTGAAATATGGAGATCTCAATACCATGTTCTTCCATATTTCTATTATCCACAGAAGTCACAAAAACAGAATTGTCTCTCTCAAAAATGATAACAATGAGGAAATCATTGAACCAGAAGAGATAGAAGAAACTATTGTTGATTATTTTAATGATATTTTTTCAGCAAATAATGGTCTCAAAGACTTCTCTATTCTTGACCAATTCCCTCCCTCTGTGACTAAGTTGGACAATAACCATCTCTTGAAACTAGCGTTAGATGAGGAAATTTTGGATGCTGTCAAGAAGCTTGGGGCTCTTAAAGCCTTGGGCCAGCTGGGTTTCAGGGGATATTTAACCAAACTTATTGGAAAAATATGAAAAATGAAGTACGCAAAATGGTACCAGTATGGTTGGTTTGATGAGAAAATAAACTTCAGTTATATTGTTTTGATCCCAAGAATGAAAGCCCTAGGAGAGTAACTGAATTTAGACTAATAAGTCTGTAATTTTTGCTATAAGAGCATTTCTAGACTTTTGGTCAACAGGCTCAAACTCGTCATATCCAAAATGATAATCCCCCCACCCACCAGTGTGCCTTTGTTCCTAGAAGGATGATCCATGATACCATCACTGCTTCCCAAGAGTTATATCACATTGCAAAAGGCAAAAAGAAAAAATGTTAATAAGGTTTGTTTGCTGCCAAATTAGACCTTGCCAAGGACTATGACAAAATTGATTGGAAATTTATCAAGAAAACTTTGCAAGTGTTTGGTTTTAATCAAAAATTTGTTGATCTTCTTATGTTTTGCATCTCTTCTGTGTCATATAGTATGCTTGTTAATGGTAGAACTTGTGGTATGATCAAACCTACTAGAGGCATACGACAAGGAGATCCTTTGTCCTCTTATATTTTCATTCTTACTCAACGGATTCTGTCTTATGCCTTAGTGAAAGTTGAATAGCAAAATCTTATTATCGGCATCAAGGCTAGTCCCACGACTGAACCTATAAGCTATCTTTTGTATGCCGATGATTTGCTGTTATTTGGCAGAACCAATGACAATAATGCCATGAATTTTAACTTAATCATTGATAGCTTCTGTGATTCGGTTGGTCACAAGATTAACAAAGATAAATATAAATTGTACTTGAGCCCATGTGGCAAGGGGTGTGAGAAAGGTAATATAGCTTGGATTTTTTATATTAAACCCACCAAAAATCTTAGCATGCATGCCCCAAAAGTCAAGCACTTCAAGGACTTGCTAGAGAAAATCAACAAGAGACTGATGGGTTGAAATGCCAAACTGCTATCTCAAGCTGGGAGGCTTACCTTAACAAATTCAGTTTTGCTGAGTACCTCTCAGTTTTACATGGGCAGAATTAGGGTTGGCAATGGATCGGATATATATTTGAATTTGATCCGAATCCGATCCGAAATTGGCAAATCCGATTCGAAATCTAAGATCCGTGGTTCGAATATGGATCTGAAATCTAAGATCCGAAAAAATTCGGATTCAAATACGAATATACATATATCCGATCTGAATAGGATCTGACCGAAATCATATATATCCTATACATAAACCCAGAGCAGACATTGGTTAGATTGTGGACTATTTATAAACTACGGTTGAACCATCATAACTAAAACCAAAAACCTTTAGAGAACGATTTGCCCTAAATCTAAACTTTCTCTTCTCTATCACTGCCACCCTCCGGCGACTGGTACCTGCAAACCTACTTAAAAAACCAATTCCAAAACCCCCTATTTTGCTCTGAAATTCCATTGTCCAGAACAGACCGGTCGTTCTAAGTTCTGGGGTACGATTTTTTTTTCCAGTCGCTCAATATCCACTGTTGCGTGGTGCCTCAAATTTGAAGTTCAAACCCATTTCTTATTTAAATCCCTCTCTGAGTAAGGCTGGCAATGAGTGGGACATATATCCGAATTCGATCCGAAACCGAAATTGGCAAATTCGAATATAGGATTTAGATTCGTGGTTCGAATATGGATCTGAAATCTAAGATCCAAAAAAATTCGGATTCAAATACGAATATACATATATTCGATCCGTATTCGACCGATTGCCACTCCTAGGCAACATAAAATTCCCGACCACTATCACGAATAGAATTGAGAATTTTCTAGTTTCAACCCCAAAAGGATATACAAATGTATACAATGTGCTGGGAAATGTTATTTCTTCCTAGAAGATTAGGGTGTTTGAACATAAGCGATAGCAAGAAGTTCGACATTACTATGATTGATAAAGCAGCATGGTCCCTTGTTGTGGGGGAAGAGAAAATATGGACAAAGTTACTGAAAGCTAAATATTTTCCAAATGGGGAATTCTTTCAAGCCAAATGGAAAAGCAATTCTTCTTGGGTGTGGAAACAAATTTGCCGAGCAAGGAGTGTACTTGATATGGGAAGAAGATGGTGCATAGCAAATGGGGAGAGCATTGATCCCAATGACAAGGCTTGGATGCTGCAATCTGCGCAATCAATCAATGAAGAAGGATAGGAGACCAGATTTAATAAAATTACTGAATTGATCAACCAAAACATAGGTAGTTGGAAAGCTGAAACTCTCAGAGATTGGTGGCCACGCAACAGGTGACTAAGCAAATTGGTAAGATACAAACATTCATGTATGCGTATAAAGACAGATTGATCTGGTTTGGAACCTCATTAGGTATCTTTACTATTGCCCCCACATATCCTTTGATCAATAAACTGGAAGAAAATATTGAGGAAGATAGGAAATAGCTAAAGATCTGGAAAATCCCATGTGCTCAAAGAATCAGGTTTTTCCTATGAAAAATGCTGCAAGGGGGCAATGTTACTAATGACCTGCTACAAAGCAGGTTAGGTACCCCCTTTGAATTGTGTGTTTTATGTTATAAAGAACAAGATTCTAACATACATTTATTTCTCAGGTGTGACTTCACAAGAGTGATATGGTTTGAAAGCATAGGTGGAAAACTACCTCAAATGGAACCACACATCTCCTGTAAAGAATGGATGCCGAATCAACTATGGAAGATAGGAGAAGATGGAGAGTTGGATAGAGATCAAGTGTTAGGATCATGAGCAAACGTGTGTTGGACAGTTTGGAAAGCTTGAAACAATGATATATTTGAAAGCCAAACACCAAACATTCAACGGTCTTCATGTTAGTTTCAAATGCTCCAAGAAGACACTAAACTCATTCTTTCAAGGGAAACTAACATCAACAGAGCAAGGAGGGAATAAAACCTCATATTGTGGACTAAACCAAGGGAAGGATGGAGAAAACTAAATGTGGATCGGCGGTTAGGGGCTGCCCAGGACCGCTGCCCAAGGGATGCAGCAGTTGGTGCGGTGGTAAGAGATGAAGATGGAAGGGTAGTAGTTAGGGCCATTGCTTACAAATATGGGGAGGCAAATTCTACTGTAGCAGAAGCCATTGCCTTGGTTAAGGGGCTTAAATGTGCTCTAGCTCTAAACTGTCAATAGATCATCATTGAAATTGATTCCCAAATCATAGTAGACACTCTCATGGCCAAGCATGTACCCCTGGAAAATTTCTCACCATTTGGACAAAGCAAGACATCTCTGCAGACTTTTCGTGGTGGTTGAAGTTAACAAGATTTATCGTGAAGCCAACCAAGCAGCAGATCGACTAGCTAAATTTCCTCTGGATCAATTTGCATGCGTTTGGTTAAATTTGGTTCCTCAAATTATTTACCAAGCTATTTTGGAAGACTTTTATGGGAGATCTTTCTCTTGCTGTATTCTGGGTTAACTTTATTATAATAAAATATTTCCTATTTTAATATAAGAAAAAAAAATACTTGTCGATCCACATGAGTGGAAACAGTACCGCGCCCTATTATTTTATTATAAATTGGCCTTGCGGGCCATACATAGACCCGTACAAACTAGAAACCACTCCTATTAAAATTTTCTATTCACTTTTAATAAGCAAACTCAAAACCAATTTTGGAGATTTATAATTTGGCAAAATTATGACTCTCTAAAAACTTAAGCATATAATAATGACAACTCTGTTCCTCCCAAATCTAGCTGGCTTGGCACGTGATGAGCGTGTCGTGTTTATGTGCGGCTGTGCCAGTACCTCATGCATACAATATGTCAGATTGGGTTCTAACCCGAGGCGCCAGTTCCAAACTTCCAATCCTAGCTGGAACTGGCTTGATCATATGTGTTAGGTTTAACATTTAAGTTTGGCTTTATTCAGTGTCAAAGAGAAAGTGTTTTAAGTGTGTTTAGAATGTTTAGTTTGAGTCCAAGAAGACATGGTTCAAACGGCGTCTACATCGGGGTCAAATTGAAGAAGTTATGCCCAACGTTTGATCAACGTTCGCTGGCCGTTCGAACGATCATGTTACAAAGAGAAAATAGAGACTAGCGTTCGACCAACGTTCTCTGAACGTTCGACCGTTGGTGATACACAGAGAAACCAGAGAGCAGCGTTCGCTGAACGTTTGCTGACCGTTCGACCGATGGAGTTCCACAAAGAAACCCGAGAGCAGCGTTCGCTGAACGTTTGCTGACCGTTTGACCGATGGAGTTCCACAGAGAAACCCGAGAGCAGCGTTCGCCTCACGTTCTCTGACCGTTCGAACGAGAAGAGGAAAAGTGAGTTTTTGCCTTGAACGTTCGAGCCGCGTTCGCTGAGCGTTCGAACGTTCATTAACAAAACTTCAGTTTTAGAATTCCGATCTTTTCTGATTTATTTCCTATTCGGATTCTACCTTCTCCTAATCTATATAAGGAGTGTCTAGACTATTGTTAGGGTAACTCAAGAGGTTTTTAAAAACCCTAAATTCGTGTGTGAGAGCAAGAGTCCTTTCTCCTCTTCCTTCTCTTTTGTTGAGCCATCAAAGCCTTTCTTCATCTTTCTTTTCTACCTTGGAGTTCCGGGTTGGAGAGTTTGTTCGTGGGAGTTCCTACGGATACCAGGCGAGTTCGTTTGGGTGATCGTGTGAGAAGATCTTCAGAGTTCTGAAGTGTTGCTGTGGAGCAAATCTGAGGAGTTCCTCAGATACTTTCAAGTCTGTGAGTTGCAGAGTCTAGCATAGGGATGTTGAGTCGTCTGAACTACAGGTTGTAAGTCTTCTTTTTATATTGGATCTTTTAGGTGGCTCCTGCATAGCCCGGAGGGTTTTTCTCTAGTGAGAGTTCTCATAGAATTTGCCTTTCGTCACCAAAATTGCTTGTGTTGTCTCTTTACTTTATTTGCAATTTTGTGTGATTGGTTATAGACTTGTGCATGCCTATTAATTAAGAACTTGTTTTTAATTAGTAGAATTTTTATTCCGCTGTGCTACACCTATTCACCCCCTCTAGGTGTTGTTAGAGTCAAAACCCTGTTTTTCAATATGGCAAGCACCCTGTAAGAGATAATTATTAGCCAATGTAAACGAAAGATGGGTTCATCCTTCAATAAAGTTTCTTGAATATCAAATATGGTAAATGGCAAACGAATAAAGAGACAACTTTAGTCAAATCCCCGACCGCTAAAAGGCAGCCAAGGTATATTCTTTTATTATGTTGAGTCTTGTTACAATGGACGTTGGCCGTTGGAAAACAATGGCCTTTTGATAGCAATTGAAATCAAGTGCTCCAATCAAGTTAAAGAAAAATACAAAAGAAAACCAACACTACTAACTGTACTGGCCTCCCTTTTCTATCACCATGGTATCAATAGACAGATAAAGGTTAAAGAGGTGTTTGTTGATAATGTTTGTTTGATGTTCGTGCTAGTTGTCCTATCTGGTCATAACAGCTGTTACTCTCTTTGCTTGAACAATGCTTACCTAGGCATCGGCTGCTCTTCCCTCATTGTTAGAGCAGTAAGTTTTACCCAACCTGCCCCAAGCCTGCCCAACCCAACCCAAATAATAGCCCAATCTAAGACTTTAGTTTGGGTTTGGGTCAAGCCCAAATGTAATTTTAAGCACACAGCTGAGTTTGGGTTGGGTTTATGTTCATGCTTTGTGGCCCGAAAAGCTCGTACTAAATAATAAATACATGAGTTACATCAAAACATAACCACTTTCCAAAAAAGAAACCCATGACTCATATCCAAACATAGCTCTTTGTATGATCTTTCTCTCTTATTTAAAAGAAATAGGAGTTCTTTTTCTCTTGTTTGAAGTAATTGGGAAATTCATTTTTCCAACATGCTATTAAGAAAATTACAACACTAATGGTTTGTCTATACTAGTTTTATAGTGCCTTGAAAAAGGTGTACCGACCATGTTGAAGTGGAATCTTTGAAGATAGTTTAATACATCCCTAGGAATGCCAAACTTAATTAATTAAATAGAAGATAACCTTACTTCTACATGGAAAAGACAAATATTTATATGAACCGAGTAATTTTAAGGAGAATGCCTTCTCTATTGTAATCTTTGGTTTCTTTTCCCTTTTTAAAGTACTCAAAATAACATGTGAATTGTAGTTTTTTTTTATATTTGCATGTATTGAACAATTTTCTATTATGTTTCATCCTGATTAATATTTTTGTTCTTAAATTCTAATTTTACTTTACTATAAAATATCTTAAAATGCAATTCTCTTAAGTTTACGTTTAAATTGGGTTGGCTTGAACTCAGCCGTAACTCAAAAGGTAATTTTAGGGTTGGGTACGTTTAGGCTTAAGGAGTTTGGGTTTAGAGTAGGCCAAGGTGTGTTTGGGCCAACTAATTTTACATAGGGTTAAGCCTAAACTCATTAAAACCTGGACCAACCCGCTCTACTTACAGCTCTACTCACTATGGATTCAGTAGAGACAAGAGATCATGGGGCGGCCATTGCAAGCTTGTTGGTGGCAAGGTCTTCACTTAGCCTAGAGTAGGTCGTATCTTCACACATCATTGTTACAAGAAGTAGTGCATGGGAAATCCTAAGCCACTTTCTTGCAATTGCAAGGCGAGTGACATGAAAGAGGGTTGTCAATCATGGGTGATCCAATAATAATTTTAATAAAATATGTTGTGTGGAGTGGTTCCTTGATTTCTTCGTTGCTATTGCTTTTATACTTTGACCATTCCGTTATTCTAACTCCCAACTCAGACATGATCCACATGATGGTTGGGTTGTTGGGTCTTGTTCTACCAAATAACGTCTCTTCTACACGATTCGAACCGTTTTGTTCTCTTTTGCCATGTGTATTTACATGTGTCATTTCATAGGATACATTCATTATATTGCCATGTGGTAGCATCTTACTAGCCTATTTAGGGCGGGTATAACTCATAAAAATAATCCCTACTAAAATACTCTTTTGAGTTTTATGAAATGACAATAACATCTCTTCTCCAAGTTGTAAAATCAACAAAGTTGCAATTTGATTTTTGCCTATTATTCATTTTTATTTATTTATAGTAATAAAATTCAAAGTGAGCATGATTTTCAAATTGATTATTTCTATTTTAGACCTGCAAAAAATCACTCTTCATTATAAAAAAGCCTTAAAATCTTAAACCTCAAAGGGTTGGCCTGGTGGTGAATGCCTGGGCCTAGGGTTGTGCTTCATCCAAGGTGTTAGGTTTGAACCTCTTTGGTATCAATTCGTGGGACCACTCCTAGGGCCTTTGCTTGCTAATTATCTGGCTTATGTGGGACTACACAAGTCTCGAGGATCAATTGGTGCATGTTTGCTTGCTAATTATTTGGCTTATGTGGGACTACACAAGTCTTGAGGATCAATTGGTGCATGTAAGCTGGCCTAGACACCCCAAGTAACCAAAAAAATAAAAATAAAAATATTTTTAACTATTTGTACTTTAAAAAAGGTAATTTTGTCAAGAACATTGAATTTTTAATAATTGCATAAGGAGAAACATCCAAGAAGTATTAAAATCAAAAGAGATCGATATCATTTCAAAAACCTTAGGGGAGGTATTTGCAATTGTCAAAAACTAGAAGGGATGTAAGTGTAATTTTCACTTTATCTTTCTTTTTTTATTGTAGTAACTTGAAGTTAACAATTGAATAAGAACCTTATTACATTATTTCATTTAATTATAAAGGTGAAGCGGGAGTCAGACATTCAATTAGGCAATTTTTTAGTTTATTTACTTACCTAATCTCATTAATGTCAAGACAAGTTATTATCGTAATAAAGAGAAGGGAAAGTTAATCAAAGGGGCTTCTATACTTTCCCAATTTTATTTATACAAACATGCTTGGAAAAGTCAATAGTCCTAAAACATTATACTTTTCCAAAGTAAATTCCAACAAGTTCAAAAACACTATAGCTTAATTAAGATTCTGTTTCATAAATTTCCTACGAAGAACATGCTAGTATCCTATGATGATTGGATTGATATCCTTGGCTTCTAACCAATGATGATATCAATAGTATCCCATGAAGAACTTATGAATATCCTACAATTAATTGCCAGTATCGATTAATCATTTACTTGCTCAATTAATTGACATTTTTTTACCATTATTTGTAGCTATGTTTGATTAATCGACTTTTTTTGTCCTTTACCTGTAGATGTACCCAATTAATAGACATTTAATTGACATTTTTTGTGCAATATCATTCAAATCAACGTGGTATACAAGCCAAAGCTTCCTAGGATTCTAGTTGATTCATTGATGGGCTACATGTAAGTGTTCTTCATGGATACAATTGTTATCATCATTGGCTACAAGCCAATGATATTAGTCTAATCTTTTGTTTACACCCTATATAACCGACGAATAAAAGAAGGACACGTGGTGCCTAGGTGGCTTGATTAGGCCACGACATCAAGGCCCATAGACTTTGAAGGGTTGAGCAGGCCACGTCAGCACGCACACAAAAGAATGCGGTTCGAGCCACGCAAGCCAAATATGACAAAACCATAAATATCAGAGGATCGTGCCATCGACCGTTCAAGAATAAAACTATTTTTAGATCATGGCCGGGCGGTTATCACTTTGAAACAGAGAACTGAAGATAACCAACCGCCATGAAGATCGTGCGAGAGTAGGACGTTGAGCAACCGTCAAGGAGCGGCTATAAAAGGCCCCAATTCGAAGAGCTCAAGGACACAATCCACACAACCGCAACCGGTTATTATATTATTTTGATCATCCGTGATCCTTTATCCCCTCTAATACAGACGGATAAACTAGGACTTCTCTCACTGCTTCCAGTCGCAGTGACATCTTCGACCCCTCTTTACTCCGACTAACACCAGAATCCTGCCACCGGAGAGTAAGTTGAGGCCGCCCCTGACTCGCAGTTCTGTCTTTACAGAATCCCGAGCAGCCGGTCCCGAGACTCGCTCTGTTCACGCCAGGTGACTTGTGTATTTTCGGGTAAGCAGCAATCTAAGGTGAACCCCCTGAATTGGCTTTGCTAGCAGCCGCCCCCTTCCTCCTGCGCTTATACCCGATCACGGCTATAAGACCAGGACAGGCCGGTCCTGCAAGCCCTGTCAATTTTCTTTTGTACTTTTGTTTCCATTTTGAGGATTATCTGTTGTCGCTTTCGGCTATTCGGCCGATTTATTAATAAAGGATTTGTGTGCCGTTAGTTGCTTTCGCTTTCAAACACTTACAAGAACCCGAAACGAAGACCGAACCCCTAGTCTTCATACCATCGCCTGACCGATTTTATTACGGGTGACTTGCAGTACGACTGAACCGATCCCGGTTCAAATTCGGAACAGGTGCCCGGGGTCAGGAATCGACTCGAAAATCATTGTATCAAACGATACTGGCACGCCCGCGTAGAGACACATCACCACCTTCGACACGTGTCCACACCGGCCCATTTTTGGAGCAACATCCTTTTTTGGCACGCCCGGTGGGACCATTAGTCTTTGAAAGAGCACTAATGGCGGCAAGAAGAAGTACTCGGCATGCTGAAAATTCAGCGCCAGAGGAACCTGCCGAATCTCAGGTAAATCCTCTTTATGCTTCAGAGGTCCCGGAAGAAGGACCTTCGAGTTCTCAGCCGGACCTTAATGAGCGACTTATTCAGGCCATACAAGGTCTCAGCCAACAAATGGCAGGCTTTGGCCAGGGTATTAACAAAATTTCTTCTGATAATGGTAAAATCCTAGCGGTTTTACAGGAAGGTTTCTCTACAATGGCAAGACCGGTCATGATGACCGAACGAGCCGAAACATCGGCTGCTGGGTCAAATGCTCATGAAAGGATAAATATCCCGGAGCAGCCACCGATCATGAACCTAGGTGTAAACGGCCCAAACGAATAGGCCAACACTGCCGCTTTTAGGGGAGAAATACCTCCTGGTGTCCCAGTTCATCCCAATGTGCCTCCGATCGAGGTGCGACCCATGGGACAAAGGGAAGCACAGGAGAACCATAGAGAAGATATCGGGGTAAGAAATATGGCCGTAAACCGTAATTACATCCAAAATGTAATTCAAGAAATGATCGGAGATCAATATCACCAACGAATGACTAGGCCAGTTTATAGGAAACCTTACCCAGGCTGGATTGACCAACAATTTGAATTCCCTAGGGGATACAAAATTCCCGAATTCACTTTGTTTTCAGGGGAAGGTCAACAATCTACCATTGAACACATTGGCCGATTTACAGTTCAATGTGGAGAGGCGTCCGGTAATGATTTCCTTAGACTTAGACTATTTGGAAACTCATTGACCGGACAGGCCTTTACATGGTATATTACCTTACCGGCCAATTCAGTTACAAATTGGGGAATGATGGAAGAGAAATTCCACTCCCAATTTTATCGTACGGAGCCCGAAGTGACCATGGTTGATCTTTCTCGGTTAAGACAACAACCAGGGGAATCGGCCGATAAATATATTGCTCGCTTTAAATATATGAAAAACAAATGCCGAATTCTTTTTTACCAGAATCGGAATTTGCAAATTTGGCTTTAAACGGACTACACTTTGAACTTTGAAAGAAATTCGAAGGTGAACAGTTCGAAGACTTATTTGAGTTGTCGGCCAGAGCCACCAAATACGAGTGGCTATTACAGGAAGACAACGAAAAGAAAGTCTCGTCTTACGGGTCTTATTACAAGGACCCGAACTTTGAATACGGAGTTGTAGAAGTCGTGGGAAAACAATCAATCACCTGTCCGATTCTTATCCGAAAAACCAAGGATACAGAAGCAACAAAGGAGACGAGTACTTTTAACCGAAATTATTCCTTTGACATAAATAAGACGGCTGAAGTATTTGAATACCTTTTGAAACAAGGATTATTCAGACTGACCAAAGACCATCCTTTTATCCCAGCCAATGTGGCGGCCAAGGGTAAAGCTTGTAAATGGCACGGGGTGAAAACTCATGAAACTAATGAATGTACTGTGCTTCGTAATGTGATACAGGAGAATATTGATAAAGGGCTCCTGAAGTTTGCAGAAACCGACAAAGAAAAGATGCAGGTTGACACATAACCATTCCCTAAAGAGGTGTCGGCAAATATGGTTACCATTGGTTTGCCAAAACGCACTCCAGCATTTAAAATCGACCTGGATGGATCTTCATCAGGGAAATGGGGGAAAACAGCACAACCAGTGCAAAACCAAGTGAATTTACGACCAAGAAACCATTGGAGGTATCCACCTACTCAAGGACGGTCATGGCGTCAAGAGAGGAAAGGTGAAATCTGGGGTGAGTGGTGGCATAAGCCCAGACGCGAACCCAGGATAGAAGAAGACAGGAAACCAGACCTCAATGAGAAAACAACAAAGAAATTGGCTTCGGTTCCTTCTGAATTGTCTTCCAATCAAGCTGGAACCAAAAAGCGACCGGAAACGGTTGCTAAATCCTCAGAGGAATCTTCCGTTAATAAAGATACATCAGGCAAGATTCCGGAGAAAATAGAAATGTCACCAGGCCTCCTTTGCCAAGACTGCAAGCAAAAAGTGATAGCAGAGTACCGGTATTCCCAATACAAAGGGAAATTAGTCAAGTATGAAGATGCACGCCACACTCAGGGGGGCAAGAGACCCTTGTACTTAACTTCCGGAAAACAAGTAGGCTCGCCGACAAGGACGGCAGCCACCTATAGCTCTGCTAGGGATAGCGGCTACATGACTCACGAACAATATAGGATGGTAAATAGGGTCAAACCCAGAATGGTAAAACCACCTATTATGCAGGATGGTCACTGGAAAAGATTGACTCATCCTAAATTTCCTTTCCATGCGCAGGCAAGTATCGCAGAACTGACCAGAACGCAGAAGCGACGCTGGCAGCGACATCAAGCTAAGAGGCGATATCAGGAACAGAGTACTGGATCATCCGAGCCATATTGGTCGTCTAGGTTTGTTGCCAAAAGGCGTATTCCGAAACCACAAAGGCTCAAAAAGAACCCGCCTGATTCACCAATCCCTCCAGATACTACACCCGAACACGATTCCAATGCAGTGACCGAAAGGCTGGTTTCGGACGAGGAATTGACGGACAATTTCACCGGAGGAGAAGGAGAACAATTGTTAGTTGAACAATTGTTAACAGAGTACAGCAAGATCTCAACTCCTTCTACGGTAGAGATAACGGAGGGATTGACGCTCGAAACCCCCAAAGACGAGATCAGTGAGTCACTGAGTCAACCTCCTTTGAGTGCTGATGCATCAATCGCCGAAATCTGTTTCGGTCGGATGCCCCCGATACCACTTGATTGTCATATGGTCCTCACTTTACCTATGACTTTTGGGGCCAGCATGGAGTTACCACGGTTAGAGGAGATCCAGGAGGAGGAAGACCCAGTAGCTTTGTATGTGATTGATCCGAAACATCTCGAAGAAGAGAAAAAAGACCAGAAACCGGCCGATGGTGACAAAATCGGTCTGGTAGGAGAGGTATGTTTCGTTGAACCATCCTTAACCATGACTCAACATCTGAAACCTTTATTTATAAAGGCGCACATGAACGGGATCCCTATCAATAGAATTCTAATTGATAATGGGGCAGCAATAAATTTCATCCCAATCTCCACATTGAAGAAATTAGGTAAGTCTTATTCAGATTTAATTTCTTCCGAGATCACCGTCACTAACTTTGCAGGAGGTATTACAGGAACTAGAGGAATCCTCCCAATCGAACAAACGGTTGGGACACGGCAATCCCTTACGGCATTCTTCGTAATTGAATCATCCGCCAGATACAACGCATTGCTGGGAAGAGATTGGATCCATTCGAACAAATGTGTACCATCTTCTTTGCACCAATCGTTGCTGTTTTGGAAGGATGGCAAGACAGAAGAAGTAAAAGCCGACCAGCGGCCATTTGCCGTGGATTCCAATGCCGCACATGCATCCCTTTATAACGAAGGGGTAAAACCGATTTCATTTAGTGGATATGACAAGAATGGGGCAGCCGATCACTTCAAGTTCGGCTATACTACAAACGGCGCAACTACAGATTACAGAGGTAGTCGCAGTCGCCGAACTCAAAGAACTACCAAATGATGGTTAAACCATCAGAAGTCGCAGAAGCCGTCTTAAGAAAGATGACGACTTACATTCAGGAAGAAAAGATAGGGAAGTGGCAGCAAGAACAAGAATGGCTGGAAAACGGCGAGATAATGATAAACTCGGCCGAATTCATTAATGAACAAGAAGATGAAAGGGTACAAGACCGGAATGAGATTACTCTCGCCGACTTACAAGCAGCACCAGCCAAATTAGAAGACCTGAAGGTAGATACCCAAGATCCATTAGAAGAAATCAACCTGGGGACAGAGGCGGAACAAAAGCCTGTTTTCATAAGTAAGTTACTACCACCTTCGGTCAGACAAGAAATGAGACGATTGTTAGCCGAATATTCGGATTGTTTCGCCTGGACTTATCAAGAGATGCCAGGATTGGACCAAAAAATGGTAGAACACAGGCTCCCTATCAAGCCAGAATTTAAACCATTCAGACAACCTTCAAGGAGGATGGGTGACGACGTGGTATGTAAAGTAAATGTTGAAATAGAACGGCTTCTATCAGCCGGGTTTATTAGGCCGATACGATACGCCGAGTGGCTTTCAAACGTTGTACCCGTAATTAAAAAGAATGGTTAAATTAGGGTATGTATTGATTTCCGCAATCTGAATTCTGCAACGCCCAAGGACGAATATCCAATGCCGATCGCAGACCTCTTTGTTGATAATGCATCACGGCATAAGTTTTTGTCATTTATGGACGGCCACTCCGGATATAATCAAATCTTTATTGCCGAAGAAGATGTAGCTAAAACGGCGTTTCGATGCCTTGGAGCATTAGGAACTTATTGTTGGGTAGTTATGCCTTTCGGGTTGAAGAATGCTGGCGCAACCTATCAAAAGGCAATGAATCTTATCTTCCATGACATGATCGGTCAAATACTTGAGGTATATATTGACGATGTTGTAATAAAGTCTCAGACCGAAATGGACCACTTGCAGCATTTAAAGCAGGTTTTTGAACGACTTCGTAAGTACAGCTTGAAAATGAATCCGTTAAAGTGTGCTTTTGGTGTATCGGCCGGAAATTTCCTAGGCTTTCTCGTACACCAGAGAGGAATTGAGGTCGATAAAAATAAGGCAAAGTCGGTCATAGAAGCCAAGCCACCAGCCAATAAGAAACAGCTACAAAGGTTGCTCGGCCAAGTGAATTTCTTGAGAAGATTCATTTCAAACCTGGCCGGGAAGATCAGGGTCCTATCCCCATTATTGAAAATCAAGAATACTGAAGAGTTTATCTGGAATGAGGACCATCAAGCCGCTTTTGAAGGCATCAAACAGTATTTGGCAACCCCACCAGTCTTGTTGCCACCTTCAAAAGAACGGCCGCTAAAACTTTATATAGCGGCTGCGAGCGATTCAGTTGGAGTCTTGTTGGCCCAAGAGAACGATCAAGGATATGAGTAGGCTATTTATTACCTCAGTAGATTCCTGACTCCAGTGGAAGAAAGGTACACTAATCTAGAAAAGTTGTGTCTCACACTCTATTATGCAGCTACCAAATTACGACATTATCTCTTGTCGGCCAAAGAAATTTTCGTCATAGCAGCCACCGACGTGGTCAAGTACATGCTCACTCGGCCTACAGTGAGTGGTAGACTCGGAAAATGGACCCTGACTCTGATGGAGTTCGACTTCAAATATGTACCGCAGAAAGCGGTAAAAGGACAAGCATTGGCCGATTTTTTGGCCGATCATCCATCTAGTGTACAGGAAAAAGAAATGGATATCCCAGTATTTCATGCCAATTTTTGCTATGCCGAATTCCAACCATGGACACTGGAATTTGATGGCTCAAAAACAGAGTTTGCTTCTGGGATCGGAGTAGTAATAACCTCACCCACTGGTGACAAGCACGAACACGCATTTCAACTGGAAGAATTATCCACAAACAATCAGGCAGAGTTTGAAGCTACAATTATAGGGTTGGAAATTCTATGGGAAATGGGTGCTCGAGCGGTTAATATTGTTGGGGATTCCCAACTCGTCTTGAAGCAAATGGAGGGCATATATAACTGCAATAGCGAGTCATTAGTACTGTTGCTGCGAAGGGCGAGATTCTTGGCCCAGCAGTTCAATAGAATTGAATTTAAACATTGGCCAATTTCGAAAGCGAAGAGGTAGATTGAGATTCTTCTCGTCAGTAAAGAGTAAAGGGCCCCTCACTTTCTCAGTCGGGGCCTCCAAAGGAGCATTACTGGCACAAATGAAGGGGCCTACAGATATCGAGCCGCCGAAAACTTCGACTGTAGAAGGATAGTATATGAGAGTGCCCGCCATTGAAGACAAAGAAGAAGAAAAGACAAATAGCCAAAAAGAAAGAGTAAAGTAAAATCTCGGCTGCGGTACTTTATAGAAGATGAAATCCAAAAAGTTTCATCATTACGATCGTGGGGAAACGGCGCGATTTTTTCACATCAAACGACGGACAAATTTTGAAAAACCCGAAATACTTACTCATCACACCGACCGATGACGGCGTCACAAGTAAGTAGGGGGGCAATGTTTATACCCTATATAACCGACGAATAAGAGAAGGACACGTGGTGCCTAGGTGGCTTGATTAGGCCACGACATCAAGGCCCATAGACTTTGAAGGGTTGAGCAGGCCACGTCAGCACGCACACAAAAGAATGCGTTTCGAGCCACGCAAGCCAAATATGACAAAACCATAAATATCAGAGGATCGTGCCATCGACCGTTCAAGAATAAAACTATTTTTAGATCATGGCCGGGCGGTTATCACTTTGAAACAGAGAACTGAAGATAACCAACCGCCATGAAGATCGTGCGAGAGTAGGACGTTGAGCAACCGTCAAGGAGCGGCTATAAAAGGCCCCAATTCGAAGAGCTCAAGGACACAATCCACACAACCGCAACCGGTTATTATATTATTTTGATCATCCGTGATCCTTTATCCCCTCTAATACAGACGGATAAACTAGGACTTCTCTCACTGCTTCCAGTCGCAGTGACATCTTCGACCCCTCTTTACTCCGACTAACACCAGAATCCTGCCACCGGAGAGTAAGTTGAGGCCGCCCCTGACTCGCAGTTCTGTCTTTACAGAATCCCGAGCAGCCGGTCCCGAGACTCGCTCTGTTCACGCCAGGTGACTTGTGTATTTTCGGGTAAGCAGCAATCTAAGGTGAACCCCCTGAATTGGCTTTGCTAGCAGCCGCCCCCTTCCTCCTGCGCTTATACCCGATCACGGCTATAAGACCAGGACAGGCCGGTCCTGCAAGCCCTGTCAATTTTCTTTTGTACTTTTGTTTCCATTTTGAGGATTATCTGTTGTCGCTTTCGGCTATTCGGCCGATTTATTAATAAAGGATTTGTGTGCCGTTAGTTGCTTTCGCTTTCAAACACTTACAAGAACCCGAAACGAAGACCGAACCCCTAGTCTTCATACCATCGCCTGACCGATTTTATTACAGGTGACTTGCAGTACGACTGAACCGGTCCCGGTTCAGATTCGGAACAGGTGCCCGGGGTCAGGAATCGACTTGAAAATCATTGTATTAAACGATACTGGCACGCCCGCGTAGAAACACATCACCACCTTCGACACGTGTCCACACCGGCCCATTTTTGGAGCAACATCTTCGTAGGATACTAGTACATTATTCATAGGGCATTTGGATATAGAACATTAATGAAGCTAAATTGTCTTTGGACTTATTGTCAATTACTTTGGAAAAATAGGATGTTTTTGGGACCATTGACTCTTTCAAGCTTTTTTTTATAAAAAGGTTGGAAAAGTATCCCCTTTCAATAATTTTCCTTAACAAAAATAACAATATCCCTAAAAATAAAAAAATAAAAAGGAAAATGACAATATGCTCATTAATTAGACAAATTAATAAAATACCCGTCACGGTTCTCAACAAGATTAGTTGTAAACAACTTCATTAGTTGTAAAGAACGAATACAAGGTCGGGGACAGCACATTATTGTAGGACTTTGTCTTGCTGATCGAAACTGTGAGTATAAGAAGTCTTCGTCGTTCCATTGTTTTTATTTTTGGTGGTTATGATAACATGAAGGTAAGTTATAATAATACTGATATAAGAATCCAGTTATATTACTTCGATTAAAAATAAGCAAATTGAGGTAAGGAAATGACAATATGTTGATAAGTTAATGCATTTAATTTTAATGTTTTATTAAAATATTTGTCACGTTAAATTAAACTTCATTAGTTGTGATCAACCACCACAACGTCGGGGACCGTAAAATTAATGTAGACTTTTGTCTTGTTCATGTGAGAGCAGAAGAAAGTCCTCCACTTCATCTTCTTTATATCTTCTGATTTTTTTTTTCCTCCTTTTGTAGTGGTGATCAGAACATGGACTCAAGTTATAATAATATGGAGATAAGAATCCAATCATGCTACTTCTTTGATTGCCCATTAAATATGACTTTTAGCGCAAAGTCATTGCGAATTTATTTGTTATACAAAACTCAAAATGGATTTTCAGGGTCGATATCAGGGGGCTTTGAATACTTCGGTTGGTAAGATGTCCCGATCCATTTTCTATTTTTATTTCTTATTTTTCATTTGATCATTTTCATTACCCTCGTTATTAGTTGTGCCCCTGATGCCACTGAAGTAAAAGCAATTAAAAATGTAAAGATGACACGAACTAGGGCTGTAAATGGATCGGATCATGACCCATTTACCGTCCGTTTTCGATTAAATTATCCGATTTAATTGGATTTTTAACCGATTAAATGATCCGTCAGATCGGATTCGGATCCGATTTTCGGATCCGTTTATAATCGGATTCGGACTCGGATCCGTTTATATGATGCAATATGTCATTGTTTATAATTCCTACACACATCGATATCTGAAATGAGAAGACTAAGAGATTGTTTGGTAAGAGATTATTAACTGGTTTTGCTGGCATGTGTGTATACTTTCAGAAATACAGGTAATTTCAACTTTGGAGTTGAACTCGGGAGGCAACAGAAGTGAGCATATGAGTGATCTTTGAATGTATTTTTTATTTATTTATTTTGGTTTATTGTATCATTTGTTTGTGTAATAAAGAAAGACTAACGTGGTTTAATTTTTTAATTTTTGTTTGTATGATTTTTTTGTTTTTATTGTATCATTTGTTTGTTGTATCATTTATTAAAGCCCAATGGTTTGATTGAAAAAACTAATTTTATTTTTTAAATTAGACGAAATTTAATCGGATTTTCGGATCTCTTAACGGATTCGAATATTTAATCGAATTCGAATACAATCGGATACGAATACGGATGTAACATTTTTTATCGGATTCGGACTTGGTAGTGTATTTCAAATATCCGTCGAATATTTAAACGAATACGGATATCCTATTACTTAAACGGATTCGAATTCGGATTCAACAGGATCCGCTCCGTATTCGCTCCGTTTACAGTCCTAACACGAACAATTAACATGATTCTTGTAAGACCATGCCGGAGGCTATCTCATGGCATGCTTTAATTTGAAATTAGGCCCTCTTTTTCCCTTTTTTCTGAAGACCGGGTGTTTTTACCAGCTTTTCTTTTTAATGGGTAAGCTCTGGTAGGTAATTGTTTACACCCTATATGACCAACGAATAAGAAAAGGGCACGTGGTGCCTATGTGGCTTATTTAGGCCATCGCATCAAAGCACGTAGGCCTTGCACAGTTGGTTAGGCCACATCAGCATGAACACAGAACCAAGAATACAGTTCGAAATGTTTACACCCGCCGTAACCCGGTGAAATTAGAGTAAACAGGGGTCTAAGTATAAAATATATATGTTTATTGGGTAAACGATGGTGAATGATTTTGCCATTAAAGCCATTAAATGAGTTATCATGGCATGTGCTACTTTATTGGGTTTGAGGAAAATTGTTGGACGCTTGATCAACCCCATGATACTTTTATTTGATAAAAGGTATGTTTAGTTGCCTTTTATTTATGAAAAGGTGCATTTAACCAATTATGCCTTTTGGCCGATTACGGCTCATTGAAGATACTCCGGTAATTCTCTAAAGACGTGGAGAGTGGGGTCCCCCAATTTCTAAAAACGTGGAGTGGTTATATAAGGTGGGTTCAACTTCCTAAAAGTGGGTCGTTGAGAGACTTTATGGTAAAGCAAAACAGACCTGCAGACATGGGAAAGGGGTTCCTCAAAGATCGTGCAAGAATGGGACGTTGAGCAACCGTCAAGGATTGGCTATAAAAGGCATAAACTTCGAAGAACTCGAGGATAAACTAGGATAAACTAGGACCCCTCTCACTGCTTCCAGTCGCAGTGACATCTTCGACCCCTCTTTACTCCGATTAACACCAGAATCCTGCCACTGGAGAGTAAGTTGAGGCCGCCCCTGACTCGCAGTTCTGTGTTTACAGAATCCCGAGCAGCCGGTCCCGAGACTTGCTCTGATCACACCAGGTGACTTGTGTATTTTCGGGTAAGTAGCAATCCAAGGTGAACCCCCTGAACTGACTTTGCTAGCAGCCGCCCCTTCCTCCTACGCTTATACCCGATTACGGCTATAAGACCAGGAAAGGCCGGTCCTGCAAGCCCTGTCAGTTTTCTTTTTGTACTTTTTGTTTTCATTTTTGAGGATTATCTGTTTGTCGCTTTCGGCTCGTCGGCCGATTTTATAATAAAAGGATTTGTGTGCCATTAGTCGCTTTCGCTTTCAAACACTTACAAGAACCCAAACGAAGACCGGACTCCTAGTCTTCATATCATCGCCTGACCCGTTTTATTACAGGTGACTTGCAGTACGACTGGACCGATTCCGGTTCAGATTCGGAACAGGTGCTCAAGGTCAGGGTTTAACCCGAAATCATTCGTATCAAACGATACTGGCACGCCCGCGTAGAGACACATCACCACCTTCGACACGTGTCCACACCGGCCCAATTTTGGAGCAACATCCTTTTTTGGCACGCCCGGTGAGACCATTAGTCTTTGAAAGAGCACTAATGGCGGCAAGAAGGAGTACTCGGCATGCTGAAAATGCAACGCCAGAGGAACCTGCCGAATCTCAGGTAAATCCTCTTCTTATCCCAGAAGTCCCAGAGGAAGGACCTTCTAGGTCACAGCCGGATCTGAATGAACGGCTGATCTAGGCCATACAAGGTTTTAGCTACCATTTGGGGCTAAAACCATATATTGGCGGAATATTTCATATTATCTTGTTTGCCATAACATTCGGGGGGCAAGACAAGGTAAACTGTGGCCATTCGGTCAGTTTACAATTCACGTAACGTTTAGATGTTACGTAAATCGGTCGTAAACAAACGACCGATTTACGTAATGCAAGCGGCCATGATTACTTAAAAAATAAAAAAAAAATAGTCATTGGCTGTATGTTTCATTAAAGAAAAATGTATTTTCGACCGATTACTGTGAGACATGGGAAAAAATCAAATCTAATGATTTCCTCAATCATCACACGGGATTAAATAAAACAAAGAGTCGCCACCATTCAATTGAGGTGTGAATGGACACCAAAATATTAAATAAGCACAAAAGGCAAATTTTAGGGCAAAATATCCCTCCTAAAAAAAACAACCAGAGATGAGTAAGGGGATTAGGTTATGAACAGGGGAAGGTGTTAGGCACCCCTATTCATCCACACAAGGTGGTTGCCAGGTATTGTTCATGTTTAAATAAAGGAAAAAGCTTGCTATAAAAATCACACAAAATCACAAAAGAAGACAAAAATTGTATGGTTTTTTCATATGAATAGTCTGATTGATCCAGAACTATCAAACATGATCATACCATTCCTAGGGTTTCATGATCAAAATAAAATTGAGATAAAATCCAATAAAATCAATTTAAAGTGAAAAATCCAAAAATCTGGCTTCAAGTCAAATTCTAGAAATCTAGAAAAATATGATTTTTATAAAATATTTCAAAATTGAACTTGAATAATCCAAGATATAGATAAAGCTCAAATTTCACATTAAATTTGAAAATCAAAACCAAAAATACCCACGTTTATGAAAAACACCAAAAGGGGAGAATTTAGACCGTAGGGTCTTCTCTCAATAATGAAAAACAATTTAAAAATCATCTCATGAAACCCTAGAATTTATTTTTAGGCTTCTTGATTCAGATCTACCATATTGATCATGATAAATCCAAGATCCTAGCCTAAAATCACAAAAATCACGAAAACAGTGCTGTAGGTGCAAATATGTGAAAAATCCAAATTTTATCAAAAAGTGGGGATCTCATGCTATAAACATCATAGATTCATGTTATTCATTCAGATATATCATAAAAAGCATTAAAACATGATCAGGATATTTAAAACAGCCATATCTCACAAATTAGAGCACATGGGGGTCTACCCTACGGATCCACCTGTTCTCTTTTCCCCTAGTTTTCTCTTCACGTTTTACGGCTAGAGAGACTCTTGAGGTACTTAGAGATGGGTTTGGTTACACAAACACAATCATAGGCCTTATTCTATGAAAAAAACAAAAAAACAGATATGGGGTTCTATTCTAGGGATCCACCTGTTCCCCTTTCCCCTAGTTCTCTCTTCACGTTTTACGGCTAGAGAGACCCTTGAGGTACTTAGAGACAAGTTTAGGAATACAAAAACAGATATGGCCTTATTCTACAGCAATAGAGATGATCCTATTACATCTAAAATAAAAGACAGAAAAATAAAAGGGATAGGAGACTTACCTGGATTTAGCAGGCAAAGCAGCAGGGATTCTTCTCTTGTAGCTTCTTAGGATTCCTTAGACTCAAAATTTTCGTGGCCCTAAGCTAGAGGAATGAGCCTCTATTTATAGACAAACCTCAGGGGCAAGGTTGGTCCAGAAGGATATATCCTGATTCTCAGGATAGAGTGAAATATAGAGATAATGCCCATCCATAGTGGCTTCAGCGAATAAAATACTTAATTCGCTCGTTTAAAGATATATTGGACTTCAAATAAAGCTCGGAAATCGAGAGAAGGACCAAACTTGCACGTGTCTTTAATGCCCGTAAATGATTTACGGTCCAATGGTGACCGTATTGGTATTACGGGCGCGCCTGCCCGTAGATATTTTGCGGGCGAGATAGGCCCGTGAAGCCAATACGGGCAAAGCCTGTTCATTCTATTTTTAGACCTTTTTGACCTGTTTTAAGCTCTAATTACAGGTTTTTATTATTTTCTCATTTGGCAGTGCAATTTGGGGTGTCTACAGCTGCCCCCTCTTTGCTGGTAATTGGAACCAATTACAAGCAGAGAGCAAAAAGACCCGCCAATTGCACTTTCTGAGATTCTTGTATAATCAATTGCACTTTGCAAGGATTAAAGAGATGATTTTTGAAAAAAGAATTGATTGTGGAAGATTTGCTAAGAAATCCCTCAGCTTAAGGGCCAAATCTTCCTCTCTCCTCTCACTGAGCACTTGTGGGCTATGAAGTGAGATTTGAGACAAAATTTTTAAACAAAAGTGGGTAAGGTGGAAATCCTTGCAACTTGCAACTAATACAAACATTAATCTCCTAAAAATTGTGAGAAAATGACAAAATAGGTAATTTTTGGCTTCGCCCGTATGGTGCTTACGGACAGACCCTGCCCGTAGAGGTTTCACGGGTAACTGGGACCGTAGGGGTTTTACGGGCGTCTGAAACCCGTACTGAGTTTACGGATTTTACTCTCTTCTTAAGACTCGCGACCGCGGCCTTTCTTCATTTCTGCTCGTATTTGGCCCTAATTTCTTCTTGACCGTGCTTTCTTCTCCGGCCTCTTCTCCTTCTTCCTCAATAGTCCCTCCGACGATCACTGTTCTTCGGCGAGCTTCTCATTTTTTTCCGGCGATTCTCACTGTTCTCCGGTGACCATTGTTCCTTCGGTGAGCACTGTTCCTTCGGCGACTGTTGCTCTTCTCCCATTATCTGAACATTGCTTGCTCCCTTGGGTGATCCTTTGAAGCAGTAACCGACAGTGGACGGCTCCTGTGATTGAGCAACTCCTTGCTCTGGTGAGACCAAGCTCACATTCTTTTTTCGAAATTCAGATAAACAGGTATGTCTCTTTTTAGATTTTTCTGTTCATTAATGAGCTATTCCATTTCCTGTTTTGATTCTCTATCCTTGATTGTAGAAATTCTGAACTGTCTCATGATTCAACATCTGATTCTTATGCTAATACCCTTTTTTTGAAAATTCTCATGACTATCGGCTAATCTTCAATGCATATTCGATCCATACTTGAGCTATTTAAATTGCTGATTTTCTGATTATGGAGAATCCCTGTTTTGATCTTTGAATTGTTGTATTTGCTTCATGATTTAATGCCCAATTGTTCTGTCCATGATTCACCTGAGGCTTGTTACCTATGTGTTTGCATGATTTTGAATGCCATGTGAGAATGCGTTCCTTTTATGCAATTTCCTGTTCTTGAGCATGACGCATATTCCCAAATTTTTGAAGTGCTTTAATATCTGTCTTTTTCGAAACTTGTCGTTTGTATCTGTATGGACTTTGAGAACATATTCCAAATTCCCATTTAATTCATAACTGATTATTCTGCAGACAATGAGAACTTGAACTTCTTGTCCTTAATCTATCCAAATGTTGAATCATCCTGGTTAAAGCAGATGCCACCAAATAGAACAATAAAATTTCTTAAAATAAACTCCTTTAGGGGATTCATGATTTGATCAGGAGTTTCTGAAACACTTTTCTTTCATTTCCCAATTTTTCCTTTTTCCTGCCAATCAATTAAACTTGGTTAGAATAAAGATCAAACAATAAAATTTTAACAAGAATAATTAACATCTCCCTGATTTGAACCGTAGATGGCCCGCCTTAGATCAGCTTCTAGGGATCCTGCGGATGAGCCTTCCTCTTCGAGAGTTAGGCGTGATCCTGCTGATGTGGCCTCGTCTTCGAGGGCAGAGAGGGATTCAGATTCTGATGTCCCAGATCTCCCTTCTGGGGATTCGCGTGAGGCGACCCCAGAGGTATTCTCTAATCCTTCTGAATTTAACATTCTTTTACAAAAAACATCTCCTTGATCCTTTTCTTCTTTCCAATTGTTCCTTTAGCCGACAGTTGAGGCTTCGGGCAGAGATAGAAGCCGTATCAGACGCAGAGCTGGAGGCAGAGATGGAGGCCATGATGATGGCCATAGAGGAGGCCGCAGAAGGGGCCGTGGCAGAGATGAGGCCAGGACCAGGGTTGAGATCCCTGAGGAGGTGGCTGCCCAGATTAGGGATACCGATCTTCTGCATGGTTTGAGGACTCATCCCTCAGCATGTGTTAGGGCGGATATCCCTTTGGAGTATCCGATGTCCCATTATAGGGGGAGCTGGGCCAGCTTCACTAGATTTTTGAGAGCTTGCAGTTCGGCCTATCGTCGGGAGCTAGGATTGTATGGTTTTGGTATGTTTATCACCATCCCGGACGTACGCTTAGATCGAGCCCTCATTGCTGCATTGTTGGAGAGGTTTTTCCCAGAGACATTGAGCTTCCACTTTCCAGATATTGAGATTGGGATCCGGCCTTCTGATTTCACACTCATCACCGGGATTAGGATGATCGGTGATGTTATTACTGAGATGACTATGCCAGAGGCTGATGAGATTGCAGCTTATCTTGGATATATTGTGCTGCCTCCTGAGGCATGGGATCGGGGGAGAGCTAGATTGTCTCTGACATGGCTGAGAGAGACTTTTAGTAGGAGGCAGTTTGGCCAGCTTGCTGCCGGTGACCATGTGTTCCCCTTCGCCTTCCGATTTCTTTTTCTGTATATGATGGGATCCTGCTTCTTCCCAGAGGACACGACTTCAGTTAGTCCTCACTTCTTGAGTCTTCTGGGAGATTTGCAGCGGGCGAGGAGGTACGCCTGGGGCCCACTCATATTTGGTACTATTCTGGCTGGCCTGCGCCGATCAGTGAGTGGCCTCTCTACTTCCAGAGGGGCTGGAGTTGGGTGCAGGTTCTTCTGGCCCTTCTTGCAGGTGAACCTTATTTCCCTTCTTTTTCTTTATCTCTTTTATTTCTCATTTTATATTCTTCTGACTATTTTCTTCTTTCTTGCAGTTTTTTGCTAGGGTTTATATTCCCTATTTCCGCCCTACCTCTACGATGCCTGAGGAGACGTATCCCATGGCACTTAGATGGTGTCATGTAGAGCACGACTCTGAAAAGAGTCGTCCCAGGTCCGCCCGGGCCCACTTAGACAGGTTATACCGGTCTGAGGTAATCTTCTTTAATTTCTCTACTTTCTTCTTTTCTTTTCTTCCTGGATCGCATATCTGATGTCTTGTTCTGTTTTTCAGCTATTTGTCCCCAGGATGGAGGACATTCATGAGGTGCTAGCCCTGCAGGCAGCCAGAGATGATGCATTTGTCCCTGACCAGAGACGACAGAGATACCAGTTCTTTATTGGTCAGCTGGGCAGCATCTGGTATTGCGGCGAGCGCTTCTTCTTTCAGCATGTGGGAGAGCCACGGATTCCTGCCATCCCGCCAGATACTACTCCTCTCTATCCTCCTATGCCTGTTGATCCTGCCCAGTTCTTAGATTGGACTGAGGCAGAGACATTATTGGAGGAGGGTGACTATGATGCATGGTTCAGGCGATCTTCTGTTGGGTGCCTCATGTCACCCATGCCTGTCCGTGGCGGAGTCACGGAGATAGGAGGGGTAGTGATTAGGGCCTACGACACCACGGTATGCTTTCTTCTTTTGTGATCTTCTATTTCTATTTCATCTGTCCTTAGCATTTTTCTGACTTCTTTCTTCTCTATTTCAGGAGGCTTAGTTGGCAGAGATCCGGTCTCGCTATGCTGATCTAGAGCGCCAGCGTGACGCCGCGATCGCCGAGCGGGATGCCCTCTATATTACCATCTCAGATCTCCGGGGGCAGCTAGCCAGAACCCAGGGCCAGGAGGGTCCATCTGATGTACATGATCAGGCGGGTCCATCTGATGCACAGGACCAGGCGGGTCCATCTGATACTCAGGTTAATTTCTTCTTTTATTTCCATTCCTGCTTTTGTATTTGTTTGTCTTGTTCTAACTGAATTTTTCTCTTAGTTTCAGGCGTACACAGCTGGCCCTTCTTCACCTGCTTCACCCGTGCCTATGCATTTCCGGGATGAGGTGTTTTCTGTGGCACGGGTGGAGTTCGTGACGTCTCCTAGTCCAGTGGAGGTTCCTGCAGCAGAGCCTGAGGTCGAGGCTGATATTGTACCTGCTGCTGCTGATGTGCCAGAGTCTGCCCCAGTAGCTGAGACGGCTCCTGCTACATCTGCTGATGTTGATATGGATTCGGCTGTGGACGCCGCTGTGGTAGAGCCTACCGTGGAGACTGCGGTGATGGCGGAGGCTACAGCTGATCCTGTAGAGCCTGGGGTAGAGATGACTGCTACTGAGCCTGAGACCTCTGCCCTTGCTAGTCCTACTATGGAGGATATCGAGGAGACGCATGCTGCTGTGGATACGTCAGAGGAGTCTTCCCGTACTGATTCTGATGTAGATACTTCAGGGTATGTCCCTCCTGATCATCCCACTGCTGGCCTTGTACCTTTATATATGTGGCATGATGTTCAGTCTGTTTTGAGCAGGATGCCGCGTAGCACAGCCCGCAATGTGGTGCGGCATGTCTTTGAGCGCAGGCGATCTTCAGGCCGAGGACGAAGCAGAGGACGAGGCCGTGGCAGTAGGGTCGGACCTGCATGGTCATTAGATTAGGATTATTCATATACACTTGTATTTTTTGGTAAAAGTGATGTAAACATTCATGTATATAAAAGAAGTTTGATTTATTTCCATTTGTGTTCTTTCTTCTTTATTTATAGTATTTATTACCTGATGAATGTTAAAACAGGGACAGGTGAAGCTTAGAAAACTAAGGAAATTAAAAATTCCCATTTTTTTGCATTTTTTCGAAGGAACCGTATTTATACTACGAGCAAGCCGTGCCCGTAAAATTACTACGGGCGTACCTTGCCCGTGAAGTTTTCACGGTCAGGCGTGTCCGTAATGCCTATACGGGCGCGCCTTGCCCGTAATATAATTACGGAATTTACTGCCTTGCGATTTTTTCTATATAAACTCCTAGGGAACGTCATTGTGACACTTTTATTGATTGGAAAACTCTCTGAGCACGTCTTTTCTCGCTTTCCTTGGCTTCTTTGGCGCTTCCATGGCTTCCCCTACGCCGCTTTCTCCTGCCGTTGAATCTCCTCCTGCAAGACAACCTGTTAGATCAAAACCTCCTAATCTTACCAGGTACAATATTGTGGATTCCTTTTATGATAGATGGGTTAACTCCATGACCCTTGATGAGGAGATTCGTTGGGATTCCATCCACTTAGGACACATCCTACACCTCCCTAAAATTCCCTTTAAGTGGGAAATCATTGAAGCTTTGATAGGCCATTGGGTACCTGAGCTGAATCTCTTCCGTTTTGATGATAAAGAGATGACTCCTACCATAGAAGAGATTGAAACCATCCTTGGCCTTAGATTTTCTGAAAAAGTTGTGAACCCACCCCTAAAGCTTAGTTATAAAAAGGAGGCTTCCACTTTCTTGGGTATAGGGAAGAAGGACTTAGGAAATTCTGATGCACTATTGACCTTGTCCAAGACCTTTTTGACTGAAAAACTTCTGAGGAGTAATGACAAGGACTCTAGGTTTAATGCATTGACCCTGATAGTGGTCAATCAGCTGTTTTTTCCACGGGGTGATGACCAGGTTGACTTGGCTCTCATCTCAGTTATCTGTCAGGTTAGGGAACGCGAGAGGTTGGCCCCTATGATCCTAGCAGAGATATATCAGGCTCTTACTGATTGTTATTTCAGGAAGAAGAAACGCTTCCTTGCCTGCGCCCCTATCCTACAGGTAAAATATGCATGTATTTTTTTCTATTTTTTTTCTATTCTTCCTTTCCTTTCTTTCTTCTCTTTTTTTTTCTTTTCTTCTTCTTCTCTTTTTTCTTTCTTCTTTTTTTTTTTTTTTCCTTTTCTTTTTTTTTTTTCTTCTTTTTTTTTTTCTTTTTGGAAATAAATTGAAATACTCCCTTTTCCTGCAGCTTTGGTTGCTTGACCATCTTAGCCAGGTTGAAGAAATAACTCGCCGCTTCTTTCCAAGATTAAAAGTTCCTGTTCTGATGAGCAATAGGGGATGTCCTAACATCCAAGGTGGTAAGCAAGGCTGGTTCACTTTCTTGGGTACTCTCCAGGATGATCAAGTGAGATGGCCTGGCACTTATCAGCCCACTCCAGAGACAGTGATCAGCTTTAGAGATAAGAACTTTCTGGTCCTAGCAGGCTTGAAATCTGCTGTTCTCTATCTTCCTTTGAGGGTTCTTCGGCAATTTGGAGCGACCCAGGGAATCATGATTCCCACAGGTTATGAGAGCTTTATAGGGCCACTTACTTCAGCCACCATGGGGCTAAATGCTCAATTAATGAAAGAGTGGTCCTATGTTTGCTTTCTGCGGGGTCCAGTCTTTGCTGAGTCCTATGTGAAGGACTATCACTTCTGGATCAAGGAACAGGTGCAGAGTCATGCCCCAGTACCAGAGGATCCTCCTGCAGTTCTTCCTCCTACTTATGAGGACATTCTGGAGTTAGAAAGGGCAACCCATAAACGGCTTCAACAAATATGGGTACGGGAGGCTCAAGAACTTAGGATAAAAGTTCTTTTTCTGGAGAGGCAGCTTGAAGAGCAGAAGTCTGGCCGCATTGCCATAGAGAAGAAACTTGAAGAACAAAGGCTAGCTCGTCGCTTTGAAGTCCGAGTGATGCGGAAGAAGTATCAGGATTCCTTGGCTGACCTTAGGGCGTTGAAGATCAAGCTTTCCTTTTCAGATGAGGTCATCTCCTTTTTGAGTGATCTTGATGCAGAGGGTGCTTCTGGAATCATTGCAACTCAGGCAGCTAGGATTAGGGAACTTGAGGAGCAGTTAGGGAGTAGGGATTAGATTCTTTCATCATTTTTTTTTTCTTTCATTTTTTTTCCATACTTTTTTACAAAAGCAAACTCCATTAGTGGAAAGATATTAGATTTAATTCAAAAATAGGTTTTATATTATTGGCCTCAGAATTCTCAGATGCTTATAAAAACAGAAGTTTTATGAAAAAGTATTTGATTTCTCATCATTGGCCAAAGTATAGTTTTTTTTTTTTTTTTTTTTTTTTTTTTTTTTTTTTTGAAAGCTGATCCAAAACACTTAATCACATATAATTAAAGGAATTAAAATCAGGTTGAATAATGAAAAGGGTAGTCCAAGCAATAGGGAGAGACCAAATTTGTCTACCCTGTGACCTTTAGAATCATCCCCTAATGATTTTTCCTTCCTGATTGGTCTTGCTAATCTGCTCAGTTTCCAGTGCTCATGCTGATTTGAAACTTAGACCCCATGATCAACTCATCCCTTGATTCTTTTCTTCTTTTTTTTTTTCTTTTTTTCTTTTTTTTTCTTTTTTTCTTTTTGCCCTTCTTGCCCCTAGTGCCAATTACGGTTTTCACTAGGGTTGGCCTCTGCATTCCATCATCACCAATCTTACTCTGAAAGTTGAATGAATATACTAAAATCACCGAGGTCTTAATAATAGGACGAAACAAAGGCTAGGTTCGGTTTATGAAAGAAAAGGTATTAAAGGCTCAAAATTTTCTAAGTGTGAAAATGGGTCAACTGGACTTACAGTCATGGTGAATTCAATCCCATTCCTCTTCTTTTGTATTTGGCATTTATTTGCCCCTATTTTTTCCTTTTTTTTTTTTTTTTTTTTCAAATTTTTTTCTTTTTTTTTTTCTTTTTGCCCCTATTGGCCTTGCCCTTATTGGCTTTGCCCCAGTATAAGGCTGTAAGTCCAGTTTGGGTTTAACAAAAAAAATACGAACAGGCTCAAATTGGTTTGACTAGGGATTCAAATTTTGGGATATAAAGAACAATGGCCTCAGATCATTTCCTAGTAATATTCATTCATGGAAAATATCTCTTTACTGCATCAGAGTTAATTGGCTCAGGAAAATCCTTTCCATCCATTTCTGTTAAGATGAGAGCACCCCCTGATAGAACTTTCTTGACCACATAAGGTCCTTCCCAATTTGGTTTAAACTTTCCACGAGGATCTTCCAAAAAGGGTAAAATCTTCTTTAATACCAAATTTCCTTCTTGGAAAGTTCTGGGCTTCACCTTTTTATTGTAAGCCCTAGCCATCCTCTTCCGATATATTTGGCCATGACTAAGTGCCTTCAAACGCTTTTCTTCAATTAAATTGAGTTGATCATGTCTAGACTGTATCCATTCAGCTTCTTCTAATTCTGCTTCCATTAGCATTCTTAGTGAAGGTATTTCCACTTCCACTGGTAAAACTGCTTCCATTCCATAGACTAAGGAGTATGGGGTCGCTCCTGTAGAAGTCCGAATTGAGGTTCTGTAAGCATGTAGAGCAAGTGGCAGCATTTCATGCCAATCTTTAAAACTCACTACCATCTTTTGAATAATCTTCTTTATATTCTTATTGGCTGCTTCCACTGCCCCATTCATCTTTGGTCTGTAAGGCGCTGACTTGTGGTGGGTAATCTGAAATTGTTCACACATCTTCCTCATGTCTTTGTTCTTAAGGTTTGAAGCATTATCTGTTACTATGGCACTTGGCAAACCATAGCGGCAAATGATGTTATGCTTCAAAAACTTAAGAACATGGCTACTTGTAATGTTTGCATAAGAAGCCGCTTCTACCCACTTGGTAAAGTAATCAATTGCTACGAGTATAAATCTATGTCCATTTGATGCCTTTGGAGAGATCATTCCAATGACATCTATACCCCACATAGAAAAAGGCCACGGAGATGTCATACTGTGTAATTCACTTGGGGGTGCATGCTTGTTATCCGCGTACACTTGGCATAAATGACACCTTTTAACGTGCATATAGCAATCATGCTCCATAGTCGACCAGTAATATCCCAATCGCAGAATCTTCTTGGCAAGCATATGCCCATTCATATGGGGTCCACACACTCCTCCATGTACGGTTTCAACTATCCTTTCTGACTCAGTTTTTGCAACACATCTAAGTAGTATATCATTGTGTGATCTTTTGTACAACTGCCCACCACTTAGTAAGAACTGTCCTGCCAGCCTCTGTATTGTTCTTTTCTCTGTAGAGGTGACATTTTCTGGTAAGCTCCGATCATTTAGGAAGTTCTTAATGTTTTGAAGCCATGGTACTTCTTCTTCTGGGGTTTCTTCTAAAACAAGGCAGTAAGCTGGTTCGTCTCTGACTTCAATTTCCAATGGTCTAATATCAACCCCTTCTGGCATATTGACCATTGAAGCCAATGTTGCTAGAGCATCTGCAAACTGGTTTTTGGCCCTTGGCATATAATTGAAGGAAATTCGAGTAAATTTATTGCTTATTTCTTCCAAATACTGGTGATAGGGGATCAATTTGTGATCCTTGGTTTTCCATTCACCAGTTGTTTGGAAGATGATAAGACTCGAATCTCCATATACGTCAAGTTCCTCTACTTCATGATCTAAGGCTGCTTGTAACCCAATTATGCATGCTTCATACTCTGCTATATTGTTCGTGCATTGGAACCTTAACTTCACTGCGATTGGGATATGTGCCCCATCTGGCTTGATCAGAACAGCCCCTATTCCATTTCCATTCATATTGGCGGCCCCATCAAAAAACATCTGCCATGAGCTCTCACCTTCTTCCTCTTCAGCAAACAGGATTGCCTCATCAGGGAAGTTGGTCTTTAAGGGTTGGTATTCTGGTAAAGGGTGTGCGGCTAAGTGATCTGCAATAGCTTGACCCTTAATGGCCTTCTGTGTGATATAGGTGAGGTCAAATTCAGAGAGTAACAACTGCCACTTTGCTGTTCTGCCAGTTAAAGCTGGTTTCTCAAATAGATACTTCAAAGGGTCCATGCGGGATATCAATAAGGTGGAATGACTAAGGAAATAGTGCCTTAGTCTCTGAGTTGCCCATACTAAAGCACAACAAGTCTTTTCCAAAGGTGAATACTTTGCTTCATATTCTGTAAATTTCTTACTCAGGTAGTAAATCGCCCTCTCCTTTCTGCCTGTATCGTCATGCTGTCCTAAGACACACCCCATTGATGTCTCCAAAACAGACAAGTATAGAATTAATGGCCTTCCTGGAGTTGGTGGCACTAGCACAGGTGGGTTCAATAAGTACTCCTTTATTGTGTCAAAGGCTTCTTGGCAATCATCATTCCAGACTGTCGGGTTATTCTTTCTTAAAAGTTTGAAAATTGGTTCACAGATAGCGGTGAGCTGTGCTATGAACCGGCTTATGTACTGAATCCTTCCAAGAAAGCCCCGAACCTCCCTCTCGGTTCTAGGTGATGGCATTTCAATGATGGCTTTAGCTTTAGCTGGGTCAATCTCAATTCCTCTTCTGCTTACTATAAAACCCAATAATTTTCCTGACGTAGCCCCAAAGACACACTTAGCAGGGTTCAGCCTTAGACTGTATTTCCTAAGCCGATCAAATACCTTCTTCAAGTTGATCAAGTGGTCTTCTTCTTCGCATGATTTGGCTATCATATCATCCACATAAACCTCCATCTCCTTATGGATCATATCATGGAATAAGGCTGTCATGGCCCTCTGGTAGGTTGCCCCAGCATTCTTAAGTCCAAATGGCATGACAGTGTAGTGGAAGGTACCCCAAGGGGTGATAAAGGCTGTCTTCTCTTGGTCTTCCTTAGCCATCTTAATCTGATTATACCCAGAAAACCCATCCATGAATGAGAATAGACTATGTACAGCGGTGTTATCCACCAGGATGTCTATGTGTGGAAGTGGAAAATCATCCTTTGGACTTGCCTTATTCAAATCTCTATAATCTACGCACATTCTGACTTTCCCATCCTTCTTTGGCACTGGCACTATATTTGCAAGCCATTCGGGGTATGTGGAAACTGCTAAGAATCCGGCTTGGAATTGTTTAACCACTTCATCTTTAACCTTCAATGTCCACTCAGGTTTTAACCTTCTCAGTTTCTGCTTAACTGGCTTAGAGTCTGGTAGAATGGGTAGCCTGTGCACCACCATATCTGTGTCTAACCCCGGCATATCCCGATACGACCATGCAAACACATCTTCATAATCAGCCAAAAATCGTATCATTTCATCCCGCTGTACCTCAGATAGACATACCCCAATCTTTACTATTTTTGGGTCCTCTTCGGTCCCTAGGTTGATTGATATGGTCTCTTCAATATTGGGTTGGACCCCCTTTTCATGACGCTCTAATTGATATGTGATTTCTTTTGGAACGTCGTCTTCTTCGTCCTCGGTCTCTTCTTCAACCCCCATTAGGTCAAAGTCGAGCTCAAGGTCGAAGTCATACTCATCCTGATCCAATTCCGTTTGCTTATATGGTTCATAAATGGTTTGGACCTTTTTGAAAAATTTATCTTTTCTAGAAAAAACTGAAAACTCTTTTTGTGTTTTTTGAGAGCCTTCTACAAAATCTTTCCCTGAAGACGAAGGCTCCTTAAAACCTTCAGGAAAAGGGCATTCCACTAATGGAGTTTTTTTTTGGAAGCCATGTCTGTTTGCCAAACAAACGCGGCTTCAAAAGTAAGGAGAGTTTCCTCCCAATTATTCAGAATAAAAGAATCTGGGGCAGGGATACAAGCCTGCTCCTCAAGCTCAGGGTCTGCATCAGAGATCACCAGTACTGGGTGCGTTGCATCGCCTGTTTCTTCGGTAGGGCTAGTTCCAGATGGAACTTCTACTGCAGCCCAGTCAATAAAAGGTAGCTCCTCTGCTACTTTTTCTTGGTTGCCTTCTGTCATGGCAAAGAATGCCCCTACTTCCTCATAAGAGTCCTGCTCCTGTTTGGCTTGTGGCCCAGGCCCACCAGATGCTTGTGGAGGTGGAACACATGGCTGTATTGTGGAGGGTTTAGGTTTCTGGAATGGGTTGACATTGTAGTATGGAGGTTTAGACTGATCCTCAGGAGGAGACAGCTGAATCATGTAAGACGGCTTAGGGAAAGTTTCCCTGATGTGTGGGAATTTCATAGCTTCTATCTGCCCCTGACTTTTCCATTTCCTTGGCTTGGACCCCAATCCTGCTCTGTGAACCATCTTCTTAACCTGAACTGGTTCTATCCTTCCTTGTAGGTTAATCCCCAGACCTTTTCCAGGGTGAAAATGGTACTTTTCTAATACATTTTTGACCATTTTTTCAGCACAGGTCAATTTTCCTTCTTTTTGCTGATACCCCCCAGGTATATAATTCACAGCTTCAAATTGAAAAGAGTGAAACGCCATTTTATCTGCTGTCATTTCCGTGTTAATGCAGGGTACATCAGGGGACCACATGGGGGGAACCAAATTTTCGGCCAGGACGGTAATCACCTTTTGCCCTCTAATATACTTGACTCTTTGGTGGAGGGTAGATGGTATGGCCCTAGCCGTATAAATCCACGGCCTTCCTAGGAGTAGGTTGAAAGCCGCAGGTATATCCATCACTTCAAATGTGATGTTGAAAATATACGGTCCAATTGTGACCGGCAGTTCAACCTCCCCTAGGGAGTGTGTCTTAGAGCTGTCAAATGCTCTTATAATTCTTCCATTTTGTTTTATTTTGTTTCGCTCCAGATTGAGCTTAACAAAGGTTACTAAAGGGCAGACATTGAGGGCTGACCCATTATCAATCAAGACCCGGGCTATCATGCAGCCCTTACTGAGCACAGCAATGTGCAATGGATCCACATGATGGTATCCTGCAGGACTAATTTCAGTTTCAGAAAAGGTTATGACATTATGGGATAATATTTGACCAACCATCCGGCCTAGTTGGTCTGGTTCAATGTTTTTAGGCACATGGGCCCCCTGAAGTATCCTTAACAAGGAGTCCCTATGTTTTTCTGAATTTAACAATAATCCCAGAATTGAGATCTGGGCAGGGACCTTGTTCAACTGTTCGATGACATTGAACTCACTCTTTTTTATTACCTTAATGAGGTCAGCAGCCTCACTGTCAACTACCTGGGGGGTATCTTCCCCTACCTTGGCCTTTCCTTTATTTTTTCCTTCTTCTTTATCCTTCTCTGTTTCTTTCTGTTTTTCTTCCACCCCTACACACTTTCCTGACCTCATCATAAGGTTTACTTCTTCCTTGCTTTCAACTGCAGGGCATGTAGTGGTGAATGCTTCACTGTAGTTCCATGGTACAGCCGATTCAATGTAGGAAGGCTTAGGGACGTTTACCACCAATGGGGGAAGTTTGGAATTGGCAATGGAAGTCTGAGTAATGGGAACATTAACAACCAATGGAGGAAGTTGTTTTGGTTGTGGGTTTGCAGAAGTGACTGATGCACTAAGGGGGTCACAATTTATGACCAATGGTGGCTTAGACTGAATGGGCGGAGTAAAAGTGGATGGATTATAATTAACGACCAAAGGTGGGTTGGCAATGTTCATCTGGGCCATGAGGGATGAGACCCGGTCCAAAGATGAGCTAATGTTCTTTGCAGCACCATCATTCCCCTTTGAAATCATGTTTATTTCTTTGCCTTCACTTCTCTTGTCAAAATATACTTTGACTGTTGTCCCTATGGGAGCAATTAATTGAGATGGGTCAAAGGTTATTTTGTCAGAAGAGATGACTCCTATGACATTAGATGGGCCTGTCCCGTGATGTTGGGGCAGTGGGTTTTGTCCAATATCTGTTCTTGGAGGATTGGAAGCCCCTGTATTGAAAGACAGGGTATTCTGGTCTAGTAAATCCTGAATGGCATGTTTCAAAGGCCAGCACTTGTCTGTAGGGTGCCCAGGTGCACCCATATGGTAATCACAAGTGGTGGAGGGGTCAAAATTTCTCCCCTTAGATGCATTAGGATTAGGTTCTCTTAAGGTGATATACCCTCCTTGCAATAAAGTGGGCAGCAATTGAGAGGGAGTCATTGGAATAGGGGTAAAAACCCTATTTCTCCTTGCTGCAAAATAGGCATCCTTTTCCTCTTTGGTAAAAACCCTTTTTTGGTCTGAAGGTGCTGTTGGAACATTAACCCTCATAGGGGCCTGGGTAGGTGGAGATGGAGTAGGAAAATGAGCCGGTACATTGATTTGTATGGGTTTGTTAGGGCCAGATGGTGGCTGTACCATGTTTACCTCACCCTCCTTCTTGTTCCCATTCTTTTTTGTTCCGCTTCCTTTCTTTAGGTTGGGGTCATGCTGGCTAATCATGGCAGAGTGGTCAATTATCTTGCCTGACCTTATTCCATCCTCAATTCGGTCAGCCACCTGAACCAAAGCTGCAAAATTAGTGGTGGTCTGACCCACCAAGTGGCTGTAGAATGGTTGACCCAAAGTGCTTATGAAGGTAGAAATCATTTCCTGTTCTAGCATGGGTGGCCTGACCTGGGAGGCTGTCTCCCTCCACCTCTTGGCATATTGCCTTACAGTTTCTTCCCTTCCTTTGCTCATTCTCATGACGTCGTACCTATCTGGCATGATCTCTGAATTGAACCGGTATTGAGCTAGGAAGGCATCGGCTAGGTCCTTCCATCTTTTGATCTTCCCATGGTCCAGAGTGGCGAACCATCTTAATGCGGTTCCTGTCAGGCTCCTTTGGAAAAGTTGGATCAAGATGCCCTCATCCTGCCCGAACTGGCATAGGGCACCGCAATACAACTTTAGGTGGCTCATGGGGCAACCAGTGCCATCATACTTGTCCAAGTCTGGACACTTAAACTTAGCCGGCAGGTTAACATTGGGGTATAGGCACAGGTCTTCAAAATTGGTGCCTCCAAAGTTGTTTACCCCTTTGACTTCCCTAAGTTCATCTTGGATCATTTCTAGCTTATGCATGAACTTTCTTTCAACCTCTTCCCTTATCCTTTCCTTTTCCTTAGCCTTGTTTGATTCAGCTGTCTCATCCCTGGTCAGTATAGGTTCAGGGGTGGGTTCATAGACAGGTTCAGGAGTTGGTTGCACTGGAGGTGGAACATTGACTTGGGGTGGAGGTGCAGGGTTGGATGTGGATGCCTGGTTCTGGGCCTGCATTTGTTGGGCCTGCACTTGTTGGGCCTGTACTGACAGTATGTTCTCTAGCATTCGGGCTAGTCCTGCCACTTGTTCTTGGAGTAGAACGACATCAGGATGAGGAGCATCAACTTCATCTTCAATGGGATTCATGGCTCGAGCTCTTGATCTGGTTACAGGAGCTATGATTGCGAGTGTATTAGTACCTGGCAAAATAAAGATAAAATATCAGTGCCAATTTAATCTCATTCACATGTCTAGGTATACTTATGTGCAAGCTGGGTGAACACGAGTTTGGATTTTTTTATTTATTTATTTATTTATTTGCTTCTTTTTTTTTTTATTTTTTTTTTATTTTATTTTATTTTTTTGAATTGAATTGTTGGAATATTCTAGGGCTTCCAACAGATCCCACAAAAGAGAGAAAGGTCTGAAATTCAAAGGCTTTCAGAGGCCCGGGTTTTTTTTTTTTTTTTTTTTTTTAAAAGGTCTGAAATTCAGAGGCTTTCAGAGGCCCAGGGATATTTTTGGAAAAGGTCTGAAATTCAGAGGCTTTCAGAGGCCCAGGGATGTTTTGATGAAAGTCTGAAATTCAAAGGCTTTCAGAGGCCCAAAAGGAAAAGGTCTGAAATTCAAAGGCTTTCAGAGGCCCAAAAGTTCTGAAATTCAAAGGCTTTCAGAGGCCCAAAAGATCTGAAATTCAAAGGCTTTCAGAGGCCCAAAAGATCTGAAATTCAAAGGCTTTCAGAGGCCCAAAAGAAAAAGGTCTGAAATTCAAAGGCTTTCAGAGGCCCAAAAATTCTGAAATTCAAAGGCTTTCAGAGGCCCAAAAGAAAAAGGTCTGAAATTCAAAGGCTTTCAGAGGCCCAAAAGTTCTGAAATTCAAAGGCTTTCAGAGGCCCAAAAGAAAAAGGTCTGAAATTCAAAGGCTTTCAGAGGCCCAAAAGTTCTGAAATTCAAAGGCTTTCAGAGGCCCAGAAGATCTGAAATTCAAAGGCTTTCAGAGGCCCAGGGATTTTTGAGAAAAAGTCTGAAATTCAAAGGCTTTCAGAGGCCCAGGGATTTTTTGAGAAAAAGTCTGAAATTCAAAGGCTTTCAGAGGCCCAGGGATTTTTGAGAAAAATCTGAAATTCAAAGGCTTTCAGAGGCCCAGGATTTTTTTTGAAAAATCTGAAATTCAAAGGCTTTCAGAGGCCCAAGAGTTTTGAAAAAGTCTGAAATTCAAAGGCTTTCAGAAGCCCAAGGAACCTTTCTCTCACATTTTTTTTTTTTTTTGAAGCATTTTATTCAAACTTGTTTCTCTTTATCATTATTTAAAGGTTAAAAGAATATTTTAGTGGGAAAAACTGATTAAAGTTGAATATTCCGAGAAAACCGTATACACAGTACGGTCCAGCCCTGCCCGTATTCAAATTACGAGCAAGCCGTGACCGTATGGAAAACACGGGCGAGCCCAGCCCGTATAGGTTATACGGGCAAGCCCAGCCCGTGTACTAAATGCGGTTTTACGGAACTCTGTTATATTTTTCCAGTTTTTACATGGTTTGATCACTTTAATTGCTCATCCAAACGTACGGTTCACCCATTGCAGAGCTTCTAAACTGTCCCAAAGTGGACCTTGGCCTATTTGTAAAAACACATGCTTGGGAGGGCACATGTACCCTCCAAATTGACACCATACTCAAGAATTTGGTACCCTTTTGTTGACTCTTGTATGAACATCGGGTAGGATTGATTCTAAACAGAGTTAGAGACTCTTCCTATGGGCTGTACCAATTTTAAAAACATGCATATTTTGGGACCAATTTTATCCCGAACCAATGGGTACCATGACACCCCTATGACATGAAAATAATGTAAAACAATAGGGTTACCTTGTTACCTTGTTTACCTTCAATATAGCATCCGCATTATGCCCTGGTTTGTAAGCCATGCATACGGCCTTCCCACAATCATACAAACCCCATATTCCCACGTAATTGTGTAATTTAGCCAAAAACGTGTAACTCCACCTTCAAGCGTAGGGGTTTTGGGTTTTGGCTTAATGGCAACTTAGCACTCAAGCCTAATGATGACCAGAATCCCAGATCCACGTTATCATCACATCATTAGCTCAAAGTTCTAAGGTGAATATTTTCACTTTCGCTTTCCGAAGTATCGACCTCGGTGCGCCAAGCTACACACATTCTTGTTCAACTTCCTATAGGTGATAGGTAGGCCGTGTAAAAAAATAAAAGGTGCACAGTGCATTGTAAACATAGGTCACATTCACAACGTCCCAGACCCTTGCCACTCTTTTCGCAGCCATGCATAAACAAACCAAGGCATAATAGGAAAGCATATTTTAAATAAACAAGTAAATAAAGCAATCCTATAGCACCCAAAACATGCTCATAAAAAATCATCCAAATCATGTCAACATATGCTCATATTATATATCCAAAATACACCATAGAAAGCATGCTGAAAATTAGAACATGCATATTAAAATACAGCAAGAAATAAGCATGGTTTATCAAAATAAACCTCCCCTATGCATGTTTCTAGAAACAATCCTATGAATCAGAATTAAGCATGTTTCTACCCCCATGGATTCTTAAGCAATAAATCAGATTTACAACCTATCCCACATGCTTAAGAACACCAAACAGCAAGCAAAACAAAGACATGCTAAAAACACAAAATAGCAAGCAAATCAAAAAAATCAAAAACATGAACAAACACCAAAAAGGCTCAAATCCACAAGTCCCCAGCAGAGTCGCCAGTTGTGAGACATGGGAAAAAATCAAATCTAATGATTTCCTCAATCATCACACGGGATTAAATAAAACAAAGAGTCGCCACCATTCAATTGAGGTGTGAATGGACACCAAAATATTAAATAAGCACAAAAGGCAAATTTTAGGGCAAAATATCCCTCCTAAAAAAAACAACCAGAGATGAGTAAGGGGATTAGGTTATGAACAGGGGAAGGTGTTAGGCACCCCTATTCATCCACACAAGGTGGTTGCCAGGTATTGTTCATGTTTAAATAAAGGAAAAAGCTTGCTATAAAAATCACACAAAATCACAAAAGAAGACAAAAATTGTATGGTTTTTTCATATGAATAGTCTGATTGATCCAGAACTATCAAACATGATCATACCATTCCTAGGGTTTCATGATCAAAATAAAATTGAGATAAAATCCAATAAAATCAATTTAAAGTGAAAAATCCAAAAATCTGGCTTCAAGTCAAATTCTAGAAATCTAGAAAAATATGATTTTTATAAAATATTTCAAAATTGAACTTGAATAATCCAAGATATAGATAAAGCTCAAATTTCACATTAAATTTGAAAATCAAAACCAAAAATACCCACGTTTATGAAAAACACCAAAAGGGGAGAATTTAGACCGTAGGGTCTTCTCTCAATAATGAAAAACAATTTAAAAATCATCTCATGAAACCCTAGAATTTATTTTTAGGCTTCTTGATTCAGATCTACCATATTGATCATGATAAATCCAAGATCCTAGCCTAAAATCACAAAAATCACGAAAACAGTGCTGTAGGTGCAAATATGTGAAAAATCCAAATTTTATCAAAAAGTGGGGATCTCATGCTATAAACATCATAGATTCATGTTATTCATTCAGATATATCATAAAAAGCATTAAAACATGATCAGGATATTTAAAACAGCCATATCTCACAAATTAGAGCACATGGGGGTCTACCCTACGGATCCACCTGTTCTCTTTTCCCCTAGTTCTCTCTTCACGTTTTACGGCTAGAGAGACTCTTGAGGTACTTATAGATGGGTTTGGTTACACAAACACAATCATAGGCCTTATTCTATGAAAAAAACAAAAAAACAGATATGGGGTTCTATTCTAGGGATCCACCTGTTCCCCTTTCCCCTAGTTCTCTCTTCACGTTTTACGGCTAGAGAGACCCTTGAGGTACTTAGAGACAAGTTTAGGAATACAAAAACAGATATGGCCTTATTCTACAGCAATAGAGATGATCCTATTACATCTAAAATAAAAGACAGAAAAATAAAAGGGATAGGAGACTTACCTGGATTTAGCAGGCAAAGCAGCAGGGATTCTTCTCTTGTAGCTTCTTAGGATTCCTTAGACTCAAAATTTTCGTGGCCCTAAGCTAGAGGAATGAGCCTCTATTTATAGACAAACCCCAGGGGCAAGGTTGGTCCAGAAGGATATATCCTGATTCTCAGGATAGAGTGAAATATAGAGATAATGCCCATCCATAGTGGCTTCAGCGAATAAAATACTTAATTCGCTCGTTTAAAGATATATTGGACTTCAAATAAAGCTCGGAAATCGAGAGAAGGACCAAACTTGCACGTGTCTTTAATGCCCGTAAATGATTTACGGTCCAATGGTGACCGTACTGGTATTACGGGCGCACCTGCCCGTAGATATTTTGCGGGCGAGATAGGCCCGTGAAGCCAATACGGGCAAAGCCTGTTCATTCTATTTTTAGACCTTTTTGACCTGTTTTAAGCTCTAATTACAGGTTTTTATTATTTTCTCATTTGGCAGTGCAATTTGGGGTGTCTAAAATTACGGGTCATTAAAGTTACTTCATTTGATAAAAGGTATTTCAACGGACTTTTATTTAAGAAAAAATACCTTTGGCCGTAATGATTACGGGCCATTAAAGCTATTTTATTTGTTAAGGGGTGTGTCTGATACCTTTTATTTAAGAAAAAGGCCATTTGATAAAAGGTATTTCAACGGCCTTTTATTTAAGAAAAAATACCTTTGGCCTCAATGATTACGGGCCATTAAAGCTATTTTATTTGTTAAGAGGTGTGTCTAATACCTTTTATTTAAGAAAAAGGCCATTTGATAAAAGGTATTTCAACGGCCTTTTATTTAAGAAAGAAATACCTTTGACCGCAATGATTACGGGCCATTAAAGTTATTTTATTTGTTAAGAGGTGTGTCTGATGCCTTTTATTTGAGAAAAAGGTACTTTCGGCCGATTACGGTCGTTAAAACTCCTTCATTTGATAAAAGGTATTTTCCTTCATTTGATAAAAGGTATTTTAATTGCCTTTTATTTAAGAAAAGATACTTTTGGCCGTAATGATTACAGGCCATTAAAGTTATTTTATTTGACAAAAGGTGTTTCAGTTGCCTTTTATTTAAGAAAAGGGGATTTTTGGGCCGATTTCTAAGTTGTTAAAGAAACTTACGGCCAATTCCATGGGTATTGTGCGTTCGCCACCCTTTAAAATTTTGACCGACTCTCATCTTATCACCTATGGCTACGGGTTAAGTGAGACCCATCATAGGGTTGGTCCTATAACAAATATATACTTTCTCATCACGTCTCACTGCAGCAACGTTGTGTCATATAGGCACAACGAGTATCTATATTCGTTGGTCAATTTTGGGAAGTGGGGTTTGTTAAGAAACCCACCACTACGTGGAAGGTCAGCCACAAGGAAGAACTCACTAAAAGAACATGGGAAGTGGGGTCTCCCATTTTCTAAAAACATGGGTGGTTTATGTAAGGTGGAGTTCAACTTCCTGAAAGTGGATCGTCAATTTCTACAGATTTTACATCAAACAGCCACCACCAAAGTGGCTGTCATCCATATCGACATAGAATTGGGGGAAGGACCTCGGAAGACAAGCCCCAATCCTCTTAGCAATCACTGGATCAGAAGTCCTCACATCCACAGGCGGTCGGGTCGTATCTGAACCGCAACTCGTCTGGTTTTGCGTACGAACGACGCCAGGGTCAAAAGTCTTCGACTCCTTCTTTGCATCGGCACCGATGTTGGCACGCCCGCGCACTCACACGTCCCGGTGCCGAACCGGAAATTATGGCAACAGACCCATAGCATTGAAGAGGATGAGGTGTATGAGGATGATCAGACCGATTTCAAAAAAGTCAAAGACCACAGCATGCATTAATTGATGTGTCGGCATTTACTTTTTTCATTTGCGCCATGAATTCATGGCCATGAATTCGTTGTTCTCATGATTACATCTCTTGATGCCCGTGGCCGTCACTTTATATCAAGTGGCCATGATTTGGTAAAATCAAGATAAAGCAGGCCTTTTTTGCCGTAATACTGAAGTAATTAAAAAATGGTCATCTGGCCATTTATTACTTAGAAAAGAAGGAACTGAAAAGGTCCTTAAAATACCATTGGATCGATTAACACCTGATTGACCAGAACTTGATTACGGTATAAGCTTTGCTACCGACGAAGTGCCGATTATTACGGCCAATTGTGTGCTCTTACAAGTCTCATGAGGAAAATTTCCATCCGTGGACCAACGGCAGAACTCCATGATGGCAGCAGCTTCAACCGGCATACCGATTGAAATAACCCACTTGGAGTAAAACCAGATGGACGCTTGGTGACACATAAGCATTTGAACCTAAGTATCCTGGTTGCCTCCATCATCTTGAGCACTGGAGGCTTATTCACAAATCAATTTTGCGGGACAAGAAGATCCTAGGTCCTATTTAAAGTGTCGAACCACTCGGAGTCCCAATTTTCCAGGACAAGAAGCTTCCTGGTCCTACTGGGAAGCGGCACAGTATTTGGTACCAAGATGTTCTTGGTAATCTTCATGCACTGATTTCCAAGATTCGGGAATTCAGGCAGAGGGTTGCATCATGGTCAAATGACCATCAAAATGATTCATGGCCTCTCATGGCCATGATTTGTTACAAAAGTTTTATGGCCGAGTGGCCATAATCCATCAAAACAGTTCACGACCAGGGGCAAAACGATCATCTTGTTTGCAGATCGGCCGCATATTTTGTTTAAAAACAATAAAATCGGCCGCATGATTCTTTAAAAGGGATACGCTTTTTCGGCCGTGATCATATAAATAATGAAAAAATGGTCATGGCTGCGTGTTTATGGTAAAAGCAGTCATTTTCGGCTTAAAAAGCACCATGATTATGCAAATAATTACAAAATGGTCATTTGACCATAATTGATTATCAAAAAGTAAAACCGGCCGACTTCACATTCATTACAAAAAAGTCAGGCCACATGATTTAAATCTGTAAAACCCCGTTTCGAGTAGAAAACAAAATAAAATAATAATGTTAGAATAAAATAAATTAACAGCCACAGTAAGGAAAATAAACAAGTAATAACAGTAGATGAAAATATATATGCACATATAGATGTCGGTGCTGGTTAAATCAAGTTTTATTATTTCTGGGAAACTTGTGGTCATCAGGGTTCAAAAAAAAAAAAAAATATATATATATATATATATATATATATATATATATATATATATATATATATATATAAAAATAAAAATATAATAAGGTGGAAATATTCGGCCCCGGGAATAAATAGAAAAGGGGGGCCAATATTTGTAAATCCGGAAAACCCTGCACTAGTGAGGGGTAAAAAGGGGATTTCTAAAAATAAGGGTGAATTAGGTTAAATCCGGGTGGTGTCTATATAAATAGCTAACTCATACAACTTTTCGGGGATTTGGGGAAAAGGTCGCGGCTCTGGAGAGAGTTAGGGTTTCCGTCTGTCTCGAAGTCAAAAATCTCCAGGATGGCCGGAAGCTTGAAGAAAGTAGTAAGGTGAGTAGCACTGATTTACAACTGGGTTTTGTGTTTTATGTTTCTCTCGAGATTATTCTGATGCATGGTTTATATATCAACTGATAGTATGAGTTTTTCTGGTTTTCTGGTTTTCGGGAAGTTACATGAACAGAGTCTCCGGATTTAATTTTATAATTGAAAATGAAAGTGTTTAGATTAATTCCAAATATGGTTGGGAAGTCTTCTGGGAGTATTAGGAGTGTATTGGAGTAATTACAGACCTTCACAAACCGGCCAGTCATGTAGATCTCAAAATAACAGAGAAATGAAAATCACAGGGGGTATCCGCTCACCTCGCGCTCACCGGCGCTCACCTCAGAGGTAGGCACCCCGTTAAAAACGACCCACCGCTCATCTCGCGCCCGGCTGCCGCTCAGCTTGCGCTCAGCGGAAAACGATGTGCCCATCTCACGCGAATCTCGCGCCCACCTCACGCTCATCTCACGCTCACCTAGCGTCGGGTGAGCGGCAGGTCGATTTTGCCCTTTTTCTTCACCGCCGACCGGCGCTCACCTCGCGCCCACCTCAGTAGGTGAGCGGCAGACCTATTTTGCTTACTGAAATGGAATTTCTGATTTGACCAAGAGTATTTGCATTACTTAGGGGTTAAACCACTTCACTATTCACTTGGTTAAGAACCTGAAAAACCATTTTGCCTATGAAATTATTAGAGGAAAAATTAGTGAACCTCTTAAGAGTTTTTAAGTTGAGTTTAGGTTACTTATGAGTATTGTGCCGGACACCAAACTAGTAAGAGTTACCAGTTGCTTTTCCTTGTTCTATACACGGTTTTGATTGAGAAGTTATTGTATTTCTGGTTTCGCTTGTTGGAAACTTTAAATGTATTGAAAGGATTTCCTTGGTATGAATGCATTGAGTTTTACTTTCATATGAATTGTGTTACGGAAATGAGAAATTACTGAATGTACTTGAGGTACTGCTTGGTCCAGAGGGACAGGTGATGAATTGTGATGAGTTTTTACATGATGTGGGATGAATGGTTTTGTTTTGATATTGAAATTGAGATTATACGATGTTTACTGTTTTGGTCTAGCTTGTCCTGGATCCAGATGTTTAAGCTTAGTATTGTGATGCTTTTATTTTATTGGTGTAATGGCATGGCCATGGAGTGTTGCCACGACTGGTGTAGAGCAGCCAGAAACTCTGAGTAGGCCTGGTTGTCAATGCCGAAACCCTGAGTAGGCCGGCATTGGATGACGAAACTCTGAGTAGGCCGTCATTTCAGAGTATCCGAAACCCTGAGTAGGCCGGAACTGTGTACATGGAGGTGTGGATGTCGCTCTGGCATGTTGATTACCCAATCAAATATTTGTATGACATTGACCACGTGGATTTGTTGTTTATTTATCAGTTGGAATACCATGGGATACTTAGTGGAAATTGTCTTATTGAGGCATGGACTATATTATTAATGTTCTCTGAAAACTGATCTGGGTTTTGTTGACCAAGGGATTTCCGATGTTAATTGCTTATAGTCAGATGGTTTCCTATACTCTTGGGTCAACAATACTGTCAGCAGAGTACGCAGACTTCACCGGTTGTTCCTTGTTTTCTCGTCTGATTATTCGATCATAGAATTTTTAAATTTGAAGATGTGTATTTTTGCATGCATGTGCTACTTGCTGAGATATTCGTATCTCACTCTTTTATTTCTATTGTTTTTCAGATACGTATGGAGAGCCGAAAATTGCGGGTAGTGAAAATCTAGTCATGTGAGTTTTATGTTGGGATTTGTTTAGAGCACTCTATTGCATAAAAATATTTAGTTTCATGTTTTCTTTACTCTGGTAGTTTGATCCTGTTAATTTTAATAACCTCTGGATACGAGTTACGGGTTTTCATGTGACTCGGATCCGGGGCGTTACAAAATCGGTAATATGTTTTGTTTTTACAAAATGGTCATCTGACCATAATTGTTTAACAAAAAAAAAAAATGAAACCGAGAACGTTGTTTTACAAAGTGGTCATGTTGCTACAATTTTTAACAAAATTTGGCCGAAAAGGCCATGAAATTTTTGGCCAATTCACATGGCCACGTTATTTTTCGGTTAAAATAAACTTTTGGCCAAATCTCGCCTTACCTACGGATCAAGTGAGACCCATCATAAGGCTAGTCCCATGGCAAATGTTTTATCACTTCCTCATCACGTCTTACTGCAGCAACGTAATGAGTAAGTAAGGGGGGCAATGTTTACACCCTATATGACCAACGAATAAGAAAAGGGCACGTGGTGCCTATGTGGCTTATTTAGGCCATGGCATCAAAGCATGTAGGCCTTGCACAGTTGGTTAGGCCACATCAGCATGAACACAGAACCAAGAATACAGTTCGAAATGTTTACACCCGCCGTAACCCGGTGAAATCAGAGTAAACAGGGGTCTAAGTATAAAATATATATGTTTATTGGGTAAACGATGGTGAATGATTTTGCCATTAAAGCCATTAAATGAGTTATCATGGCATGTGCTACTTTATTGGGTTTGAGGAAAATTGTTGGACGCTTGATCAACCCCATGATACTTTTATTTGATAAAAGGTATGTTTAGTTGCCTTTTATTTATGAAAAGGTGCATTTAACCAATTATGCCTTTTGGAGAGTGAATCATTGAAGATACTCCGGTAATTCTCTAAAGACGTGGAGAGTGGGGTCCCCCACTTTCTAAAAACGTGGAGTGGTTATATAAGGTGGGTTCAACTTCCTAAAAGTGGGTCGTTGAGAGACTTTATGGTAAAGCAAAACGGACCTGCAGACATGGGAAAGGGGTTCCTCAAACATCGTGCAAGAATGGGACGTTGAGCAACCGTCAAGGATCGGCTATAAAAGGCATAAACTTCGAAGAACTCCAGGACACAAACCACCCAACCGCAACCGGTTATTATATTATTTTGATCATCCGTGATCCTTTATCCCCTCTAATACAGAAGGATAAACTAGGACCCCTCTCACTGCTTCCAGTCGCAGTGACATCTTCGACCCCTCTTTACTCTGATTAACACCAGAATCCTGCCACCGGAGAGTAAGTTGAGGCCGCCCCTGACTCGCAGTTCTGTGTTTACAGAATCCCGGGCAGCCGGTCCCGAGACTCGCTCTGATCACACCAGGTGACTTGTGTATTTTCGGGTAAGTAGCAATCGAAGGTGAACCCCCTGAACTGACTTTGCTAGCAGCCGCCCTTTCCTCCTACGCTTATACCCGATTACGGCTATAAGACCAAGACAGGCCGGTCCTGCAAGCCCTGTCAGTTTTCTTTTTGTACTTTTTGTTTCCATTTTTGAGGATTATCTGTTTGTCGCTTTCGGCTCGTCGGCCGATTTTATAATAAAAGGATTTGTGTGCCATTAGTCGCTTTCGCTTTTAAACACTTACAAGAACCCAAACGAAGACCGGACCCCTAGTCTTCATATCATCGCCTGACCCGTTTTATTACAGGTGACTTGCAGTACGACTGGACCGATTCCGGTTCAGATTCGGAACAGGTGCTCAAGGTCAGGGTTTAACCCGAAATCATTCGTATCAAACGATACTGGCACGCCCGCGTAGAGACACATCACCACCTTCGACACGTGTCCACACCGACCCAATTTTGGAGCAATAGTAATATACGCTGTCAGGTTCTGATCTGGGTTAAAAAGTTTAAAAAATTAGGAACGTGTTTCGGTTTTATCTTCTCCTTCTTCCTCTGATCATGTTATTAGAGCTACCTTAATTAACTAGTACCAAGTTGGATAAGTTAATTGGACCTTAATTTGTTTTTCCAAAAGAAATTTTGTCTTGCTTTATTGTGAACACCTGTATTTTCATTCTTCCAATCACATTAGTTAAGCCCAATTATCTAAAACCAAGTTGAGTAGGTGAGTCAATTGGATCTTACCCCTTTTCATATATTTATTTATATATTTTTTTGTGTGTGTGGCAAGAAATTTTTTTTCTTGCTTTACTGTGAACACGTAAACTTTTGATTAATCTGAACCAAGTTGGATATATTAGCCAATTGGAGCTAGATGCTTTACTTTAGACTTCGCTCGTGTAGGTTAAGTTATTATAATTGGAAAATAAGAATCTTTTCATTACTTAAGCTTCAATAATTGTAATCAGCCAATATTATAAGGTGAAGGGGGCTGCAACATTACCCTAAACTTTTTTTCATGTTCAAGTGTGAGCAGAACAAGTCCTCAATTTCATCTTCTTTGTTGTTTATGATTTTTTGTTTCTTCTCCCTTCTGTGGCGGCGATCAAAGCATGAACTCAAGTTATAATAATACTAGCGGTGGCACGTGCATACTGCACGTACTAGGGGTGCAACTCGGTCCGGTTAAAACCGAACCCGAACTGACCCAAACCGACTTCGGTTCAGTTCGGTTTCGGTTCAAAAATTCCTAAACCGAACTAGGTCGGTTCGGTTTTGGGTTTCATGTTCGGTTAAACCGAACCGAACCAAATTAATGTATTTCCCTAAACCGAACCGAACCGAACCAAATTCATATATATATTATAATATATAATCTATGTTATATATATAATATATGCTAAACTTTTAAAGTTTATCTTTAAACTTTAGGATATTACAAAAAAACCTTTGTTTGAGATAAGAATATATTGGTCTAACCCGAACCAAACCGAACCGAATAGTTTTCATGTAGTTCGGTTTGGGTTTTGGTTTTTTTATATATTTTCAGTTCGGTTTTTAGTTTAGTTGGTTCGATTTTCAGTTCAGTTCGGTTCGGTTCGGTTTAAATATATATATTTTCGGTTTGGTCTTGGGTTGACATCAACCCGGACCGAACCGAATCGAGTTGCACCCCTAGCACGTACTCACCCTTAATTGTAACATATAAGTAGGGGTTTAAATTTGAATGTGAAAGAGTAGTGGGTGGTTATATTTTTAGATTACTTTAGTTGGGAAGGGCAATAGTTGGAAAAAAAAAAAAGGGAGGCCAAAATCTAAAGGGAATATTCCCCCCTCTTCCCTTTATTAATAGTATAGATAAGAATAAGAATTCAATCATGTTACTTATTTTATTGCCCATTTTAATGGCTTTTAGTGGCCCATCTCAACAACTAGAGTATTAGAAGGTAGCTCAAAGTCGTTGCAAACTTATTTGTTTGAATGGAACAACAAATGGAATCTCAGGGACGATATTGCAATTTTCTTCCCACATCCTGCATGTGGAGCCTCTATCTGCACTTACTTGAAGCTTTTCATAAGATTGTGCCAAGTGTAATTAAAAATTTACAGTCATACCGTTCATAGCATGATCATGTAGAGGCACCAAATAAAAGTGCAGATAGAGGCTCTATAGGATCTCAATTAAAATGTTTGGAGCTTTGAATACTTTGGTTGGTATGATATCCCTATCTCAATTATTAACGACTAAAATTTTAAAAGGTAGCTGAAAATTACACATTATCTTATTATTATTTTATTTTTCATATGATCAATTTCTTAATTAAATATGGAAGCTGTAGGATGTTAATCAACACATCAATTACTGACTATTATTGCGGAAATCACACTAAGGTCAATTAAATAACGAATGGGCGGAAGACTGGACTTATCAAGTCTTTGCACTACTTACCTGAAACTTAAACTATCATTGCGAGTGATTCAACGAAAGCATAAGTTTCTGATCAGGAAAAGAAAATGAAAAGGAATTTGACCATTTTATCTAGAGTGAGCAGGAGTCTTTCTTCTTCCCTTCTAATTAACTGCAAAACCAACAAAAGTGGTAATTTGACCATTTTATTTCTCTTTAATTTTTTTTTGTTTATTTAAAGTAATAAAAATTTAAATGATTGGGTCACATGTGATTTTTAAATTGATTATTTATATCTTTAAACCTTAAAAAAGAATCATTTTTCATTATAAAAAATCCTCAAGATCTTAAAATTATTTGTACTTAAACAAGGGTAGATTCATCAAATTCATACATACTTGTAAATATCCATGCCTATCTATCCCAAGGGATATTTAATTACTTTTTTATTTTTTTGGTAGGAAAACCCCCAAAACCAAAAACTTAAGAGGAAAAAACCATAGTCATTAAATAAATGAATGAATGGAAGACCAAGCTCATAAAAATCCATGCAAACGAACGAATTGGTCTAGATATCATTCTAGAAGACGAGAAAACTCAAAAACTGTGAGATATGGAAATGTCATCTAGGATGACTTTCGATATCGTCACGCGGGGATCGATAAATGTAAAGAGTCGCCACCATCCATCTTAAGGTGTGAATGGACACCAAAAGGATCATAAATGTCAAATAGAGCCAAAGTAGCTCTAATACAAGGAAAAATCCAGAGATCAAGTAAGGGGAATTATTTATGAGCGGGGGAAGGTGTTAGGCACCCCCCACTCATCCGTCTAAGACGGTTGCCGCATGCTTGCTTATGCTAAGGATTGTTTGCTAATCAAAATAGACAAAGGTTGCTTAAAAGTAAGCAAAATGTAAGTGATTATTCCACATGAGTAGTCCAATAAATATGAACTCTCTCCATAGATATATCACCTCTTAGAACTTCATGAGTAAATAAAAATCAAAGTGAAAAATGAAGTAAAACCATTTCAAGGCAAATTTGGCAAAATCTGACTAAAAGAGCTTGAAAGCTTCGATTAACCATAACTCCTTCAATTTAAATCCAAATCCATTGAAACTAAAGCCATTTGAAAACTGGTATCTAGTAGAGTATACAGTAAAAAAATCAACTCAATCCGATTCAAAATGAGAGAGATATCCACATCTGAAATCTGCTGTTATAACTTGGAAAAAGTGTTAAGTAGGCATTTTCAAAATCCTATTCGTGGAGTTTGGCTCAATAAAAATCCATGAAAATTGGTATGGAGGAAGTATGTAGTGCCATCTTTCCAAAGAAAAAAACCTCACACCAAACTCTATCCAAATGTGGCTTGTGTGCTCTCTTGAACAGGCCTAGAAGACCACAGGTTAACTCTGGACTATGCGAGCGAGCACCTCTGAGTCAATTGAGCACCCAAGGCACAAATCAGATCACAATCTGCTGAAACTAGTTGGAAATGAAAATAGACTTCTTAAAGAAAACTCAGAAACTGAAATCACTCAAAACGGATTAAAATTGAGCAAATGGTGCACCATCAAAGCGGCAAGTTCAGCAATCTGGGCTGAACTGACTTACTGACTTTGAACAGATGGTGTCAAAAATTGGCTACATAAAAGTAGACGAAATTTTCCAGATATAAACTAGACATGCTCATCTATCACATGTCTTTGGAATCACTCAAAAATTCATCCGGAGGATGAAGTTATGAGCATTCTAAGACATGGTACAGATGCTGCCCTGTTTTGAAAAACCTTGAGTAAAAGTATGAAACCAGTGCATGTGTGCAAGTGGATTCGACCAAAATAACTTGAAATCATGAAAAGCAACTCATAAAGTCCTAGAAATTCATTCTAAGGCCAGAGATCTCAGATTTTCCATATTGAGCATGGAGAATCCAAGATCTAGCCTATTTGATGCAAAACAGTGAAAAAGTGTGTGATATTGGTAAAAACGCATATCTAGGAGAAATTTAAAATCCATTGCTATAGATAGCATGGATCACATCTCTTCTCCAAATCTAAAACATGATCAAATCAGAAAAGCAACCATAGGTTCAAAATAACCATTAAACATGCTCTTCATCACATGTAGGTTCTAATCCTAAAGGATCCATCCCATCTTCCTTTTCCCAAGGCTCTCTCTTCACGTTTTACGGCTAGAGAGGATTCCCAGGTACTTTGGAAGAGGTTTGGGGCTACAAAACAACACCCAAGGCCTTACACTACAGAAAGGTAGAAGTTGGGAGTTGGAAATGTAAAGAGGAGGCAATAAAACCAAATGGAGCTTTACCTTTGATGACTTGAGCACTTGAGGCAGCAATCCAGCAGAGTTTCCCCTCTTCTTGCAGAGCTTCCAAGCTTCAAATTATCAGCCATTTGCAAGAGGAGGACCCCTCTATTTATAGGCAAAGCCAAGGGTAGAAAAGTCCTAAGGGTATGCCCAAAAAACTCTCTAGATTGTTCCAATTCAAGTTAAAGCCTTGAATTGATGTAAATCTAGAGGTTTCGGAGGGTAAAACAGGGAGTTCAAGTCCCTGAGAGAGAGGTAATATGTGTAAATAAGGCTCAGAGATCGAGCCTTTTCGCAAATCCCCAGAACAAGCAAAACCGCACACACAGTGCGGTTTCCACAGAACCGTCACTCTAATACGGTTTCCATGCAAATTCAACCCAACCGCACATACAGGGCGGTTCAATTCAGTTACGCTCGCTATGATTGCTGTCGACGTGGTTCAACGACCGAAGCTTCCGGAAGCCACATGGCAGCTCACGCAAGAAGCATGAACATCAACCGTGCTGTGTGTGCGGTTGCAACCGTACATACAGGGCGGTTCAGACCAAATTAACCAAAACCGCACATATACTACGGTCAGCACCTTTTTGGTTGGTTTTGAGCCTTAGCTGCACAGGCCAGGCTTATTTACATGTAATATCGTTTAAGTAAATGTCCTCGTATTTTTTAATCTCCATTTACTTAAGATATTACATGTAAATAAGCAAACACCCCCCATTTGAATCCATTAAAAATATTTCCAAACCCAAATTCCAAGTGAATAAAAAGTCAACTTTCCAGTTCCAGGCTAAATTCCGGTTTTTCAGGTCCGGTAAAAAGATTCAACATGTTGATACAAAGGTATTTATCAAGATTAAAAATCTCAAAAAATTCATTTATGCAATAACATTGCTAAAAACCTGATTACCGGGAAAAATTATCTTCAAATCTTGCTTTAAAAAATATTTCATTTTCTGGGGTCAAAAGTCAACAAAATTCAACCCGAAAAAGTTTGACTTTGCATAAAAGATTGAATTCGGGCCTTTTCCTTTGCGGCTTTGGATTCAAATGGGTTAAGGATCTCAAACCCAATGCTAAGAATTGAAATTCCCAATAAAATATTTCTCTCCTTCAAGACTTATCAAAAATCGTGCAATTTTGGGGTGTCTACAAAAACACAAATAATTTTTGGACTTCAATAAAAATTCTTCATTGAAAAAGGCTCCGGAAAAAAAACCCTTTATATAGGCATTACAAGAAACCCCTAAAAAGAGAAAAACAAAACTTACTAAAAATAGAAAAAAACAAATTTTACTAAAAATAGTAAAATTTGAGATAGACTCAAATTCTTAAAATATTGTTAAAAATAAGAATTTTTCCAAGAGAATGACTCAAAACAGAATTTCCTTGACCTTAAACGAAAGCAGCCAATTCTTTCCTAAAATAAAAAATTTGCCAATTTAACTGCCTAAATGAAGGAATTTCGCCGAAAAGCGATATATGTCATAGCAAAGGAGCGAGTTTTGATCTCCACGCCGTTTCCAATCAGACTACCAATTGAACATAAAGTAGGGTTTAAATGCTCAATTGGGCCCTTTTTTACCAACTTTTATGAATTAATTACAGTGCATAAGCTTGGTAAACATAAGAAAACTCAATAATGTTACATCATTCACTAGCTTTTTATTTTTTTTATTTTTTTTTCATTGGATAAGCTTTGATATTGTAGACACCCCAAATTGCACTAAAAAAGAGAAAATAATTGAAAATATTAATTGGGATTTGAAACAGGTCAAAAAAGTGTAAAATCTGGCCAAACTGGTCATGACCGTATTTTGTTTACGGACTGGTCATACCTGCAGTTGATATACGGTCACGGCGTGCCCGTATTAATAATACGGGCAGGGCGCGACCGTAATATATATACGGGCACGGGGGTCTTTGTGCGAATTTTACCTTTTTTATTTTTGAGCCTTATCTGCACCCAAATATCTCTCTTGGATAAGCGAATTATCTTATTTATCTGTTCGAATTATCTCATTTATCCTTGTGGATAAAGGATTGGCATGATCTTGTGTTTAACTCAAACTGAAACTCTATCTTGCCAAACCTTGGACCAACCATACCCCTGGGTTTGCCTATAAATAGAGGGCCTCTCCTCTAGCTTAAGGCCACGAAATTTTGAAGAATCAAAAGCTCCAAGAGAAGGAAAGGAATCCCTGCTGCTCTGCCTGCTCAATCCAGGTAAGTCCCCTATCCCTTTTTATTTTCTGTCTTCAATTCTAGAAGTAATAGGATCATCTCTATTGCTGTAGAATAAGGCCATATTTTGTATCTAGTATTCCTAAACCTGCCTCCAAGTACCTCAAGGGTCTCTCTAGCCGTAAAACGTGAAGAGAGAACTAGGGGAAAGGGGAACAGGTGGATCCCTAGAATAGAACCCCATATCTGTTTTTTTTCTTTTTCTTTTAGAATAAAGCCTCTGATTGTGTTTGTGTAACCAAACCTATCTCTAAGTACCTCAAGAGTTTCTCTAGCCGTAAAACGTGAAGAGAGAACTAGGGGAAAGGGGAACAGGTTGATCCGTAGGGTAGACCCCCATGTGCTCTAATTTATGAGATGTGGCTATTTTAAATATCCTGATCATGTTTAATTGTTTTTATGATGAATCTGAATGAATAACATGAATCTATGATGTTTATAGCATGAGATCCCCACTTTTTGACAAAATTTGGATTTTTGCCACTTTTGCACCTACAGCACTGTTTTCGTGATTTTTGTGGTTTTAGGCTAAGATCTTGGATTTATCATGATCAATATGGTAGATCTGGATCTAGAAGCCTGAAAGTAAATTCTAGGGTTTCATGATATGGTTTTTAAATTGTTTTTCATTATTGAGAGAAGACCCTACGGTCTAAATTCTCCCCTTTTGGTGTTTTTCATCAATGTGGGTATTTTTGGTTTTTATTTTCTGATTTAATGTGAAATTTGGGCTTTATCTATGTCCTGGACTATTCAAGTTCAATTTTGAAATATTTTATAAAAGTCATATTTTTCTAGATTTCTAGAATTTGACTTGAAGCCAGATTTTTGGATTTTTCACTTTAAATTGATTTTATTTGATTTTATCTTAATTTTTTTTTGATCATGAAACCCTAGGAATGGTATGATCATGTTTGATAGTTCTGGATCAATCAGACTATTCATATGAAAAAACCATACAATTTTTGTCTTCTTTTGTGATTTTCCTGATTTTTATAGCAAGTTTTTTCTTTTAATTTAACATGAACAATACCTGGCAACCACCTTGTGTGGATGAATAGGGGTGCCTAACACCTTCCCCTGTTCATAACTTAATCCCCTTACCCATCTCTGGTTGTTTTTTTTAGGAGGGATATTTTGCCCTAAAATTGCTTTTTGTGCTTATTTAATATTTTGGTGTCCATTCACGCCTAAATTGAATGGTGGCGACTCTTTATTTTATTTAATCCCGTGTGATGATTGAGGAAATCATTAGATTGATTTTTTCCCATGTCTCACAGATATATCATGGGGTCTGCTTAAGATTAATTTGGCTTAAAAAAAATTAGGAATGTGTTTGGTTTTGGTAGACTTAACGGTTAGGTCTCACCATAGCCTTCTAGTATGAACAACTGAAACTTTTTTTCTTCTTCTTCCTCTGATTACATTATTTGTGCTTAATTAATTAGTATGAAGTTGGATAATTTACTCCATTGGAACTTCATTTACTTTTTCGAAAGAAAATGTGTTCTGTTATAGTGTGAACGCCTGAATTTTTTACTCTTCTTATTCTAATCACGTTATCAAAGCCCTGGAATCAACTTGAGCAGATTACTCAATTGGACCTTACTTACCGTTTTTTGTCATTTTTTTGGGTGAAAAGAAATTTTTTCTTCCTTTAATGTGGACACGTGAACTCTTCGTCTTCAAATCTTGTTATTTGGGCTCAATTAATTGGAACAAATTTGCATGAGTTAGTCAATTGGACCATATATTTTTCCTTTAAAAAATAAATTTTGTTTTGGTTTAGTGTGAAAACATGAATTATGTTCTTATTCTAATAATGTTATTTTAAGTTCAATTAATTAGAACCATTTTAAGTTCAATTAATAATGGAATAAGAACCTTGTTACATTATTTCATTTAATTATAAAGGCGAAGCGAGAGTAAGACATTCAATTAGGCAATTTTTTTAGTTTATTTACTTACCTAATCTCATTAATGTGAGGACAAGTTACTATTGTAATAAAGAAAAGGGAACGTTATCGAAAAAGCCTTCTATACTTTTCCAATTTATTTATAAAAACATGCTTAGAAAAGTCAATGGTCCTAAAACATCATACCTTTCCAAAGTAATTTCCAACAAGTTCAAAAACACTATAGCTTAATATTCTATTTCATAAATTTCCTGCGAAGAACATGCTAGTATCCTTTGATGATTGGACTGATATCCTCAGCTTCTAATCAACGCTGATAACAATAGTACCCCACGAAGAACTTACTAATATCCTACAATTAATTGCCAGTATTGATTAATCATTTACTTGCTCAATTAATCAACATTTGTTTACCATTATTCGTAGATATGTTCAATTATTCGACTTTTTTGGTCCATTAATCGCAGATGCAATTGATTAATTAATAGTTAATTGACATTTTTTGTGTGATTTCATTCAAATCAACGTGGGATACAAGCCAAATCTTCCTAGGATTCTAGTTAATTCATTGATGGGCTACAATTGTTATCATCTTTGGCTACAAGCCAATGATATTAGTCTAATCTTCGTAGGATACTAGTACGTTATAAATAGGGCATTTGGGGAATAGAATATTAATTAAACTTAAAGTGTTTTTGTTTTTATTGGTATTTACTTTGGAAAAATAGGATATTTTGGGACCACTGACTTTTTTGAACATTTGTTTTTTTTTTTTTTTTTCTGTTAAATAGGTTGGAAAAGTAGTCCTTTTCAATAATTTTCCCTAATGAAAATAACAATATCCCAAAAAATAAAAAAATTTGAAAAAGAAGGAAAATGACAATATGCTCATTAATTAGGCAATTTAATAAAATACTCGTCACGATTCTCAACAAGATTAGTTGTAAACAACTTCCTTAGTTGTAAACAACCAATCCAAGGTGGGGGACTGCGCATTATTGTAGGACTTTGTCTTGCTGATCGAAACTGTGAGTATAACAAGTCTTCGTCGTGGTCTTTGTTTTTATTTTTTGGGTGGTTGTGATAACGTCAAGGTAAGTTATAATAATACTGAAATAAGAATCCAGTTACATTATTTCGATTAAAAATAAGCAAATTGAGATAAGGAAATGACAATATGTTGATAAGTTAATGCATTTTATTTTAATGTTTTACTAAAATATTTGTCACGTTACACAAGCTTCATTTGTTGTGATCAACCACAACAATGTGGGGGACCGTAAAATTAACGTAGACTTTTGTCTTGTTCAAGTGTGAGCAGAAGAAGTCCTCCAATTCATCTTCTTTGTAGCTTTTGATTTTTTTTCCCCCTCCTTTTCGTTGCAATTGAAATCCTGTGGATCCTTTATCTAGACTCCTTATGTGGATCCTCTACAAATTATCCCATGTGCACCTTGAATGGTATAAATGTAATTTTTTTAAATACTTCAAGAGGCACATGGCACAATCTTGTGAAGGATCCACATAAGGAGTCTAGATAAAGGATCCACAAGATCTCAACTCCGTTCGTTGTGGTGATCAGAACATAGACTCTAGTTATAATAATACGGAGATAAGAATCCAATCATGCTACTTCTTTGATTGCTCATTTTAATGGCTTTTAGCGCAAAGTCATTACGAATTTATTTGTTATATAAAACTCAAAATGGATTTTCAGGGTCGATATCGAAAGCAACTTTTTTCCCCGTAATTCAATGTTGGGGGCTTTGAATACTTCGGTTGGTAAAATGTCTCTATCCAATTTTTATTTTTCGTTTGATCATTTTCTTACTTAAATATGGAAGCTGAACGATGTTAATTATCCCATCAACTACTGATTATTAATGTGGAAATGCCTCTTTTTTCATTAGTCTCTTTTAATCTCACTAAGTTACTTAGGCTCGTCACTAATTATGCCCCTGATGCCATTGAAGTAAAAGCAATCAAAAGTTTAGAAAATTAGGAACGTGTGTGGTTTCGGTGTATGATTCCCTATAGTTAGGACTCGCCAAAGGCTTTTAATGTGAACATGTGAACTTTTCTTTTCCTTCTTGACCTTCTTCCTCTGATCATGTTACTAGAGCTAGCTTAGTTAATTAGTACCAAGTTGGATAAGTTCATTGGACCTTAGTTTGTTTTTCCAAAAGAAAATTTGTCTTGCGTTAGTGTGAACACCTGGATTTTCATTCTTCTTCCAATCACATTAGTTAAGCCCAATTATCTAGAACTAAGTTGAATAGGTTAGTCAATTGGATCTTACCCTTTTTTGTTTATTTTTTGGTGTGGCAAGGAATTTTTTTTCTTGCTTTTGTATGAACACGTAAACTTTTGATTAATTTGAACCAAGTTGGATATATTAGCCAATTAGAGCCGGATGCATTACTTTAGACTTTGTTTGTGTACGTTATGATAATAAGAAAAGGAATCTCAAGGACGATATCGCAATTTTTTTCTTACATCCTGCATGTGGAGCCTCTATCTGTACTTACTTGAAGCTTTTCATAAGATTGTGTCAAGTGTAATTAAAAATTTACAATCATACTGTGAGACATGGGAAAAAATCAGATTCATTGACTTCCTCAATCATCACATGGGATTGAATAAAAAAAAGAGTCGCCATCATTCTGTTTAGGTGTGAATGGACACCAAAATATCAAATAAGCTCAAAAAGGCAAATTTAGGGTAAAAATAAACCTCTTAAAAAAACAACCAGAGATGGGTAAGGGGATTAGGTTATGAACAGGGGAAGGTGTTAGGCACCCCTATTCATCCACACAAGGTGGTTGCCAGGCATTGTTCATGTTAAAATAAAGGAAAAAGCTTGCTATAAAAATCATGAAAAATCACAAAAAAAGACAAAAATGTATGGTTTTTTTCATATGAATAGCCTGATTGATCCAAAACTTTCAAATATGATCATACCATTCCTAGGGTTTCATGATCAAAATAAAATTGAGATAAAATCAAATAAACCAATCTAAAGTGAAAAATCCAAAAATCTGGCTTCAAGTTAAATTCTAGAAATCTAGAAAAATATGATTTTTATGAAATATTTCAAAATTGAACTTGAACAATCCAGGACATAGATATAGCCCAAATTTCAGCTTAAATCAAGAAATCAAAACCAAAAATACCCACGTTGATGAAGCACATTAAAAGGGGAGAACTTAGACCGTAGGGTCTTCTCTCAATAATGAAAAATGATTCAAAAACCATATCATGAAACCCTAGAGGTTATTTTCAGGCTTCTGGATTCAGATCTATCATACTGATCATGATAAATCCAGGATCTTAACCTAAAATCACAAAAATCATGAAAACAATGCCGTAGGTGCAAATATGTGAAAAATCCAAATTTTAGCAAAAAGTGGGGATCTCATACTATAAACATCATAGATTCATGTGATTCATTCAGATTCATCATAAAAACCATTAAAACATGATCAAGACATTCAAAGCAGCCACATCTCATAGATTAGAACACGTGGGGGTCTACCCTACGGATCCACCTGTTCTCTTTTCCCCTAGCTCTCTCTTCACGTTTTACGGTTAAAGAGGATTCTTGAGGTACTTGGAGATAGGTTTGGTGATACAAACACAATCAAAGGCCTTAAAAGAGAAAAACAGATATAGGGTTCTATTCTAGGGATCCACCTGTTCCCCTTTTCCCTAGCTTTCTCTTCACGTTTTACGGCTAGAGAGACTCTTGAGGTACTTAGAGACAAGTTTAGGAATACAAGTACAAAAGATGGCCTTATTCTATAAAAAAGGAGAAAATCCTATTACTTCTAGAATTGAAGACAGAAAATAAAAGGGAAAAGGGACTTACCTGGATTGAGCAAGCAGGGCAGCAGGGGTTCCTCTCTTCTCTTGGAGCTTCTTAGACTTCAAAATTTCGTGGCTTTTTGCTTGAGGAAAGGCCCTCTATTTATAGGCAAACACAGGGGCATGGTTAGTCCAAGGTTTGGCAAGATAGAGTTTTAGTTTGAGTTAAACACAAGATAATGCCCATCCTTTATCCACAAAGATATTTCGCACGAATAAAATATATAATTCGCTCATTTAAAAGGATATTGGACTAAAGATAAGGCTCAGAAATCGAGAGAAGAATAAAACTCGTACGAGTCTAATGTGCCCGTAAATGATTTACGGTCCAATGATGTCCGTATATGTATTACGGGCGCTGCGTGCCCGTATATAAAATTCGGGCACGCTTAGCCCGTAGATACAATACGGTCAAGGCTCAGGTTATTGATTTTCATGCATTTTTGGCCTGTTTTAAATTCCAATTATATGTTTTCATTATTTTCTCATTTTGTAGTGCAATTTGGGGTGTCTACACATACCTTTCATAGCATGATCATGTAAAGGCTCCAAATAAAAGTGCAAATAGAGGCTCCATTGGATATATAATATCTCAATTAAAATGATGGGAGCTTTGAGTAATTTGGTTGGTATGATGTCTCTATCTCAATTATTAACAACTAAAATTTAAAAAGGTAGCTGAAAATTGCCAATTTTCTTCTTATTATTTTATTTTTCATATGGTCAATTTCTTAATTAGATATGGAAGCTTTAAAATGTTAATGGACACATCAACTACTGATTATTATTTTGGAAATCACACTAAGGTCAATTAAATAACGAATGTGCGGGAGACCGGACTTATCAAGTCTTTGCACTACTTACCTGAAACTTTTTTTTTTTTGGATAGTAAGTGAGTATTTGTATTTCTAAAGAAAAGTATCAAAATGTACAAGAAACAAGGTGGGCATTCCCACCTTTACAAAAAAAGGCTTTGAACTATACGAAGACAACGGTATAAGCTTTGAACTATACCTGTGAGACATGGAAATGTCACCTGAGATGACTTCCGATATCCTCACGCGGGGTTCTAAAAGATATAGAGTCGCCACCATCCAAGTTAAGGTGTGAATAGACACTAAAGGGTTCATAAAAGCCAAATAGAGCCAAATTAGCTCTAATATAAGGAAAAATCCAGAGATCAGGTAAAGGGAATTATTTATGAGCGGGGGAAGGTGTTAGGCATCCCCACTCATCCGTCAGAGACGATTACCACATGCTTGCTCATGCTAAGGATTGTTTGCTAATAAAAATAAACAAAAGGGTGCTTAAAATAAGCAACGTGTATGTGATTATTCCACATGAGTTATCCAATGAACTTGGACTCTCCTCATGGATATATCACTTTAGAACTTCATGAGTGAAGGAAAATCCAAGTAAAAATGAAGAAAAATCAAGCTAAGATAAATCTGGAAAAAACAGGTTATAAGAACTGGAAGACTTCGATCAACCATAAATTACTTGATTTAAATCCAAATCAAATAAAACCAAGGCTATTTGATAACTGGTATGAAGTAGAGTGTACAGTAAAAAATTCAGCTTAATCCGATTTAAAATAAGAGATAAATACTCTATGGAAATCTGCTGTTGTAACTCGGAAAAAGCGGTGAGTAAGCATTTTCAAAACCCTATTCGTGGAGTTTGGCTCCATAAAAATACATGAAATTTTGCATAGATAGAGTATGTGATGCCATATTTCAAATGAAATAAACCTCACCCAAATCTCTATCTAGATGTGACTTGTGTGCGCCTTTGAACAGACCTTGAAGATCACAGATTAGCTTAGGACTATGTCATTGAACTGTTCTGAGTCAATCAAGCACACATGCCACAAATCAGATCAAAATCTGTTGAACCAGCTGGAAATGAAAATAGATTTCTCAAGGAGAACTCAGAAACTGAAATCACTCAAAACGGATTAAAATTGGGCAAATGGTGCACCATCAAAGCGGCAAGTTCAGCAATCTGGGCTGAACTGACTTACAGACTTTGAACAGATGGTGTCAAAAATTGGCTTCATAAAAATGGACGAAAATTTTCAAATACAAACTAGACATGCTCATCTATCACATGCCTTTAGAATCACTCAAAAATTCATCCGGAGGATGAAGTTATAAGCATTCTAAGACAGGCCATAGATGCTGCCCTATTTTAAAGATTTTGAAGAAAAAACCAAAACTAGTGCATGTGTGCAAGTGAATTCGACCAAAACACTTGGAAATCAAGAAAAACAATCTCATGAAGTTCTAACATTCATTCTTAAGCCAATAATCTCAGATTTCCCGTATTAAACATGGAAATCTAAGATCTAGCTTATTTTTGCAAAAATAGTGAAAAGTGTGCTTGGTGGTGAAAATCAATTCTCCAGGAGAAGGTTGGAATCCATTTCTATTGAGAACAAGGATTCACATATTTTCTCCAGAAACAAATGCACAAACATCAGAAAAATCATCTATAGGCTCAAAATAACCAAATAGCATGCTCTTCATCATTTGTAAGTTCTAAGCCTAGAGGATCCATTCCTACTTCTTTTTCCCAAGGCTCTCTCTTCACGTTTTACGGCTAGAGAGGATTCCCAGGTACTTTGGAAGAGGTTTGGGGTTGCAAAAACACACAAAATGGCCTTAAACTACAGAAAGGTAGAAGATGGGAGTTGGAATGTAAAGAAGATGCTGGAAACTGAACTAGAACATTACCTTTTGTTGCTTGAGTACTTGAGGCAGCAATCCAGCAGAGTTTCTTCTCTTCTTGCAGAGCTTCCAAGCTTCAAATTATTAGCCATTTGCAAGAGGAGGACCCCTCTATTTATAGGCAAAGCCAAGGGTAGAAAAGTCCCAAGGGTATGCCAAAAAACTCTTCTAGATTATTCCAATTCTCTTTAAAGGCTTGAATTGGAGTAATTTCGCAAGTTTCGGAGGGTGAAATAGGGAGTTCAAGTCCCTGAAAGAGAGGTAATATGCATAAATAAGGCTCAGAAATCGAGTCATTTCGCAAATCCCCGAAATAACCAAAACCGCATACACAGTGCGGTTTCCACAGAACCGTCACTATATGTGCGGTTTCTATGCAAATTCACCTCAACCATACATACAGGGCGGTTCCAATTCAGTTACGCTCGTCATGATTGCTGTCGACGTGGCTCAACGGCCGAAGCTTCTGGAAGCCACGTGGCAGCTCACGTGAGAAGCATGAACATCAACCGTGCTGTGTATGCGGTTGCAACCGTACATACAGGGCGGTTGAGACCAAATTCTCAAAAACCGTATATTCAGTGCGGTTAGCATCTTTCTTGAGTATTTTGAGTGTTTGACACATGTTAAGGCTCAAATAAAACATTTAAAGTTCTTTTTGAGTGTTCTCTTATGTTGAAGTGCAATTTGGAGTGTCTACAATACCATGACAACGTCACCTACCCAACCAGTGTAGCTGTATACAATATTGTAGACCAACCAAAATGATGATGTCTCATACCAGAAACATGGAGCACATTATCTTTGTTGTGGGCACCATAAGTTGTCCCAATTATCCATTATTTACCTGAAACTTAAAATATAATTGCGAGTGATTTAAAGAAAGCATAAGTTATGTAAGGTGCGATAAATTTGAATTTGAATAAGAAAAAAAAAGGGGTATAAACATCGAGTTACTGTGGACTTTTGTCCTTATAAATTGTGAAGCTTTTCTTCACAGTTGAAACCAACACGCAGGCTTAAGATTCCAAGATCGATTTGTCGGTAAGCTTTTGTTAGAGCCTTTCTGATTACAGTTTGGCTCGTAGAGGTCGAACTCTGCTCTTTCCGTCACCATTGAAATGAAGGTCTGTGGGGATTATCTTCGTATGAAGCACAAATATTTTGCAATTTGAGGTATTTAATTTGTGCAGTATTCTTTTCTTATGCTGCATTTGATTTGATGTTTTGATGTTGTTTTTTATGGTGATCTGTACGACTGCGAAATTTCTAGTGGTCAGAAAAAAGAAGAGATGCTGCATTTGATTTGATATTTATTGAATATCTTGCTAAATATTTAATTGTGTATTTGCATCTCTCGTAAATATGCTTCTATGTGGTTGGATTTTTATTTTATTTATTTAACCGATTGAGTTGGATGATACAGTGGGGCATTTACTTCAGCGTCTTAAGTTCACAGCTTCAAAGAATGCCATATAAATTTCTTCTGCTTTTTCTTTCAGATTCTTGAATGAAAGATCCAACTATTTATGGTCAGTTCTCCATAATAAAAGTGGGGGTTTATTTGGCAAATTTTTTTCAATACTAAGTCTGATGTGCCTTTTACCAACTTTGCTTGAGGTTTTTTTTCAATAGGATAGTTATTTAAAGCAGATTATATTTGCTCAAGTGAAGTTCATTAATTAAAATCAAGTGAGGGTACGTGGGACATCAAATTATGCCCTGATGCCATTGAAGGAAAAGCAACTAATGTGAAGATGACATAAACAGTAATTTAACATGATTCTCTTGTAATACCATAGGAGCTGGAGGCTATCTCATGGCATGCTTTAATTAATTTGAAAAATTCATGTATATGACGTTACATGAGTCCATTAATTAATAAACATCTAGTGGGGTTCAAAGGCCCAATTGGGCCTTTTTTTTTACCAACTTTTATGATTAATCACAGTATATAAGCTCAGTAAACATAAGAAAACTCGATAATGTTATATCATTCATTACCTCTTTATTTTTATTTTCGTTTTCTTATTGGGTAAGCTTTGGTATATCATAGGATATTAATTTGGCTAAAAATAGAAAAAAAACGAATTTTACTAAAAATAGTAAAATTCAAGATAGACTCAAATTCTTAAAATACTGTTAAAAATAAAGCGAATTTCTCCAAAAGAATGACTCCAAACAGAATTTCCTTAACTCTAAAGAAAAGCAGTCAATTCTTTTCTAAAATAAAAAAATTTGCTAATTTGAAAGCCTAGACGAAGGAATTTCACTGAAAAGCAACATACGTCATAGCAAATGAGCGAGTTTTGATCTTTATGTCGTTTCCAATCAGACAACCAATTTTCAGCTCCTTTTGACAACGTCGAGCAAAATAACCAAAATACCCCGTACGGAAAACATTGTTTGATAATCACAGAAGCCTTAAAACTTTTCTTACATCAAGCGCAATTACATAAAATCAAGTTGAGTAGGTTTTGGACCTTCATCTTCTTCGTTGTGGGTGCGTGTTGTTTTTTCCTTTTTCCTCTTCATGAAAAGAAATTTTTTCTTGCCTGCTTTAACGTGAACACATGAACTCTTCCTTCTTCAAATCTTTTTATTTAGTTTTAATTAATTGGACCCTGCTAAACAACCAATAAAAGATGGGGGATACCGTAAATTATTGTGGACTTTTGTCTTTATCAAGTGTGTGCACAAGTCCTCCACTCCATCTTCTTCATTAGGCACTTTTGAATCTATTTAAAGCAGATTATATTTGCTCATGTGAACGTGAGAAATATATTGCAACAATAAGGAAATGACAATAAGTTCATTAATTAAAATCAAGTTGGGATGGGACATTCGATTATGCCCTGATGCCATATTGAGGTAAAAGCAATGAAAACGTCAAGATTTACCAAAAAAATTAAAACGTAAAGATAACATGAACATTTAACATGATTCTGTTGTAAAACCATATAAGCCGGAGGCTATCTCATGGCCTGATTTAATTAATTTGCAATTCATAGATATGGCGTTACTTGAGTCCATTAGTAAACATTAAGTGGGGTTTAAAGGTTCAATTGGGCCCTTTTTTACCAACTTTTATGAATTAATCACAATACATAAGCTCGGTAAACATAAGAAAACTCGCCAATGTTATATCATTCAGTAACTTTTTATTTTTATTTTTGTTTTTCATTGGATAAGCTTTGATATATCATGGGGTCTGCTTAAGATTAATTTGGCTTGAAAAAAAAATTAAGAATGTGTTTGGTTTCGGTAGACTTAATGGTTAGGACTCACCATAGCCTCTTAGTATGAACATGTGAAATTTGTCATTTTTTCTTCTTCCTCTGATTACATTATTTGAGCTTAATTAATTAGTATGAAGTTGGATAATTTACTCCATTGGAACTTCATTTACTTTTTCAAAAGAAAATGTGTCCTGTTATAGTGCAAACGCCTGAAGATTTTTTACTCTTCTTCTTCTAATCACGTTATCAAAGCCCAGTTACCTGGAATCAACTTGAGTAGATTACTCAATTGGACCTTACTTACCCTTTTTTTTCATTTTTTGGTTGAAAAGAAAATTTTTCTTGCTTTAATGTGGACAAGTGAACTCTTCCTCTTCAAATCTTGTTATCTGGGCTCAATTAATTGGAACCAATTTCTATGAGTTAGTCAAATTGGACCTTAAAATTTTCCTTTAAAAAATAAATTTCGTTTTGGTTTAGTGTGAAAACATGAATTCTGTTCTTATTCTAATAATGTTATTTTAAGTTCAATTAATTAGAACCATTTTTGTACAAAGAAAATCTATCTTGCTTTAGTGTGAACATTGAACCTGTTAGTGATCCCCTGTATCTTACATTAAGCCTTCTCTTTGTTAATACTTAGGTTGGTATGATATGATGTCCCCATCTCAATTACAAACAACTTCTCTGACTGCCCATTTTGATGCCATTCAGTCCCCCCATCTCAGCATCTAAAGTTTTGGAGGGTATAGACAAGGGAAAAAAACACTCAGGTCATTTAAATAAACAAAATGGATGAAAGGCCAAACTTATCAAGTCAAAGGAGAGACATCCAGCAAATAATAAAACCTGAAGGAAGGTTGATATCAGTTCGAAAAACTTAGGGAGGTAATTGAAACCGTCAAGGGATGTAAGTCTAGTTTTCCCTTTGATAGCTACCTAATCCCATTGAATTCAATGAAGCCAAGACAAGTTGGAAGAGTAAGTAAATGAGAACATGTGAATTAATTATAATAAAGTTGGAGGGGGGACATTCAATTATGATGTTTACCCTTTCTTAATAATTGAGTTATCAGGTCACGTTACTTTGATTAAATATAAGCAAACTTAGGGTAAGTAAACGACAACATGCTCATTAGTTGTGCCTTTTATTTTATTGTTTTAATAAAATATTTGTCACTTTACTTAAGCTTCATTTGTTTTATACAACCAATAAAAGGTGGGAACTGTGCTTTACTATAGACTTTGCCTTGCTAACTATAGCATAAGTTATAATAACGGGAAAATAAGAATCTTTTCACGTTACTTAAGCTTCATTAGTTGTAATCAACCAATAACAGGGGATACAGTAAATTACTGTGGACTTTGTCTTTGACAATTGGACCCCTTTTTTTTTTTCACTTTTCCAAATTAAATTTTGTTTTGGTTTAGTGTGAAAACATGAACTCTGATCTTATTCAAATAATGTTATTTTAGGTTCAATTAATTTAACCATTTTTGTCCAATGAAAATCTGTCTTGCTTTACTGTGAACATTGGACCCTGTTATGCTCCTCTGTCTTAATCTTAATTGCTTTAGTGTGAACAATGAAAATCCTTTATATCTTAATCTTAATTGCTTTTAATACTTAGGATGGTATGATGTCTCCATCTCAATTATAAACAAGTTCCCTGATGCCATTCAATCCCTCATCTCAGTATCTAAAATTTTGGAGGGTATAGATTAAAGTCATTACAGATTTATTTTTTCTTTTTAATGAAACATTAACAGAGGATTTCCAGGGAGGAAATCAAACTCAAATTTCCCTCCTTTTCTCATTGTTAGTGGGCTTTTGGGGCAAGATGTCATTTACGCATTTTTTTTGATAAACAATTTATCAGCCAGCCTAAGATACATTAGTTAAAATCAAGTTGTGTTCGCAGATTCAATTTAATAAGACCATTGACTTCGTCAACCATTTTCTTTTAGAGATGAAATGTATAAACAGCTGAAGTTGGGGGCGTTTGAAGCACAATCACATTGCAAATCAATTGGAAAGAGAGAGGGAAAAAAAAGACTAGAGAAATGGAGGTGAAAGCTGCGACCTTGGTCCTCAAAAATCTCCTTCCATGGCTTGAGAAGGAAATCAAACTGCCAGGAGAGGTTCACAGAGAGGTTGAATACATGAAAGAAGAGTTGGAGCGCATCCGGGGCATCTTACAATCGGCAGATGCAACAGATGAGGTCGACGAAAACATGAAGATTTGTATTAGGCAGATGAGAAACGTTGCTTTCGACACAGAAGATGTTCTTGAAGAATTCATGCTTCGTCTTGCACAGGATCATGGCGATGGGTGCTTGGGTCTTGTTTGTAAGATGATTGGGTGCATTATAAATTTTAAAGCACGCCACGATGTAGCTTCCAGCATCAAGGGTATTAATAGAAGAATCGAAGGCATTTATAAGGGACTCCAAAATAACCCTTTCAATAGCCTTGATCAAAGCTCATCAACTTCAATTACTGCAAAGTCTACATGGCATGATCCTCGTGGGGATGCTCTTTTACTTGAGGAAGCTGAACTCGTGGGCTTTGAAAACCCCATGAAAACGTTGATTGGGTGGCTATTGGAGGAAAAATCTGAACGTGGAACAATTTCTGTGGCAGGCATTGGCGGGTTGGGCAAAACCACCCTTGTCATGAAGGTGTATGATGATGAGCAAGTGAAGGGACGCTTTGATTGCCATGCTTGGATCACTATTTCGCAGTCATTTCAAGTCAAGCGGCTCCTGAAAGACATTATACAGCAACTCTTCCATGAAAGCATGCAACAAGGTCCTGCCGGATTAGATACCATGGATGAGAATGAGCTCAAGAAGATGATCAAACAATTTTTGCAGCAAAAGAAGTACTTGGTAGTTTTTGATGATATATGGAGCACAGCGGCATGGGAAGATTTACAGTATGCTCTTCCTAAAACCAATTGCAGTAGTTGGATCGTGGTGACCACACGTTCAAGTGATGTAGCTTCCTATTGCAAAGCTTCTTATGGTGCTGGTTATGTTTATGATCTGCAACCATTGGATTCAGAGAAGTCTTGGACTTTATTCTGCAATAAGGCTTTTGAAGGAAAGACTTGTCTACCGCACTTGGAGGGTCTCGCTCAAAGTATTTGGAAGAGGTGCGAGGGACTCCCACTTGCAATTGTGGCAATTGGTGGCCTGTTAAAAGCAATGAAGGACAATACCAGCGCAAGTTCCTGGGAGATGATTTATCGAAGCCTTCCTAGTGAATTACACAAAAATGACAAGCTCAAAAGCTTGAACAGAGTATTGTTGCTTAGCTACAGCCACTTACCATACTACCTCAAACCTTGCTTTCTTTATCTGAGCATCTTTCCTGAGGACTATATGTTTAAGTCCATGAGACTAGTTCGTTTGTGGATGGCCGAAGGCTTTATAGAAGAACAACTGGGAAGGACCTTGGAAGAGGTCGGAGAGAGCTACCTCAATGAGCTCATCAACAGAAGTTTGGTCCAAGTTGCAAAGACAAATATTGATGGAAGGATCAGAAGGTGCCGAGTTCATGATCTCATCCGAGAAATCATTCTTTCGAAGTCCAAGGACCAGAACGTTGGAGCAATGATAAACGAAAGGGTGACAAGTCAGTTGCCCGAGAGAATTCGATGTCTATTAATCCACAAGAGTTGTGACAACATACCTCCAACCAAGACCTTGTCCCTCCTCCGCTCTCTGATCATCATGAAGGTACGAACACCATCTAACTGTAAATTCTTTGGTGGCTTAAGGCTATTAAAAGTGTTGGATTTAAGGGGTGTGCCTTTGGAAACGTTCCCGGGTGAAGTCACAAATTTATTTAATTTACGATATCTGTGTTTGAGGAGAAGCAAGATAAGAACGATTCCCGACTCTATAGAGAAGCTCCACAACTTAGAAACCTTAGATCTTAAACAAACCTACGTGTCTGAATTGCCTATGGGGGTCTTCAAGCTCCAAAAGTTGCGTCATCTTCTGGTTTATTCTTACAATGTAGAGTCTTATTTAACCTTCCAAAGCGTCCAAGGATTTCAGGCAAGAAGGGAAATAGGAAATTTGGCAATGCTACAGAAGCTTTGTTATGTTGAATCAGACAACCAAAGTAATGATGGTGGAGTCATGATAAAAGAGCTGGGAAAGTTGAACCAGTTAAAGAGATTGGGCATTAATAAGTTGAGGAGAGAAGATGGAAAAGTTCTGTGCTGTTCTATTGCAAATATGAGTAGCCTGCATTCGTTGTATTTAAGTTCAGTAGAAGAGAATGAGGTTCTTGATCTACAATATCTTTCCTCACCTCCTCCTTTTCTTCGAAATTTGTGCATAATAGGGCGTTTAGAGAGGTTACCACATTGGTTTCCCTTACTTTATAACGTGGTGAAGATAAGATTAAGGTGGAGTAATTTAAGAGATGATCCACTTGAAGTCCTTGGAGTTTTGCCTAATCTAGTAGATCTTGAATTACATCAAGCTTATGATGGGGATTTACTGTGTTTTAAGTCAAGAGGGTTTCAAAGACTCCAGATCTTAATGCTTAATACATTAGGCAGATTAAAATGGATAAGAATGGAAAAAGGAACAATGCCTCTCCTTCAAAAATTAGATATTCGGCGTTGTGAATTGTTGGAGAAGGTGCCATTTGGCATTGAACACCTTGTCAATCTCAAAAGGCTTGACTTTTACGACATGCCAGACGAATTTATAAGAGGGCTACATCGAGATAAAGGTGATGATCATTCAAAAATTTCTCACATTCCAGATGTGTATTTTTCGCTTTGGAGAGAAGGACGTTGGAATACCACTACCTGCTGTCAGTTTTAGCCTTCGGAAGGAGATCGCGAGACACATGCCTCTAATTATTCACGACATGCGAGCTTAAGTCGGTGAGTGACTTAATACAGACCTTCTGTCCATTTTCTCGCTTTTCATGTAGCAACTAATATACACTTTCTTTTTACACAAAAATACTCTGAATTTTCCTTATTGTTCCAAAAGTTTGTCATATCAATTACTTCTTTAATTTTCCCATTGAAGTTCCTGGTTTTTTTTCCCTTATTCGTGTCATCAATAAAAAGGTGGCAAGTGTGGCAAGAATGATATTGAGGATTGATTGTTATGAAAACATGTCTCTAATTCTGCGTAATTGTAGAATGAGGCCATTTAGCTAGCCTAATAAGATTAAGACATTGACATACTTTCCCATATAGGTTTGGACGTTGAGATGATAAGTGTGCATGCCCAGTTTTTGAACTCCCATGACATCGTTGGCTGTATTAATTTAGGCAACAATTTTGAGCCTCATTTTGAAAGAATTGAGGCCTATAGACTCATAGGACTAAGTGGTGAAAAAAGAGGTAGCCTTATGGCTGCCAGTGGTGTGATGGGCCGCTAGTGGTCTATTTGCAAGTACGTACACTGATATATTTTATGAGTAACAGATTTCTTATGATCAAACGTTGAGACTTGGCTTAGTTACATGCTCAAAATCTTGGCTTACTTCATTGTCTCCACTATGAGCTTAATGCTTCCAATTACTTTACCTGCATTTTTTTTTTCATTGCTAGAGCCAACCCAGGTGCAGCTGCTACTGCTACTGCTAGATTCAGCTTGGCAACAGAGCCAGATGTCTACTCCAGAAGATTATTCCCGTGCTCCAGACATCACATGTCCAAGATATATATCAAACTTTTATCTTAATAATTTTTCATGTTATTGCCATTTCCGTTCATCCCGAGTCCTCAAAGCCTCTACTTTTTATTATAACTTCGTGGTTGTGTGCTGTACCTCTCACTATGTATATGTATAGTTCTGTTGAATTCCATTTACTTGTTTCTGCACCATTAAAAGAAAATTTTCAAGGATTTGAGCATCATATATTGTCAGATTACATTAATTAAAGTCCATGAGACTAGCCAACACCATGACCAGAGACCTGACTGGGAGAGTTCAGAGCTTCTCACATGGAAACCAGGCCTAAAAAACAGATTGGCAAGAGGAAATTAAAATTTATATGTTGAAGGGTTTATATAAAAATGGAGATGGAGGAGGAGTCATTCTGTATATTGGGAACAGGATGGGAGAATATTTAAGGGGTGGTAACGGTCAGTAGATATAGTTGTTGTCTCATTGACGATTAACTCAAGCGTTTTAATTATACTAGAACACCTGATTAAGGAGTTCCAAAGCAGAAAAACTGAAGCTTAGTTGACAAGGTGTCCATGACGGTTAAGAAGCGCCGGTTCTTTGCTGTCTCTGACAAGTTTCGAAACTTTGCTGAATACGTTAGGAAATTAATCCACACCAAAAATTGGCCGAGGAACCTAGAAATAAGGCACCAATAACTGATCGAACTGATTATGATAAACTGCTCAAATTCTTCGATTTAGCCGAACTAACTAATTCGAGAATTGTCCTAAAGTTAAAAATCAAAGATCCAAGTTAAAATGTGTGCATTGTGTATACTTAATATCAAAAATGGAAAAAAAATATAGGAAAGACTCTGGGTATAAAACTATTGAATTGGCCCAAAGCACCTATTGCCTTCCCAATTTGAAGAAAACAACATGCAAGTACACAATTGCAAAATAGTACAATTTACAACTAAATAGGATGTATATCTAAGTGCCATCCTTTGATCCTTTCTCCTAGCTCCCATCTTTACGTTTTATAACTAGAGAAAATACTTAAGGTGCTTAGATTAAGGGTAGGCTAAAAATCATATCTAGAAGCCTGTCAAATAGGCATAAAGCATGGGTTGGGAGTCAATTGGAAGAGATTTGGAGAGTAAATAGGACAGATCACACCTTAAAGAGAGTGGTAATTCAAGAACAAACATACATTTTTTGGCTAAATCATGTGAAAAATATCAAATTTTACGTGTATGTTTTACTCATAAACGCACAAATTAAAATGTTACACATGTGCATAAGACAAATGCACACGTGCTTTTCTAAAATAAACGCACATGTGCATTCATAAAACAAACGCACAATTAATGTACGTTTATAAAAACAGTGAAAAACCTCTGTTTATACAGTTTATAATAGTTTTAGCCCTTTGCCCTTAATTTCATATGGATTATTTATTTTCATGAATTTTATTTAAGTAAATATCCTCATTTATTTTTATTCTCTATTTATTTAAGATCTTACATGTAAATAAGGAGATACCTTTCATTTAAATCAATTAAAAATAATTCCAGACTTAAATTCCAAAAGGATAAGGAGTGAACTTTCTAGATCACAAAAAAATTTGGTTTCCAAAGTCGAGCCAAAAATTTATCATTCAAATGTTAAGGTATTTGTGAAATTTTGAAAGTCAAAAATTCTAAAAATTGATTTCTGAGAAAAATTATTTTGAAATTTTATCTTAAAAAAAATTCATTGTTTAGTTCAAAAGTTAGCAAAATTTCAATAGGGAAAGTTGACTTTGTGCAAAGATTGATGTTGGTTCTTTTCATTTGTCATTTTGGATTAAAATGAGTCATGCCATCAACAAAGAGCTTGTCAGGCCTTCGATCTTTGATCTTCATGTGTTAGGTTTAATATTTTAGTTTAGCTTAATTCAGTGTCAAAAAGAAAGTGTTTAAGTGTGTTTAGAATGTTTAGTTTGAGTCCAAGAAGACATGGTTCAAACGATGTCAAAATCGGAGTCAAATTAAAGAATTTTTAGTTATGCCCAACGTTTGATCAACGTTCTCTGGCCAGTCGAACATTCAATTTCTGGAGAGTGGCGTTTGACCGTTCTTTGGCCGTTCGAACGTTCATGTTCTGAAGAGAAACTCGAGGCTAGCGTTTGACCAACGTTCTCTGGCCGTTCGAACGTTCATGTTCTGCAGACGAACCCGATGCTAGCGTTCGACCAACGTTCTCTGGCCGTTCGAACGTTCAATTTTTAAAGGGTGGCGTTTGCCTCACGTTTGCTGAGCGTTCGAACGTTCAAACAGCAAAATTTCCGAAAAGTTATGAAAAATTACATAACTTACTCATTTCAATTCGGATTGACTTCAAACTGTTTGGGGAACCTTTAAATAGGATTAGGGACCTTATAAACCTAAGAGAGCCACGTTTTAGAAGCCCTAAATATCCTTTTCTCTTCTGAAAACCCTTATTCTAGGTTTTCATCTTTTGAGCCATAAACCTTTCTTTTCTTCTTCCTTCCTCTACCTTGGAGTTCCAGGTTGGGGAGATTGATTATGGGAGTTCCTACGGATACCAGGCGAGTTCGTTTGGGTGATCGTGTGAGAAGATCTTCAGAGTTCTGAAGTGTTGCTGTAGAGCAAATCTGAGGAGTTCCTCAGATACTTTCAAGTTTGTGAGTTGCAGAGTCTAGCATAGGGATGTTGAGTCGTCTGAACTACAGGTTGTAAGTCTTATTTTCATATTGGATCTTTTAGGTGGCTCCTGCATAGCCCGGATGGTTTTTCTCTAGTGAGAGTTCTTATAGAGTTTTCCTTTCGTCACCAAAATTGCTTATGTTGTCTCTTTACTTTATTTGCAATTTTGTGTGATTGGTTATTAATTGATCAAGACTTGTGCATGCCTATTAATTAAGAACTTGTTTTTAATTAGTAGAATTTTATTCCACTGTGCTATACCTATTCACCCCCTCTAGGTGTATTTAGAGTCTAAACCCTGTTTTTCAATTGGTATTGGAGCGAGTAACTAGATCCTTGACTCTGTCAGTCATGGACAAGTCTTCCTTTGCCCCACCCTTCTTTGATGGTGGTAATTATGCATATTAGAAAGTTCGTATGAGAGCTTATCTTAAGGCCATTGATGAGAGGGTATGGGGAAGTGTTGAGAGAGGATGGTTTCCACCCACTATTACCATAAATGGTGAGATTAAACCCAAAGACCCAAGCCAATACACTAGGGAAGAGTTAATTGAAGTTAACCACAATAGTAAAGGTGTCAATGCACTATTTAGTGCAATTTCTGTTGATGAGTTCAAACGGGTGTCCACTTGTCAGACCGGTAAAGAAATTTAGGAAATTCTGGAAACCACTCATGAGGGAACTGTCCTCGTGAAAAATTCTAAGTTACAGATGCTCATCACTAGGTTTGAAGAATTGAAGATGGGAGACGATGAACCCCTTGATGAGTTCTATGCCAAACTCAGTGACATTGTGAATTCTAGTTTCAACCTTGGTGACAAAATTCCTCCAAACAGAGTTTTGAGAAAAATCCTTAGGTCTCTCCCTGAGAGGTTTATACCCAAAGTAACAGCCATAGAGGAAAGAAAAGACATTGACACAATTAGGGTTGAAGACCTAATAGGATCAATTCAAACCTATGAGCTTACCTTACCTCAAACCAAAAAGAGCAAATCCATTGCTCTTAGAGCCATGAAAGGAAAAACTTTTAATGAGTCTGATGATGAGGTGGATGATGAGGAGATTGCCCAATTTGTCAAGAGTTTTAGAAAGATGTTTAAGATTAGGAAAAACAAAAAGGGCAATGAATGGTCTAGGGGGACTTCTAGCAAGGAGAGGAAATTTTGGAAAGAACCTAGGGAAACCAAAAACATTCATGAAAACACAACTCAGCAGGTAAAGTGTCATGGTTGCCAAGGGTTTGGCCATATAAGATCTGAATGTCCTACCTACAAGAAATTGAAAGGTAAAGGAAGTAGGAAAGCAATGAATGCTACTCTTTCTGATAATGAGACTGATTTTGAACATGAAAAGGACTTCTTATCTAAATAAGGTCAAAATTACATGGCCTTCACTTCTATTGTGGGAAGTGATGAGGGAAACACTCTTCAAGACTCAAAACCACTCGAGAATGATATTAGTTCTCAAAGTGAGTTTGAAGATGAGGAAAGCCTTGAAGAGGCTTATGAAAAGCTTTTTAATGAAAACCAGAATATAAAGAAACAAAACAAAGCCTTTCTCAAAAAGCTCAATGAAGTAGAACTTGTCAAGGAAGGACTTCAAGTTAAATTGGATGAGTCTACTTCACATGTTGGTGAGTTGAAGTTGAATATTGAAACCCTTGAGTCTCAAAACATGTCCCTGAAATCTGAGTTAGAAAAGTCCAAATCTCAATTGCAAAACTTCTCTTCTGGTTCTCAAAAGCTTGATCACATGCTTGGTATGAGTCAAACAGTGACTGATAAGAGAGGTTTATGATTTCAGGATGCTCCTTCATCTTCAAAGACCAAAAAGGCAAAAAGGCCTACCCAAAAGTTCAAAAGGTCTAAACCTAAGGCATCTCTTCTTAGGGAATCTCAATCTCGGAAATTCATTCCCACTTGCCATCATTGCGGTGTTCTAGGTCACATAAGACCTAATTGCTGGAAATTAAGAGAAGAGCTTACTCAATCTTGGAATTCTCCTTTAGACAATCCAATGTGGATTTGTCTAAACAGGTCAAGGTTTTAGCTGAAAAAATTAGGCTTCTTTCTGAACAACTAGTGTCCTGGACCAAGAAATCCACTTCTAACCAACAAGTTTGGGTGAAGAAGAGTGATTTGACTAGGCTTTTTAATCTTTAGTTTGTTGCATGCATTGGCCTTGTTTATATTGCTTATCTTATCATTTGCATGCATGTTTCCTTTTGTTTTTATTTTTCTGGTTTTTTATTTTAGTTTAATTGTTTTTTTATTTAAAATTTTTCAGAAAAAATACAAAAAGATTTTCTATTCTTTTTATTTTTGGTGATTTGTGTCATGAGCATGTGTTTATGAAAACAATACATTTTATATTGAGAGAATTAATTGCTTAAAAGAATTGGTTTGCAAAATCTATTTCAATGATCTCATATAAATGCACAAAGGTTGATTAATCTCTTAGTGTGTTTTGTACTTCACTTACACACACCAAATACAATTAAGCAAGCTTAATTTTTTATTTTTCTGTGAGTGTGTGGATAGGCAATCCTTGATTTACTCTTGTTTATCTTAAGTTAAAAAGATCCTAGCATGTGACCTTATGTTAAAAAGAGATTTCTCCCTTTTGTTTAAAAGAAAAAGTTGTATGAAAAGAACTCTGGGATGAGCTGTAAACCCCAGACATCTTGAGTTCTAAAAGAAATACAAGGAGTACAACCATAGCATAAGCTGTAAACTCAGATATTCTAAGGAACACTACTCTTTGTGCAAAAAGAATTGTAAGAAACAGGGGGAGAAAGTTTCAAAAACAGAGTTTTTTTTAAGGTCTCAAAATTCATGAAGGGAGATCTTTTTAATTCATAGAGAGACTTGAGTAATATTGTGATTTTTTGATAAATGGCCAAATCCTCCTTACCAAGTTCCTATTAAGGCAAACTTGTTGTATTTGGTTTTGCACTTACACGCAAGCACACTTGATGATTTAATTACATTATTGTGTAGTTATTTAGGATTATTGTTTTTAGTTTTGTAAAAACTTGAATTTTGGGTGAAAAAGTTCTCAAAAATATGAAAATTTTGAGTTTTTATGAAATATTGCTTGAGGCATGATTCATCATGTTTTTAGAGTGTTTTTACATGTGGTTGAGTTGGTTTCATTGGCGGCTTTGTGTTTTGAATTGAAATCTGGAATTTTTTTAAGTTCTCCATCTCTTCCAAATGTGTTTTCTCTTCAATTCTTGGTTCAGTTTTGCTAATTTGGTTCGAATATGTCTTCCTTAAAGTATTTCCAGCTTTGTTATCTATTCTAGCCATTTGAGTTTATGCTTGTGCTTCTTCCAAACTAAGTCAAGTTTTTAGGGGAAGTTGGTGTTTCTGGCCTTTCTATTTCCTTTGGGGAGTAGGTATTTCTAGCTTCTCCGTTTCCTTTTGTCTATTTCTGTGACAAAAAGGGGGGCAGTAGGTATTTCTATGGGGGAGCTTTGATGATTGAATTGAGTGTGAATTGCGTATTGTTTTTTTTTATTCCTCATGCGTTTCACAAGGTATTTGTTTTCTTTTAGTTGTTTTGTTACATGTTACAGGTTTCAAATTCAAGCTTGGTCTATCTAGGTTAGTGTAGATAAGTTGTGTTTGAGTTTGTTTAATCCAAGACATTGCTTAGTGGTTCACAATGTCATGGATTCTCTATTTTTTATATTGTGTATAGGTTTTGTCACTGAAAAGCCAAAGGGGGAGTTTGTTAGGTTTAATATTTTAGTTTGGCTTAATTCAATGTCAAAAAGAAATTGTTTAAATGTGTTTAGAATGTTTAGTTTGAATCCAAGAAGACATGGTTCAAACGGCGTCAAAATCGGAGTCAAATTAAAGAAGTTATGCCCAACGTTTGATCAACGTTCTCTGGCCGTTCAAACGTTCAATTTCTGGAGAGTAGCGTTTGACCAACATTCTCTGGCCGTTCGAACGTTCATATTCTGCAGAGAAACCCGAGGCTAGCGTTTGACCAACGTTCTCTGGCCGTTCGAACGTTCATGTTCTGCAGACAAACCCGAGGCTAGCGTTCGACCAACGTTCTCTGGCCATTCGAACGTTCAATTTTTAAAGGGTGGCGTTTGCCTCGTGTTTGCTGAGCGTTCGAACGATCAAACAGCCAAATTTATGAAAAGTTACAAAAAATTACATAACTTACTCATTTTAATTCGGATTGACTTCAAACTTTTTGGGGAACCCTTAAATAGGATTAGAGACCTTTTAAATCTAAGAGAGCCACATTTTAGAAGCCCTAAATATCCTTTTCTCTTCTGAAAACCCTTATTCTAGGTTTTCATCTTTTGAGCCATAAACCTTTCTTTTCTTCTTCCTTCCTCTACCTTGGAGTTCCAGGTTGGGGAGATTGATTATGGGAGTTCCTACGGATACCAGGCGAGTTCGTTTGGGTGATCGTGTGAGAAGATCTTCAGAGTTCTGAAGTGTTGCTGTAGAGCAAATCTGAAGAGTTCCTCAGATACTTTCAAGTCTGTGAGTTGCAGAGTCTAGCATAGGGATGTTGAGTCGTCTAAACTACAGGTTGTAAGTCTTATTTTCATATTGGATCTTTTAGGTGGCTCTTGCATAGCCCGGAGGGTTTTTCTCTAGTGAGAGTTCTCATATAGTTTTCCCTTCGTCACCAAAATTGCTTGTGTTGTCTCTTTACTTTATTTGCAATTTTGTGTGATTGGTTATTAATTGATCAAGACTTGTGCATGCCTATTAATTAAGAACTTGTTTTTAATTAGTAGAATTTTATTCCGCTGTGCTACATCTATTCACCCCTCTCTAGGTGTATTTAGAGCTAAACCCTGTTTTTCATTTTGAGGCTATTAAAAGTGTTAGATTTAAGAAATGCACCTTTGGAGATATCCCCAATGAATTCACAAATTTATACCATTTAAGGTATCTGTGTTTGAGGAGAACCAAAATAAGAATACTTCCCAATTCTATCGAGAGGCTTCAGAACCTAGAAACCTTGGATCTTAAATATGCCTACGTATCTGAGTTGCCTATAGGGATCTTCAAGCTCCAAAAGTTGCGCCATCTTTTGGTGTATTCCTACAATGTAGAGGGTGACATAACTTTTGAATACATCCAAGGATTTAAGGTAGGAAGCGAAATAGGAAGGTTGACAGCCCTACAAAAGCATTTTTATATGGTGCCAAACAACCGTTGTGATAATGGTGGTGTGATAAAAGAGCTAGGAAGGTTGAACCAATTAATGAAATTGGCATTCAAAAGCTGAGAAAGGAAGATGGAGGTGATCTATGCCGCTCTATTGAAATGATGACCAACCTACGTACTCTAAGCATAACTTCAATGGAGGAAACAGAGGCTCTTGATCTACAATGTCTCTGTTCACCTCCTCCATTTCTTCAAAAGTTGTACATGAGAGGGTGTTTAGAAAGTTTACCACATTGGATCTCCTCACTTCGTAACTTGACCAAGATATCATTAAGGTGGAGTAAGCTAAGGGGTGATCCGCTTGAAGTCCTCGAAGCTTTGCCTAATCTAGTAATGCTTCATTTACTTCAGGCTTACGATGGAGAGTCACTTTGTTTCAAGGACCAAGTGTTGAACGTCGTCAACTGTTGGAGAAGGTGCCATTTGGCATTGAACACCTGCCTAGTTTGAAGACGCTTGACGTTAATGACATCCCAGATGAATTTACAGAGAGGCTGCTCCCAGATGAAGGTGAAGATCACTCGAAAGTTTCTCACATTCCGGATGTCTATATTACATATTGGACGGATGGAGGTTGGGATACCTATGTCCTTTAATGGGTTTGAAATTGAAAACACTTGGAAGCATGCGTGCGCTCACGCTGCCTGATCTCTCTTTTGGCCTTCTCCTATTTGTTTCCTATTCAGTTGTTTAGCAGTGAAAGCACCGAAAAGAGAACGCGAATCGTCAGATATCCAGGTGAGTGACTTTACTAATGTTATAATAAACTTTTCATTTTCTCAATTGCTTTGTTTCCAATTGAAGTGCTCTGTTTTAGGCCTTTTAATTACAATTCGTATTTATTATTGATCAAGTTTTCTTCCGTTTTAGTAGTATTACATTATTTTGGCATTCCGATAATTAATTCGCCATTGGTGTGATGCAAATTTTGTTTTTGTGCTCGCATCCACTCTATTAAATAATTAATTAGTGGTTCTAATTCCGTATGTCTATTTTACGTTTCGGAGAGGAGGACTTTGGCATACCACTACCTGCTGTGAATTAATCTTTGATTATGGGAGGAGATTGCAAGACATATTTCCCCTAACTGGTTTGAGATTCAAAGAAGATTCTCTTCCTGTTTGGTTGCCATTTGATTGTTGAACAGTGAAAGCACCGAAAATCATGAATCATTAATTAACAAGGTGAGTGACTTGTATTATTACAACAGACTTAATTTTTATCCATTTTCTCCTTCGTTTATCAATTAATATACACTTCTTTTACACAAAAGTACTCCGAATTTTCATTATTGTTGCAGAAGTTGTTTTCTCAATTATTTAGTTTCCATTGAACTTCTTGGTTTTGGACCTATCAATTATTCATATTTTGCCTTCACTATGAGCTTAATTAATGGTTTTAATTACTTTACATGCAATTTTTGGTGTGGCTAGAGGCAACCCGGGTGTAGCTACTACTGCTAGGTTATACAGCAATTCAAGTGCGCAATTCATTAATGGATTCAAATTTGCAATTGGAATTTCATGGAACATCCTCGTACTCTATATTCTCATCAGCAGAAGATTAATCCTAGAGTCAGATCACTCATGGAAAACTTTTCTCTAAATAATTTTTCATGTTATTGTCATTCTGTTCATCTCTCTAGCCTGTACCTTTGGATGACTTTCGTGACCGTGCTGTGGTTCACATTGTATGTGTATAGTTCTGTTTATTTTCATTTGCTTATTTATTCACGTCAAATGAAAATTCCTAGGGTTTGAGCTTCATATGAGGAATTCATCTCCCTGCTGCCATAATTTTGCTTAAATATTATAATGTTATTGTCAAATTACACTAAGCTCTGTGTGATTAGCCAACGCCTTGACCAGAGACCTCACTTTGAGAGTTCAGAACTTCTCAAATTGAAAACTGACCTTGGAAACAGGGTAGAAACAATAAACTTAGATAAATATGTTGAAGGGTTACACCAAAAAAAAAAAAAAGAAAGAGATTAAAAGAGAAATATCAAACTAATTTAGTCATATTTTAATCATAAAATTCAAGTTTGAAACATGCTAAAAATTTATCTTAAACGAAGTTTGTAATAAATGGAACCCACCCAATGAAACATGGAATACCCTCTCTTTGGTGAGACGAAATCCTCTCCACCAAACGGTCATTTGAATGGTCGTTCGAATGCCCAGCACGCGACATGTGTCCCCCCCCTTTTCCTTTCTCTTGAGTGAATGGATGGAACGGCGTTCTATCCGTTGGAACCTCCGCTCGAGCATGTGTAAATCGCCCCGAAATCGTCACACTTAGTGTATTTTTGCATGGTTACAAGTCCTACCATGCCCCGTTACAAGTCCCACCATGCCCGGTTACAAGTCCCATTATGCCCGGTTACAAGTACAAGTCCCACCATGCCTGATTATGAGTTCTACCATGCCTGTTACAAGTCCTACCATACATGGTTATAAGTCCCACCATGCCCCGTTACAAGTGCCACCATGCATGGTTACAAGTCACACCATGCTCGGTTACAAGTCTCATCATGCCTCGTTATAAGTCCTACCATGCCTGGTTACAAGTCCCACCATACATGGTTATCTCTATTTTATTCTTTTGAGCGAAACATGAGGGAAGGGACGGATTGAGGAAAAGGACGAAAACTAACGGGAAAAGAGAAACGGCCGTTGCGTTTGCTGAGGTGAGAAAAAAGTTTGCTTGGACGCATGTCGCGTGCTGGGCATTCAAACGACCATTTGAAAGACCGTTCGGTGGAGAGGATTTCGGCTCCTCTTTGGTTATAGAAATACATAACTAGATTTTGAGCTTGGCCACTTAATTAAGTTAAAGAATAAAAGGAAACAATGATTTAATTTATTTATTTGGTAGATAGTCCAATGCATTATTATATTTGAAATATCGTGTCTATTAACATTTTGAATATTTGCATGATCTCGAAACATTAACAAAAAGCTACGTTTAATGTTTATAGGTAATATACGTTATAGTATGGAATCTCATTTTGTAGCTAAAAAAAATAGAAATAAAAATTGATTTATTTTGATTAAATAGCCTACATTTTTTGTTTGAAATTGACATAATTTGAACCTATTTTTAGATTTAAAAAAATTTTAAAAAGTTCGGTTTTGTCTGAGACTACGATATACATCTTCAATTTTTTCATTTTGGAATTTAAAAATATTTTTATGGGGGAGAGGTTGAATCCGAACCTTTATATGGCTTTGGGTCTAGGCCTTAAATGATTACATTTTCCCCAGTGCCCAAAGTTAGAACTTGATTTTTATTTGGGTTCCGTTTACATGCATGTTTGAGTTCAAAGTTCGTTACCAAAAAAAATGTTTGAGTTCAAAGTTAAACTTCAAGTTGGGTTACGGCTGAAGTCAATTTGTATAGGCCTAAAGCCCAAACAAGTTTGAAATTAGGTTGAATCAAAGTTAGTTTAATCCATCCCGTTTTAAGCGTGTCCGGACCGGCATGGCATGGCCGTGGCCCTATTTGTACTGTGCCGTGCCCTGAATATGGAACACGTGGCCTGTTTGGGCTATTTTTTGATTGTTTTTTTTATTCTAAGAAATTTGAAAACTGTCCTTACCAAACATAACAATTGAGTTTGGGTTGTCAAAAACCAAAAAAACAAACTGTTCTTGAAAGCGTGTCCAAACAAGGATTACAAAGACACCAACAACGATTGGAACAACAACCCCATCAACACCATCTCATTATCTAAATCGTTGGTCCCGCCACACCTACAGTAATGCATTATCGTAGAAATTGCTTTTCTCAAGTGTGAACCAAGAAGTCATCTTCATCTTCTTATCTTCGTAGTTGAAATCAAGCAACAAAATTAGGAGGGGTGGGACCATCCATTATTCTTGATCTGGCCTAGCTTATGTGGGAGCACAAAGATTTCGGCCCGCATCCTCTCTTCTGGATGGTCGTTCGAATGGTCATTCGAATGACCAACACGCGACACGCGTCCCACCTTTCCTCTCTCCTCTTTAAAACGGTAACGGCCGTTGTTGTTGGTCCGTTTTTCTCTCCTCTCTCCTCTCTCTTGGAAGGGTGGGATACGGTCCGTTTTTCTCTCCTCTCTCCTGGAAGGGTGGGACACGCGTCCCACCCTTCCTCTCTCCTCTTTGGAGGATTATATAATATAATCCTCCAAATTGATCCGTTTTTCTTTTCTTATTAGTTCCAACTAATTGGGTTTTGATTCCTAAACAGTGTTTCTTAAATTGAAATCCATTTCAGTGGCTTTGTTTTGACGAGTGGTGTTGTGTAGCTTTTTGTGTACGTGAAGGGGCAACACAACGTTTATGAAGTGATCGAAAGCACGTACAAATCGTGCGACGCGAGCAGAGGAGTATTAGCGACATATGAGACGAGGAAGGATGAGGTGAAGCTCATGGAAGCAAAGAAGCATTGGTTTATTTGCAACGTGGATCGGCATTGTCTTGGAGGAATGAGGTTCGGCGTCGATGTAAAAGACAGCAGCGCCATCCCCATCAATCCACCTCTGGCAGACGGCTATGAAAACTCCGGTGCTTTCCGTGGAAGGGGAAGGGGTTGGGATAGCCTTGTTGCATTTCTGATTTTTTTATTAATGAGATGTTTTATTGACAACTCGGGTCGATTATTATTATTATTTATGTTTTTGATTAAATGATTTATTTCGAAGGCCTTGGACGTTGACTTCGGCGGGGTGTGTGTTCATCGGTTCCTGAAGCCTGTTATAATTTGAAGTTTTGAACTGCTGGTAGACCCGATTGAATCTCGCAGCGGTTCAAGGGAATAGCGTCATTCGAACCATGCCCAATTACAAGTCCTACCATGACCCGTTACAAGTCCCACCATCCCTGGTAACAAGTCCCACCATGTCTGTTACAAGTCCAGCCATGCCTATTTACAAGTCCAACCATGCCTACTTACAAGTTCAACCATGCCCAATTACAAGTCCAACCATGCCTACTTACAAGTCCAACCATGCCCAATTACAAGTCCAACCATGCCTACTTACAAGTCCAACCATGCCCAATTACAAGTCCAACCATGCCTACTTACAAGTCCAACCATGCTAACTTACAAGTCCAACCATGCTAACTTACAAGTCCAACCATGCCTACTTACAAGTCCAACCATGCCTATTTATAAGTCCAACCATGTCCAATTACAAGTCCAGCCATGCCTACTTATAAGTTCAACCATGCCTACTTACAAGTCCAACCATGCCCAATTACAAGTCCAACCATGCCTACTTACAAATCCAACCATGCCTATTTACAAATCCAACCATGCCCAATTACAAGTCCAACCATGCCCAATTACAAGTCCAGCCTTGCCTACTTACAAGTCCAACCATGCCCAATTACAAGTCCAACCATGCCTACTTACAATTGGGCATGGTTGGACTTGTAACTAGGCATGGTTGGACTTGTAATTGGGCATGGTTGGACTTGTAATTGGGCATGGTTGGACTTATAAGTAGGCATGATTGGACTTGTAATTGGGCATGGTTGGACTTGTAAATAGGCATGGTTGGACTTGTAAGTAAGCATGGTTGGACTTGTAATTGGGCATGGTTGGACTTGTAAGTAGGCATGGTTGGACTTGTAATTAGGCATGGCTGGACTTGTAATTGGGCATGGTTGGACTTGTAAATAGGCATGGTTGGACTTGTAAGTAGGCATGGTTGGACTTGTAATTGGGCATGGTTGGACTTGCAAGTAGGCTTGTAAATAGGCATGGTTGGACTTGTAATTGGGCATGGTTGGACTTGTAAATAGGCATGGTTGGACTTGTAATTGGGCATGGTGGGACTTGTAACCAGGTATGGTAGGAGTTGTAACAGACATGGTGGGACTTGTTACCAGGGATGGTGGGACTTGTCATTTTGAAATGACGAAGAGGGAGTTTTTAAATTTTCAGAAATTTCGGATTCTCGTTCGAACGACACTATTCCCTTGAACTGCTGCGAGGTTGAATCGGGTCTACCAGTAGTTCAAAACTTCAAATTATAACAGGCTTCAGGAACCGGTGAACACACACCCCGCCGAAGTCAACGTCCAAGGCCTTCGAAATAAATCATTTAATCAAAAACATAAATAATAATAATAATCGACCCGAGTTGTCAATAAAACATCTCATTAATAAAAAAATCAGAAATGCAACAAGGCTATCCCAACCCCTTCCCCTTCCACGGAAAGCACCGGAGTTTTCATAGCCGTCTGCCAGAGGTGGATTGATGGGGATGGCGCTGCTGTCTTTTACATCGACGCCGAACCTCATTCCTCCAAGACAATGCCGATCCACGTTGCAAATAAACCAATGCTTCTTTGCTTCCATGAGCTTCACCTCATCCTTCCCCGTCTCATATGTCGCTAATACTCCTCTGCTCGCGTCGCACGATTTGTACGTGCTTTCGATCACTTCATAAACGTTGTGTTGCCCCTTCACGTACACAAAAAGCTACACAACACCACTCGTCAAAACAAAGCCACTGAAATGGATTTCAATTTAAGAAACACTGTTTAGGAATCAAACCCAATTAGTTGGAACTAATAAGAAAAGAAAAACGGATCAATTTGGAGGATTATATTATATAATCCTCCAAAGAGGAGAGAGGAAGGGTGGGACGCGTGTCCCACCCTTCCAGGAGAGAGGAGAGAGGAGAGAAAAACGGACCGTGTCCCACCCTTCCAAGAGAGAGGAGAGAGGAGAGAAAAACGGACCAACGACAACGGCCGTTACCGTTTTAAAGAGGAGAGAGGAAAGGTGGGACGCGTGTCGCGTGTTGGTCGTTCGAATGACCATTCGAACGACCATCCAGAAGAGAGGATGCGGGCCGCAAAGATTTTTCTTCTTCATTTATTTTGATGGGAACTTGAAGTTACAATAGTATAAAAAATAAAAATAAAAAATCTAATCACATTACTTCTTGATTGCCCATTTTGGTGAAATTATTTAGTGCCACCTGTGAACTTTAAAAGTGAGACTTTGCATTATTAGTGTACGCTTTGTCTTTTGTTCAAGTGTGAGCACAAGAAGTCTTCTTCATTGTCTTCCTCCGTCTTTTTATTGATCTTTTTGGGAGTTGCCACAATCACAGGGAAATGAGCATCTAACCACATTGTTTCGGCTAATTATAGGGAAAATTATGAATAAAAGGTCTATCGAAATTAAATTTCAACATCACTTTTCAAGAATAATTAAATTTGAGGATCCACTTAAGAAACGCAAACAAGCTTCTTACATGAGATACAAGCTCATCTTACATGGGATACGAGCGTATCATACATGGACACAAATGTGTTTTGTCTATAATAAAATGATACTACTTTTTAATTCTTTTTGGAAAATGACCCTTCAGGTTATTATGTTTTAAAAGTGACATTTTTCTGCAATTCGGCATATCATACTGGACTGTTTTTAAAATATTCTTAAGAAGTGATCTTTTTCATAATTTTCCCAATTAAAGCAATTCATAGTGTGAGATTCAAGTAGATTCTTTTTCAAGTTCGTTGCGTTATATTAACGTGCTGTTGATGTAAATATACATCACATGACTTAAGCTTCCACTGAATTGCCTCCTCCTGTTATAGAAAGAAAAGAAACAAAAATGGTCAGCAATTTAAGGCTAAATTACCTCAGATTTCATGTGGGATGCCACCCTTAGCGGTTTTAACTTTTTGTAAATGCTTTATGTGAGGCCCGCTGAGAAAAAGACCAAGGAGAAATCATTTGCAAATCTTGCTTGAATTTCAAATTGTTGTTGAAGTGGGATACTTCCATGTGTAGCATCCTATAACTAGTGTTTTATCACCTTTTGTAACTTTTTTCTATGGGTCCTACTTTGTAAAACACTAGCCGTGGTATTGTCCACGTGGAAGGATCCCACTTCAACAACAGTAAACAATTCATGTAAAAATTATATACAATATCATCCCGCATAGAATGCGTCTACGTGCAAGCATCCAACTTCAATAGTAGAGGCAATTACAAAAGAAAAAAAAGGATGATGATGCTATGTAGACTTAAATTGCAGACACTTTGGTATGTACCATGCCATTAGACAGCTAATTCAGTCCACATATTTTACTACTAACTTTATTTTATGGTACCAGTAGCCAACCCAAGCACGGCCCAGCTCATGGCACGGCTAGGGCTGGGTCGCCCGCGGGCCTAGGGTATTTTTTTGCAAAAAACAAATGAAGAAAATGGAAAAAATATTAAAAAGAACATAAAAAATTCAGAAAAAATATGTTTATTATTCATAAAAATATCTTACACATACTGGGATAGAATTTGCTCGAAAAAGTTTAAATAAATTAATTATTACAAGTACAAGTATACAACTTTGCAAATACAACAATATTTACACATAATACACTTGTACAAATAATACTGCATCACTATAGTATGAGCACATTCCAACTAGGTTGGCACCCACTCATCTATCTTTCATTTGCAGTTTCTGAAAAAAAAAAAAAAAAAAGGAGAAAGTAAAGTTTCTAAACTTTGATTATAAAAAAAAATATAATAAAACTTAGACTAATCTCGAAGACTAAATTCGTCAAGATTTAAATCATTGAAGTCTCCAGCAAGTTGATCATTCGCATATTCCTGATCTCTCAGTCCCGCCCTTAGCTAATCTGTGAGATAGACACATTCTTAATGGATTCAATTACTTTAGATGCATTTTGGTGTGGCTATAAGCAACCTAGGTGTAGTTGCTACTACTAGGTTATGCAGAAATTCAAGTGCGCAGTTCATTAATGGATTCAAATTTGCAATTGGAATTTCATGGAACATCCTCGTACTCTATATCCTCATCAGCAGAAGATTAATCCTAAAGTCAGATCACTCATGGAAAACTTTGCTCTATCCTAATAATTTTTCATGTTACTGTCATTCTCTTCATCCCTAGCCTGTACTTTTTCATGACCTTTTTGGCCGTGCTGTGGCTCACACTCTGTGTATAGTTTTGTTTATTTTCATTTGCTTATTTATTCACCTATAATAAAACTTGCTAGGGTTTGAGCTTCATATGAGGAATGCATCTCCCTGTTGCCATAATTTTTGTTAAATATTATAATGTTATTTTCAAATTACACTAAGCTCTGTGTGCTTAGCCAAGTCCTTGACCAAAGACCTCACTATGAGAGTTCATAACTTCTCAAATTGAAACCTGACCTTGGAAGCAGGGTAGAAACAATAAACTTAAATAAATATGTTAAACGGTTTACGCACAAAAAAAAAAAAAAAAAAAAGATGAAAAGAGAAATATCAAACTAATTTATTCATGAAATTCAAGTTTGAAACATGCTAAAAATTTATCTAAAACAAAGTTTGTGTTTACACCTGCCGAAGCCCGGCGATAAAATAGAGTCCCATGTGGCTACAAGTCTCCCTAAAATAGAGAAGTGGGGTCCATTAAGAAACCTCCCATTACATAGGATTTATTAGGAAAAAAGTCCACAGGATAAGGACTCTCTAAAAACATGGAAAATGGGGTCCCCCACTTCCTAAAAATGTGGAGTGTTTGTATAATGTGGGGTTTAACTTCCTAAAAGTGGGATCGTTGGGAGACTTGTTGATCAAGCAAATCAGCTTATAAATAGGGACCTACAGGCAAGAAAAAGAGATCTCTCGATCAACACACAACACAACTACATTTAGCTATTCCAATCTCCTCAGACCCCCTATCCGGTCTCGTCAAACCGCCCTACTCTCATGTTATCCTCATAGCATGAAGTAACCTATCCTTTTGTTGCTTCCTGTCGCAACAATACATGGAGATCCCCTTACTCCTCCTGGACAAGGCTAAAAAGATACACCCTACTTTGACCACGGCTAGGTATGATCTTGCTTACTCCTTCAACCAAGGCTAAGGGCAGTCACTATGTGCACCCCGGAACCAGTAATTGTCAAGGCGGCCCCCGATCTCTTCTCTCTATACTCTGATCACAGCTATAGGGAAACAGGTAGCAGGTACTGAGATATTATTGGCTTTCTTCTTACCTTTTATTTATTCTCATCACTATCTATCCTTCAAATGGCCGTCACTCCATACAATACTCAGTTTCTGCAGATTCTTTATCAAATGGCTACCACCAACGTGAGCGTCTTCCATGTTGCCATAAAATTGGGGAAAAACCTTGGAGGACAAACCCCAATCCTCTTAGCAATCGCCGAATCAGAAGTCTCCATATCTACAGGTAGTTAGGTCGTATTTGAACTGCAACCCGTCCGGTTCCTGCGTGCGATCGATGCCGGGGTCAAAAGTTTCTAACTGTGAGACATGGCGAAAAACTAATCCAGTGACTTTCCAGTCATCACACAGGATTCATAAAAAATGGGAGAGTCGCCACCATTCTTTTTAGGTGTGAATGGATACCAAAAATCATCAAAACAAGCACAAAGGGCAAATCTAGAGTAAAAATAACTCTACTTGAAAATAAAATCCAGAGATGGATAAGGAGATTAGATTATGAACAGGGGAAGGTGTTAGGCACCCCCATTCACCCACACAAGGTGGTTGCCAAGTGTTGTTCATGTTCAAAATAAAGAATGTTTGCTAAAATAATTAAAAAAGCTTGAAAAAGATTAAACACATGTATAATCCCTTCACATGAGAAGTCCAATGAAACTTAGACTTTCTTTTATGGAAGTATCACTTCTGAGACATCACCATTAAAATGGAAATCCAAGCAAAACTTGAACACAAACAAGTTAAGACAAATCCGGAAAATTCGATAAAAGATGGAGCCATTTGACCCTAAATCGTTCAAGTCAAATTAAAATTGAATCAAACTAAATCCATTTAAAAGATTATGATAAATAGAAGACTCATGAAAATTTTCAATTAAATTCGGTTAAAATTCTAAGAGTTATGCTCATTTGAAATCTACTATTGGAAATTGTTAAAAGTAACAAGTAGGCACCTTTGGAAATTCATTTTGGGAGATTGGATCCATACAAATCCATGAAATTTTGCATGAATGAAGTATGTAGTGTCATCTTTCAAATGAAATAGGCCTCACATCAAACTCCATTGGGATGTGTCTTGTGTGACCTCACGAACATGCCCAGAGGATCACAGATCAGCACAGAATTGTGCAATAGGGCAGTCCTGAGTAAATCAGTCACATAAGACACAAATGAAATCAAAAATTTGTGAAACCAATTGGATTTGAAAGTAGACTCACAAAGGAAAACACAGAAACCAAATCACTCTAATCGGACTTAAATTGAGCAGATGGTGCTCATTCAAAGTGACAGGTTCAGCAATTTGGCCTGAACTGACTTGTCAACTTCGATTGAATGGTGTCAAAAATCCGCTCCATAAAAATTAATGAAATTTTACAGACAAGAACTAGACAGCCATCCCTTTCACATGTCTTTGGAATCACTCCAAAATTCATCCGGATGATGAAGTTATGAGTGTCAGAAGTTATAGTGCAGATGCTGTCCAGTTTTGCCATTTTTAAGTAAAATCAATCTAAAACAGTGATCAAGTGTGTGTGTAATTCCTGCAATCCAAATCAAAATTATTTGAAAAAGTATTGAAATACCTCTAAGAAGAAGTAGGGCACAAGTTTGGCTCACCATTCTGTAGACACCCAAATTGCACAGTCAAAATGATCAATAATCATCAAAAATCATTATCTCCTTGGAAGCCAGCACAGAATTTGAGAAAATGAATTTTTTACTTGTATCCGGTAACTCAGGCCGGATACAAGTACCTTGCTTCATATCCGATGGAACATGCCGGATACAAGCAGGATTTAGTGTATCCGGCATCATATGCTGGATACATTAAGGCCCTTGTGTATCCGACCTGATATACCGGATACATAAGTTTTGCTCAAAATTAGGGTTTTCCGAGAGATTTCACTTTTTACCATCATGTCCCTCATTAAATGAGGGGAAATCTCGGAAACAGCCTTAGGGTTAAGGTTGGTGGGCTCTAGACATTATTTTGTTTCTACCATCATGCAAACCCTAACCCTAACCTTTGCCTATAAATAGGAGGCTCCTCCTTAAGCAAATGGCCAATAAGTTGGAGATCCAAGAGCTCCGAATGAAGAAGAGAACCGCTGCCGGATTGCTTCCAGAACCCCAGGTAAGCCTTAAACCTCTTCTTTATTTTCTGTATTTTATATTCTAGATCTAGATCTCTTCTTCTACCTTTCTGTAGAATAAGGCCTTCTATGTGTGTGAAAACCCTTCCCTGGCTCAAAGTATCTCAAGACTTCCCCTAACCGTAAAACGTGAAGGCGGGATCTAGGAGAAACGAGACTGGGGATTGACCCTAGTGCCAGAACCTTATCTTGCATAAGCCTTTTGAATCTGTGAAGCCCGTTCCATATTCAAAGTACCCCAAGATTATCTTGAAAAACCGTGTTTAACGGGGAGATAGAACTAAGGAAAACGATCATGGAACGGAACCCTGGGTTGTTTTAGAACCTTATTTTGATGAATATGGATGCACGCTATATGTTGTTATATTGTTCTTGAATGATTTTTCACACTTGCACATACATAGCATGATTTTGGCGGGATAGGCTCACATTTGGGGATTTATTACATTCGTTGTGATAAATCTAAAATAAATGGCTTCAATCAATTCTGGAATGTCTTTAAATGATTTTTAAAGGATTTTTAAAGGATTTTTATTCATCTTGCACGAATTGCACACACTTTGTCACAGTTTTGAATTGTTTTTCTCCAAAAAAGGCTTAACTTGACAGCAACTGTACCCTAACTTCGGACACTCATAACTTCATCATCCGGATGAATTTTGGATTGATTCTAGAACCATGGGAAAGGTAAGGCTATCTAATTTATGCCTACCAAATTTCATTAATTTCTATGGAGCAGATTTTTGACACCATTCTGCTGAAGTTGAGAGGTCATTTCAGGTCAAACTGTTGAACCTATCACTTCGAATGGGCGTCATCTGCTTGTTTTAAATCCGATTCAAGTGATTTTTGTTTTTGGTAACTCCTTTATGAGTCTATTTTTTAATCCAGTTGGTTTTATAATTTTTTGATTTAAATTGTGTCGTGGGTAGCAGATTTACTCAAAACTGCTCAACAATACTTTTCTGGGTTAATCTGTGATCCTCGAGGCCTGTTCGGGAAGTCACCCAACGCACATCCGAATGAGTTTTTGTATGAGGCTAGTTTCATTTGAAATATGGCCATACAGACTTCATTCACACCAAATTTCATGGATTTTTATGGAGCCGATTTTTCTAGGTGATTTTCCAAACTTGCCTACTTGTCACTTTTAATTTTCTCCAACAGCCACTTTAAAAGAGACATAACTCTTAGAATTTCAACTGGATTTAATTGAAATTTTGAATGAGACTATTATTTACCCTAATATTTCAAATGGATTTGGTTTGGTTCAATTTAAAATTGGATTTGAATGATTTCAAGACAAATGGTTCTTGCTTTTACCAAATTTTCCGGATTTGCCTCAACTTGGTTTTGTGCAACTTTTTCTTTGATTTTCATCTTTTTTGTGATATTCCAGAAATGATATTGACATAAAAGAGGATCTGGAATTCATTTGGATTTTCATGTGAAGATATCATACATTTGTCCTTTTTCAAGGTTTTAATATTTTTAGCAAGCTTTCTTATTTCTTAGCATGAACAACACTTGGCAACCACCTTGTGTGGGTGAATGGGGGTGCCTAACACCTTCCCCCGTTCATAATCTAATCCCCTTACCCATCTCTGGATTTGATTTTCAAGTAGGGTTATTTTTACTTTAGAATTTGTCTTTTAACTCTTTTTGCTTGTTTTTAATCTTTTGGTGTCCATTCACACCTCTAAACCTTGAATGGTGGCGACTCCCACATTTTTAAGTCAAGCCCGTGTGTTGACGGAGGGATGATCACCTTGGTGATTTTTCCCATTTCTCACACATTCTCTTCGATTGGAGAGAATATGCCAAAAACCCTAAAATGGAGCAAAAATGCCCAGATCCAAGAGGTTAGACCCTGAGGTCTTCAATACTCAAAGATAACTTGCTTGAAATCATTTTGAAAATCATTAAGAAATGTCCCAGAAATACTTGGGGCAATTTATTTCAGATCTATCACAATGAATACGATAGATCCGAAATACAAGCCGATTCCGACAAAACAAGTGTTATGTGTGCAAGTGTAAAAATTGCCTCATCACATCATGACATATAGCATTCAAAGCATATCAATAAAATAGGGGTTCCAGAACTAGGGTTCCATTCCATTCTCGTTTCCCCTAGTTCTTTCTCCCCGTTTTTACGGTTTCGAGATATTCTTGGAGTACTTTGAGTATGAAATCGGTTTTCACACAACAATAGGCCATTCAAGAGGGTTCTATGACTAAGGATCAATTCCCAGTCTCATTTCCCCTAGATCCCCCTCACGTTTTACAACTAGGGGGAGTCTCGAGATACTTTGAGTAGGAAAAGGGGTTTCAAACACAAAAAGTAAGCCATTATTCTACGGAAATGTAGAAGAAAGATCTAACCCTAGAATGTAAAACAGAAAAATAAAGAAGTTCCAGGCTTACCTGGGTTTCTGGGAGCAATGCGGTAGCGGTTCCCTTCTTCACTTGGAGCTCTTCAATCTCCAACTTCTTGCTCTAAAATTCTTGGCCATTTGCTTGATGAGAAACCTCCTATTTATAAGCAAAGGCTAGGGTTAGGGAGAACCCTAATGGTAGACACAAGGGTGTGTTTAGAATCCCCACACTTAACCCTAAGGCTATTTCCGAGATTTCCACTTCTTAAACAAAGGATAAGATGGTAAAAAGTAAAAACTTTCAGAAAACCCTAATTTTGAGCAAAATCCTTGTATCCGACAACTCAGGTCGGATATAAGGGAACATATTTATATCCGACATATGTTGTCGGATACAATACTACTTGCTTGTATTCGACAATTTCTGTCGGATATAAAAACTCTTTCTTGTATCTGATGACTTGTCTCGGATACAATAAAGAACATTTCATTCTGAATTTTGGTGTTGGTTACAAAATATAAAATGAATTCATCATTTTCCTAATGAAATTTGGGGTGTCTACACTAACTCATTGCATCGGCATAGATACTAGCACGCCCATGCACTCATGCATCTCCGAGTCGAGCCAGAGATGATGGGAACAGTTTGTAATAAATGGAACCCACCCAATGAAACATGGAATACCCTCTCTTTGGTTATAGAAATACAAAAATATAATTTGAGCCTGGCCACTTAATTAAGTTAAAGAATACAAAGAAACAATGATTTTATTTATTTATTTTTTTTTTGGTGGATAATCCAATACATTATTATATTTGAAATATCGTGTTTATTAAATTTTTAAATATTTGCATTATCTCAAAACATTAATAAAAAGCTCCTACTTTTAATGTTTATAGGTAATATAAGTTTTAGTATGGAATCTCTTTTTGTAGCTCCAAAAAAAAAATTAGAAATAAAAATCGTAACGCCCCGGATCCAGGTTTATTTAAAAACATAAACCCAAATCTAATTTGTTAGGGAAAATGGCCCAAACAACTAATCCAGACTTAAACAATTTCATTTATTATATCAAAGTGCGAAAATAAAAGACATCTTTCAAAAAGCGCGGAATTAAACCACCAAAATAATCTATTAATATTTCATCTATAAAGTCTAAAAAGGGTTAATCTAAATAAACTAAGTAACATGCACCAATGTTGTGTAATTAAGATACCAATAATTCTTTAATTAACAACAAAATCCTTAAATGAAATAACTAAATTCAATCCCTCAAAATAAACTAATCATCTCTCAATGTCCTCCTGGACCTACTTCAGAATGAAATAGTCTTCTTCCTGGTAATCACAGTAATCCCTTGGAGTCTCTACCCTAGCAACGTCCTCTCCAGGAATATCTGAAAACAAAACCGATAAAACAATAATGTGGGGAAACAACATCTCAGTAAGCAATCATGTAAATAGTTGACCACAATAAAATATGCAACGCTTAATCAAGATAATCACAATAAGATTCAGAACAACAATGAAATACGATTGTCTACCTCATGGGACTCATGAAATAGAATACCAGAAAAAGAAAGTAGACATGTGCCAGTATGCTACCTAACCGAATTATGATGAACTAGCCGCCCTGCAATCTGGCTATTCAATACCAACGGAAGAATCCAACCATGAGTTAGCATTTACGGCCCAACCTATCCAGGAGTGGTACCACCCTTGAGATGATGGAATGCTTCAGACACAGAATTCAAACCCCTCAAATAAGCATTTCACTTACTAGCTATTCTATGGATCCATATAACCACTAATCCCAATCAACAGTGAGAAAACAAACCAGGGAATGGACATACTTATCAATAACACCCACAATACAGAACCTTATCCGTATAACCAAATCCGCACTGCGGAAATAATAATTCAGGCACCTGCCTTGTTACAACAGTGACCCAAAAACCAAAACAGAATACACCAAGTTATATGTCAAAAACTCCAGGTTTTAACAGGCAAATATGTTTCGGATGTGTATCAACTCCGTCGATGCACAAAATACCTTCATATCACCCAAATACAGATGTATGAACTCACAAAATAAACTTTGGTTTAAAATAGAATCATTAGGAACAACTGTATCAAGTAAAAGTGTCTCTTGGGCAAAATCTACTCAAAATCTTTATAAAATTGAATTTTAAACATCCGCCAATGCAAACACTCCCCAAATACCTTAAATTTGATGGTACATAGGTTAAAGTTGGATAAAAACAATTCCGTAGTGAAAAACTAGGTTGAAAGACAAATTTCCAAAAATCTGTAGATAGGGCGCTCGAACGGCCTTACACAATAGGTCGTTTCAGAGTTGGTCGCTCGATAGATCACTCGAGCGACTGTTTGGGCGACAATTCATTCTAGAAAAATTGCTCTTGGGTTTTGACAACACACAATGAGCGCTCGAGCGACTACTCAAGGGGCCCGATATATTAAAAATCCGTAAGTTTACGAGATTCAATAAAAATTCTACAACTCAATATCCAATGCATCAAATCCATTCTAAATCATTCTAAAATACTTTATAAATATGTTAGAACAATTTCCAGCAAGAAAAACATCATAAATAACGAATACAACTCATCAAATCACTGAATAACCATGAATATCGAATAAACACGAATTATTTTTGTGCAAGATTTAAAAGGACTACTTACCTGGTTTTGGGGACTAAAACCTTCTCTAAAAGCTCTAAGATATCATCCCAAATACGTTCCAACAGATCTCAGAAAGCCTTGATCTCGTCTGATTCAAAAATCACTCTTTTAGAAACCCAACAACAAGTTTAAACTTCCCAAAACAGAGCTGATTTCTATCTTATCTCTTACCTGAGTTTCTATGCATGAAAATCTCCTTCTTCCTTCTCTAAGACGGCTCCAATAGGTTGTTTAGGGTTAGGTTTTGATCACAAGAAGAAACAAGAAAAATAAGAGGAATAATAGAAGTGGGCGTGCGGCTGCTTCTATTTTGTGTTTTGATCTTGCGTGAATAACCCATGCATGTTCTTAGGTTATTTAATTTATTTAAAGTCTTTTACCAATTTACCCCCCTCTTTAAACCATCTCAAATCAAACCGTTGAGCCTCAAACCAAACCAATCTTTGGGTCACCCCACTCTCTTTTGGGTTCGACCAACTCCCTTATTGGTTATCTTTTATTTTTAATTAGCTCTTACTAATTTAAACCACAGCAATAACTAACAATTATTTATATTGAAATTATATTTAGTCTAAAATCAGGAACTCACCTTATATAGGTTCTCCATTTTCCTCTGATTCACTTTGAACTCCTCCGAGTTGAACCAATATCTCAGCTCCTGCATATTATTAACCCGATTAGTTTATTTAATAATTAGTTTTATTTATTACTAAAATCTGAGATTTTACAAGAATTGCTTTATTTTGATTAAATAAGCTACATCTTTTGTTTGAAATTGACCTAATTTGAACTTATTTTTAGATTTAAAGAAATTTTATAAAGTTTGGTTTTGTGTGAGACTACGATATGCATCTTCAATTTTTTCATTTTGGAATTTAAAAATATTTTTATGGGAGAGAGGTTCAATCCGAACCTTTATATGGCGTTGGGTTTAGGCCTGAAATGATTACATTTTTCCCAGTGCCCAAAGTTATCACTTAATTTTTATTTGGGTTCCATTTACATGCATGTTTGAGTTCAAAGTTAAACTTCTTCAAGTTGGGTTACGGCTGAAGTCAATTTGTATAGCCCTAAAGCCCAGACAAGTTGGAATTAGGTTGAATCAAAGTTAGTTTAAGCCATCCCGTTACACCCGTCGGATCAATGCTAGTATATTTTCCTTTAATTTTCTCAAATTTCTCTCCTAAATAATAGACGGTTTACTTAACAAATATGAAAGATTTACCTTCCGAAAGAATCCTGAAATCTAAAAACTCTTTTTTTGAAATCTAAAAGCTATTTTTGCAAATAGAATTAGTAAATAATTCGATTAAATGTATGGGATGATCCTCCATAGATTTTTTAATATATATATATATATATAAACATTTTTTCAGTTTAGGCTATTTTTTGATTGTTTTTTCTATTCTAAACAATTTGAAAACTGTACTTACCAAACATAACAATTGAGTTTGGGTTGTCACAAAAAAGAGAAAAAAAACAAACTGTTTTGAAAGCGTATCCAAACGGGTAAAAAAAAAAAAAAAAGGAAAAGGCCAACCACTAAAAGGTTCTAAAATATTAGATACCAAATTTCATCCACACAATTTCCTGCTATAACTTTATTTTATCATAAATAATCACCAAATCATCACTTTGGAGTTTGACAGTGGGCTGTACCATCAACACTCAATATCACACATAAGTGTGGGGCCCAGCCAGTATATATTCAGTAAGCGTCACCCACACACTTATGTATCTCGGAGTACATGATACCAGCCACGTTCAAACGAGTAGTCCTTCTCATCTCTGCTTTATCCTTTACCTCACCATCCAATTGGGAATTTGGGACACCATCTCATTATCTAAATCGTTGGTCCCGCCACACCTACAATAATGCATAATCGTAGAAATTGCCACGTGAGCCCAACAAGTCGTCTTCATCTTCTTATCTTTATAGTTGAAATCAAGCAACAAAAGTAGGTGGGGTGGGACCGTCCATTACAATAGTATTTAAAAAAAAAAAAAATTTTCTAATCACATTACTTCTTGATTGCCCATTTTGGTGAAGTTATTTAGCGCCACATGTGAATTTTAAAAGTGGGACTGTGAATTATTATTTGTAGGCTTTGTCTTGTACAAGTGTGAGTACAAGAAGTCTTCTTCATCGTCTTCCATCGTCTTTTTATTGGTCTTTTTGAGTTTTTGGGAGTTGCCACAATCATAGGAAAATGAGCATCTAACCACATTGTTTTGGTTAATTATAGGGAAAATTATGAAAAATGTCAATTTCTTAAAAATATTTATAAAAAAAAGTCTATTAAGATGCCGAATTACGAAAAAGGACAACTTTCCATCGATAATTATAAAAAGGTCCATCGAAATTAAATTACAAAATCACTTTTCAAAAATAATTAAATTTGAAGATCCACTTTGTCCACATGTATTTTGTATATAATAAAATGACACTACTCTTTAATTATTTTTTGAAAATGACCCTTCAACTCTTCAAGTAATTATTTTTGAAAAGTGATGTTTTTCTGTAATTTGACATCTTAGTGGACTGTTTTTGAAATATTTTTAAGAAGTGATCCTTTTCATAATTTTTCCAATTAAAGCAATTCATAGATGTGAGATTCAAGTAGATTCTTTTTCAAGTTAGTTGCGTTATATTAACCTGCTGTTGATGTAAATATACATCACATGACTTAGGCTTTCTCTGAATTGCCTCCTCCTGTTATAAAAAGAAAAGAAACAAAAATGGTCAGCAATTTAAGGCTAAATTGCCTCAGCTTTCATGTGTGATGCCATTGTTAGTGGTTTTCATTTTTGTAAATGCTTTATGTGAGTCCCGCTTAAAAAAAACACCAAGGAAAAACCATTTGCAAATCTTGTTTGAATTATAAAGTGCTGTTGAAGTGGGATACTTCCATGTGTGAGCACAAGAATTACTGTAGATCTAATCTTGCTCAAGTGTGAGCACAAGAATTCTTCACTTTGTTTCTGTACTTTTTTTTTTATATTTTTAGTAGTTTGATGGGAACATAAAGTTAAGATAATATGGAAATGACAATCTAATCACATTATTTATATTGATTATAAGCAAATTAGGAGTTAGAGACTCAATTAGGCTTCTTTTATGCTCATTAAGTAACCGAATTAGCTAGCTTATTAATTTAATTAACTAAGACAGAACGTTAATTCCAGTTACAATAGAACTCATAAATTATAATCAAGTCGGAATCGAATTGGGTTGAGAGATGTTCATTTACGTCTTTCATTTTATGTTTTCTTGTAAAAGAATTTTAATGTTACTTGAGCAGAGATGTAGCGGAAAAATTGTGGATCCACATGATAGTTGAGGTGCCTTAAAAAACATAACCTGGTCATGAAATATCAATCAGATGGTCTATGTTCATTTAAATAGGTTGATGGGTTCGGTTTAGGTTAACCCAATTTCAGATGAGTTCAGGAAACCTAAACCCGAACTTAACCGGGCCAATTAATAAATTGGTCGACCCTGACCCAATTAATCGGATTGGATTCAGGCGGATTGGCTAACCGATTGGTTCAAATTCTATCATCTCTAGTTTTTTGGACAGGATTTGTAAATTTAACTATGGTTTAGGCTTAGTGAATAAATGTTTCTCTTGGCTTAATGAATAAATGTCTCTCTTTTATTTTTCATTCCCACTTTATAGATTTTCTTTAAAGAAAAAAAAAAAAAGAAGTAGCATTGCCAAAATGGTGGGGCCCACTAATATGATACTTTCGACTATTAACCGTGGCGAAATCGCTTTGTGTCACCCTACAATTGGCCCACCGGTCACCTCTTTAAATTGGAAATCCCATTGTCAAAATCGTTTTTTCTCTAGCGGGCCTTGCTCCAGTGTGAAGACAGGACTTTTCCAGCAACAAAGTGGGAGTGGGACCTTGCATTATTGTAGTATTTGCCTTGCTCAAGTGTGAACACAAGTCTTCTTCTTCATTATCTTCTTTATATATTGATATAAGAATCTAATTACATTATTTCTGTTAATTATATAAAATTTTGGGTGTCTGAGACTTAATTAGAATCTTTTTAGAGAATTTATATACATGCAGCGGAAGTTGTGGGGTGTTTGAAGTACAATCACTTGCAAATCAATTGAGAAGGAAGGAAAAAAAACAAAAGGGAAATTGTGTTATAATACCAACAAAAAAAAAAACAATAACTTTTTTTATTTGGTATTATTTTTTCAGATCATCCTATATATACATTGTTATATTGTAAATATTGTGTTTATTAATTTTTGAAATTATAACAAAAAAAAAAGCTCTTATTTTTAATGTTTATATTTTAAAAAAGATGAAAATTAGAATTAAAATTTGATTATTTTGATGAAATAGCCAAAAAAATTTTGTTCGAATTCGACTTCAATTAATTTAATACCTTTTATGTGTCGTGGCCTGATTTCAACCTATTCAACCCACTGCACCGCATTGGGAGAGTTCGGAGCTTCTCACATGGCAACCCGACCTAAAAAACAGAGCGGCAAGAGGAAATTAAAGTAGATATGTTGAAGGGTCAATATAAAAATAGAGATGGAAAGAGAAGGAAACTAATCTAATCATATTTTGATCAAGAAATTGAAGTTTAAAACAGGAAGCAAGTGCAAGCATGCACAAGAGCACAAGTGAGCCTTCAATCCTCTAGAGTTTCTCCTCTTCAAAATTTCCAGCCCTTCGTAATTAATGAGGTGTAGGCCTTTATTTACAAGCAACTAGAGGAATAGAATTGTTACCAAAAAAAAAAAAAAAAAACTAGAGGAATAGAACATTGTCAAAACAAAAAAAAAACTAGAGGAATAGAATTGTTCTAAGGGTAGGCTAAAAATAATATCTTGAAGCCTGCCAAATAGGATTAAAGGACGGAAAGTTGACTTTGTGCAAAGATATATTGATGTTGGGTCTTTTCATTTGTGATTTCGGATTCAAATGAATCACGGATCTTAAAGATCAAATTCACATGCTAAGAGCTCACAATTTTCATTAAAAAGATTGGGAAATTTAATTTTTAGTGGTACTTTATCAAACTATTTAAGATTTAGTAGGAAAAGTTTTGAATTTTAATTTTTAGTACACATTTATCAAAATAATTAATTTTTAGTGCCATTTCACTATTACAAATCAACTATTCCAAAAATGCCCTTAAGTCACTTATCCAAATGACTTGTACAAGTCACTTTATTGACTTGTACAAGTTACTTTTTGACTTGTACAAGTCATTTTATTACTTGTACAAGTCTAAAATGGCTTGTACAAGTCAATTTATTACTTGTACAAGTCTTGGAAGTAAATTGTATAAGGGTATTTTTGGAAGAATTTATACGTAACAGTGAAATGGCATTAAAAATTAATTATTTTGATAAATGTGTACTAAAAGTTAAAACTCAAAACTTTGCCTACTAAATCTTAAATAGTTTGATAAAGTACCACTAAAAATTAAATTTCCCAAAAAGATTTCTATTCTCAATGATTTATCCAAAATCGTGAGGTTATCTACTGATATAGTCTAAAGACCATGTGAGTTAGTAATAAGAAGCTTAAAAGGCTTTAATTTATTCTACTAATGCTTAACATAGAATTGAGAGAAAAGAGACCTCGAATTCTCTTCTTGTTTGGTGTGCCTTCCATATAACAAAGGGAGAGATTTACATTGAGAAAAGTAGGCTCTTTATTACTTATTGAATTTCAATGATTGAGGACGTAGAGATCTTGCTTCTCGTTGGACACCTTAAAGATGGAGTCTGAGCATTATTTTGTTGGCATTTTCTGATGTGTACGTAAAAAGCTACCTCGCTTATCGCTAGATCATAGCATTTTTCGTAACTTTATGACAAAAAATAAAAAATCTACAACTTTATGCTGTAATACTACTTTATATAACTAATTGAGTCCACACAATTTAGATAAAAATTCTACAAATTTATGCTATAATACTACTTTAGATCATAGGATTTTTCAAAAGTTAATGTCTAAATTCACGCACAACTTTTACCCATATTTATAGATCTCTAAAGACCAGAAAACAAGATAGAAACCTACTGTAATTAAGACTCCAACTTATAGTAAATAACTAAGAGTTAAAATCCAACCCTAAAACCTCTTGAAGACTCATAAAATAACTGAAATACCTAATACAACTTAAACAGGAATTTTACTTTTACTAAATAATTAACTAATCTATATTTTGAGTTTCACACGTCTTACATCAGGAAGCGATAATATGCTCATCATTAACTATGCATTTTATTTTATTGTTTTATTAAAATATTTGTCACGTTACTTAAGCTTCATTAGTTGTGATCAACCACTCCAACGTGTGGGACCGTCAATAACTGTATACTTTTGTCTTGCTCAAGTGTGAGCAGAATAAATCCCCCAATTCATCTTCTTTACAGCTTTTGATTTTTCCCTTTTGTAGTAGTGCTCAGAACATGAACTAAATTTATAATAATACAAGAACGAGAATCCAATCTTTACAGCTTTTGATTTTTCCCTTTTGTAGTAGTGCTCAGAACATGAACTAAAGTTATAATAATATAAAAACGAGAATCCAATCATGGTACTTTTTTGATTGCCCATTTGAATGGCTTTTAGCGCAAAGTCATTGCAACTTTATTTGTTAAAACATAAAATGGATTTTCAGGGTCGATATCAAAAGCAACTTTTTACCCTTTATTCAATTGAGGGGGCTTGGAATACATCTGTTGGTAAGACGTCCCTATCAATTTTTATTTTTCTTTTCCATTTGATCATTTTCTTAATTAATTAAATTTGGAAACTGAATGATTTTTTTTTTTTTTGGTAGTGTTGGAAACTGAATGATGTTAATTGACGTATCAACTACTGATTATTAATGTGGAAATCAAAATTGAAAAGCATGCCTCCTTTTTTATTAGCCTTTTTTTTTCCTTCTTGATATGGAAATCAAAAAAAGAACAACTAATTAGAGCCATAAACAAAACAAAGAAAAAGGACAAGGAGCATTACTATTCGCTTCCAAATGCATGAACTTCCTGTGGATACAGCCAAATTAGCTAGAGAATCTGTCCGCAGCACTATTCGCTTCCTATAGAAATGTGTTACTTAAGCTCGTTTTTAATTGTGCCCCTGATGCCATTGAACTAAAAGCAATTAAAATGTAAAGATGACGTGAACAATTAACATGATTCTTGTAATACCCTTGATGCTGGAGGCTATCTCATGGCATGCTTTAATTTGAAATTGGGCCCTCTTTTTCCCCTTTTTTGAATTAATCACACTAGGCAAGCTCATTAAACTTAACTTTACATAAGAAAACCGGGTAATGTTACCAGCATTTCCTTTTAATGGGTAAGCTCTGGTAGGTAACATATGCTGTCAGGTTCTCATCTGGATTCAAAAGTTTAGAAAATTAGGAATGTGTTTGGTTTCGGTGTGATTCCCTATGGTTAGGACTCGCCAAAGTCTTTTAGGGCCCGATTGGCTCGCAGAATCAGGGGTTGGAATTGGGGTAAGAATTGGAATTGGGTTCCCAATTCCAATTCTTTTGATTGGTTAAATATTTGGAATTTGGAATTGGAATTAAGGCCCAATTCCATAGAATTAGCTTATAGGCTATTGTTGAAGTTACCTAATTCCCTACTAAATCGAGAAGAATTGGGGATACAAGGTAGAGAATTAGAAGCATGATATATGCCCGACAAATAGAGCTAGCAAAATGCGACCCAACCCGACAAGAGTTAAACGGGTTTTGGTTGACCCGTTTAACCCCAACCCGCCAGTAATCGAGTCAACCCAATTCAATTATGACCCGGCAACCCGACGAGTAACCCAATTAAAAAAAAATCGACAAAGGTGTCCTGTCCCGACCTGATTAACCCCCAACCCGACCCAAACACGGTACAACCCGATCCAATTAACCCCCAACCCTATTTTAATCATATTTTTTGAAAATAAAAAATAATAATAAATGGGTTTGCGGGTTGAACCCGTTTATTGGCAGGTTGGGTTTGGGTTGGGGGGTTTTCCAACCCGCCTTAATTTAGTTTAACTTGAACCCGACCCAATTAACCCCCAACCCCGATTATGACCAGACCCAAACCGACCCTTTGCCAGCTCTACCGATAAAGAAACTACCAAATCTCATTCTCCTCTTCCTCGCTGGTGTTGCGAAGCTACCAAATCTCGTTCTCCTCTTCCTCGCTGGTGTTGCAGGGACTAGTACGTATCTTCTCCCTTCTTCTCTCCTCTCTCTCTCTCTCATCTCTCTATCTCTTTTGTTTCCTCTCTCCTATATTTCTCTCTATTCTGTTTCCACTTGCTTTGACCTATTGAGTTGTTCATAATCGTCTGGTCTTACATGGAAGACCTGATTAAGACAAAAATATTATTAAAACCCAATAGTGTTGTTTTGGTTTCTGTTGCAGAGAATGGATTATTGGAATTCATGTGTTATGATAATCAGTCATTTGTGTTATTATTAACATGAGAATGATATAAATCAATTCTTCATAAGTTCATCCAATCAGTGGAATTGGATTTTAAATCAATTCTTCATGGAATTGTAATTCCAAATTTCAATTCTCTTGCCATCCAATCACAATAATTTCAATTCTACCCAATTCTAATTCTTGATGAATTAGAATTGGAATTATAATTCTTAATTCCAATTCCAATTCCAATTCATTGAACCAATCGGGGCCTTAAGTGTGAACATGTGAACATTTCTTTTTCTTCTTCTCCTTCTTCCTCTGATCATGTTATTAGAGCTAGCTCAATTAATTAGTATCATGTTGGATATAAGTTACTCAATTGGACCTCAATTTGTTTTTTCAAAAGAAAATTTGTCCTGCTTTAGCGTCATGAATGCCTGGAATTTCGTTCTTCTTCCAATCACATTATTTAAGTCCAATTACCCGGAAACAAGTTCAATAGGTTAGTCAGTTGGACCTTACCCCTTTTTATTTATTTATTTATTTTTTGGTTTGTGTGGAAAGAAAAATTTTTGTGCTTTGGTGTGAACTCGTGAACTCTGTCTTCTTTAAAGCTTGTTTTTTAGGGTCAATTAATTTGAATCAAATCAAGTCGGATATATTAGCCAATTGGAGCTGGATGCATTCCTTTAGACTTCGCTTGTATAGGTTAAGTTATTATAATTGAAAGATAATTAAGCTTCAATATTAGAAGGTGCGGAGACTGCAAAATTACCGTAAACTTTTTGTCTTGTTCAAATTCGTGCAGAACAAGTCCTCAATTTATTCTTCTTCTAATCACGTTATCAAAGCCTAGTTACCTGGAATCAATTTGAGTAGATTACTCAATTGGACCTTACCGTTTTTTTTTTCATTCTTTGGGTGAAAAGAAAATTTTTCTTGTTTTAATGTGGACACGTGAATTCTTCCTCTTCAAATCTTGCTATTTGAGCTCAATTAATTGGAACCAATTTTTATGAGTTAGTCAATTGAACATTAAATTTTTTCTTTAAAAAAATAATATTGTTTTTTTTAGTGTGAAAACATGAATTCTGTTCTTATTCTAATAATTTTATTTTAAGTTCGATTAATTAGAACTATTTTTGTACAAAGAAAATCTATCTTGCTTTAGTGTGAACATTGAACCTGTTAATGATCCCTGTATCTTACATTCAGCCTTCTCATTGTTAACACTTAGGTTGGTAGGATATGATGTACCCATATAAATTACAAACTTCTCTGACTGCCCATTTTGATGCCATTCAGTCCCCCCATCTCAGCATCTAAAATTTTGGAGGGTATAGACAAGGGAAAAAAAACTCCCAGGTCACTTAAATAAACAAAATGGATGGAGGGCTGCCAAGGGATGTAAGTGTAGTTTTCCCTTTGATAGCTGTGGAAAGTTGAAGTAAATAAATAATAAAAAGGGAATAAGAACCTAATCACATTATTTCATTTAATTAAAAGCAAATTGAGGGTCTGAGATTCAATTAGTCACTTTTTAAGTTCATTAAGCTACCTAATCCCATTGAATTCAATGAAGCCGACACGTGAAGACAAGTTGGAAGAATAAGTAAATGACAACAAGCGAATTAATTATATTAAAGTTGGAGGGAGACATTCAATTATGTTGTTTACCCTTTCTTAATAGTTGATTTATCAGGTCACGTTACTTTGATTAAATATAAGCAAACTTGGGGTAAGGAAACGACAACATGCTCATTAGTTGTGCCTTTTATTTTATTGTTCTAATAAAATATTTGTCACATTACTTAAGCTTCATTTGTTTTATACAACCAATAAAAGGTTGGGACTGTGCTTTACTATAGACATTGCCTTTCTAACTATCGCTTAAGTTATAATAACGGGAAAGTAAGAATCTTTTCACGTTACTTGAGCTTCATTAGTTGTAATCAACCAATAACAGGGGATACCGTAAAATTACTGTGGACTTGTTTTTGACAATTGGACCCTTTTTTTTTCACTTTTACAAAACAAAATTTGTTTTGGTTTAGTGTGAAAACATGAACTCTGTCTTGCTTAGTGTGAACATTGGAGCTGTTTTGATCCTCTATATCTTAATCTTTATTTTTATCTTTTAATGAAACACTAACAGTGGATTTCCAGGGAGGAAATGAAACTCAATTTTCTCATTGTTTGAGGGCTTTTGGGGCAAGATGTCATTTACGCATTCTTTTGATATCTTTTAAATTTTGAAAAGTGATCCTGCGGTTTAATTTTTTTTTTCTTTTTATTTAAGCGACACTTTAGTGAAGAAAGAGATTTTTGATGGACAGATTAAAATAGAAGCCAAAAATTAAACCTTATTCATAATTTTACCTTCAAATATCTCAGGCAAACAAAATCAACCACGTGGGGTGGGACCGGACATTATTGCACAATTTGCTCAACTAAAGTGTGAGCCCAATAAATCGTGTTCTTCATCGTCCTGTTACAGAAAGAAAAGAAACAAAAATAGTCAGCAATTTAAGGCTAAATTGCCTCAGCTTTCTTGTGGGATGCCACCCTTAGTTACGATAATATGGAAATGATAAGCAAATTAAGAGTTAGAGACTCAATTAGGCTTCTTTTATGCTCATTAAGTAACCGAAGCTAGCTTATAAATTTAATTAATTAAGCCAGAACGTTAATTCCAGTTACAATAAAACTCATAAATTATAATCAAGTCGGAATCGAATTGGGTTGAGAGATGTTCATTTACGTCTTTTCATTTTATGTTTTCTTGTAAAAGAATTTTAATGTTACCTGAGCATAGATGTAGCGGAAAAATTGTGGATCCAAATGATAATTGAGGCGGCTTAAAAAAATAACCTGGTCATGAAATTTGAATTAGATGGTCTATGGTCATTTAAATAGGTTGATGGATTCGGTTTAGGTTAACCCAATTTCAGATGAGTTAGGGAAACCTAAACCCGAACTTAACCGAACCTAAACCCAATTTGTAAATTTAATTATGGTTTAGGCTTAGTGAATAAATGTTTCCCTTTGCTTAGTGAATAAATGTCTCTCTTTTATTTTTCATTCCCACTTTATAGATTTTTCTTTAATGAAAAAAAAAATGAGGAAGTAGCATTGCCAAAATGGTGGCGCCCACTAATATGATACTTTTGACTATTAACAGTAGCGAGATCGCTTTGAACATCCTTCTCTGCTTTGTGTCACCCTACAATTGGTCCACCAGTCACCTCTTAAAAGTGGAAATCCCATTGTCAAAATCGTTTTTTCTCTATCTTCTTTAATTATATCTTTTTGGTTGTAGTTTAACCAGAAAATTAAAATAAAAAATTAAAACTAGATGAGATCGGGCCTTGCTCTAGTGTGAACACAAGAATTTTCCAACAACAAATTGGGGGTGGGACCTTACATTATTGTAGACTTTGCCTTGCTCAAGTGTGAACACAAGTCTTCTTCTTCATTATCTTCTTTATATCTTGATATAAGAATCTAATTACATTATTTCTGTTAATTATATAAAATTTTGGGTGCCTTAGACTTAATTAGAATCTTTTTAGAGAATTTATATACAAGCAGCTGAAGTTGTGGGGTGTTTGAAGTACAATCACTTGCAAATCAATTGAGAAGGAAGAAAAAAAAAACAAAAGGGAAATTGGAGTATAGAAATGGGTGAGAACTGTGAATAATACCAAAAAAAAAACAATAACCTTTATTATTTGGTATTATTTTTTCCGATCATCCTATACATTGTTATATTGTAAATATTGAGTTTATTAATTTTTGAAATTATAACAAAAAAAAAAAGAAGATATATTATTAAAAAAGATGAAAATTAGAAATAAAATTTGATTATTTTGATGAAATAGCCAAAAAAATTTTGTTCGAATTCGACTTCAATTAATTTAACACCTTTTATGTGTCGTGGCCTGATTTCAACCTATTCAACCCACTGTACCGCATTGGGAGAGTTCAGAGCTTTTCACATGGCAACCCGACCTAAAAAACAAAGTGGCAAGAGGAAATTAAAATAGATATGTTGAAGGGTCAATATAAAAATAGAGATGGAAAGAGAAGGAAACTAATCTAATCATATTTTGATCAAGAAATTGAAGTTTAAAACAGGAAGCAAGTGCAAGCATGCACAAGAGCACAAGTGAGCCTTCAATCTTCTAGAGTTCCTCCTCTTCAAAATTTCCAGCCCTTTGTAATTAATGAGGTGTAGGCCTTTATTTACAAGCAACTAGAGGAATAGAACATTGTCAAAAAAAAAAAAAAAAAAAACCAGAGGAATAGAATTGTTCCAAGGGTAGGCTAAAGTAAAAATCTTTTTTTCTCTGTCTTCTTTAATTATATCTTTTTGGTTGTAATCAACTAGTACAATTACATAAGATCGGACCGTACAGATCTGGCCTTGCTCAGGTGTGAGGACAAGAATTTTCCAGCAACAAAGTGGGGTGGGACCTTGCATTATTGTAGACTTTGCCTTGCTCAAGTGTGAACAGAAGTCTTCTTCTTCATCATCTTCTTTATATCTTAATATAAGAATCTAATTACATTATATCTATCTGAGACTTAATTAGAATCTTCTTAGAGAACTTATATATAAGCAGCTGAATTTGTGGGGTGTTTGAAGTACAATCGCTTACAAATCAATTGAGGAAAGAAAAAAAAAGGGAAATTGGAATACAGAAATGGCTGAGAACTCTGTGGCCTTTGTCCTCAAGAATCTCCTTCCATGGCTTGTGAATGAAATCAATTTGTCAGGAGAAGTTCATAGAGAGGTTCAATACATGAAGGAAGAGTTGGAGCGAATGCGGAGCTTCTTACAATCGGCAGATGCAACAGATGATGTCAACGAACACACAAAGACTTGTATTATGCAGATGAGAAACGTTGCTTACGACACAGAAGATGTTCTTGAAGAATTTATGCTTTGTCTTGCACAAGATCATGGCGACGGGTGCTTGGGTCTTTTTTGTAAGATGGTTGGGTGCATTAAAAACTTTAAAGCACGCTACGAGATAGCTTCCAGCATCAAGGGTCTTAATAGAAGAATCGAAGGCATTTCCAGGGGATTCCAAAATAACTCTTTCATTAGCCTTGATCAAGGCTCATCGAGTTCAGTTGCAGCAAAGCCAACATGGCGTGATCCTCGAGGAGATGCTCTTCTGCTTGAGGAGACCGAACTCGTGGGCTTTGAAAAGCCCATGAAAACACTGATTTCATTGATATTGGAGGATGAATCTGAACGCGGAGCAATTGCGGTGGCAGGCATGGGTGGGTTGGGCAAAACCACCCTTGTCAAGAAGGTCTATGATAACCAGAAAGTGAACGGAAACTTTCATTGCCATGCTTGGATCACTGTCTCACAGTCATTTGAAGTCAAGAAGCTCCTAAAAGACATGATTCAACAACTCTTTGATGAAAGCAACAAACAAGTTCCTCAGCAATTTGATACCATGACCGAGGACAAGCTCAAGGAGACAATTAATCAATTTTTGCAGCAAAAGAGATACTTGATAGTTTTCGATGATATCTGGAGCACAGAGGCATGGGACTCTTTCAAATACTTTCTTCCCAATAGCAATTGCAGGAGTCGGATCGTGGTGACCACACGTTTTAGCAACATAGCTTCTTGTTGCAAAACTTCTTATGGTTTTGGCCATGTGTATCCTATGCAGTCCTTGGATTCAAAAATGTCTTGGACTTTATTCTGCAAGAAGGCATTTCGGAAAGATACTTGTCCTCCACACTTGGAGGACCTCTCTCGAAAAATTTTGAAGAGGTGTGAGGGGTTGCCACTGGCGATTGTGGCTATTGGAGGCCTAATGGCCACAAAGGACAATACCAGGGCAGGTGACTGGGAGATGGTTTATCGAAGCCTTGCTTCTGAAAAAAGTGAGAACATCGAAAGCATGCAGAGAGTACTGTTGCTTAGCTACTATCACTTGCCGCACTATCTCAAACCTTGTTACCTTTATCTTGGCATATTTCCTGAGGACTATATGATTGAGTCAATAAATTTGATTCGCTTATGGGTCGCTGAAGGGTTTATTGAAGAACAAGAAGGAAGGACCTTGGAAGAGGTCGGAGAGAGCCATCTCAATGATCTCTCGAATAGAAGCCTAATTCAGATTGCAACAATAACTCTTGATGGAAGGATCAGAAGAGTTCGAGTCCATGATCTCATGCGTGAAATCATTCTTTCAAAGTCCAAAGACCAAAACTTTGGAATTGTAATTGATGAAATGAGGACTAGTAACCCTGAGAGGATCCGACATTTATCAATCCACAATAATTGTGGCAACATACCATCAACAAGGAGCTTGTCAGGCCTTCAATCTTTGACCCTCATGAAGGAAAGTGCACTCTCCAACTATGAATTCATTGGTGGTTTGACGCTATTAAAAGTGTTAGATTTAAGGGGTGCGTCTTTGAAAGAGTTCCCCAATGAATTCACAAATTTATTCCATTTAAGGTATCTGTGTTTGAGGGGAACTGAGATAAGCATGCTTCCCAACTCTATTAAGAGGCTTGAGAACCTAGAAACCTTGGATCTTAAATATGCCAATGTATCTGAGTTGCCTATGGGGATCTTCAAGCTCCAAAAGTTGCGCCATCTTTTGGTTTATTCCTATGTAGGTTACCTAACTTTTGAATCCATCAAAGGATTTAAGGTAGGAAGCGAAATAGGAAGGCTGACAGCCCTGCAAAAGCTTTGTTATATGGTTCCAAACAACCGTTGTGATAACGGTGATGTGATAAAAGAGCTAGGAAGGTTGAATCAATTAACGAAATTGGGCATTCAAAAGATGAGAAAGGAAGATGGAGGTGATCTATGCCGCTCTATTGAAATGATGACCAACCTACGTACTCTACGCATAACTTCAATAGAGGAAACAGAGGCTCTTGATCTACAATGTCTCTCTTCACCTCCTCCATTACTTCAAAAGTTGTACCTGATAGGGTGGTTAGAAAAGTTACCACATTGGATCTCCTCACTTCGTAACTTGACCAAAATAGCATTAAGGTGGAGTAAGTTAAGGGATGATCCGCTTGAAGTCCTCGGAGCTTTGCCTAATCTGCTAAATCTTCATTTACTTCAGGCTTACGATGGAGAGTTACTGTGTTTTAATCCAAGTGGGTTTCAAAGACTAAAGCACTTAAGGCTTGATGAATTAGATGGGTTAAAGGATGTAACAGTCGAAGAGGGTTCAATGCCTCTCCTTGAAGATCTAAAAGTTTGTCATTGTGGATTGTTGGAGAAGGTGCCATTTGGCATCGAACACCTGCGCAATCTCAAGGAGCTTTCGTTTTTTGGCATGCCAGATGAATTCAAAGCAAGGCTACGCCCAGATGAAGGTGAAGACCACTCGAAAATTTCTCACATCCCAAATGTCTATTTTTGATATCGGTGGGGTGGAGCTTTGCATTCCCTTAGACAGGCTATGACATTTAAAGAACCTTTTTTCCGTATTTTGGGGCGGCGGACTAGGGATGAGCAACGGGCCGTGCCGGCCCGAGCACGGCACGGCCCGGCACGCCTGTGGCGTGCCTGGGCTGGCCCGGGCACGCCACGGGCCTGGCACGGCACGGCCCGCCCACTGGGGCGTGCCGTGCCGGGCCTAGGGCCCTGGGGGCACGGCCCGCCAGGGCACGCGGCACGCGTGCTGGCCCGGGCCCGCGCACGGCGCGGGCTGCGCGTGCCTAAACGGGCTGGCCCGCGCGCCCAGACGGGCTGGCCCGCGTGCGGGCCCGCTGGGCACGCTCCAATGGCAGGCCCACGTGCCAGCAAGCCCAATTTAAGCGCGTGCCTAAACGGGCTGGCCCGCGTGCGGGCCCGCTGGGCACGCTCCAATGGCAGGCCCACGTGCCAGCAAGCCCAATTAATTTAAATAGCCCAAAAATTGTTAATAACAAGACTTGAACCTTGTCCAATAGGTTGAAAACCTATCTCTTTAACCACCAGGACAGATTGATTTCTTGCAACAATAATATCATAATTAAAATATTTTACCTAAAAATTAAGGATTTCCATGATTGTTGAAACTCTTATATAATCATTTAAAGCTAAGAAAATAACTAAGTATAAATAAGCCGAAAAAACTGTTATAAAATCTCTAATTAAATATATTTGTTAAATCCATGGTTTTTAATTAGACTACTGTAAGTCTTTAATTGGTGTAATTTATATTTTTTTTTTGAGCAAAATCTATCTAAATATGTGTAAAACAATTTTGTGAATAATAAAAATATTTTTCAGAATTTTTTAATGATTTTTTTGGATTTTTTGGTGATTTTTTTGAATTTTTTCTTTATTTTTAAAAAAAAATCAAGTTTAGGACCTGGCCCGCCAGGCCCGGCGGGCTAGGCCCGGCACGGCACGCCTGCTGGGGCGTGCCGTGCCGGGCTGGGGTTTTAGGCAAATGGGCCTGGCGTGCCGCGGCCCGCCAGGCCCGCGGCACGTCAGGCCCGCGGCACGGCTGGCCCGCGGCCCGCCCGAGCACGCCTGAGGCGTGCCGGGCCGGCCCGCCGCGCATGCCTACGGCGGACGAACCAAGAAATTAAAGAAGCGTCAAATAACTAGAGGTGAGTGGCTTACTAGAATTACAATAAACATTTTATCTTATCGATTATTTCGTTTCCCATTGAAGTGCTTAGTTTTTTTGGGCATTATTTTACGTTTCTATTTATACCGAAATAGAAATTCAAAATTTTTCTTTGCAACTACATACCCTGAATTTAACTTACATGACAATACAAAGTTCCAATTCTACAAGACCAGCCACCTAAAACCCTGATTTTTGTTTTGAACTATTATTATGTCATGCATTTTCATTAAAATCACTAAATTGTTGCCCAACTCCAAAGTAAAATAGTAATCCTCTGAGAAAATTTTCTCCCAAAACAGGAAGGAAATGATAGAGCATGTTCTCAAAAATTGTAAATGGGAGTAATTATATGATGAAAATTTCTTGCTTGCATCCGTTGTTTATATTAATTAAATTGCTTAAAGGTTCTAATTACTTTGGATGCTTTTTTGGTGCTAGAGGTAGCTCGGGTGCAGCTGGTACTGCTAGCTTATGCAGGCATTCAAAGTGAGCAATTCATTAATGGCTTCAGCTTGGCAACTGTAATGTTATAGAGCAGTCTCATCAACAGAGCCAGATCTTTAGTCCAGAAGATTCCCACAGCGAAGACATCACATGTAATCATGAGGCAAACTTTGTTCTTAATAATTTTTTTTTATGTTTTTGGCATTCTGTTCATCTCGTGTTGTCAAAGCCAATACTTTTTTTATTACGTTTGTGGCTGTGCTATTGCTCTCACTCCATGTTTATAGGTCTGTTTAGTTTCATTTGCCTGTTTACTGTGATCAAAAATTAATTTCATCTCCTTGTGCTCATTTTGGTTAAATATTGTTACTTTCTCGTCAAATTACATTAAGCTACATGTGATTAGCACTACAAAAAAGGACACTTTTAGCGGCGGTAAGATACCGCCGCTAAAACAACAATTACCGCCGCTAAAAACATTTCCGGCGGTAACTGGTCTTGCCGTAAAAGATGCCGTCACTAAAGCTTTTAGCGGCGGTAAAAAACTTACCGCCGCTATTGCTCAATCATTACCGGCGGTAACGTTACCGCCGCTATTTCACAGGCATTACCGGCGGTATCTTACCGCCTCTATTGGTATCACTCATTACCGGCGGTAAGTTACCGCCGCTATTGCCCATTCATTACCGGCGGTGGATTACCGCCGCTATTGTTATCACTCATTACCGGCGGTATTTCCGGCTTTTAGCGGCGGTATTTCCAGCCGCTAAAACTCATTTTAAAAAATAAAAAAAATGAGATCATGTTTTAGCGGCGGTATTTTCCCGCCGCTAAAAATCATATTAAAAAATAAAAAAAAATTTGCTGCTGTCCTTCAGCAACATAACCGAGAGAGATGGAGAGGGAGAGAAAGAGAGATAGAGATAGAGAGAGAGAGAGATGGAGAGGGAGAGAGAGAGAGAGAGAGAGAGAGAGAGAGAGAGAGAGAGAGAGAGAGAGAGAGAGAGAGAGAAAGAGAGAGAGAGAAGTAGAGAGGGAGAGAAAGAGAGAGAGAGAGAAGTAGAGATGGAGAGATAGAGAGAGAGAGAGAGAGAAAAGTAGAGATGGAGAGAAAGAGAGATAAAGAGAGAGAGAGAAGTTGGAGAGAAAGAAAGAAAACATACCTTGAAGAAAAGAAGAGATTCGGCGGGTTTTTATAGAGTCGAGTTTTAGCGGCGGCACATAGATTACCGCCGCTAAACCTTCCATTTTCCGCGCCCACGAGTTGAATTCAATTTGAAAATCGCGCTTAAACTTTTAGCGGCGGTAATTACCGCCCCTAAATGTACATTCAAAATTGAAACGCGGGAAAAGTCCCGCTTGTATAATTAGAAATGGTCTTTTAGCGGCGGTAACTTGCTTACCGCCGCTAAAAGTAATTTATGGTTTTTTAATAAATGTCTTTTAGCGGCGGTAAAGATATTACCGCCTCTGAAAACTGGCTTTTAGGGGCGGTAATTGACTTACCGCCCCTAAAAATTGAGTTTTAGCGGCGGTAGATACCGCCTCTAAAGGTCCAACATTAGTAGCCGTCGAGCCTTTTTAAAAAAATGAAAAAAGTCCTTTACCGGCGGTTTTAAAACTTGCACATTATTTCATTGGAGTCCCTAAAATGGACTTTTAGGGGCGGTAATTGATTTACCGCCCCTAAAAATTGAGTTTTAGCGGCGGTAGATACCGCCTCTAAAGATCCAACATTAGTAGCAGTCGAGCCTTTTTAAAAAATGAAAAGGGAAATTTACACGTACACCCCCTGAGGTTTGGGAAAGTGTCACGGACACCCCCTGTGGTTTAAAAGTGATCACTTACTACCCCAGTCGTTTTGAAAAGCGTCGCCTACACCCCCTACCGTTACTTTGCACACTAACGCCGTTTCGTTTTTTTTCAAAATGGCAGAAATGCCCCTCTTTTCGTTCTTTCTCCGTGATTGAAGATGACTCCACCAAAAAAAAACCCTAATCTCTGATCTCTCCCTCGTACCAGTAGCACTTCCTTCGTACCTAATACCTCAGATCACTCTCACTTCAATCCCATAATACCTGCTCAGCTCCGATGCAAGATTTCCCCCTTCAAGCTTCTGATGAACACACTGTCCAGCGAAGCACCTGTCTTCACTGCGGAGGAAGATGATGTTTACTCCGAATTCTTCAGGATTTCCGAGCTCTTCCGGTCTGCTTTCGCCAGAAAGATGCAGGAGTTTCGGGGGGATGTGGCGGTTTTAGATCCGAACGCGCTTGCTATTGTTCTTCAGCGGGAGGTTGTTCCTCCGGTGGAGACTGGGGTTTCCTCTCTCGTTAGAGGCGCATCATCTTCCTCCACAGTGAAAGAGGAAGGGCAAACAATCGAAGCACGAGAAGCTCTTTCCCCTTGTTAGTGAAACAAAGAGCTGAAAACGCCTATTTCATAATACCCTTCAGAATTCGACCCTTTTTGGGAATGCAACGAGGAGCAACTCCAGCTCGTGCTGTCGCACAACGTCCGCTGTTGGTAGCTGTGGAATTTCTGAATGTTGGAAAGCTCCGCCGATTTGGGGTGGTGGGGACAGTTTGATTCACTCGAGCCATGGATTGAAGACGATCAAATTGAAGACGAGGAAGACATAGCACCGACTAGTAATCTTAATCTCTAAAGAGCAACGATCAAATTGAAGACGAGGAAGATCTCTCTGTCACAACCATTTTAAGGACTTCTCAAAACAAAGGGATTGAAGAAACCTAAATCTTGGGTTCCAAAGAAAAATTATTGATTTTAGGAAACTGCTTGGAAGTTGCTTAATCATTTACAATCTCTTAATTAGAGAAAGGGAGAGATTTCATCTACCGGCTTTGTATCCCAAAAGAAAATCGCACAAATCAGAGAAAGGGAGAGATTTTATCTACCGGCTTTGTATCCCATTTCACACAGATATTAATGTTGTACTTGATTTTTTTTGGTAATGTAATGTTGTACTTGATTACTTTGTAGTGTTTGAATGGAGGTAATTACTGCTACTGTGTAAGCTCTTTGTCAATCCTTGAATCGTGACTCAATGAAACGCAGAGAAGCCATCTTGACAAATCTGTTTTGTAGTCTACGGTCTTCGGCATAGATAAGGAGAAAAGTGTAGTTCGTCGGGTAAGAGACAGAGCAAGGAATCCAACAGCAACGTCCAAGCGATGGTTTTGATGGAGTAAATCTGCTGCTGATCTCTCTCTTGCCGAGGGAGAAAGAGACGTGTTGTTCTTGGATCTTCCTCCTCATGATGCAATTGAAATCCCTGAATTTCACAGTCGTTTTAATGATGCTGGGTCTGGCACTTTTGATGCTCTTATTCTCTGATTCCTCGAGTTCCCATCTCTTTCTTCTTCGGTTCCAATCCTTAGTGATCCCAATAGTGATCGTAAGATGGAAATTAAAGGAACTCCAGATCCTTTCAGGGACTTGGTGAGTGCTTTTAGGTGGGTTGTGCTCAGTTCAAGGAGAAGACCGGCTTCATTGCCTGCGGCGAAGAGGAGAACGAAGAGGGGCATTTCTGCCATTTTGAAAAAAAACCAAACAGCGTTAGTGTGCAAAGTAACGGTAGGGGGTGTAGGCGACGCTTTTCAAAATGACTGGGGTAGTAAGTGATCACTTTTGAACCACAGGGGGTGTCCGTGACACTTTCCCAAACCTCAGGGGGTGTACGTGTAAATTTCCCAAATGAAAAAAGTCCTTTACCGGCGGTTTAACCGCCGGTAAAGAAGTGAAAACAGGGTTTTACCGGCGGTTGTGAAAACCGCCGATAAAACTTGCACATTATTTCACCGGGACAAATTTTTTTACGACGGTAATCGCTTTAGAGCCCCTAAAATGGACTTTTAGGGGCGGTAAAGATATTACCGCCGCTAAAACGTCTCTTCTGGGGCGGTAAAGACACTACCGCCTCTGAAAACTCGCTTTTAGGGGCGGTAATTGGCTTACCGCCGCTAAAAGGGTCTTTTCGGGGCGGCAGGGCATATACCGCCGCTAATATATGGCTTTTAGGGGCGGTAATGAGCTTATCGTCGCTAAAAGTGTTATTACCGGCGGCCTACTACCGCCGAAAATAACGCTTTTTTTGGCGGGACCTTCCCGCCAACTTGTTACCGGCGGTAGATATGTTACCGCCGGTAAAACGTACTATAGCGGCGGTACCTACCGCCGCTAAAGGCTATTTCGCGCTGAAAAAATGCGCGCCATAAAATTTCCGCGCGAAAAAAATGGTAAAAGAATTTTTAGGGGCGGAAAGTGCTTTTACCGCCGGTAATAGTGCCTTTAGAGGCGGGAATTAGGTTACCGCCGCTAAAAGGTGCCGCTAATTCTCTTCATTTTTGTAGTGTAGCCAACACCATGACCATTGATCAGGGACCTCACTGAGTGTTCAGAGCTTCTCATATGGCAACCCGGCCCCAGAAACAGAGTAGCAAGAGGAAATTAAAAGAGATGTGTTGAGGGGTTTATAAAAATAGAGATAGAAATAGAATCAAATTAATGTAATCATGAAATTTAAGTTTAAAACATGCTAAAAATTGATCTCAAACAAAGTTTCTAATAAAGGGCACCCATCCAACGAAACATGGAACAATAATTTTGTTATTAAATTTTTTTAGGGATAATCGTATACATAGTTATACCACCCCACCGCCCCACCCCCCACCACCTCCTCCCTCCCTCTTCCTTTCTTCCTTTTTATAAAAACAATTGAAAACCAAAAACATTCAATTGATTTTTGCGTTAGACATGTTTATAGTAATTGATATTTGAATATTTGTAGTTAGTTAACATGTTGAATATTGATAACACAAGGGAGCAGGCTTTTACCGGAGGTAAATTACTTACCTTCAGTAAAAGCCACACGGGACACATAAAATGGTGGTATTTTTCCTGCCTACCTAGAATAATGGCAGGATTTATTCTCGCCGTCAAACAAAGATTTAGTAACGTTCAACCGTACCGGTAATAAAAATCAATTAATATTTTTCTTTCTGAAAGAGTCAGGGAAATCCCGCAAAAAATTCCTTTTTGTTTTTGTTTTTTGCCTTTTTTTTTTTTTTGGTAAGCAGATAACATGAGTAACAATAAAAATATAAATGCAATTATGGTAGCTTCCTCCCTAATTATCTCTAGAATCTTACTAAGATATGGGCTGTCATCAAACACCATGTCACCATTTTCATAAACACTACTAGCTAGTCTATCCACTAACCTATTTTCCTATCAATAAACATTAGAGATTACAACATCATCAAAGTCCTTACCCAACATCGTTTTAATCTCCTAAGTAATTACATAAATTTTCCATGGGATCTTCTATTGTCCTTTGATCCCTTGTAGTGTTCCTCAATTAAAAGTGATTAGGGGAATGCATGTGCTATGCGCTGGTAATAGGCTAATAGCATAGGTCAAGGGATCAATTCCCACCCTCATCAAAAGTGTGGGTGAGTGCCGGTTGTGTGCGTTCCCCTAATCCCAAACCTGATTCCTACCAAAAAAAAAGACTAGTGGAATGCACAAAAGAAAGAAACAAAGAGGCTGTGGGCAATTAGTTATGAAATGTGGCGCTGACAGAGAGCAAAATTAAAAGCAATTAGAAGGCTTTTTGGGAAGCAAATGTCAGCGAAAAAAAAGGCTAGGTTAGCTTTATAATAGTAATAGATTTATATCCTCTAGCCCTGCATAAATCTAAACCCATTCTCAACGACCAAGCTTCTGCCATGATTATATTGTCTTTCATAACATGTTTTGAATGTGACTCTTTGATTCATCAAATCCATGACGAAGAAAAACGGTAGTTCACATGTATATTCACAGAAAAAGTGGGGTTTTGAGCATAAAATTGCCAAATCATGGCCCCTTTGAACTATTTTTTTGGGCCCTTGGGCGCCCGAGTTGGGCCACGCCCTAGCTTTTCTGTCGCCTAAATGCGCGCCTAGTCCTCTTATATCACACCGACCCTTCCATGGATCCGCACGAGTCTTTGTGGGTCTCGTAGATTCGTATAGAGCCCGCCACAGGTTTTAATGCCTTTTATTAATTTTCTAAATTATAAAAAAAAAAAAAAGTAAAGTAATGTGGGTGTAGCAAATGGCTTGCATGTCATTACCAAAAAAAAATGGCTTGCATGAGCCTGTGGCCCGTGCGAGGGGAAACAGTGGGCTCTCTATGGTTTGATTATAAGCGGGTCTGACGGGTCATACATGGACCCTTGAAACCCGGAACCCATCCACTATAACTTTTCTCTTCATCTATTACCATTATAAAACCAACCCATGGTCTTGTAGCTTACATTCACTTCCTAAAACGTCCTCAAATTCTTTTTAATATTACTCTAACTATTTGAGGTTGTTATTGCCACGTGTCATAACTTTGTGGGTCTCTGGCACTTGGTCTGTTACCCTCACATGTCATAACTAATTTCTTTAATTCTTTTGCTACGCATATAACGCGTGAATTCCCCTAATTTTTAATAAGCAAACTCAAAACCAACTTTTGAGATTTATATCAATCCGAAAGATTGCAAGACCCATCATCACTTGACAGAGAAGACTCAACTCTCATCTCACCATATTTCTTAGCACTGCAAAGACTGCAACGAAGATCAGTGCTTTGGTTTCTTGTCCACGGTAGGTGAACAGGAAACCACTTACGGTCCAGCAAGATTTTTAATGTTGAATTGTCCATTGATGATCTGATGTTCGTTTGTAATTGTTGGCGTTATGTACATTTTGGCCGTGCTTTCTTCTTCTCTAAAAAACGATGGTTGGAAACCCCTCAACAGATGAACAAGAAAGTCATGCTGAACAAAAATGGCTGATCGTTTCCTAAATTGGAAAAATTTTCCCAATCTCAATGAGAATCACTTAGTCATGTTGAGCGAGAATCATTGACGGAGCTGGAAATGAAGATTTTGCATGTGTTTCTGTTAGTTGCTCGCGTGCCAATTACGTTTTGAATTTTTTGCAACGTCTCTACAATGGGTGCTACAATCGTAGCACCCATTGTAGCATTATCTTCGTAACATAAGATATGGACTCAAATCAATCATTATTGACTAAAATATTCTAAGTCTAAGTGTCTAACCATTAGTTTTCAACTCATTGATTAAAATATTCTTTGATGTTTGCCCATATATAAGCAATAGTTTGCTTCATGTTTGACTGTTTTGTATTTTCTACTGCCTGACCATACCCTTATCCCCGTCTTTCTGACTCTTTTGACTAGAATGTAGACCGTAGTGGATATGACGCCTTATGTTACACATTCATTAATGGACCCCTGCATGAAATTATGGATGGCAATGGTGCAACTGGGTTAAATGTCTTAGTGCTGACAATGGGTTGAATACAGTATGGATGTAATATAATTCAAATCTGAACCGAAAATAAAAATCTGATATCCGAATTCGATCCGAAATCCAACGGATCTTTTATACGTGAATCCGAATTCAAAACCGAATTTATATACTGTATCCGAATTCGAAATTCGAATGAATAAATAACCAAAATCCGAATTCAATCCGATTTGAACTTAAAACTTAAAAGTCAAGTTTAACCATTAAAGCAAGACATGAGTAAGGATGGTCCAACCATGGTTTATGTAATGTTTACTAATAGTTTAATGAAAAGTATATGTTGATTTTGGTTCGGATCCTATTTGGATAAATTCAAATTCGGATCCGAATTTGGTCATATCCAAAATCCGATATCCGTATTCGAACCACAGATCTATATTTCATATCCAAGTTCGGAATTTTCGGATTAAATTCGGATATATATCCGACCCATTACCAGCCCTAGTCTTACCCACCCCGTCCTTCAATGGTTAGGGCTTTTTTATTGCATAAAATGGGTTATGGGCGGGTTTAGCTAAACCCATCCCGAACCAGACCTTAACCCATTAGAGTATTATGTTTGATATATATATAACTATTAGTTTATATACTCCATTTAAAAATTCATATTTTTATATTTTATAATAAGGTTGGGTCAACCTTGACTTGCCCCATTACCAACTCGATAGGGGCTGATTAGGGTTTTGCCGAAACCGGATTTGTTACCATCCCTAATGATATTACATATTTACTCTCTTGAGCCTTTTGTTAAACATCAAAAATTGTTTTCAATCACCATGAATCTAGTAGGGCAGAAACTACTTGGCAATTTAAAGTTTTAAACTGATTGAGACGTAATTTCAACAATCTTTTCATCTCGTTCCGATTCCTCGTTCCATCTCGTTCCGACATGCGTCCGTTCTCAAGATCAACCTGATTTCTTTGATGTTGACGCTGTTAACGTCCAATATCTCACAAGCCCGGAAATAACTCTATTGGCTATTTTCGTTTAAAAGTTACTTGCTCTCCTCTGTTCCTGTTTTGTTTTCTTTCAGAGTTTTAACACCTCCCAAATTCATCTCTGATCTCCAACATACTCACCCAAGAATTCCACTTCAAGACTTGTTCTGGTTTCTGATTTCTAGTAAACAAGGAAGCACAAATCAACCACTGAACATTGGACCGAAAGGTAATCCTATCATCTAGGGAATTAATAGAGAAAGAGATAGGAAGGCATTTGCAAAAAATTCACAATCACACGCTCTCTCTTGCTAGAGGTATGGTCTTGTTGCTAGCTAGCCCATAATGGAAACCTGCTGTTTGAAACTCATTGCTCGTTTCTAGTTGGTCCATCAGTTGCTATATATTGATCCACAATCACATCCTTTGTGATATCATTGCTTTGCATCTTGATTTCTTCGTATACAATATCCATCAGTTTTTCCTCCTAGCGATTCTGTTAGTTCTGTAGAAACTAGAATATCTTTCATCATGTCAATTTATTTGCTTGACATCTCTTTAATTTCTTCATCCCTATCGGTCGTCCTAATGTTTTAGATGTCCTTAAATCATGAAATGACATTTAGGTTTACTATCTATGTACTTAATAATTCTCTCTTAATTATTTGATGGTTTCATTTGACTTTCATGTGATCTAATGCTTACCCATCTAATAGTGTTTTGGATCTGGGTTCAAATTGTAGGGACAATAAGTTTGACCTAGATCTTGATGACATAGTGCTAATGGAGGCAATCTGGCTCTCTATTAAGGTACTGCTCTAAAATAATATCAATTTAGCATTTATTCTTTGGAAAATGTAGCAAATTTTTTAAGCACTGCAACATCAGAATATATGGAACTCGAATTACAATTTATGCAAGTTTTGAACTTTGCTTTTTTCAATATATGTTGGTATTTTTTTTGCAGCAGGTGGACTTTGATGTGGTGAAATATTTATAGTTACTAGGATTTGGTTCAGGATTTGAAAAAAGAAGAAGAAGAGGTGTCTCAAGAAAAAAGTAACACATTTTTGGTTGTATTGAGTCTTGCATCCAGCAATGTATTGTTACATTCATCAGATATACAACATAAATAAATAAATTAAATGGTATAATCAATATGGATTGAGAGAAGTGTGATTGAAATGTCTCATTAACCAACAGACACCCATAGTGGGATTAGGAAGGCATGCTTTGGAATTTATACACAAGGCCTTAGGATATGGACTGGAAAAGTGGCAAAAAGTTGACTCTGTATCTTATAGCAGATTATTGCCCATAGAAGGCTTGAAACTCTGATTAGCTGTGAGACATGGGAAAAAATCAATCTACATGATTTCCTCACTCATCACACGGGATTATATTAAACAAAGAGTCGCCACCATTCAATTTAGGTGTGAATGGACACCAAAATATTAAATAAGCACAAAAGGCAATTTTAGGGTAAAAATAACCCTCCTAAAAAAAAACAACCAGAGATGGGTAAGGGGATTAGGTTATGAACAGGGGAAGGTGTTAGGCACCCCTATTCATCCACACAAGGTGGTTGCCAGGTATTGTTCATGTTTAAAATAAAGGAAAAAGCTTGCTATAAAAAATCACATAAAAATCACAAAAAGAAGACAATTGTATGGTTTTTTCATATGAATAGTCTGATTGATCCAGAACTATCAAACATGATCATACCATTCCTAGGGTTTCATGATCAAAACAAAATTGAGATGAAATCAAATAAAATCAATTTAAAGTGAAAAATCCAAAAATCTGGTTTCAAGTCAAAATTCTAGAAATCTAGAAAAATATGATTTTTATAAAATATTTCAAAATTGAACTTGAATAGTCCAGGACATAGATAAAGCCCAAATTTCACATTAAATCTGAAAATCAAAACCAAAAATACCCACATTGATGAAGAACACCAAAAGGGGAGAATTTAGACCGTAGGGTCTTATCTCAATAATGAAAAACGATTTAAAAATCACATTATGAAACCCTAGAATTTATTTTCAGGCTTCTGGATTCAGATCTACCATATTGATCATGATAGATCCAAGATCCTAGCCTAAAATCACAAAAATCACGAAAACAGTGCTGTAGGTGCAAAAGTGGTGAAAATCCAAATTTTGGCAAAAATAGGGGATCTCATGCTATAAACATCATGGATTCATGTTATTCATTCAGATATATCATAAAAAGCATTAAAACATTATCAGGATATTCAAAACAACCACATCTCACAGATTAGAGCACATGGGGGTCGACCCTACGGATCCACCTGTTCTCTTTTCCCCTAGTTCTCTCTTCACGTTTTACGGCTAGAGAGACTCTTGAGGTACTTAGAGATAGGTTTGGTTACACAAACACAATCACAGGCTTTATTCTATGAAAAAAAGGAAAAAAAACAGATATGGGGTTCTATTCTAGGGATCCACCTGTTCCCCTTTCCCCTAGTTCTCTCTTCACGTTTTACGGCTAGAGAGACCCTTGAGGTACTTGGAGACAAGTTTAGGGATACAAAAACAGATATGGCCTTATTCTACAGCAATAGAGATGATCCTATTACATCTAGAATTGAAGACAAAAAATAAAAAGGATAGGGGACTTACCTGGATTGAGCAGGCAAAGCAGCAGGGGTTCCTCTTCTTCTCTTGGAGCTTCTTAGAATTCCTTGACTTCAAAATTTCGTGGCCTTTTGCTTGAGGAAAGGCCCTTTATTTATAGGCAAACCCAGGGGTATGGTTGGTCCAAGGTTTGGCAAGATAGAGTTTCAGTTTGAGTTAAACACAAGATCATGCCCATCCTTTATCCACAAAGATATTTCGCACGAATAAAATAAATAATTTGCTCATTTAAAGGGATATTGGACCAAGGATAAGGCTCAGAAATCGAGATAAGATCAGAACTCGCACGAGTCTAGAGTGCCCGTAAATGATTTACGGTCCCACGATGTCCGTATATGTATTACGGGCGCTGCGTGCCCGTATTCAAAATTCGGGCACGCTTAGCCCGTAGATACAATACGGTCCAGGCTCAAATTATCCATTTTCATACATTTTTGGCCTGTTTTAAATCCCAATTAATATTTTCAATTATTTTCTCATTTTTAGTGCAATTTGGGGTGTCTACATTAGCTGAATGACATCCAAATATTTTGGATTTCTATGCCAATCAATTATTGCAATATTTTTTTCTCTTTTCTTTTTTTTTTCTTTTATCTTTTTATTTTTCGATAATGAAAAAGTACATATCAGGTGGTATGCTTTGATAGGCACATTACAATAGGATTTATCTAAGCATGCCAATTGATATGTTTTGATTGATGGCATATCATACTAAGCAGAGGAATAAAGAGGAAAGAAAAAACAAAAAACAAAAAAGAAAAAACAGAAAAACAAAATCAAAATAAAAAAGAGAGAGAGAAAAAGAAGAATAAAGAGGAAAGTGGCTGGTACATATAGCAGCAGAAAAGAAAAGCTGACGTCTATTAAGAAACGGCTGGATAGCGTCTGAAACTATAAGAGAAAAAAAAAACTTAAGCCTGCAACATCTACAACACACTTTAGATTACTAGACGAATGTTAAAAAAACTCAAGAGGTAGGGTTCCACACATTTTGTAACTAGCATAACCAATCAAAAGCGTATTAATTACATCATGTTGTAGCCATGATTTTGGTGCATCACGAGATGATCCATTTCTTTAACAAGAAGAAAAAATCTTCTAAACAATCGAGGAAGAGGTGTCACCAAAAGGGTTTATATGCCCTGAAGTTGGACTATTCTAAAGCTTATGATAAAGTCAGCTGGTCTTTTTTAAGAGCTGTTCTTTTAGCAAATGGCTTCAATGAGCATAATACCAATCTCATCATGACCTGTGCGTGTTCCACCTCTTTTAGCATGTTATTTAATGGTAACCCTGTTGGTAACATCAAAGCTTCTAGGGGATTACGGCAGGGTGACCCTGTCTCTCCTTATCTATTCATTTTGTGCCAGCAGGTACTCAGTTTAGCCATCACTCAAGCGGAAGTTGACAACCAATTTAAAGGCATTCAGATTAAAAGGGGATGCCCCTCAATATCACACTTAATGTTTGCAGACGATGTGATCATCTACGGGTACTCCTCTGCCCAAGAAGCCCACTGTTTAGCAAGACTGCTGCATAGGTATTGTATCGAGTCAGTGCAAGAGATTAATTTTCAGAAATCAGCTATTCAATTCAGTAAGAACACTCCAAGATAGCAGCGCATTCAGGTCAGGCAATTATTTAATGTTTCTACTGCTGGTAAGTTTGATAAATACCTTGGCCTTCCAATTTTAAGAAAAAAAACCAACTACCAAGGATTGTAAAGACCTGGTGGCAAAGGTGGCTAATTGGTTAGCAAGCTGGAAATCTGGTCTGATATCCCAAATGGGACGTGCGACACTTATCCAATCTATTTTATCTGCAATGCCTAATCATTATATGCAGTGCTATATGCTTCCACAGGGAGTCCTTGATAAGCTTGACCAGATGATCAAGGGGTTTTTCTGGCAACAAAGTCCACATAAGAAAGCGATGGGTGCGATTTGTTGGGAGAAAATTACACTCCCATGGCGAAATGGAGGACTAAATCTCAAGAGAGCTAGTTGTATGAATAAAGCCTTGCTATTGAAGGAGGCCTGGCAACTCCACACAAATCAACCTAGTTTATGGTCATGATTAATGTGTAACCTGTACTTTTCAGGATCTACTTTTCTTGAGGCTAAAGCTTCGGCATCCCATTCATGGGGTTGGAGGCAGTTGCAGGGGCTGAAAGAATTCATTAAACAAGGATGTAAGTGGTTGATTGCCAAGGGCGAATCTGTTAGTTTGTTCTATCATCAATGGCTGAGTTGTGGAGAAATGCTACCTAGACCATCAGAAGACCAACATAAATCGGATATAAACAGGGTCAATTAGGGGTGCTAAATGGGCCGGAATGCTGCGGCATGTGCGGCTCGTTTAGCTAATACTCGCAGCCTGGCATGGCACGCCCCAGCCGGCGAGCCGTACCGAGCCCGTCAGGCCCAACAGCGGCCCGCCAGGCTAGGGGTATTAAAAAATAATTTTTTTTAAAAAAAATCAAGAAAAATCTAAAAAATAATAAAAAATCGCAAAAAAATTCTGAAAAATATTTTTATTATTCACAAAATTGTCTTACATATATTGGGATAAATTTTGCTGAAAAATATAAATTAATTAATTATCACAAGTACAAGTAAAGCCGGCAAAAAGTGAACCGAACTGACGGGTCAACCAGATTAACCCGATTATAAACGGGTTGGGTTGACCCGTTTATTAATTGGGTTGGGTGCGGGTTGGTGTTTTCTCAACCCACCAATAATCGGGTCAACCCGATTATAAACCGGTAACCCGGTGGGTTACCCGATTAAGCTGCTATTTGAGCATCTTGCGCATTATCAAAGCCGCTGCTGTTCCAAAAGGGCTTTTGGAGGAGTGCTAATTCCCGAGTGATATAGAGCTCCTGGAGCCATTAGAGAGGAGGAATAGCAGAGTTGGATGGAGACGACGCCAGTGGAGTCACAGTCAGAGCAGGAGCCGCGACCGGTGGCTTCGTGACCGGAGAAGGTGCCGAAGCCGGCGGAGGAGAGGCCTTCGGTGGCGTTAGCTTTGTTTTCAAAGGATCATGCATCCAGCATGAGCATTCTCCGCCAGAGGTTACCATTAGAGGCCGCATTCAACTGTTGTTATTCGTTACTCGTAAGTCGTGAGAGCCTTTGTGAAGATTTTGAGTTTTGAAAGCAAAGTTTAATTTATTGTTCCGATTCATGGCATCCCATTTTCATTTCTTCGCCATTACCAAAAAAATCTTAATTTCTTCTCTTCTGATCCCGAAGCATTTGGAAAGGTAAGTTTGATTTACTCTCATCCTGAAACCCTATTTTTGTCAATTTCTTTGGATCATCTGTTATTAATATTTTCGGCTTCTTCTGGATCATCCCCAAATCGTAATAGATAGATCTGCTAAACTAAAATGGGTAGGTTACAAGAATTTATGAATATTTGGCTTGAAGATTTTTGGCTTTGAAGTTATTTTTGAAGATGACGGTCCTATGATTTAACGGTTTTAGTTTGTTTCCCGTGGATCTCATTTGAGGGAATTTTTCTTACTGTTCTTTCTTCCGATTGTTCAAATGATTTTGATACATCGAATGGCTTCAACGGTGTTTTGCAATTTAAAAAATTTGATGTGCTTGATTTTGGGGATTTGTTTTACTGTTCTTGAACGCTTTGCTTCCTCTCCCTCTCTTAAGTCTCACGCAGGAGAAAAAAAAAAAAAGATAATCGGGTTGGCGGGTTGAACCCGATTAGTGGTGGGTTGGGTTCGGTTTGGGGTTTTCCCAACCCGCCACTAATCGGGTTCAACCCGACCCAACCCGATTATATCTCAACCCGATTATGACCCGCCCGAACCCGACCCATTGCCACCTCTAAGTACAAGTACAACTTTGCAAATAATACTACATCACTATAGTATGAGTACATCCCAATTAGGTTGGCACCCACTCATCTATCTTTCATTTACAATTTAAAAGAAAAAAAAAAGAGAAAGTAAAGTTCATACACTTTGATTAGAAAAAATATAATAAAACTTAGACTAATCTGGATGAATAAATTCATCAAGATTCAAATCATCGAAGTCTCTAGCCAGTTGATCATCTTCATATTCCTGATCTCTCAGTTCCACCCTTAACCAATCTGTAAGACAGACACATACTTGCACCATCTCTAGTGTTAATCTGCTCCTGTAGTCATCCACAGTTCGTCCACTTGCGCTAAAAGCTTATTCCGATACAACTGTGGACATCGGAACAGTTAGTAGATCACGTGCCATGGCGGCAAGCACAGGATAACTAACCTAATTTTTCTTCTACCATGTCAAAATGTTAAAAGAATTATGCTCTTCCATAGTATTGAAAAGTATTGTGGGGCTTTCTAAATAAATCCTTAACTCAGATGATCCCCCACTACCAGATGCTGGTTGTTTTCCTCTTCTTCTCTCACTTAAAAAATTCCAAGGGGAATTATCTGGTAGTGCTTCTTCGATCTGAGTCTGACCTTGTCTGCTACAACTAGTATCATATTCACAAAAAAATCTTTCTAATAGGGTTCTTATTTTACATATATCTATTTGAAAAGAAGAATTCATATTCTCATTTATTCCACCTATTAAGTTTTCCACTCCTAATTTAATCCTAGGGTCCATTGTAGTAGCTAAACAATATAAATTAAGTATATCTTGCCAATATTTTAAAATTTTAGCTTCCATTGCAGGGCAAATATCCTTAGCAACGGGCATGTTTCTATATTGTTTAAAGCAAATACTTATTTGATATAAACAATTTAAAATACCCAGGGATGTTGGGTAATAAACCACTAATAAATATCTTGTTGCATCATAAAAAACTTTTAAAAAATCTCTTAAAATTTTTGCTATTTTCCAATCAAGTTCTATTAGTTCACTTTGAGGCACTTTTGTTTTATAAAATAGTGTAAGTTCTTGTTTTAATTCTAGCATTAATCCGGTTTTCATTTTTTTGTATAATTTTATAGCATCCTTTCTTAAAGTGTGGTGTGAGAAGGATTTAAATTGTGGTGCTAGATATTTGATTATTAGACTATTAAATCTGTTAGATTCTATTAATCTAAAGGGTAATTCTTCTTGTATTATCCATTTTACTATTTCAAGCCTAGTTTCTTCTTGATTAAAAACAAAATTACCAAAATTAACACTACTGCTGGAAATTTGGGCTTGCTTAGGGTTTATTTGGCCATGTTTTGGAAGGCATTTCTACAAATGCCGTTGCAAGTGGCCTGTACCACTTTTTCCTTTACAACAAAAAGTTTTTTTTTTTTTTTGGCAGTGGTTACAAACTGCCCTCTCTTCACTCCCTATATTTTCAATTCAATTGTAAAATTGAGCCAAACACCGAAGGTTCTACTCGTCTTAGTGCTCCTAGCTAGTAGGGAAGATGATCCCATCTCTTAGGAAGGCAACTGAGTTTCTTGATCTTGGATAGGAGGGTCACCATATGGGGATTGGGTCACATCATCAGAAAAGTTGGGTCAAAATAGGGTCTAAGAAATTCTCTTTTCTCAGTGTTAAAGAACATAGGATGCCTAGTGTCCACTATCAAATTTTGGAAAAAAATTTCTTAATAAATAATATTATAATAAATTTTTTGTGATACACTAATTTATAAGAAAGGTAGAAGAAGAGACTTACTTATATATATATATAATATTTATACTAATTTTAAAATCGAAAAATTAAATAGAAGAATACCTCTTTAGAATGAAACTTGAATTTTGTAGTTGAAGCCTTCAACCTCCAGAGTCCAATTTCTCACTTCTAATGCTTGAACAATTTAAGCAAAGCAACTATTTCTTGATAGGCTAGAGAGACTATAGAAGAAGAGAATAAGAGATTGTATAAGAGGTGTGGTTTGGAGTGGGAAAGGGTAAGCCTATTTATAGAAAACTAAAAGTGGATTTTTACCACCTCTACCCTCCAATATGACTGTTATTTGGCAGTTGGAAGGATAGAAAAGGTCTTCTAATAGACAATTACAACCATACCCCCCCCCCCCCCCAATATGGCTGTTATATAGCTGTTGGGGGGTGGGGGTGGTGTAAAAGGGGCAAAAAAAGTGGTTAAAAACCACTTTTTTGGAGGGAATAACGGCTAGTTCTCGACGGGCCGGCCTGCTTGCCATAGCCCTTCGGGCCGCGTGCCCTAGCGGGCAGTGCCTAAACGGGTCGAGGCCCAGGCACCCCCGGCCCAGCATGGCCCAATAAGCAAGCCTAAGGTAAGTCAACTAATAGATAATTCCTTAAATTCTTGGAACTCTAACTTTATCTTTTCCCTTTGGCCACCTGTAAGCACCTCATTTTTGCGCTCCCAGAAAAACCAAAAATGCAAACCCTGGACAGAAAGTCTAACCCTAAGGGGTGAAAAGTTCACTTTTTGATCAAGTGAAGATTGGCCACCTCGCTTTATGCCATTAGATAGAGAATCTCGACATGGTTCCAACGCAACTGAGTTTGCAAGAATCGGGGTCCGGATGAAGGTTCGGCGGGCGGTCAAACTTAAGGAAAAGCCAAGAGTTGACTTTTCCTCGAATTCCGTGCCAAGTACCTAGCTTTATACCATTGGATAGACAATCTCGACACGGTTCCAACGCAACTGGGTTTGCAGGAATCGGGGTTCGGATGAAGGTTCTGCGGGCGGTCAAACTTGAGCAGAGCCAAAAGTTGACTTTCTGCTAAAATCTGATCCAGAGGCCTACCCCTAGGTCATTGGATAGAGAATCTCGACACGGTTCCAACGCAACTGGGTTTGCAGGAATCGGGGTTCGGATGAAGGCTCTGCGGGCGGTCAAACCTGAGCAGAGCCAAAAGTTGACTTTCTGCTAAAATCCGATCCAGAGGCCTACCCCTAGGTCATTGGATAGAGAATCTCGACACGATCCCAACGCAACTGAGTTTGCAGGAATCGGGGTCCGAATGAAGGTTTTGCGGGCGGTCAAACTTGAGCAGAGCCAAAAGTTGACTTTCTGCTAAAATCCGATCCGGAGGTCTACGCCTAGGTCATTGGATAGAGAATCTCGACACGGTTCCAACTCAACTGAGTTTGCAGGAATTGGGGTCCGGATGAAGGTTCTGCGGGCGGTCAAACTTGAGCAGAACCAAAAGTTGACTTTCTGCTAAAATCCGATCCAGAGGCCTACCCCTAGGTCATTGGGTAGAGAATCTCGACACGGTTCCAACGCAACTGGGTTTGTAGGAATCGGGGTTCGGATGAAGGTTCTGCGGGCGGTCAAACTTGAGTAGAGCCAAAAGTTGACTTTCTGCTAAAATCCGATCCGGAGGCCTACGCCTAGGTCATGGGATAGAGAATCTCGACACGGTTCCAACGCAACTGAGTTTGCAGGAATCGGGGTCCGGATGAAGGTTCTGCGAGCGGTCAAACTTGAGCAGAGCCAAAAGTTGACTTTCTGCTAAAATCCGATCCGGAGGCCTAACCCTAGGTCATTGGGTAGAGAATCTCGACACGGTTCAAACGCAACTGAGTTTGCAGGAATCGGGGTCCGGATGAAGGTTCTGCGGGCGGTCAAACTTGAGCAGAGCCAAAAGTTGACTTTATGCTAAAATCCAATCCAGAGGCCTACCCCTAGGTCATTGGGTAGAGAATCTCGACACGGTTCAAACGCAACTGAGTTTGCAGGAATCGGGGTCCGGATGAAGGTTCTGCGGGCAGTCAAACTTGAGCAGAGCCAAAAGTTGACTTTCTGCTAAAATCCAATCCGGAGGCCTACCCCTAGGTCATGGGATGGAGGGCTCCGATGCGATTCTAATGAAACTAAGTTTGCCCAGATCGGAGTCCGGATGAAGGAAATATGAGCTGACGAAATTCCCGGGCAGCAAAACCGGCAATCTGCGCACGTGGCAAAAAGCTGCACACGTGGCGAGTTGCGCAGGAAAATATCTCGGGGATCAAATCCGTAAATATCCGAACATTCGAAATATCCCAGGGACTAAATCTGTAAAAATCCGAGAATATCGGATTTTACCAAAAATTGTCAGGGACTAAATCTGAATTTTTTAGATTTTTCGACCGGCGAGCGGCGGCATTAAATGATTTCTCATCATTGTGCCGCTCGCGCGGACGTGGCAGCAGGGTATGCGCTCAGCTCAAGCTGAGCGGATACCCTTTTTTCAGGTGAGCGGCCCCTTTTTTTTGAGGTGGGCGGATCCTCTTTTTTTTCTTGGTCTATATAAACCGCGCGAAATCTCGCGCAAAGGGTTGGAAAATTTTGGTTTTAAAGAATTTCTGGTGCAGTGCCCAAGCTCCTTCCCCACCCGAACCCTACCTGTCTCAGTGGCTTCGACCTCCCCAAGCTCCCCACCTTGATCCGACACTCCCCTATTCTTGCTTCTTCTTCACTCCCACACAAACTAGCGGAGGCCGGTCGCTGTTGGAACACGAAGGAAGGGGCTCCAGCTCTTGCTTTGTTGCAGGGAGAAGCCCACACGCCTCAAGCAAGTTGTAGGATCCTCAGGTATCATTCTCTACTATGCCTGATATACATGTGTTGAAATGAGAAGTTCTTAATAATTTTGCCAAGCTTATTTTTGTCCTTGGGCACGATTCTGTTCCCATGGTAGCTTAGTATGCACTTGTTTTATTTCGACGTATGAAGGGTCTCTAAGTGAGGAAGAGACCCACCGGGAGCTTATGGTAGCTTGAAAGAGAGAGTCCCCCCCTCAGACTATCCGGGCATGCTTAATGCTATGGTCGGGCTCTTTTTTTTTTATGCTTTAAAAGGGAGTTTGTTCCCTCATGTCAATTGATCCATTGTATCCCTGTAAACCCCCTCCTCATTCCCTTTTTCGGATGTTAGTGTGCCTTCGGATGTTTCGGATATTAGTGTGCCTGCTTGAAGGTCTAGTCGTGGATGGGAGTACATGTAATGTCTGCATGTGGTTTCTTTTGTTTTTTTTACATTGCTGGGTTTGCTAACATGCTGCTTGTGCACCCTTGAGCATGCTCCCATCACCCCCCCCCCCCCCCCTGTTTTTAAGCTGTTCATGCATCTGTACCTGTTTGTTTTTTTTAACGGGTTTGTTTTTTTCTTCTTTTAAGAGATTTTGGGTTGTGGGATGAAGCATGAAGCATGTTTAGATTAGTTTGAATGCCAGTTTAAGTGTCTTCTGGGGGGTGGCCGAAGCCCTGGGAGGGCTTACAGAGCCTAAAAAATGAGTTACAGAGCTTAAAAAATGAGTTACAGAGCCTAAAAAAATGAGTTACAGAGCATCGAGTATCCGCTGAGCTCGCGCGAAGCTCGCGCGAATCTCGCGCGAGGCTCGCGCTCACCTCTTTTTTTTGTGTTTTTCGCTGTTTTCGGTCCGCCCGGCCCGCACCGACCTCGGGCACTAGGCGCGAGGTCGGCGAATACCCCTAAAACATGCCAAATTGGTATTTTTTTGAAAAATTCCAAAAATGCCCTTTACTGTACCCCGGGGGGCTTCGCCCCCCCCGCACCCCCCACCCCCTTTGTTCGTTGCGCATCCAACTCGTACCTCCCCTTGGACCCAGCACAATGAGCCAATTTTTTTTTCTGACAGAGTGTCTATCTTGTGTCTTTTTCTGTGATTATTGCTAAATGTGAATGATATTTCCAAACCAAAAGGGTTTCTGGGTCACCCGGAAACCCGACATGGGACTTGGACTCTCGGTCCAACTTGACTTCCAGTGGGCCTCCCAACGGGGCCCACCAAGCCCAATAAACACCAAAGCATGCCATTAAAATAACTTAAGTAAAACGAACAATTGAACCGGGCGGGCCAAACCCAATGCGGCCCACCCGAGCCTTGTTATGTGAAATTGATGCGTGAATTGCGTGGTTTGGCCGAGACCAAGGGCAAGGGCCTACCGGGCCTGCCAAAGCCCACCAACCAAACCAAGGAAGGGTGCAAACCCTAACTTCTGGTAACTTGGGCTTACAAGCCCAGATTTGGACTGCGGGCCCCAAGCCCAATGTGAAAATCACTTTGGCAAAATTAAAAAGATAAATCCAGTAAAAATACTTGGACACCATGTGGGCCCACCTTAGGGGCCCACAAACCGGTCCGGCCCACTTGTGCATGAAAAACACTTAATCTTCAAATCTGAACTTAAAGTAAAATCAATTGAACTAACCAAAGCCCAAAGGACCTCTCAGGCTAGACTGAGGTCCACAAGGGAACACGGGCTTGACTAAGCCCACCAAGGATACCGTGGGCCTTCCAACGGGGCCCACCCAACCAGACTCAGATCACCTAAGTAATCAAGATAAAAGCAACTAAAGGGACCCACACCACTCAGGTGGTCCCGCCAGACTTAACCAAATTGCATATCGGATTAGGAATCAGGTGAGACCAATGTAAGCTGACTCAAACCAGGGAACCCACGGGACCCGTCATCCGACGAGGTGGACCGGGGTGTCTACGGACTTCCCCGAACCACAACCGAGAACAGACTTAGAATCTCAAGCCGCAGACCAAAAAGCCCTAATAAACAGGATTAGGCACCCAGGTGTCCGCCTGCACTCCATCAGGCGGTGGCGACTCCGAATTACCCCGTGCCGCGTTTCCCACGCGCGCACACCACCTACAGTGGCTGATAAAATTCTAAAAACGCCTATAACTCCTTCACTCCAACAAGATAAACCGGTTTGGAGCTTAACCTCAAAAGGTCAATTTTCGGTGGCATTGGCTTATAGATTGCTCCTAGGACCAATCATTCAAGAAGAAGATAAGTTATGGCTAAGAGTTTGGCATATGAAATGTCCTGCAAAAATCTGATTATTCTTATGGAAAAGCCTACAAGGTGTGTTACCTACTTCACAACTGTTATCCTGCCGGTTACCTCATGTTTCTAACCTTTGCTGTTTGTGCAAGGATAAAGCAGAATCTATAGAGCACTTTTGGTTAGAATGTCCCTTTTCTCGAGCAATGTGGTTATTGGCGATTGGAGGAGCATCTCAGCAATTTTGGACCTCACCATTCTTTCTATCAATGGTTCTCAAATATTACTTGTATTTTCTACTCTCTTTCTAATTCTAAGAACCATGAAATCATCATCAAAATTGCCATCTTTGGTTGGGTTCTCTGGTTGCATAGGAATAAAGTAATGTTTGAGAATTTAACACCTAATGTATTACAAGTAGTTCAGAACTTCAATCGGCTATGTCATGAAGTTTTATCCTTGTCGAAAGTGGAGGAGATAAATCCTTTGTATAAGTTTCATATTCATGTTCAGTGGTCGTGCCCGCCTCCTGTGTTCATCAAATTGAACTTTGATGGTGCACTTCGACGATCAATGGGGAAAGCAGGTATAGGGGTAATTGCATGGGATGAACAAGGGAAATTGTAGCATCTGTAGAATCCACAGTTTCGGATTCTTCTTCTATTCAAGCAGAGGTCATGGCAGTCTTAGAAGCTTTCCAATTAGCGAAGGCAAAGGGCATTTCTTGCATAATGTTAGAAGGGGATGCATTGATTTTGATCCAGATTCTATCCAAGTTGTAGAGAGGCTATATTGCCATCATTTCCGACTCGGCTCTAGAATGTGTGAGTGCGCGGGGGTGCTAGCATCTGTGCTAATGCAAGGAATGAGTCGGAAACTTTTGACCCCGGCGCCGTTCGTACGCAAAACCAAACGGGTTGTGGTTCAGATACGACCTGGCCGCCTGTAGATTGGAAGACTTCTGATCCAGCGATTGCTAAAAGGATTGCGGTTTGTCCTCCAAGGTTTTTCCCCCCAATTTTATAACAATATTGACGACGGCCACATTGATGGTGGCTGTTTGATGTAAAATCTGCAGCAATTGAGGGCCGTGTGGGATGACAGCCGTTTCAAGGATGGATGGGATGTGTGAGGTGACGGCCGTTTCAAGGATGGATGGTGATGAGAATCAATCAAAAGGTAAAAAGAAGACCAACAAAATCTCGATACTTGCCGCCTGTTTCCCTATGGCCGTGATCGGTAGCATAGAGAGAAGAGATCGGGGGCCACCTTGAAGATGACTGGTTCCGGGGTGCACATCGTGACTACCCTTAGCCTTGCTTGAAGGGGTAAGCGAGATCGTACCTAGCCGTGTCGGAGTAGGGCGTATCATAAGATAGTACCTAGCCGTATCGGAGAAGGGCGTATTTTCTTAGCCTTATCTAGGAGTAAGGGGGATCTTCATGTGTTGTTGCGACTAGAAGCAACAGGAGGATATGCTACTTCATTCTATGAGGATAGCATGAGAGTAGGGTGGTCTGAGAAGACTAAATAAGGGGTCTGAAGAGACCAAAGTAGCTAATGTAGTTGTGTGTTAATTGAGAAATCTCTTTCCCTTATCTGCAAGTCCCTATTTATAAATTGTTTGGTTTGATCACTGAATCTCCCAACTACCCACTCCTAGGAAGTTGAACCCCACCTTTACACAAACCATCCACACTTATAGAAAGTGGAGGACCCCATTTCCCATGTTCTTTTAAAGGGTCCTATCTTGTGGCTAACCTCCTACGTAGTGGTGGGTTTCTTAACCAACCCCACTTCCCTAAATTGAGGGATATTTGTAGCCACATAATATTCCATCCAACCGCCAGGCTACGGCGGGTGTAAACATTGCCCTCCCTCCCCCCCCCCCCCCCCCCCCCCCAACTTACTCATTACGTCACTGTAGTAAGACGTGATGAGGAAGTGATAATACACTTACCATGGAACCAGCCTTATGATGGGTCTCACTTGACCCATAGGTGGTACGACAAGATTTGACCAAAAGTTATATTTTATTTTGACCGAAAAATAATGTAGCCATGTGAATCGGCAAATAATTTCACGACCTGTTCGGCCAAATTTTGTTAAAAATTGTAGCCACATGACCACTTTGTAAAACGACGTTCCTAGTTTCACTTTTTGTTAAAACCATTATGGTCAAATGACCATTTTGTAAAAAAGATGTAACCGGTTTCAAGAAAAATATGGCCGGGTGACTATTTTGTTATTATTTGAGTATTACAGCCGAAAAAGTCTTGCGTTATCTTGATCTTATCAAATCATGGCCATTTGATAAAAAGTGACGGCCGCGTGGCATCAACAGATGTAATCATGAGAACAACAAATTCATGGCTATGGAGACATGGCCATGAATTCATGGCGCAGCTTTCCTGAATTGAATGAAAAAAGTAAATGCCGACTAAGCAATTAATGTATGTTGTGGGCTTTGACTTTTTGAAATCGGTCTGATCATCCTTATACACCTCATCCTCTTCAATGCTATGGGTCCGATTAGGATTAGCTGGAAGAGACTTCAACAAAGAAGAGGTATAGAAGAAATAGTCCAGAATTCACCGAATCTTCGGCAAAGGATTTCATGCTCCGGAGGATAACACACCGTATTGCTTCGACGGAGTGTCTTCTTTGCATCACATGAGCGGTTTGTGCTCACCGATTTTGAGTCCATAGCTTCAGGGAATCAGTCATTCTTATGATCAAACTTTAAATTAATCGGCCGTTTGTTTATGACCACTTTACGTAACATCCGGATGTTACATGAATTGTAAATTGGCTGAATGGCCATAATTTGTCTCGTCTTTCCCCCCGAGTGTTATGGCAAACAAGATGATATAAAATATTTTGCCAATATAGGGTCCCATCGGGCGTGCCAAAAAAATGTTGCCATCATTTCCGGCTTGGTTCAAGGATGCGTGAGTGTGCGCGAGTGCCAGCATCTGTGCCGATGCAAGGAAGGAGTCGAAAACTTTTGACCCCGGCACCGTTCGTACGCAAAACCAGACTGGTTGCAGTTCAGATACGACCCGGCTACCTGTAGATTGGACGACTTCTGATCCGGCGATTGCTAAGAGGATTGGGGTTTGTCCTCCAAGGTTTTTCCCCCAATTTTATGGCAATATTGACGACGGCCACGTTGGTGGTGTGGGATGACGGCCGTTTCAAGGATGGATGGGCCATGTGGGGTGACGGCCGTTTCAAGGATGAATAGTGATGAGAATCAATAAAAAGGTAAAAAGAAGACCAACAAAATCTCGGTACCTGCCGCTTGTTTCCCTATGGCCGTGATCGGTAGTGTAGAGAGAAGAAATCGGGGGCCGCCTTGAAAATGACTGGTTCTGGGGTGCACATCGTGACTGCCCTTAACCTTTATTACAGTTTCCATATATATAGTTTGCATATATTCTGCATCTATTCTGTATATTTCCATATCAATTGTATAGCTTTACTTTCCTTGTATAATGCATAATTCTATGACATAATTCTAGGCATAATTGTAGGCTTTCTTTTCTATATAAACAATGTAATCACCATTCTTGTTAATCAATGAGAAGAGATTCTTCTTTATTCTTCTTTATTCTTCTTTATACTTTCTTTCTAAACATGGTATTAGAGCTCTTGATCTTGGGCGTCTAACATCTTTCTTCACTGTTCTGTCATGGCTTCTTCCTCTTCTTCTTCTTCTCTTTCTCAATCCTCTATGCCACAATCTATTAGTGATGTTTCATCTCCATACTTTCTTCATTCAGCAGACCACCCAAGCTCTATTTTAGTCTCATCTCCCCTCACTGGGGACAACTATACTACCTGGCGTAGAGCCATGAAGATGGCCCTCAATGCCAAGAACAAACTTGGGTTTGTGATGGCACTCTCCAGAAACCAGTTGGAGACGTTGCAACAACTCAATTATGGGAAAGATGCAACGATATGGTCTTATCTTGGCTTCTCAACAGCATTGATAAATCTCTCTCTAGCAGCCTCATATATTGTAACACGCCTCATGAAGTTTGGATGGATGTTGAGGCTCGGTTTTCTCAAAGTAACAATCCACGGATATTCCGACTCAAGCGAGATATCGCTACTCTTCGCCAGGACACACTCCCACTTGCCCAATATTACAACACGATTAAACAATATTGGGAGGAGCTGAGTGCATTACAATCCACACCTAGCTGTACCTGTGGAGCGTCAAAGGAATCTGCTGATCTGCAAACAACAGAACGTGTTTTTCAATTCCTTATGGGATTGAATGATTCTTATGCACAAATCAGAAGCCAAATATTGGCTATGGAGCCTCTACTTGCTGTTGGTCGAATATATTCTATTCTTCATCAAGAGGAAACCCAACGTTTTCTTCATCTCCCACTGCCAACACCAGATATTTCTGCTATGCATGTTAACAGGTCTCCAACTTCTTCTACAAGAGATGATAAGAACAAGAAGAAAAACACAGCCATCTGTGAGCATTGTGGTAAATCTGAGCACTTTAAATCTTCTTGTTATAGGCTTGTTGGTTTTCCTGCCCACTGGAATCAAAACCGCAATAGCACAAGTCGACAACCAGTGGCTCATCAAGTTTCTGCTAGTCCGCCTCATACCTCAATACCAACTGAGCATGTGATTCCTAGTTTAACTAATGAGCAGTATCGCCAATTAATTAATTTACTCACACCTCCTTCTGCCAACTTTTCTGGTAATTCTTCATTCTCTCTTTGTAATTCAGTTACTGGTTGTAGTTCAGATTGGGTTATAGACAGTAGTGCATCTGATCACATGTCTAACCAGTCATCACCTCTTTCTAAGCCATATGTCACCAGCAAACTCAGTCTGGTTCGTTTACCAACAGGTGACTTTTTTCCCATTTCTCACATTGGGACTTTTCATTTATCTCCATCCCTTACTCTTCACAATGTTCTCTTTATTCCTGATTTCAAATCTAACCTCTTGTCCATCAGCAAAATTACTAAATCTCTTAACTGTGTTGCTATTTTTTTCTCCACTTTTTGTGTTTTCCAGGACCTAACTATGCGCACCCGATTTCGGTCGCACGACGAGGCGCACGCGAAACGACGCGTGCCTCGGGATTTGTTTGGAGTCGCCACTGCCTAATGGGGTGCAGGCAGACACCTGGGTGCCTAAGTTCTTCTACTAAGGCTTTTAGTCTGCGGCTTTGAGATTCTAAGTAGGGGCTCGGTTGCGGTCTGGGGAAGTTCGTAGACACCCCAGTCCACCCCGTCAAGTGACGGGTCCCGTAGGTTTCCTTGGTTTGAGTCAATTCTGGTCTCTCACTCACCCAATTCCTATTCCAGCATGAAATTTGATTAAGTCTGGCGGGACCGCCAAAGTGGTGTGGGTCCCTTTACTTGATTTTATCTTTTTAATTAGGATGATCTGGGTCTGGTAGGGTGGGCCCTGTTGGAAGGCCCACGGTATCCCTTGGTGGGTCAAGTGTGGCCCATATGTTCCTTGGTGAGCCAAGTGTGGCCCTTTGGACTTTGGTTCAATTTTGAATTGATTTTATTTTGAAGTTCAGGTTGGATTGGTTAAGTGGATTTCATGCCAAAAGTGGGCCGGGATTGCTTTGTGGGCCCCACAGTTGTTTGCTAAGTGATTTTAATTATCTTGATTAATTATACCAAAATGGGCAAGGTATTGGGCTTGGGGCCCTTTACCCGGGCTTGGGCTTAAAAGCCCAAGACTTCCTGAGTTAGGGTTCTGAAACCCTAAGTTGGTTGGGCTCATGGGCTTAGTGGGCCCGATAGGCCTTTTGCCCTTAGTCTCGGCCAAACCACGCATTTCATGCATCAATTTCACAAGTCCGGTTCGGGTGGACCGCCTTAAGTTTGGCCCGCCCGGTTTAATCGGTTAATTTCACTTATCTTGATTAAGTTGCATGCATACATGTTTATTGGGTTGGGTGGGTCCCGTTGGAAGGCCCACTGGAAATCAAGTTGGACCGAGGGTCCAAGTCCCATGTTGGGTTTCCGGGTGACCCGGAAACCCTATTGGTTCATTTGGCTCGATTTAAGAATGCCACCCATACTTAGCAAAAGTCGTTACAGAATCTAGGCCACAGAAATATATCAAAATTAATATCTAGCAAGGAGAGATTAGCTCATTATGTTGGGTCCAAGGGGAGGTACCCGGGGCCCCTGTGGGCGAAGCGAAGCAGAGCCCACGGGGCGGGGTACCTCCCCGCACCAAGGAACTAGTTAGATGCGTAGCGAACAAAGGGGGTGGGGGTGCGGGAGGCGAAGCCCCCCGCGGTACAGTAAAGGGCATTTTTGGAAATTTTCAAAAATATATCAATTCGGCATGTTTTAGGGGTAGGCGCCGACCTCAGGTAGTAGGCGCGAGGTCGGCGCGAAATGGGCGGACCGAAAATGCGAAAAAACACAAAAAAATGAAGTGGGTGCTAGGTGGGTGTAGGCTAGGCGCGAGCTAGGCGCCAGGTGGGTGTGAGCTCAGCGCACCCAAAAAGAAGTGGGCGTGAGCTCGGCACGAGGTGGGCGCGAGCTCGGCGCGAGGTGAGCGCGAGCTCGGCGCGACATGGGCGGACCCAAGCTAGGTGAGCGTGAGCTCGGCGCGAGGTGAGCGCGAGCTCAGCGCAGACCCTGACTCTTTGTTTTTTCTCTCCAAACTCCATTTCCGACTGGTTTTAAGCTCTGTAACTGTTTTTAAGCTTTTTTAAGCCCTGTAAGCACTCTCTGGGGATCCATAGAACCCCAGCAGACCTCTAAACACAAATGGAAGTTAATCTAACCTAACAGATCCTCACCATTCATCACTCAAATCTCTCTGGAAACCTATAAATCCGAAACAAAACATTAACAGAACATGAATAAACTTCCGAAATCAAAACCCTAACTAACAGAACATGATTATGAAGAAGGGAACAGGGGGTTTTATGGGGTTACAACAACAGGGATGGAGAACTCATGGGGGAACATGCTCCCCATTTCAAATCAAGCAAACCAGAACATAAAATAACTTGCTAAGATGGAAAACATGCTCGATTTCTACATGTTAAAACAATAACAGAGAGTGCTCTCACCTTGGTTCTGAACCTTTGTAGAACAAGCCGGATGGTTCCCTGGAGCTCACGAGCTGCTGCCGGAGCCTCCTTCTTCTCACACCAAGAGCAAGATCACCTTCGGATTTGACGAGGAAGAAGAGGAAGGGAGTAATGGGGAGGCCAAGTGACTGGTTTCTTTGGGGAAGATGGTAGCCCAGACCACCTTCGAATGCCAAGGAACAACAGACCCTCCAATGCCCAACCCCGAAAATCCCAAACCAAAAATCCGAACCCCTCCCAATGAATCATCGCGCAGTTTTTATAGACAAGGGAGAAAGGGGTATGCGCTCAGCTTGCGCTGAGCGCATACCCGCATGCCACGTCCGCTCGAGCGACAAAATCATGACGAAAAATTAATGCGGCCGCTCATTTGTTTTAAAAATCCGAAAATTAGGATATGGTCCCTGGGATATTTGGATCTAATATTATTTTATTCAGATATTTTCAAATATTTTCAGACTGGTCCCTGGGATCTTTTGAAAGTTTGGATATTTACGGATTTAATCCCCGAGATCTTTTCCTGCGCAACTCGCCACGTGTGCAGCTTTTTGCCACGTGCGCGGATTACCGGTTTTGCTGCTCGGGAATTTTGTCAGCTCATATCTTCTTCATTCGGGCTCCGATCCGGGCAAACTCAGTTGCGTTAGAATTGTATCGGAGCCCTCTATCCAATGACACAGGGCTAAGCACTTGGCACGGAATTCGAGGAAATGTCAACTTTTGATTCTCCTCAAGTTTGACCGCCTGCAGAACCTTCATCCGGACTCCGATTCCTGCAAACTCAGTTGCATTGGAACCGTGTCGGGATTCTCTATCCAATGATATAGAGCAAGGTATCGGGATCGGATTTTAGCAGGAAGTCAACTTTTGGCTCCGCTCAAGTTTGACCGCCTGCAGAACCCTCATCCGGACTCCGATTCCTGCAAACTCAGTTGCATTGGAACCGTGTCGGGATTCTCTATCCAATGATATAGAGCAAGGTGGTCAAATTTCACTTTATCAAAAAGTCAACTTTTTGTCCCCTCGGGTTTTGACTTTTTGCCAGGGTTTTCATTTTCAGCAATTCCAGGGGTGCAAAAATAAGGTGCTTACACTAACCACGAGGATGCTGATTGGAGTGGGTGAGGAACGTAATGGACTTTACTACTACAAGCCTATCTCTCCAATTGCCCTTCATGTGAATCACTGTATTCAATCTGACGTTTGGCACCAAAGGCTTGGTCACCCATCTTCCTCTTGCTTACCTAGTTTTTTATCTCCTTCTAAAAGTTCATCTCATTGTGATGTTTGTGCTAAAGGAAAACATACTAGACTTCCTTTTTCCTTGGTTTCAAATAAAAGTACATTTGCCTTTGATCGTATTTATTGCGATATTTGGGGAGGTTATCCAACATCATCCACCATGGGTGCTCATTATTTTCTAACCATTGTTGATGATTTTTCTAAAGTCACTTGGGTTTATTTATTGCGCTTCAAATCTGAAACCCTACAGTATCTTAAAATTTTCTTTAGCATGGTTCAAACCCAATTTCAATGCAAAATCCTTCATATCCGCACCGATAATGGTCAAGAATTTTTATCTCATCATGCTCAGAAATTTTTTTAATGACCAAGGTGTCCTGCATGAAAAGACTTGTGTTGAAACACCCCAACAAAACGGTGTCGCTGAATGCAAACATTGACATCTCCTAAATGTTGCTTGATGCTTACGTTTTCAAGCCAATATACCCATTACTTTTGGGGTGAATGCATTCTCACTGCAACCTATTTGATTAATCGTACCCCTTCACCTAGTCTTAACAACATTACTCCCTATGAGCGTCTCTTTAACAAAGCACCTTCATATGACCATTTACGTGTCTTTGGGTGTTTATGTTATGCTCAAACCTTACGATCCCATAGGGATAAATTCCAGGCTAGAGCTACTCCTTGCATATTTCTTGGATACCCTATGGGCCACAAAGCGTATTGCTTGTTCAACTTGGAGGCAAAGAAACTCTTCATTTCTCGTGATGTCACCTTTGTTGAACATGTTTTCCCTTTCCATAATATTATCTCTCCCAATCCTACTCAATCCGTTGTTTCACAACCTGCTTTAGAGGTACCTGTTGAATCCCTTACTTCTCCTACCCTATCATCCCCTCCTGTTGATCCTTCTCCTTCTCTCTCCACCAGACCCCGACGTCACATCACCCGCCCTACTTACCTTCAAGACTTTATTTGTCCCACTTTACCCAATGAATCTACTACGTCTTCCTCCACTTCACATCACTCGTCAGGTACGGCTCATCCACTTGCTCATTTTATTTCTTATCATAAATTTTCTCCTCACCATTTTGCATTTCTTTCTTCTTTAACTCAACATTCTGATACTGTTAGCTATTCTCAAGCAATTCAGGATTCTCATTGGCGTGACGCCATGGCTTCTGAAATTCAGGCTTTAGAAGCCAACCACACTTGGAGTCTTCAATCTCTTCCTTCTGGTAAGAAACCAATTGGTTGTAAATGGGTTTTCAAAACCAAATTTCGTAGTGATGGATCCATTGAAAGGCATAAGGCTCGTCTAGTTGCTAAGGGTTACACTCAGGTTGAAAGACTTGATTATCATGACACATTTGCCCTGGTTGCTAAACTTGTGACAGTGCATTATGTTTTAGCTATTGCTGCTGCTCGTCATTGGCATCTTCATCAGCTAGATGTGAACAACGCTTTTCTTCTCGGTGATCTTCATGAGGAAGTCTACATGACTCCTCCACCTGGCTATTGTCGTAAGGGGGAGACTCAAGTTCTTCGTCTTCATAAATCCATCTATGGATTGAAACAAGCTTCCCACAACTGGTATTCTAAGCTTTCGGCTGTTCTCATCTCTGCGGGTTTCACTCAATCACAGGCTGATCACTCTCTGTTTACTCGATCTCATGACAAGTCTTTCACTGTTATACTTGTATATGTTGATGACATTTTATTGATAGGCAATGATCTTACTGCCCTCACCAATGTCAAAGCTTTCTTAGTTGATCAATTCAAGATTAAAGATCTCGGCAACCTTAAATATTTCCTTGGCTTGGACTTTGCTCGATCTCCATCTGGTATCTTTTTGAATCAACGGAAGTACACTTTGGACATCCTTTCCAACACTGGAACTTTGGGATCTCGGCCTACTCACTTTCCTATGGAGCAAAATTTCAAATTAACTCCCCATGATGGTGAACTTCTCTCCGATCCTAGTATCTATCGTCGTCTTGTTGGCCGCCTCATCTACTTAACCATCACACGGCCTGACATTGTTTTCTCAGTTAATGTACTTAGCCAATTCATGCAGCAACCTCGGCAACCTCATTATCAAGCTGCTCTTCGTGTTCTTTGTTATCTCAAAAGATCTCCGGGTCATGGTATATTTTTGCAAGCAAAATGTAACTTTCAGATCTCTATATATTCATATTCTGATTGGGCCAGTTGTCCCACCACACGCCGTTCAACCACTGGCTTCTTTATCAAACTTGGTGAGAGTCCTATCTCTTGGCGTACAAAGAAACAGTCAGTTGTCTCTTGCTCTTCCGCTGAAGCTAAATACCGTGCTATGGCCACTACCACCTGTGAATTAGTTTGGTTGAAGCTCTTACTTCATGACTTGGCTGTTCCACATCCTCAACCCATGCTTCTCTATTGTGATAATCAAGCTGCTCTTCACATAACTCGCAATCCAGTTTTTCACGAACGCACTAAACACATCGAGATCGATTGCCACTTAGTTCGTGAAAAGTTCCATGAACAACTCATCACTTCAACTTATGTTCTAGGCACAAACCAACTTGCTAACATCTTTACCAAAGCTCTTAGTCGTGAATCATTTCATAATTTTGTTTGCAAGTTGGGCATTACAGATCTTCATGCTCCAACTTGAGGGGGAGTATTACAGTTTCCATATATATAGTTTGCATATATTCTGTATATTTCCATATCAATTGTATAGCTTTACTTTCCTTGTATAATGCATAATTCTAGGACATAATTCTAGGCATAATTGTAGGCTTTCTTTTCTATATAAACAATGTAATCACCATTCTTGTTAATCAATGAGAAGAGATTCTTCTTTATTCTTCTTTATACTTTCTTTTTAAACAACTTTGCTTGAAAGGGTAAGCGAGATCGTATCTAGCCGTGTCGAAGTAGGGCATATCATAAGATCGTACCTAGCCGTATCGGAGAAAGACGTATCTTCTTAGCCTTGGCTAGGAGTAAGGGGGATCTCCATGTGTTGTTGCGACTGGAAGCAACAGGAGGATAGGCTACTTCATGCTTTGAGGATAGCATGAAAGTAAGGTGGTTTAAGAAGACCGAATAAGGGGTCTGAAGAGACCAAAGTAGCTAATGTAGCTGTATGTTAATCGAGGGATCACTTTCCCTTATCTGCAGGCCCCTATTTATAAGCTGTTTGGTTTGATCACTGAGTCTCCCAACTACTCACTCTTAGGAAGTTGAACCTCACATTTACACAAACCACCCACACTTATAGAAAGTGGAGGACCCCACTTCCTATGTTCTTTTAGAGGGTTCTATCTTGTGGCCAACCTCCTACGTAGTGGTGGGTTTATTAACCAACCGTGCTTCCCTAAATTAAGGGATATTTGTAGCCACATAATATTCCATCCAACCGCCAGGCTACGACGAGTGTAAACAAGCTGTTTAGACCTATCGGAGGTTCCATGGAGTATTATTCCATATATCTCAGAAGAGTGTGGTTTGTGGACCTCTTTCCAACAGATTGAAGTAAAACATATTTTTAGGGAGGGAAATATGATAGCGGATCGCCTGGAAAATTTTAGCATAGATAGCTTTTCAAGTGCATGGATAGTTAAGCCCCCATCATGGCTACATGTATATTTATTTGATGAAGCACGGGGGTTTTACTTATAGCAGGGATGTACTTTATCGCACAAATTAATAAAGATAATCTTTCATTACCAAAAAAAAAAAAAAAAAGTAAATCATACGGCTATGTGAGAATTTGCATAAAGTTTTAGGTCCCATTCTTTATTTCGTTCGTACATAATCAAAGAGAGACGCTTTAGACAAACTCGTGCCCTTTTCCTTGGTTGAGGAACTCTTTGAAAGGGACAAGTACAAGAAACGTGGTCAGAAAATGGGAGTGAATTATGGGAGTGATGACTTCATGGAGCCGAATAAAGCTAAAGAAACTAGTGTCTTTGTCAAGACGCTAATGGCGTGGTGCGTACAGCAAGGCTCATGAACTACTTGTTTCCATTATTACCAAAAAAAAAAGAACTACTTGTTTCCATGTTATATAATAAGAAGATGCGACACAAACGTGTATATATATATATATAAAGTTTTCTCTTTGTTAAGAATAAAACAATGTATCTATATTATTTTACCTAAAGTAAACGCTTGAGATTCTCGAATCACCGCAATCCAAGTGTTGGCGGGACTTAAAACCCATTTTTGGGAATCCCTACGCGTGGAATCTCACGTAGCCCTTCGAATTTGAAACGCATCATATAAACACAATTCAAAGATGCCGGCAGTTTCTATTTTCGGATTAACCCGTTTTACTTTTTGTCTGTTTGTGGAAGCGGCGTGTGTGACTAAAAGATATCAATAAATTCAAAAAGACAAGGTGCTTGTCAAAAGGACCTTCGAGGTGTCTGAAAGTTTGTTTTTTTTTTTTTTTGGTAGTAGAGATGTCTGAAAGTTGTTATCTTCTACAGTACATAAATTTAATAAAATTCAACTTTAACTCATAGAAATGCGTCTTCATTCAACATCGGTCTCACTAAGTGATTACGCTCTCTAGTGATCCTAGTTAATATTCCACATGAATTTACTGTGTTGACTCGGTGTCATATAACTCGGTTTTGGCTTGACAATTCAATCTACCTGCTTCATAGAAAAGTCCATTAAGTACATAACATGTGAGGATAATTCACCAGCTGAAAAAATCATATATTATTTATATACAACCTAAATTGACTTTGGAAATTATTTTTTTGTTTTCCCTTAGAATACCTTCTTAATATTTGTTAAACTAATTTTCATACACAAATAAAATTTGGTAAATTTTGCAATGATTAAATAAATTATTTAAATATGATTCAACAATTGTTTAATTGTGTACATGCAATATGCCACTCTGCACATACCACCAATAATTGTTAAGGGAAGCAAATCATCTGTAATTTTTGACTGATTTGCTTCCTGCATTTAAATGGGATGAATCCATGTGGAGCATCCCATGGTAAGTATTTTTTAAGTGATTCCCACATTAAACATTTATTAAAAAGTGAAAAACATGTGCTGTGGGATGCAAAAGCAAGAGAGAGCAATTCAGTACAAAGTTATAGACGATTTCATTTCATTGTTAGGGAAAGAAAATTTAACACTTTTATTACTACCAACCAACACCACCACATACCCATGAAATCCACCCAAAGTCTCAAACCAATTGCAAAGTTCATAATAATTAAGCTTTCGGACATTGAGATTGAGATGCTCCTTTGCTCATTGACCTTATGTCCTCAATCAATCTATCCAAATTGGAGTAAGATGACCCACCTTCACTTATACTCTTTCTTCCCAACTTTGCCATCCTATCGGCAGCTTCCATCAATTCCTCTCTTCTTCCTTCCATCATCTCCCTCACCATCTTCTCCACAAGATCTCTGTCACATCTATCCTTCATGTCCATCCCCACCTTCCACACCGCGCTCACAAACCTACTGTTCACCGGCTGATCCGCAAAGTACGGCCAGCAGATCATCGGAATTCCGGTGTACACGCTCTCCAACGTCGAATTCCACCCACTGTGAGTCAGAAACCCACCAACAGCCGGATGGGACAGCACCTCCAATTGTGGCGTCCACGCCACGATGCATCCTCTTTCTTTCGTCCCCTCCACGAGCTCCTCGGGAATCCGACCGTAATTTTCTTCTCCGGTGATCGAATCCGACCGGATCACCCACAAGAACGGCTTCCCACTATTGACTAAGCCGTACAAGAACTCTAAGAACTGGTTTCGTTTCATGACGGCCAAGCTCCCGAAGCTTACGTAGACGACGGAGTTCCTGGGCTTTGAGTCGAGCCACGCCATGCAAGCTCTGTCTTCTTGCCAGAGACTGCTTGAAGAGATCGGCGGCGAGGACTGTCCCAGTCGGGATTCGAGGAGAGCGTGGAGCGGGCCGACGGTGTAGAGTCTGGGACAGTGAGAACGGATTTGAGAGAGGATCGGTGCTTCGAGATCTTCAAACGTGTTGAGTATGAGTCCATCGGCCCGAGTCGTGTTGAGTGTCTCGGTGATGACGATTTGCAGCTCTGAGTTGTACAAATCATTGGTTCGACAGAAACTCGGCAAATCTCGACCTCGTAAAAAGCTTTCCATCCCAGGAACAGACTTAATGGGTCGATCCAAGTCCTCTTCTCCTGCAATTTTTGTTTATTTATATATTCCACTGGTTAGTAGAAATAACTAAAAATGCAGAGAAATCCATTTATGCGCAAATCCAATTGATTTCTCATTTAATTTTATGAAATCCATTTATTTTTTAAATATCAATACAAAGCATCTTCTCTATTTGTTAATCCCTGCTGCAACAAGGTTGCTGGATTTTTTTTTTTTTTTTTGCTTCAAAGGATACAGGCTAGCTCCCTTTTTGTAATTTTTGTTTTTCCTGTTTGATTATGATTGAAACAAGAACAACTGAGAAAAGTATTTTTGATATAAACATTGAATTAGTGTCAGAAGATTAAAAATACTCATTCTAGAACTTTCGTAATCATTTTAGCAAGGATAAGATTAATACTGGGGTGTTTTATTAATTTGAAAAAAATTAATTAAAAAAATTGAAGGGTTATCACAAAAACTAAAGAAAAAGATCAAGAAAAATGAAATTTTTCTACAGAAACCCAAATCAATGACCTACCAGTCAAGGGAAGCTCTCCTGCTTCAAGAATCTTGGGAATACAGAAGTAAGCCCAGAAGGCACAAGCACTGATCGTACGGAACGATAAGATCGGAATCCCAAGCTCATTTGCGACGTCGATGGCGAAATTCATGATCCCATCTGCAATGATGCACGTCATTGGTGGCCACACACCAGGATTCCTGTGATCGTGAATCAGCATCTCTCGGAGAAGTGGCTTGGTGACGGACATTATGCCGTCGAAGAGCTCGTGAAGGAGGTCGCCTGAGCGGGGATGATCAGGAGAGAGACCGTCGGTGATGGTTTGGAACCGGAACTTGGGATAACGAGAGGTGAGCTGGGCGCAGACGTCGGTGTGCTGGAGAAGGCGTTGGTGGTTGTGGTCGGAGTTGAGGAAGGTAACGTGAAAGCTTGCTTGAGAGAGAAGCTGTGCGAGCTTGAGCATGGTGGTTATGTGGCCTTGAGCAGGGAAAGGAAAGATGAGAACATGAGGATGTAGCAGGGTTGGTTGATCCATCTCCATCTGGGCTTGCAGGACTGTTTGTGCTGACTTTTAGAGATGAGAAGAGAGTTTCTCAAGTCTCTGTTCTGTTGTATGGTTGTTGCCAGTGTTAAAAACGTCAAAAGGGCCGGTAAATTCCAAGTTTATTCTTATTCCACGATTCTAAAATCCATTCTGGCTAGAATAGAGAATACACAATACCGGAAAAAACACCATCTTATGAACCAAGATGGATAGCTATAGCTAGTAACCATAACCCCAAATCACATCCCGAAAATGAACAGCTGCACAAGGAAAAGCCATCGAGTTCGCCTGGTTCCGCAATATTGCGGATTTCAAAGCCCCAAAAAAGGAAAACTGTCACCGGCACAGTGACGAGGAGCCTACGAGTTTCAAGCCGTAGACGTTTGAAGTGGGTGGAGGTGAAGGAGTAGCAAACAAGCTGTTACCATTTGGGTTAGGAAGGAGGGCGTGCCCTGGGATTGGTCTTGCTAATCGTGTGGTAGGTTTGGCTTTGGCCTCATTGACTCAGTGTTATGAGCGGGAGAGAGTTAGTGAAGCACCGGTGTACATGTCGGAGGGGGTGGTTGGAGATTGAAGATGAGGGTTTTGGATGCAGAGAGAAGAGGGCTGTTTTCGTTTGGGAAAATTGGTTTTTAGTGATATTGTTTTAAAATAATTCTGATTCAGTAGCCCAATGATTGTAAATTAGGATTAGTGATACTTTTTCGAATGATTAAGATTCAGTGTCATTTTCTTTTAAAAATACAATAAAAAGATTTATAAACCTCACCTGTATTTAAAATGACTGAAGGTTTTTAAGACTTTTGAGGGCATTTTCGGAAGAAAGTTTATAAGAATAGTAAAATTACACTAAATCTCAATTATTTGAAACAATTATCATTAATTCTTAATTTTCAAGAATTGACTAACTGAATCTAAATTTATTTTAGAAAATATCACAAAAACCTAATTTCCCGTTTTCGTTTTTCCACCCCGGAAGGAATAGGATAGGGTTTTGAAAGAATTATTTTTTAATACAAAGGCAGCCGGCGACTGACGTGCTCTTTATCTTTGAACGAGGAACACTCTTTGAAAAGGACAAGTCAGAGCTCCAGATAAGAATTCAACTCTCGAATGCATGGGCCAGGTGGCAAGAAAATCAAAGAAAGGCCAAAAGAGAGTGGGAGTAAATTTTGGGAGTATCACTTGACAGAGCCTATTGAGGCAGCTTAAGAAAGATATGACATCACCTGCTGCGTTGTGTTGCATATGCATGTGGCCCTACTTATAACAATAAAACAAAACACCGAGAGTGGGATGCTCCCACTTAAACAATAAAACAAAACACTAATAATAGGATCCTCTAGGGACAGAAAAGGGACAATTCAGGCATAAAATCGTAGTAAAAGAATGAAAGGAAACTAGCCTATTTGTCAAGAATCAAGATACTAAAGGTGTGGTGCATACAGCAAGGCTCAGGGAGCCACTTGTTTCGATGGAATACAAATCTCCTACTGTTCCTTCTTCAGTTATGTTTTTTATCTATTTTTTTTCTTTTCTTTTCTTTTTCAGCTACCGAGATTGGATCCTTTTCGTTAATTATGTAGATGATATTTTATAAATATGATATAATAAAAAGGGTTTTTTGCATCCATGTCTTTACATTATATTATATTTGCATATATGGCCTCTTGTTTTCAATATTTGTATTTATATTCCTCTGTTTTATATAACTGTTTCAATCATACCCCTAACTTTAAAATCCGTTAACTTTTATTATTTATTTTTATTAAATGACTAAAGTAACCTTTGATAAAGTAAAAATATTTTGCATTTATCCTCTTATATTCTTATAAATTCATTTATGTACTTACACTAGTATATTTATTGCATATATACTTTAAATCATTGATATTAATTTGTTTAATTAATAATTTTCATATGAATTTTACCTAGACCCATATTCATTTGCCTATGTAATAAACTTTTCATCTCATAGAAGGTTAATTTAGTCATTTAATAAAAATAAACAACAAAAGTTAATGGAATTTGACATTAGGGGTACATCTGCAACAATTATGCTAAATGGAGGGATATAAATATAAATACTTAAAAAAAGTGGATATATATGCAAATATATCATAATGTATGGATATAGATGCAAAAAGCCCTAATAAAAATGTGACAATAATGAAAATAATAGTGAAGTAAATGTTAATTTTTTATTTTCATGAGAGGAAAGAATCATACAATCTATATTACTGTAAAGGGAATTAATCCTTGAGATTCTCGAATCACATTTACTATCCAAATTGTCCCTCACTTTTAATGCTTTATGTTTTTACTTCTATTTATTTATCTATATATATATATATACTAGTTGGGTGCACATGCTGTATTACACGTATGAAGAAAGAAGTACAAGGGGATGAAAAGTTTTGCAAATAATTGTTAAGTTTTTAAGAAATTGAAGCAGTTTTGACAATTGTATCCTTTTATTAATAAATTCTCACTATGATGTGTAAGGACTGTTTTGGAAACTTAAATATTTCCAAGAAGGCGTCTCACGTTATATATATATATATATATATATGTATAAATAAGCATTATTGTCATTTATTTTTATTATATATTAAGTTAATTTAAACATTATAGTACATCTATCATAAGGATTTTTTTTTGGGAAATTTAATTTTTAGTGGTACTTTATCAAACTATTTAAGATTTAGTCGGCAAAGTTTTGAGTTTTAACTTTTATTACCCATTTATCAAAATAATTAATTTTTAGTGCCATTTCACTATTACAAATCAACTATTCCAAAAATGCCATTACGTCACTCATCCAAATGACTTGTACAAGTCACTTTATTGACTTGTACAAGTTAATTTTTGACTTGTACAAGTCATTTTATTACTTATACAAGTCTAAAATGGCTTGTACAAGTCAATTTATTGCTTGTACAAGTCTTGGAAGTAAATTGTATAAGGGTATTTTTGGAAGAATTTATGAGTGATAGTGAAATGACATTAAAAATTAATTATTTTGATAAAGATGTATTAAAAGTTAAAATTCAAAACTTTGACGACTAAATCTTAAATAGTTTGATAAAGTACCACTAAAAATTAAATTTCCCTTTTTTTTTTTTTTTTTTTTCGGGTAATGACATGGATCATAGGATGCATCATGTTGAAGCTCTTATCGTCATTTAATTTCAACGGCGTGCTGATTGAGTATTTAACGAAGGATGTTGGCAGTTTCTATATTCGGATTGAGCCGCTTTACTTTATCTATTTGTGGAAGCGGCGTGTGTGACTCAAAGAAACGAGTAAGTTCAAAACATATTTATCAAAGAGGACCTTCGAGATGCCTGAATAAAAATGTTATCTTCTGTAGTTATAAATTTAACAAAATCCAACCTTAACTCATACATGGTATCGGAGTCTTAGGTAACCACTAGGTCCTGGTTCAAACCTCTACTCCCTCGTGAGAACAAATATTCTTACTAACTTTATATAGTTAATATATTCCTTAACAGTGAGGATAATTTACAAGCTAAAAAAATCATCTCTAATTTATATATAACTTAAATTGATTTTGGAAATTATTTTTTTTGTTTTCCCTTGGATTATACCTTAATATTTATTAGGACTTCAATTTTCATACACAAATAAAATCTGGTAAATTTTGCAATTGTTAAATAAATTATTTAAATATGATTCAACAATTTTTTTAATTGCGTACATGCAGTACACCACTCTGCACATACAATAATCACAATTATTAAGGAAATAAAATTTAGTAAACCAGTTACACTTTTATTGCTAGTAACCAACAGCACCACATACGCATGAAATCCACCCAAAGTCTCAAACCAATTGCAAGTTCATAATAACTAAGCTTTATGAGATTGAGATGCTCCTTTACTCATTGACCTTATGTCCTCAATCAATCTATCCAAATTGGAGTCAGATGACCCACCTTCACTTACACTCTTTCTTCCCAACTTCGCCATCCTATCAGCAGCTTCCATCAACTCCTCTCTTCTTCCTTCCATCATCTCCCACACCATCTTCTCCACAATATCTCTGTCACATCTATCCTTCATGTCCATCCCCACCTTCCACACCTCGCTCACAAACCTACTGTTCACCTGCTGATCCGCAAAGTACGGCCAGCAGATCATCGGTATTCCGGCGAACACGCTTTCCAACGTCGAATTCCATCCACTGTGAGTCAAAAACCCTCCAACAGCCGGATGGGACAGCACCTCCAATTGTGGCGTCCACGCCACGATGCATCCCCTTTCTTTCGTCCCCTCCACGAGCTCCTCCGGAATCTGACCGTAATTTTCTTCTCCGGTGATCGAATCCGACCGGATCACCCACAAGAACGGCTTCCCACTATTGACTAAGCCGTATAAGAACTCTAAGAACTGGTTTCGTTTCATAACGGCAAAGCTCCCGAAGCTTACGTAGACGACGGAGTTCCTGGGCTTCGAGTCGAGCCAGGCCATGCAAGCTCTGTCTTCTTGCCAGAGACTGCTTGAAGAGATCGGCGGCGAGGACTGTCCCAGTCGGGAATTGAGGAGAGCGTGGAGGGGCCCGACGGTGTAGAGTCTGGGACAGTGAGAACGGATTTGAGAGAGGATCGGTGCTTCGAGATCTTCAAACGTGTTGAGTATGAGTCCGTCGGCCCGAGTCGTGTTGAGTGTCTCGGTGATGACGGTTTGCAGTTCTGAGTTGTACAAATCATTGGTTCGACAGAAACTCGGCAAATCTCGACCTCGTAAAAAGCTTTCCATCCCTGGAACAGACTTAATGGGTCGATCCAAGTCCTCTTCTCCTGCAATTTTTTTTTATTTATATATTCTACTGGTTAGTAGAGTACTAATAACTAAAAATATTGAGAAATCCATTTATGGGCAAATCGAATTGATTTTTTCATTTAGTTTTATGAAATCCGTTTATTCTTTGAGTGTCAATAGAAACCATCTTCTCCCTTTGTTAATCCCTGCAGCAACAAGAATTACTGAGAAAATTATTTTTGATAATAAACATTGAATTAGTGTCAGAAGATTAAAACTACTCATCCTAGAACTTTCGTAATCATCTTAGCAAGATAAGATTAATGTTGGGGTGTTTTATTAATTTGAAAAAAATTAATAAAAAAATTGAAGGTTATCACAAAAAATAAAAAAGGATCGAGAAAAATGAAAATTTTTAACAGAAACCCAAATCAATGACCCACCAGTCAAGGGAAGCTCTCCTGCTTCAAGAATCTTGGGAATACAGAAGTAAGACCAGAAGGCACAAGCACTGATCGTACGGAACGATAAGATCGGAATCCCAAGCTCATTTGCGACGTCGATGGCGAAATTCATGATCCCATCTGCAATGATGCACGTCACCGGTGGCCACACACCAGGATTCCGGTGACCTTGAATCAGCATCTCTCGGAGAAGTGGCTTGGTGACGGAAATTATGCCGTCGAAGATCTCGTGAAGGTGGTCGCCTGAGCGGGGATGATCAGGAGAGAGACCGTCGGTGATGGTTTGGAACCGGAACTTGGGATAACGAGAGGTGAGCTGGGCGCAGACGTCGGTGTGCTGGAGAAGGCGTTGGTGGTTGTGGTCGAAGTTGAGGAAGGTAACGTGAAAGCTTGCTTGAGAAAGAAGCTGTGAGAGCTTGAGCATGGTGGTCATGTGGCCTTGAGCAGGGAAACGAAAGATGAGAACATGAGGATGTAGCAGGGTTGGTTGATCCATCTCCATCTGGGCTTGCAGGACTGTTTGTGCTAACTTTTAGAGATGAGAAGAGAGTTTCTCAAGTCTCTGTTCTGTTTTATGGTTGTTGGCAGTGTTAAAAACGTCAAAAGGGCCGGTAAATTTGAAGTTTATTCCTATTCCACGATTCTAAAATCCATTCTGGCTAGAATAGAGAATACACAATACCCGACAAACACCGTCTTACAATAGAAATTAGAAAATATGAACCAAAATGGATAGCTATAGCTGATAACCATAACCCCAAATCACATCCCGAAATGAACAGCTGCACAAGGAGAATGTTTCATCACGCCGAAAGATGTGGCCGACGAACTCAATGAAAAGCCATCGAGTTCGCCTGGATCCGCAATATTGCGGATTTTAAAACCCTGAAAAAGGAAAACTGTCACCGGCACAGTGACGAGGAGCCTACGAGTTTCAAGCCGGAGAGGTGGGTAGAGGTGAAGGAGTAGCAAACAAGCTGTTACCATTTGGATAAGGAAGTAGGGCGTGCCCTGGGGTTGTTCTTGCTAATCGTGTGGTAGGCTTGGCTTTGGCTTCATTGATATAGTGCTTTGAGTGGGAGAGAGTTAGTGAAGCACCGGTGTGTATGTCGGAGGGGATGGTTGGACATTGAAGATGAGGGTTTTGGATGCACAGAGAGAGGAGGGCGGTTTTCTTTTTTCCACCTCGGGAAGGAAGAGGAGAGGGTTCTGAAAGAATTATTTTTTAATACAAAGACTTTTTTTTTTGTTTTGATGGAACTTTTTTAATACAAAGACGGCCTGCGAGCGACGTGCCCTTTTCCTTGAATGAGCAACAGTCTTTGAGAAGGACACATCACAGCTCAAGATAAGAATTCAAATCTCGAATGCATGGGCCAGGTGGCAAGAAAATCAAAGAAAGGCCAAAAGAAAGTGGGAGTGAATTTTGGGATTGATGACCTGACAGAGCCGAATCTGAAGAAAGAGATGACATCACCCGCTGCGTTGCATTGCATCACAGTGTCGATGCATGTGTGGATTCGTGGAATAAAATAAAACAAGGAAATGGGATCATCTTCGGTTGAACTCGTAAATGAGCTCAACCGTATCCGATGGTTGCTTGCCAAGTAGGCAAGCACTCACCCTCTCTCCCCTGAAAGTGAGGTATGCTTTGGATGCGAGAAAAGGGACAATTCAGGAATAAAATCGTAATAAAAGATTCCAATGGAAGGAAATTAGTCTATTTGTCAAGATACTAAAGGTGTGGTGCATACAGCAAGGCTCAGGAGCCACCTGTTTTGATGTTACTATTATACGAGGATTGAAGACAAATCCTACTGTGCCTTCTTCAGTTATAAAGGTCATAATGTTTTCTATCTATTTTTTTTCTTTTCTTTTTTCACCCATCCAAGGTGGATCCTTTTTTTCGTGAATTATGTAGATGATATTTTATAAATATGATATAATAAAAATGTGACAGTAATGATAATAATAGTGAAGCAAATGTTAATTTTTGATTTTCATGAGAGGAAAGAATCATACAATCTATATTACTATAAAGGGAATTAATCCTTGAGATTATCAAATCACATTTACTATCCAAATTGTCCCTCACTTTTAATGCCTTTTGTTTTTACTTCTATTTATATATATATATTAGTTGGATGCACATGGACTACTAAACTTAAAAAGAAAGAGGTAGAAGGGGATAAATAGTTTTACAACTAATTGTTAAGTTTTTAAAAAATTGAGATAGTTTTGACTATTACATCCTTTTATTAACAAATTCTCACAATGATGTGTAAGCACTGTTTTGGAAACTTGAATATTTCCAAAAATGAGCCTCTCGCGTTATATATACTAGCAGGGCCCACGTGCACTACTGCACGCACAGTGGCGGAACCACGTTGTGGTTGGGGGGGGGGGGGGGGGGGGGGGGGGCGCAATTGACCCCCCTAACTTTTTTTTTAAAATAAAAAATGTATGTATTTTATATATTTTTTAATTAAAATTTATGTTTTGCCTCCCCTAAAATTTCTGGTTTGCCCCCCAAACCCATTGAAAATTTTTATATTTCATAAGAATTCCTTCTAAAATTTCTGGTTTGCCTACGCCCAACTCATTAAAATTTCTATATTTCATTGGAAGTGTTAATTGAAAATTCCCCCTCCCCCCCAGATTTAGAGTCCTGGTTCCGCCACTGTGCACGCATGTTAAAAAAAGGGGAGGGAGCGGTTTTAAAACGGATTGTTAGGCTTTTGAGGAATATGGAACACTTTTGACCATTATCCCTTTTATTGATAAGTATTGGTAGTGATTGGGAAAGGGTTATTGTGGAAAGATGAATATTTTGCTTGACACACTTCCCAAGGGAGCACTTCCCTTTATATATAACAAAGATAGGCATTATTGTCATTTATTTTTATTATATATTAAGTTAATTTAAAACATTATAGTACATCTATCGTAGGATGCATAATGTTGAAGCTCTCGTCGTCATTTAATTTCAAAGGCGTGCGGATTGATTATAATAACGATAAACTTTGTTCAACTCTCCCGGCCCTTTGGACTTTCGGATTAAGCCGTTTTACTTTGTCTATTTGTGGAAGCGGCGTGTGTAACCAAAAGGTATCAATAAGTTCAAAAGATATTTATCGAAGAGGACCTTCGAGATGTCTGAATAATCATGTTATCTTCTGTAGTTATAAATTTAATAAAATCCAACCTCTAACTCCCGGAAACTTTATGACTTGTAAGAAGGGAAAATCCAATCTTAACTCCTAGAAACTTTATAACTTGTGAAGAGGGAGGCGCTACACATGAAATATTTTATTTCAACAGGTATAGAGTGCCATTTTTACTAATAGCTCAAATTAATAGTAAGGGGCGAACTTTATATATTTAATATATTATATTCCTTAACAGTGAAGATGATTCACCAGCTGAAAAAATCATCTCTAATTTATATACATAACTTAAATTGACTTTGGGAATTATTTTATTTTATTTGTTTTCCCTTGGAATATACCTTAATATTTGTTAGGACTTCAACTTTCATACACAAATAAAATCTGGTAAATTTTGCAATTGTTAAATAAATTATTTAAATATGATTCAACAATTGTTTAATTGCGTACATGCAGTAAGCCACTCTGCACATACAATAATCACAATTATTAAGGAAAGAAAATTTAGTAAACCAGTTACACTTTTATTACTAGTAACCAACACCACCACGTACCCATGAAATCCACCCAAAGTCTCAAACCAATTGCAAGTTCATAATAATTAAGCTTCCTGACGTTGAGATTGAGATGCTCCTCTACTCATTGACCTTATGTCCTCAATCAATCTATCCAAATTGGAGTAAGATGACCCACCTTCACTTACACTCTTTCTTCCCAACTTTGCCATCCTATCTGCAGCTTTCATCAATTCCTCTCTTCTTCCTTCCCTCATCTCCCTCACCATCTTCTCCACAAGATCTCTGTCACATCTATCCTTCATGTCCATTCCCACCTTCCACACCTCGCTCACAAACCTACTGTTCAGCTGCTGATCCGCAAAGTACGGCCAGCAGATCATCGGTATTCCGGCGAACACGCTCTCCAACGTCGAATTCCATCCACTGTGAGTCAGAAACCCGCCAACAGCCGGATGGGACAGCACCTCCAATTGTGGCGTCCACGCCACGATGCATCCTCTTTCTTTCGTCCCCTCCACGAGCTCCTCCGGAATCTGACCGTAATTTTCTTCTCCGGTGATCGAATCCGACCGGATCACCCACAAGAACGGCTTCCCACTATTGACTAAGCCGTACAAGAACTCTAAGAACTGGTTTCGTTTCAAGACAGCCAAGCTCCCGAAGCTTACGTAGACGACGGATTTCCTGGGCTTCGAGTCGAGCCAGGCCATGCAAGCTCTGTCTTCTTGCCAGAGACTGCTTGAAGAGATCGGCGGCGAGGACTGTCCCAGTCGGGAATTGAGGAGAGCGTGGAGGGGCCCGACGGTGTAGAGTCTGGGACAGTGAGAACGGATTTGAGAGAGGATCGGTGCTTCGAGATCTTTAAACGTGTTGAGTATGAGTCCGTCGGCCCGAGTCGTGTTGAGTGTCTCGGTGATGACGGTTTGCAGTTCCGAGTTGTACAAATCATTGGTTCGACAGAAACTCGGCAAATCTCGACCTCGTAAAAAGCTTTCCATCCCTGGAACAGACTTAATGAGTCGATCCAAGTCCTCTTCTCCTGCAATTTTTGTTTATTTATATATTCTACTGGTTAGTAGAATACTAATAACTAAAAATATAGAGAAATCCATTTATGGGCAAATCCAATTGATTTTTTCATTTAGTTTTACGAAATCCGTTTATTCTTTGAGTATCAATACGAACCATCTTCTCTCTTTGTTAATGCCCGCTGCAACAAGGTTGCTGGATTTTTTTGGTACAAAGGATAAGGCTAGCTCCCTTTTTTGTCCTTTTTATTTTTATTTTTATTTCCTGTTTGATTATGATTGAAACAAGAATTACTGAGAAAAGTATTTTTGATAATAAACATTGAATTAGTGTCAGAAGATTAAAACTACTCATTCTAGAACTTTCGTAATCATCTTAGCAAGGATAAGATTAATATTGGGGTGTTTTATTAATTTGAAAAAAATTAATAAAAAATGATCAAGAAAAATGAAATTTTTTAACAGAAACCCAAATCAATGACCCACCAGTCAAGGGAAGCTCTCCTGCTTCAAGAATCTTGGGAATACAGAAGTAAGCCCAGAAGGCACAAGCACTGATCGTACGGAACGATAAGATCGGAATCCCAAGCTCATTTGCGACGTCGATGGCGAAATTCATGATCCCATCTGCAATGATGCACGTCACCGGTGGCCACACACCAGGATTCCGGTGACCTTGAATCAGCATCTCACGGAGAAGTGGCTTGGTGACGGAAATTATGCCGTCGAAGAGCTCGTGAAGGAGGTCGCCTGAGCGGGGATGATCAGGAGAGAGACCGTCGGTGATGGTTTGGAACCGGAACTTGGGATAACGAGAGGTGAGCTGGGCGCAGACGTCGGTGTGCTGGAGAAGGCGTTGGTGGTTGTGGTCGGAGTTGAGGAAGGTAACGTGAAAGCTTGCTTGAGAAAGAAGCTGTGAGAGCTTGAGCATGGTGGTTATGTGGCCTTGAGCAGGGAAAGGAAAGATGAGAACATGAGGATGTAGCAGGGTTGGTTGATCCATCTCCATCTGAGCTTGCAGGACTGTTTGTGCTAACTTTTAGAAATGAGAATAGAGTTTCTCAAGTCTCTGTTCGGTTGTATAGTTGTTGGCAGTGTTCAAAATGTCAAAAAGGCCGGTAAATTCGAAGTTTATTCTTATTCCACGATTCTAAAATCCATTCTGGCTAGAGTAGAGAATATACAATACCCGTCAAACACCGTCTTACAATAGAAAATATGAACCAAGATTGATTACTATAGCTGCTAATCATAACCCCAAATCACATCCCGAAAATGAGCAGTTGCACAAGGAGGATGTTTTATCATGCCGAAACATGTGGCGAAAAGAGCTCACGAGTTTGAAAAGCCATCGAATTTACCTGAGTCTGCAATATTGCAGATTTCAAGGCCCTAAAAAGGAAAACTATCACCGGCACAGTGATGAGGAGCTTACGAGTTTGAAGGCGAATCACTTCTTGTGGTGGTTTTATTTGCAGTCCTTAAGTGAAGCATTCATAGGATGTAAACATGTGTCCTGTGGCTGAGATGTTTGCATCTACAAGACATGTGTTTTGTTTGCATCCTGCGGAGGCTTCACTTAAGAACTACAGATAAAACTACCACAAGAAGTGAACTGGTTTGAAAGGAGTGAAAGTGAAAGGAGTATCAAACAAGATGTTATCATTTGGGTTAGGAAGGAGGGCGCGTGCCCTGAGATTGGTCTTGATAATCGTGTGGTAGGCTTGGCCTTGGCCTCATTGATTCAGTGGGGAGAGTCAGTGAAGCACCGGTGTGTGTGTCAGAGGGGGTGGTTGGAGATTGAATTTTTTTTTTGGGTAGCATGGTTGGAGATAGAAGATGAGGGTTTTAGATGCAGAAAGAAGATGGCGGTTTTCGTTCTTCCAGCTCGCGAAGGACAAGTCAGAGCTCCGGATAAGAATTCAACTCCCGAATGCATGGGCCAGGTGGCTAGAAAATCAAAGAAAGGCCAAATGAAAGCGGGAGTGACATCACCTGCTGCGTTGCGTTGCATCACACTGTCAATACATGTGCCTCACACTGTCGATACATGTGTGGAATAACACTAAAACAGAACCCTGGCGGTGAGATGCTGCTGATGCCTGGAAAAGGACAATTCAAGTATAAAATCGTAGTGAAAGATTCCAATGGAAGAAAACTAGTCTATTTGTCAAGATACAAAACATTACCAAAAAAAAAAAAAGTCAAGATACAAAATGTGTGGTGCATACAACAAGCCTCGGGAGCCACTTGTTTCGATGTTACTATTATACAACAAGCCTCGGGAGCCACTTGTTTCGATGTTACTATTATAGGAGGATGGAATGCAAATCCTACTGTTCCTTCTTTAGTTATAAAGATCATAATGTTTTGGGAAAATTGGTTTTTAGTGTTACTTTTTTATAGGAATTCAGATTCAGTTGTCCAATTTTTGAAAATTAAGAATTAGTGATATTTTTTAAACATAATTGTGAGTTAGTGTCATTTTACTATTCATGAATAATTCCTACTACAAATACCCTCAAAAAGACTTGAAAACCTCACTTGTACCAAAATGAGTGAAAAGATTTTCAAGGTCTTTTGAGGGCATTATCGGAAGAAAGTTTTTATGAACACTAAAATGATACTGATTCCAAATTATTTTAAAAAAGTATCACTAATTCACAATTTTCAAGAATTGGCCGACTAAATCTGAATTATTTATAAAGAGTATCACTAAAAACCAATTTACCCTAATGTTTTTTTTCTATTTTTTTCTTTTCTTTTTCAGCTATCCAAGGTGGATCCTTTTCGTTAATTATGTAGATGATATTTTATGAATATGACATAATAAAAATTTGACATTAATGATAATAATAGTGAAGTAAATGTTAATTTTTTATTTTCATGAGAGGAAATTAAGAATCATACAATCTATATTACTGTAAAGGAAATTAATCCTTGAGATTCTCGAAACACATTTACTATCCAAATTGTCCCTCACTTTTAATACTTTCTGTTTTTACTTCTATATATATATACTAGTTGGGTGCACATGCAGTATTACACGTATGAAGAAAAAGGTAGAAGGAGATGAACAATTTTGTAACTGATTACTAAGTTTTTTAAAAATTGAGGCAGTTTTGACTATTGCATTCTTTTATAAATAAATTCTCAAAATGATGTGTAAGGGCTATTTTGGAAACTTGAATATTTCTAAGAAGGCATCTCGTGTTATATATATATATAGGCATTATTGTCATTTATTTTTATTATATATTAAGTTAATTTAAAACATTATAGTACATCTATCATAGGATGCATCATGTTGAAGCTCTTGTCGTCATTTAGTTTCAACGGCGTGCTGATTGATTATTTAACGAAAGATGTTGGCAGTTTCTATATTCGGATTGAGCCGCTTTACTTTGTCTATTTGTGGAAGCGGCGTGTGTGACTAAAACATACCAGTAAGTTCAAAAGATATTTATCAAAGAGGACCTTCGAGATGTCTGAATAAAGATGTTATCTTTTGTAGTTATAAATTTAATAAAATCCAACCTAACTCCTGGAAACTTTATAACTTGTGAGAAGGGAAAATCCAACCTTAACTCCTAGAAACTTTATAACTTGTGAGAAGGGAAAATCCAACCTTAACTCCTAGAAAACCTTATAACTTATGAGAAGGGAGGTGCTACACGTGAAATAAAGATAAAAGATGTTATCTACTAATAGTTCAAATTGATAGTAAGGGGTGAACTTTATATATATAATATATTATATTCTTTAATAGTGAGGATAATTCACCAGCTGAAAAAATCATCTCTAATTTATATATATAACTTAAATTGACTTTGCAATTTTTTTTTTCCCCTTAGAATATACCTTAATATTTGTTAGGACTTCAATTTTCATACACAAATAAAATCTGGTAAATTTTGTAATTGTTAAATAAATTATTTAAATATGATTCAACAATTGCGTACATGCAGTACCCCACTCTGCATATACAATAATCACAATTATAAAGGAAAGAAAGTTTAGTAAACCAGTTACACTTTTATTACTAGTAACGAACAGTAGGGCTGCTTAATGAGCCGGCCCGCTTCCTTGACGAGCTATGTCATGTCCGACCCGTCAAGGAAAACCTAAGCATAGCCCAGCCCATGGCACGGCTAGGGCTAGGCCGTGCCGAGCCCAGGGTAGTTTTCTACAAATAAAAAATAAAAAAAATAAAAAATAGAGTAAATAGTAAAAAAAAAAATTTTACTTACCTCTTGAATCGTGCCGAGATGAGAAGTTGCAAAAGTGTTATTTGCGTGGTTTACTACTTGGCTGTCTAAGGAGTAATTAACGCAAGTAACACTTTTGCAACTCCTATGTAAACATGACAAGGTAGAAATGAAGAAAGAAAAAAAAATTGATAAATTTGTAAGAGCCTTGTTTAGTGATTTGCTAACGGTCGGGCTCAAGTAACACTGTGACTCTACCAGCAATTAGCAAAATCACTAAACATGACTCTAAGAAGAAAATGAAGAAAGCAAAAAAAGAAAAATTCATAACTTTTTTAGAATCCTAATAAAAGATTTGCCAATGATCGGCCTAAGGAACCCCCCCCCCCCCCCCCCCCCCCCAACATGCGAGCACTCTACTGGCCATCGGTCAAATCTTTAAATAGGATTCTAAGAAAGTAAGAAAAGAAGAGAAGAGATGAGAAGGCATGTGGTGCTTATAGAAAACCAAAAGTGGCTTTTTACCACCTCTACCCTCAAATATGACTGTTATTTGGCAGTTGGAAGGGTGGAAATGATCACTTACAGTCAGTTACAAGCATACTACTCCAATATGGCTGTTATATGGCCGTTGGGGGGCAAAATTGTAAAAAGAAGTAGTAAAACCATTTTTGGGGGTAAAAAACGGCTAGCCGTTTTTCGTGGATGGTAGGCTAGCCCATTCAGGCCCAACGGCAAGCACGCAGCACGGCCCAGCACACCCACTTTACGCAGGCCATGCCTTAATAGGCCACTGGCCCTAGAAGCAAGGCACGGCATAGCCAGGGGCCACGGGTTGTGCCATGCCAGCCCGGTTCGATAAGCAACCCTAACCAACAGCACCATATACCCATGAAATCCACCCAAAGTGTCAAACCAATTGCAAGTTCATAATAAGCTTTCATAATAAGTATTTTTTTGTAAATAGGTTATAAAAATAGCCCCTTTCCATAATTTCCAATAGAGAATTAGAACCAACAATTTTTAACTGACCCACCAACCCGCCTTAACCAAACCCGAATAAATGAGTTCGGGTTGACCCATTTATTACTTGTGTTGAGTTTTTCTCAACCCATTTAAAAATGGGTCAACTTGAATCGAACCTGTCAATCCATTGGGTATCCAATAATTTCTAATTGGTTTATTTTATTTTTTTTTGGGTATAGTTATTGTAAACCATTAATCATACAGAGACGTAATTAGAAACCTAACAAAAAATTAGTAAGTTAGTTTTGAAAAGTGAAAATGAAGAAAGGAGAATAAAAGCTTCCTTCATGGTCTGTCTTCAGCCCTAGTTCAACACATGATTAATTGATTTGCACCTTCTTCAACTCCCAGGTTTTAACTTTTTAATTAGGTGGCTTCTTGTTGGTTAAGATAATGAAAAAACATTGTAAATATGCTCAATCTTCAATGCTTGCTGATCTACTCAATATTATATAAAAATATAATAAGGATGGCACATATATGGAAAAAATGTTTCATGACCATAGATTGTCTGTTGATATCAAATGATGGGTTGTGTTCATAAATGAGTGAATTCAGATTTATTGTTTAAAAATTTAATTAAAATCCGAATTTACTTTCCACCTGACATACCAACTCTAGTAATTTTGTGGTTTAGGCCATAAGATGCTAGTATTGAAATGGTGTATGTCTCATATGCTCAATCCTCAATGCTTGCTAATCTACTCAATATTATATAGAAATGTAATAAGGATGGTACATTTATGGAAAAAATGTTTCATGATCTTTATTTTCTCAAGTTTTGATAAACATGTAATTCCAAATTAAAAAAAAAATAGACATTTGTGTTAAGAAAAAACAATGGCTCATGTCTCCATTATTTCTAAATGCTCTAAAAAAATTCTAAATTAAAACGAATTTTAAAAAACTTTAAATTAAAAAATTAAACAGGTTGGGTCAGGTTCAACCCATTTATTTGCGAGTTAGGTTCGATTCTATATTATCCAACCCGTTGGTAAATGGGTTGAGCCCAATCCAACCCATTTACAACCCGCCCAAACCCAACCCAACTCGACCCATTGCCATTTCTATTACTGACAACGACAAATTGAGAGAAAATTGCATTATCTCATTTAATTAAAAACCTAATCGCATTATTTCATTTAATTAAGAGAAAATTGAATGTCAAAGATTCAATTAGCAGTCACTTTTTAAGTTCATTAAGCTACTTAATCTCATTAAATTTAATCAAGCCAACACGTGAGACAAGTTTACTAAATAAAAATACAATATGCTCATTAGTTAGGCAATCTAAAAAAAATATTTGTCTTGGTACTCAAGCTTCATTAATTGAGAACAACCAATCCAATTAAGGTAGGGAACGGTGCATTACTGTAGACTTTATCTTGCCGAAAGTGTGAGTACAAGAATTCTTCTCTTCATCTTCTTCCTTTTTCATTTGTGTACAGAATAAGAATCAAGTAACATTAGTTTTGATTAAATATAAAAGAAAATTGGTGTAAGAAACGACAATATGCTCATTAGTTGTGCATTTCATTATTGTTTAGGGAAATAAGAATTCAAATCACGTTACTTAAGCTTCATTTGTTGTATACAACCAACACAATGTGGGGGATTGTGCCTTGCTAAATATAGCTTAAGTTATATATAAGGGAAAATTACCGCACAGTAAACATTTTCCCTTAAAAAGACATTTTAATTTAGCCTTTTTACTGCATTAGAAGTGCAATAATATTTTACAAACTTGTGCATAAATCAATCCTCCACGTCACCATCATTCATTTCTTAAATGAAACATTACATTTTTACCCCGCTAAACCCGTTGGACCAATGACACCAATCTTTTTACATTCAGAACCGCCATTGCTGCCATTGACGATGGAACAAGAATTGACTCCTTTTTTGCCAAGGAAGGCGTTTCCTGGAAATCTCTCAGTGCCTCCGACCAGCTCTCCCGCTCCCTCTCTAATGTTGGTCTTAAGAAACCTGAAACCCTCTCTGGTTCAGGTCCCTTCCCTACCTTTTCTTCTCATTTCCATCTCTCCCTCCTACATTTCTATTGTCAATACTTCTTTTCATTAGTTTCCACAAGTATAATAACAAAAAATCACGACCTTCTAGTGTTGTCTATGAATTGAGACAAAACCATGACATTTGATTGCTTGATTGCAACCAAAAGCATTTGACTTCTGAATCTCAAAAAAAATGTACAAAGGTAATGCCAACTTTCATAATCAAGTCAATCTAGCCACGTCATTCTCCCCATCAAACAATAAACTTAAACCACGTTATGTTACGGTGAACCATAAAGATCAGTGTGACAAGAGTGGACAACTACAATTTGAGAAAACTAATACACCTGGACAAGAAGTTTCATATCATGGCAACGGTTCAACAGTAAAGTAAAAAACTTAGCATAAAAATAGAATCAAATATAAAAATATTAACAACAATTTGTAAACATAATGATAGCATTCCATTAAAAATGAGTAAGAAAAGGATCATATAGCATATAACAGTACATGAGACAGTGAACAATCTCACAGAGCCCTAATAAGACCATAAGAGGACTCCAAAGGATAAAAAAAAAGTCTCAAAAAGATACCCTACTGTAACACCTTCTCATCTGATTACATAATACTAAGAGCCTTCCAATGATAAGCTATATCTGATGCAAACCATTACCTTAGGATAATGCATGTATCCCCATAAGCTTGTGCATGTATCCACTGAAGTACCAACTTGTATCTCTCTAAGACATGTTGATTTCGCATCTAAGATTATGTTAGTATCCCCTAAAGATTGTGCATGTATCCCCTTAAGTCAGTGCATGTGTCCCCCTAAGTTTTCGCTTGTATCCCCTTAAGACCCTGCTTGTATCCCCTAAGCAACAACTTCTATTCCTTTAAGACCCTGGTTGTATCCCTCTAAGATTACGTTGGTATCCTCCAATGATTGTACATGTATCTCTTTAAGTCACTGCTTGTATCCCCGTAAGTAGCAGCTCATATCCCCAAACCATTACCACACTTTCTTATACCAACCCAAGACAAACCATCGGGAAAGTATAAGGCTAAGGACCATCTTCCCCCCAAATAATACTTGCTTTAAATATATTCCCCCTATGAAAGCCCCTACCAATCCCAATCTTGGCTAGACAATCACCAAAACTTTTGTTTATCTATGCCCATGTTACAAAAGGAGTTTAGTACGTGTCAACCAGTATTATAAGCTGCTACATTAAAAAAGAAAAACTCGAATTTTCTATTCAAGAAGCTCATCAATTTGAAATAAAAGCTCCTTTTTTGCCTGAACTCTGACATATGTATTGATTGGTTGCTCACAAAAACTCTAGAGTGTTTGAGATTGTACATGTGTATAGGTTGGGTTTGTCTTTGTCACTCTACACTGTCGGGATCGTAGACTATGAGACAGAATCATTAAATTTCATTCTTAAGTTCTGATAGGTTTGAAGCAAAAGCTCTTTAGCTATTGAAGTTCCTTTTTAATATTTTGATAGTTTGTTGATAAATATTCCAAACCACCTCAGGTTCTTCTTAGTATATGTATGGTTTGTCTTGCTCTCTTCCTTTTTGTTGGGATCCTAGAAGATTTATTACTGAGTTGGATATATAGCATATGAAACAATCAAAGATATTCCTATGTTACTGGTATATGTAGGGATTACAATGGTCCAATGTTCATTCTACACCCAATAACTTCAATACCTAATTTATAGTAATTGTATAGTGGAGTATATGCTTTCACAAAAAATTGTTTTTTGTCTTTTCTACCACTCCATAATTACTATAGTAATTTATAGTAATTAAGGGAGTGTTCATTCTAACACTCCCTTAATTATAAGGGGAATTCCATTTCATAGGGGGAATACATTTCCAGCCTTAATTATAGAATTCCAGACAAAGGTATCAAGTTTTGGTCTAAACTGCTATATGATTGGTTTCAACACAGCACATACAATCAAAAACCTAAATACCCTATTAGTTGATGCCACATCAATGTGTCTCCATTGTAATAGCAGATGTGAACCACTATAGAGGAAAACCCCAGAAAAAAGTAGAAATTTTTTACCCTTTTTCTCACATTATCCAAAGTTCCAATCCCGGTGATGATTAATGCCTCAAACTAGGTTTTTTGTACTTTTTCAACGAATCCTAAACCTAATAACCAACAAACAAACTTAAAACCATCCACAAAAAAGTTTCATAAATCGAAAGATGCGTTTAAGAATTCTGTTAACGGGCAAACAATTGAACATAAAAAAGATTCAAAGGAAAAGAATACAATGAAGATAAACAAGTATGGGGGATGGGCAAACAATCAGAAAAAAAGAACAAGTGATTATCAGAAACCAAGTAGAAGAAAAAGGAATGGCCGATTGCCAAAAACCTAAAAGTTTCCATCATTTGATCCCTAAATAAAAAAGAGCCCTAGAAAAGAAATCAAGTAGAAGCAAAAGGAAAAAAATCGAGAGAGCAACAGAAATACCGAGGACAGGGACAGTCGGTGGTTGGCGGCATCTGCCTCAGATGGGGGGTCGCCGGAGAGTTCGTGAAGGTAGGTGATTTCCACTTGCCAAAAATAGCCGAGGTTGCCGAACGGAATGGGGGAGACGGCTTCGAATGGGATCGCCGGAGACTTCTCTCGAAATGGGAAGAACAAACCGAAAGGGGGTTGACGAATGGGTGTCGTCGGAGAGCCTATTAAGGGCGCACGAAAACAGGCAAATGAATGTCTACAACTGAAGAGGGTGGTCGCCGAAGAGGGTTGTCGGAGGTTCCAAAGAAATTTGAAAGGAAGGAAGAGCCGTATGAAGTTCTTGGCGCGAAGAGAACTAGGGTGTGTGAGACATGGAAAGATCACCGGAATGATCATCCCTCCGTCAACACATGGACTCAACACAAAAATGAGAGAGTCGCCACCATTCATAATTTTGGGATGAGAATGGACACCAAAGAGTTCAAAAATAAGCAAAAAAGGTTAAAAAGTGCTAAAAGGCAAATTTTAGGGTAAAAATAACCCTACTTGAAAATCAAATCCAAAGATGGGTAAGGGGATTAGATTATGAACGGGGGAAGATGTTAGGCACCCCCATTCATCCACACGAAGTGGTAGCCAAGTGTATGTTCATGCAAAAATAAGAAAGCTTGCTAAAATCATAGAAAACCTTGAAAAAGGACCAATGTATGATATTTCCACATGAAGATCTAAATGGATTCTAGATCCTCTCTTATGTCAATATCATTTCTGGAATATCTCAAAAAGATGTAAATCAAAGCACAAGTTATTCAAAAACCAAATTGAATCAAATCCGGAAAATTCGGTGAAAAGTAATGCCATTTGTCTTGAAATCATTCAAATACAATTTTAAATTAAATCAAACCAAATCCATTTGAAAGATTATAGTAAATAAGGGTCTCATGCAAAATTTCACTTTATTCCGATAAAAATCCCAGGAGTTATGCTCCTTTAAGGTTGCTGTTGGGGATAATCAAAAAGTGATAAGTGGGCAACTTTGGGAAATTGCATAGAAAAATCCACTTCATAAAAATCCACGAAAATTTGTGTGATTGAAGTCTGTATGGCCATCTTTCAAAATAAACTAGCCTCATACAAAAATCCCTTCGGATGTGCCTTCGGTGATCTCCCGAACAGGCCCCGAAGATCACAGATTTACCCAGAAAAGTGCCATTGAGCAGTTCTGAGTAAATCGGCTACCAATAATTCAAATGGAGTCAAAAAATTATGAAACCAACTGGATTTAAAATAGACTCATAAAGGAGTGCCCAGAAAAAAAAATCATTCAAATCGGACTTAAAACGAACACATGGTGCACCGTCGAAGTGACAAGTTCTGTATTTAAACCTAAACTGTTCAATCAACTTCGACAGAGAGGTGTCAAAAATCCGTTTGATAGAAATTTATGAAATTTGGTGGACATAAACTAGACAGCCTCACCTTTCCCATGGTTCTGGATTCGCTCCAAAATTCATCCGGACAATGAAGTTATGAGCGTCCGAAGTAAGGGTACAGGTGCTGTCCAGTTAGCCCCTTTTTGAGTAAAACCAACTCAAAATTGTGATAAAGTGTGTGCCATTAGTGCAAGATGAACACAAATCTTTGAAAAATCATTTGAAAACATTCCAGAATTGATTGAGGCCATTTATTTGAGATTTATCACAATAAATGCAATAAACCCCAAATATGAGCCTATCCCACCAAAATGGCACTATGTGTGTGCAAGTGTTAAAAACCAAACAAGATCAATAGCATGCATACATATTCATCAAAATGAGGTTCTAAAATAGCCTAGGGTTCCGTTCCATTATCGTTTCCCTCTGTTCTCTCTCCCCGTTAAACACGGTTCTTCAAGATAATCAAGGGTACTTTGAATATGAGACGTTTTACAATCAATCAAAAGGCTTTATGCTACATAGGTTCTAGTGCTAGGGTCAATCCCCAGTCTCGTTTCTCCTAGATCCCGCCTCCACGTTTTACAGCTAGGGGGGAGTCTCGAGATACTTTGAGCCGGGGGAAGGGTTTTCACACACAAAGAAGGCCTTATTCTACAGAAAGGTAGAAGAATAGATCTAGATCTAGGAATGTAAAGACAGAAAATAAAAGAAAAGTTTGAGGCTTACCTGGGTTCTGGATGCGATCCCGCAGCAGTTTTCTTCTTCTCTTGGAGTTCTTCTTGGCGAGAATTCAAAACAAGAGTTGATTGCCATTTGCTTAAGGAAGAGCCTCCTATTTATAGGCAAAGGCTAGGGTTAGGGTTGGTGAGAATGGTAGACACAACATAATGTCTATAACCCACCAACCTTAACCCTAGGGCTATTTCCGAGATTTCTCCTCATTTAATGAGGGATATGATGGTAAAAAGTGAAAAGCTCTCGGAAAACCCTAATTTTGAGCAAAACTAGCGTATCCGGCATGTCAGGCCGGATACGCAAGTACCTTAATGTATCTGGTCTATGATGCCGGATACACTGAGGTCTACTTGTATCCGGCATTTTCCACCGGATACAATGAAGGACACTTGTATCCGGCCTGAGTTGCCGGATACAAGGAAAAAAAACCTTTTTTTCGAATTTTAACACAGGCAATACTTATTTACATGTAATATCGTTTGAGTAAATGTCCTCGTATTTTTTAATCTCCATTTACTTAAGATATTACATGTAAATAAGCAAACACCCCCCCCATTTGAATCCATTAAAAATAGTTCCAGACCCAAATTCCAAGTGAATAAAAAGTCAACTTTCCAGTTCTAGGCAAAATTCCGATTTTTCAAGTCTGGAAAAAAGGTTCAATATGTTAAAACCATGGTATTCGTCAAGATTTAAAATCTCAAAAAATTCATTTATGCAATAACATTGCTAAAAACCTGATTACCGGGAAAAATTATCTTGAAATCTTGCTTTAAAAAAATATTTTATTTTCTGGGGTCAAAAGTCAACAAAATTCAACCGGGAAAAAAGTTTGACTTTGCACAAAAGATAGAATTTGGGTCTTTTCCTTTTCCGTTTTGGATTCAAATGGGTTAAGTATCTCAAACCCAATGCAAAGAACTGAAAATTCCAATAAAATATTTCTCTCCTTAAAGATTTATCAAAAATCGTGCAATTTTGGGGGTGTCTACAGGGTGAAAGCAAGAGGAGAGAGAGGGAACAAAACAGCAATCGTGCAATTTTGGGTTGCTTAAGTGGGGGGGGGGGGGGGGGGGGGGGGGCGGGGGCGCAAAATGGGAACAAAACAGCAATCGATGATATGGTCCCCCCCATTTCGCAAATAATCTTTAAAAGGTTCTTCTTTCTTCCATTAAGAATTTTCGTTGCCTGTTTTTGGCATTAGCGAGGAAAAGGTGCCCCATTCGATAATTTTCCCTTTTAATTTAGCCTTTTTACTGTAATTACAAGTGCAATAATATTTTACAAACTTGTGCACGAATCAATCCTCCACATCACCATCTTCCATTTCTTAAATGAAACATTACATTTTTACCCCGCTAAACCCGTTCGACCGGTGACACCAATCTTTTTACATTCAGAACCGCCATTGCTGTCGTCGATGATGGAAAGAGAATTGACTCCTTTTTTGCTGAGGAAGGCGTTTCCTGGAAACCTCTCGGTGTCTTCGACCAGCTCTCCCGCTCCCTTTCTAATGTTGGTCTTAAGAAACCCTCTCTGGTTCAGGTCCCTCCCCTACCTTTTCTTCTCATTTCCATCTCTCCCTTCTACATTTCTATTGTCAATACTTCTTTTCATTAGTCTCCACAAGTATAATAACGAAAAATCACGACCTTCTAGTGTTGTATATGAATCGAGACGAAACCATGACATTTGATTGCAACCAAAAGCATTTGACTTCTAAATCTCGAAAAAATGTACAGAGGTGAACAAGGACATGACGCATATGCTGATATAGCTGGTTGTGAAATAAGATCATGTATTTAGTATTTTTGGATTTTAGAATAAATAATTATGGTGTAGGCACTAAGCTCTTTGTGCTTGGCTTTTAGGCTGCTTGTATAACATGTGTACTTTTAGGAAACAATGGGGTAGTTGCAGCAGAGACTGGAAGTGGTAAAACCCTTGGTTATCTCATTCCGCTCATTAATAACTTATCTAGCATGCTGGATTCTGCTGTTGACGCCAGTGCTTGATTCTGTTGTTGACACCAATATATATGACCTGCTTTTGTTGGGCTGGGCATAACGTAAAGGAGACAGGTTTCTCGTTCAGCCAAGGTGAAGGATGCACAACAAATGCCCCTGCTTGTTATCATTCCAACGAGAAAGTAAAATAGAGACGGTACCAACCACGATGAAGGATGCACCGCAAATGCTTGATTCTACTGTTGATGCCGGTATAAGGGAGTGTGATCTGCAATGAAGAAATGGTGCATGGTTTCAACGGAGGAAGAATGGTTTCAACTTTCAACGAAGGGAGAAGGATTCGGGTCTTTGGGTTTCATTCATTTATTAATGAAAGAAGAGTGAACCGCTAAAAGAGGGTTCACCGATCTGAGGGGTTTAGGAGGGTAAAAAAGTAATGTTTCATTTAAGTGATGAATAATCCTGATGTGGAGGACTGATTCGTCCACAAGTTTGTAAAACATTATTGTAGTTGTAAATACAGTAAAAACGCTAGATTAAAATGTCTTTTTCAAGGAAAATGTTTTTTTTTTTTTTTGGTAACAACTCAAGGAAAATGTTTACTTTAGGGTAATTTTCCCATATAATAATAGGTAAATAAGAATATTTTCAAGTTACTTAAGCTTCGTTAGTCATAAATAATCAACCAATAATGGGTGGGGGACCGTACCTTACTTCAGACTTAATTTTACTTTATCAAGTGTGTACACAAGAAGTCCTCCACTTAATTGGTCTTCTTCATTAGGCTCTTTTGACGATTCAACTTAGACGTTTTAACTTTGGGTCACTTTGTTAACAAGGATATTATAGGAATGTAAAAATGGACAAACAATTAAGGATCTTTGTAGTAATTAAAGTAGTAATAACGATAAAGATAAAGATTTGTACGTAAAAAACTCCACACAGAGATGACTCCATGTTATTATTTTGAGATTACTACAAAGATGGTGTAGGAAAATATGCATCAGTAACTATTAATTGTTTTGATAATTAATAAGATATTTGAGACAATAATTTAATTATAATTTTAATTTAAAAGGAAAACAAATGGAAATATATATATATATATATATATCATCACTAATATATGCATAATACATGACTATAAAATGAGAGATATGTGAATATGGGAGGCACGTAACTCGACATCGATCATCTCGAGAAAGCGAATGACAAACATTTTAATTTAGGTTTGGTCAATTTTTGGCCCCTTTTTGTTCATTCTTCCTCCGCCCCCTAATTTTTTTTTTTTTTTTTTTGGGTAGCACCTTTTTTTTTATAGCACCTCCACCTCCTAATTACTTTCAGTTTAATCAATTATATATTTAAATAGATGGAGGCGCTTGTACGAATTCTACATTTTTTTTTTTGTTGGGAAATGACAATTAGAATTAATTTACTAACCTAACAAAAGATCTCCCTCTTGCATCATCCAGTAGGGAGTTACACAGAAAGAAGGTGGGGCTTTAACCCAAAGACAGGAAAAGGAATCAAGAGCATAGTTATCACAGAGATCAACCACCACACAGATCAACCACCTGATTGGCCTCACGGAAGTCATGTTGAAATGAGATGTCTTGAAAACAAGGACGTAAGGCCTGAATATCAAAAAGAATCCCTCTAATACGCCATGGTAGGTCCTTAAAGACACCATTGATCAAATTTATAAAGGTAAGAGAATCAGCCTCGAAGATAATATTTGAAAGTCCAAAGTGAAGGCTGAGCTTCATACCTTCAAGTGCTATGCTGGTCTCAGCCTATAAAGCTGTGGAAACACCAAGTTGAAATAAAATCCAGCAATGAAGCGGCCCCAAGAATCTCTACATACTCTTCCGGCCATGTGTGCGCATGGCCACACGCGAGGCGCACATGGGAGTGCGTGCCTCGGGAATTTCTGGGAGTCACCACTGCCTAATAAGGTGCAAATAGACACCTGGGTTCCTAGATTTGTCTATTGGTCTGCGGTTCGAGATTCCAGCTAAGTTCTCGGTTACGATCCAGGGAAATCCAAAAACACCCCGGTCCACCCCGTCAATCTGACGGGTCTCTTGGATTTTCCTAGTTCGAGTCAACTCAGTCTCACCCTAATCCTAGCCCAGCATGTATTAGATTAAGTCTGGTAGGGACCTTTGCAGGTGTAAGTCCCTTTTATTCATTTTTATCTTTTTAGCCATTTTAAGTGAAGTGGTTCGGATGTGGGTCCCGTTGGAAGGCCCATTGGTTGCCAAGTTGGGCTTTAAGTCAAGCCCATGGCCCATTAGGGTTATTGGATAACCCTTATTGGATTTGCTCATTTAATTTTAAAGTTAATTAAACATGCAATTTAATTGAGTGGGTTTAAGTTTTAAGGCCCAATGGACTTGCGGAGGCCCATGGGTAATTATCCAAATGGCCTATAACCCATTTATGATAAACGGGCTTTGGTGTGGGCCAGACTGATAGTGGGCCTCGTTGGAAGGCCCACTAAAGCTTTGATAGGTCCAGATGAACCAAGTCTAAAATGGGCTTTGAATAATCCAAGAGCCCGATTGGTTTAGCTTGTATCAAAACGGGTCGGATTGGCCCCTTTTTGTTGTTCATTCTTCCTCCGCCTCCTAATTACTTTCATATCAATCAATTATATATTTAAATGGATGGAGGCGCTTGATCAAATTGATTAAGGTAAGAGAATCACCCTGGAAGATAATATTTGATAATATTTGAAAGTCCAAAGTGAAGGGCGAGCTTCATACCTTTAAGAGCTATGCAGGCCTCAACCTGTAAAGCTGTGGAAACACCAAGTTGATATGAAAATCCAGCAACGAAGTGGCCCCAAGAATCTCTACACACTCTTCTAGCCGCAGATGCACCGGTTGAACCTCTAAATGCACCATCAAAGTTTATCTTTTGATGACTGTTTCGTGGTGTCTTCCAAAAAATATCAGCTTGAAATTCCTCTACATTACATACCCTCTATAACATCTTAATAGTCCTGGAATCCTCTTGTAAGTTATGGAATAACCTGCACAATTTTCCCATTGAGATATCTTTCCCTTGGAACAGAATATCATTTTGCCACAACACCAACCAAAATTTACCATTCCTGATAGGAAGTCAATACAATCATAATCTGTGGCTTGAATATTCATTTTTATAATATGAGTGATCCACTGAGTAAAGTAATTCTGATGTCTACAGTTTTGAGTAGAACCTCCAATAAGATTAAACCAAGCCACTCGTGTAAACGGACACTTAATCCACAAATGTTCGACCGTCTCATCCTTTTCTTGGCAGAAATAACAGGTCATATCTACACTACCTAGTTCGTATTCAACAATTGAGCTGTTGGAAGACCCCCAGACAGACACTTCCAAAGAAAGAGTTTTACACGAGGTGGGCACCTTAGCTTCCAACATTTAATCCAAGACAATGACATTTCATCCTCAATGAGACCCTGCATCATCTTATAAGCTGATGAAATACAAAAAAATTACCAGAAGGAATACCTCTCTGAAGCCTCTGATCATAGCCCAATGAAGGAGGGATAGAAGTGCTCATAATTTTCTGCACAAGCTCAGGTTCCCAAAATTTTGAAAGTAAAGCATGATTCCACTTACCTGATTCTGGACATAACAAATCACTTACCTTTGTGGCACTAAATAAGCTGTAATTTTTATGAATATGAACAGATGTTGTTGAACCTTCCACCCAAATGTCTTCAAGAATTTTTATGTTCTGACCATTAGCTACAACCCATATACTTCCTTTTCGGATCCAAGTTCTCATTTCTTCTAATTGTTTCCAGCCAAAGGATTGTTTTCTGCAAAATTTGCATCAAGGAAATTTGAAAATGTGAAATATTTATTCTTCATTAATTTTCCCCAAATACTGTTATGCTCTTTGGAAAGGCACCAGGCACTTTTGAGTAGTAAAACCTTGTTCAAGTCTAATTTCTTAATATTTAAGTCTCCATTCCTCCATGGCTTTGTAATTATTTCCCAATAGACACTGTGAATTGCTTGGGAGTCATTCCTCTTTTTCTAGAAGAAACTTCGAGCAACTTGGTCCATCTTCCTCACCGTGGTCTCCGGTAGTAGAAAACAATTCATAAAATGGAGTGGTTGGGTAGTGAGAACCGATTGTATGAAGGTCACATGACCCATTTGAGAGAGCAAAGCCGATTTCCAACCAGACAATTGCTTATCCATCCTCTTAAGCAATGATTCACAATCCTTGGGCTTTGGTTTATGGGCAAGTATTGGGATCCCAAGATAAACCGCCGTCTTCTTAGCACTTGGTATGTCCAACACTGCGATGATTTGGACCCTTCAAGACTTCAAGTTCTAGAGCTGATGAATATAGAGGATTTATTCTTATTTATGTTCCCTGGTTCCACGCAATACTTATGAAGTATCCTTGCCAAGTTATGTGCATCTCTCTCATATGTATGTCCGTACACAAAGATATCATCAGCGTACATTAGATGGGATAGTGCCATACCTCCACGCTTCAGAGATACTCTTCTAAACCTTCCATCCACCTCAGCTTTATTAATCGCCAATGAGAGGACTTGTTGGCACATGATAAACAAATCGGGGGACAAAGGATCCCCCTGACGAAGCCCACAACTTGCAGAGAAATGTCCATTGGGTTTACCATTAATAAACACACTATATGTGACGGAAGATACACATTCCATAATCAGATTAATCGAGTATTCTTGAAAACCATATTGATGCAAAACCTCTTTCAGTAATGCCCAGCTTAATACATCATAAGCTTTGGGGAAGTCTAGTTTTAAAGCAAAAAACCCTTTTTTTTTGTCTCCTTCCTTGTGTTGCAGCTTCCTTTTTTGGCAAATTTGTGAGCCATTTCATGATTCAATAATATGTTATCTCTTATAGATATCTTTTAGGCACAAAGGCTGTCTGAAAAGGTGAAATCATCTCTAGAAGCATCGGTCTAATCCTGTTAACCAAAATTTTTTATATGATCTAGTATACAAAATTACACAAGCTAATCGGGCGGAAATCCGTTACCTTCCCTAGATGAGAACCTTTTGGGATCAAAGAAATGAAGCTGTGATTTAGTCTATTTGGCATCTGTCCAGATCTGAAGAATTCCTGGATTGTTGATATCACTTCAGAACTCACTATATCCCAATATGTCCTGTAGAAAATGCCTTGAAATCCATTCAGACATGGACATTTTAAGTGATACCCAATCCCTTAATTGTACTCCATATTTCCTCAGGTGATGGAACTCAACATATGCCTGCGTCTTGGCCAATGGGATTGATCCGCCCTGGTAGTTCAAAAGTAGCCCAATGGGTGCGGCTAGAATTGTTGTTCAAAATGATTCACTATTGTTGTTCTACTTTCACACAAACCCTGTGTTTGTATTCATTCAACCTCTCTCTCTCTCTCTAGATCACTCTCATCTTGACAGCTAAAAATAAGTAGGATGGAGTCCAATAGAACAGGATGGTGAACATATACTTTTTGAACGTACTGAAGAAAAAAGAAATAGTGTACTCCGAAAAAAAAAAAGGGAAAATTGGTTTTTGGCATGTTTTTTAAAATAATTTTGATTCAGCCACTAAAATATTGGTAATTGAGAATTAGTGATACTTTTTAAACATAATTAAGAATGGGTGGGTGTTATTTTATTTCTCACATAAAACTTCTTCCAAAACGCCCTCAAAACACTTCTTATCCTCAATAAAACATAATAACAAACAAACTTTTTTACGTGTATGTTGAGGTCATTTTGGAAAAGTCCTTCATGACACTAACTCACAATTATTTCCAAAAAGTATCACTAACTTTCAATTACCAAGAATTTGGTGATTGAATCAGGATTAGGTTTAAAAACATAACACTAAAAACCAATTTCCCCAAAAAATAATTAGGGAATGTTTTGTTCGCTTTGGATCAAAGGTACATGGGCTTCAGCCTATTGGGTTATCATTCTTCCTAATGGACTGGGCTGATCCAAGTTTATAATAAAATGATAAGCTTATAACTGTACGGGTGCTTGTAAGGTCCGAGTACAACATCTCAAAGATGGCATCGCCCAAAGCCCGCCACCCGAACCCAAATAGAGCCTCATGCTACGAGGTAAATTGGAGATGGATAAATGGGAGGCGCCTACCGTTTAGAGCTCTCAACTGAGGTCCAACGATTCTGGCCTAATAATTTATCTATACTATATATAAAGCGAGTCATCCCTTTGGGAAGCGTGCTAAGTATTATGTTGGTTTTTCACAACATGGCCTTAGATTTCATTGCAAAGCATTATAGGGTTTAAATAGACATCCTTGTCTCAATGATTTATACAGGTGCGTGGGTGGTAGTTATAATGGGATATGAGTCATTCAAATTTAAGAAAAGATTCTGAGGAAAATGTTTGTTAGGCTAAATATCTGGGGATTTGTTTATATAATAGTATAAATTTATCATCTTATCCAAATTATTGAAATAAAAACATAAATCATTTATTTTCTTTTTCTTCTTAATCTAAGATTCCAATAGGTTAGGGAAATAATTTTTATGCAGCAGTCAAAAAAGGATATTTACAATAAGGAGAAAGCCTGATGTAGAAATCCACCCATCATATGGATCCATATCCTAGTAGATTTATAAGTTAGTAGGATATGCTTTCTTTTAAGATAAATTTTAGATACTTTCAAATTATCTTTTCTTAGTTTGAATATGATTATAATTTAATTGAAAGTAGGGAACTGTCTCTATAAATAGCCATGCAATCTTATATTTTGAAAAGAGAATAAGAATAATTTTTTTTTATTGGGTTCTTGAGGTGTAACTCCTCTTGTTCTCCGGTATTGGTGAGACTCCGTTACCTGATAATGGTAAGACTCCATTATCAAACTTTATTAAGGGTCAGTGAGACTAATCTTTCGAGGATATATTTTTCTTGGCGGTGGTGGAACTCCATTACCAAGCCCTAATAAAGTTTGATGAGAGGTACTCCAATACTTTCTAGGGTTGTACTGCATCAAAACCGCAATAGAAACTTTAGAAAATATTAACATCAAGGAGAAAGCCATTTGCCGGCATGCAATTTGCCATTGGCTAGATAATGAGCAATCAGAACGAACTCCCTTGTCCAGTGGCGGAACCACGTGCATCTTAGGGGGGGCAATTGCCCCCCCTAACTTTTAATTTTTAATAAAAAAGGCATATGTTTTATATATATTTTTAATTAAAATTTAAGTTTTGCCCCCCCTAAAATTTCTGGTTTGCCCCCCCCAACCTATTGGAAATTTTTATATTTCATAAGAATCCTTTTGAAAATTTCTAGTTTGCGCCCCCCCCCCCCCCCCCCAACTCATTGAAATTTCTATATTTCATGAGAACCCCCTCTAAAATTTCTGGTTTGCCCACCCCCAACTCATTAAAATTTCTATATTTTATGACAAGTGTTAATTGAAAATTTTTTTTGCCCCCCCAAATTTGGAGTCCTGGTTCCGCCACTGCCCTTGTCAACTAGTAGACTTACAGGTTACAGGCATCATGTTTATTTATGTATCGCCATGTGATCTATGCCACAAGAGACATTCTACCTTTTATATATCCATGCATGATGATATATATACATACACTCAACCCGGATTATCTGTTTGCATGATAAAAGTGAGGAGTGGCCACTCTTATTTTCACATATGTTTCTAACAGTGATTGGGGTCATTGATTAGTTCATAACAAGAGCTAGTCTCTAGCATAATTGTAAGAATTTTCATATGTTGCATTACATTGATTGTGTTTTTGGCTTATAAAAACAGGTTGAATATATAATCCATATTCATGTTGATATTGCAGGTGACACAATATTATGTGTGATTATATTAATTGGGTTCCGTGCACCTTAGTTATACAAGAATATTTTCTGTATATTTGATATATGATATAAGTTATATATATAGGCTAGGAGACCATATAGGGTATGGAGTCTCCATGGAATCCTAGTCATGATTATGGTCGTTAATGGGCTAGGTCCCTCTCCTCTCCTAAGACACAAAACATATCGTGATCTAAAAATGTATCCCATTAACATCTGGTTCTGATTAAGAGGAGCAAGAAAATGAAGAGCAACCTTAACTGAAAGTTGTTTTGCAGAAAATCAAATAAAGAAAAGCAACCATGTCTTCCGCACGTAATCAATTAGTCCAAAAATATCATGTTGCTTAATTACAATTACAAATTTTGGCAGAAAAAACATGTTACCAGCTCTTATTTGTTAATAGATTTGGCTCAAGACAGGACAAGTAACTTACTTAGAATCCACAGAACTAGAGAAAATTCAAAGGCGAATATTGTGTGAAGCAGTCCACGATCCAATGCAAATCCAAATAATGTGATCCCTCCGTTGTTGTGCTGTAGATAGGCCACTGCGACATAAAAGCAAAATTGGCTTAGTGATCACTTGAATCAGCTGATTGAAAAATCTGGTAAGTTCATGCTATTAAGTCAGAACTGGGTTTGATTCAGAATCTCTCCATTACAAAAAATTTCTGTGAGTTCTCTTAGGAGTCAGAAAACTCGGCTGAGTCCACTTATCCGATACTGCTATTTTTGTACTCACCAAGTCTAATTTTCTGTTACTGTGACCGAGTCAATGACTCAGTTCTGCAGATTATCTAACTTACCCAACAACAGTAAGCCAGCTTCGCTTTTGTTTCTTTACAGTAAACACAATATGAACCATATATGAACTGACCTAAAGCTTGTCTGGTTCGGAATGAAGATGATTCTTCCGAGGAAATTGTGCTGAAATTGTCTGATGGGTCCAAATCACTAACGCAGTTAGGTGCCACAGTCGCATTTTCCACTTGTATCAGATCTTTCGACGTGTTTGTTGCAGTACTGTTGGAAGCACAAGTCACTACCATATTCCATCTAGTAGCAATGGATACAATCCCTTGAGCTCTATGAGTGATTCTTGCAGCCCCCAAGAGACACAAGAAGAACCCACTTATTTGAACAGCTGAGCAAACCTGCAACCATCACAAGAACCAAATAAGAAGGTCTAGTGGAGGCACAAATTTATCAAGTACGTAAATTCCTTAAAAGACAACTTGAAATACGCAATGAAATACTTGTAATTAAGCAGCAGCGGAATTTTAATATTGTTTCTGAGGTTTTGGTTTCTTACCACAACATCACCTGAATTGAAGAAATTCTTCTCTGATTTTGATAACAAGAACAGCATCAAAGCACCCAACTGACTAACAGAGATTGTAACCAAACAGCTGATAATGAAGAACCGATAACGATGGCTTGTAACCGATAACTGTTTCCTTATCCTCATATGTTCCTGGAATATGACACTAGCATCTGAGCCACATCCCTCTAAGTGCTTATAAAGCCCTTCAAACCTCAGGATTTGAAGCTCACATGTTAATCTGAACAATACGCAGACTAACAAGAACACACCGGTTCGATACACCGACGACGCCAGCAACGCTATGAAGATGATTGAATTCAATGGAATGCCTGTGCTAACATATGGAATTGATACTTTCACTGTGGAGAAAAGTATGATTTTATGTGCAAGCTCAACCAAGAAGGAAGGAAGAAGGATACAAGCTAAGTATCGAAAGGCCTTTTCAAGCTCGCGTGTATAACCACGTCTCACATACAATGAATCATGTTGTAACCCATCTAGGAATAGCAGCTGACGAAGACCATATCGTCGGAAGAAGCGTGATAATGTGAAAAATCCGATTGCAGCGAGGCCGGATTCTGGTAATTGGACCAACTTGTTTAAGGAAATTGAGTCCTCAGCAGCAGATGCAGTGGTGGGGACTCGGATTGAGAGAACACTCACGGCGGGGACTATGATTGTCAGGATGACAAATCCAAGGTAGGAGATGAACTTACCGGTGCAAGACGAGTGATCGAGTGCACACCATTTAAGGCTGATCCTAAAATTCCGTAGCTCATCACGCATGGATGATTTTGATCGGGCATAGGCCGGTTGGAGGAGCAATGGAACAGTGGCTGGATTGGGTTGGTTGTGTTGATAAAAAAAGGATACATGTTCATCGGGAAATTCAACATCAACGCATGTATCGCCTGAATTGGTGGAGTGATTCATGGAATCCATGTTCTGGGGAGAAGATTAATGAGAAAGAAGATGGATTTTAATGACCTATTATTTTTTTTCTGTGCAAGGAAGAGATGAATGGAATGAGTCCCTTGAGTTTTTCTGGTTGAGAAGAAAAAAAAGTATAAAAGAGGATTGCTTGAGTTGTGGACTAAGTTACACACTTTCAATTCAAAAAGAAATCTGTACGAACTATTGAAGTTATTTCATCTTTATATATGAGAGAGAGATAGAGAGAGAGAGAAACCAAAACATTTCAACAAGAAAAAGAAAGGCACAGGTTCTTTGTATAACCACCCACTTTTCAACTGATACTGCTACAAATTAATATATCTCTAGATCAGTGACTCAGTGCAGTAAAACCAGAATCTCGGCTCGAACCGGACGATAAGTGAGTTGATGTAACCTAATTAATGATTTGTTATGAATCGAATAAATGGTAGTTCATGAAATAGGACATTACCAAAAAAAAAGTTCATGAAATAGGAGATGAAATTGTATACATAGTAGAAAATTAGAGGTGGAAAGAGTAGCACAGTAGGAGATAAAGAACAAGTGGGTTTGGTTCACTATGGGCTGAGTTGACCCGGAGAAGGATGGGTTACTGTAGGAAGACCGAGTTTTGTGTCTACGTCTATCAATGAGTTGACTCGGTGTAAGTTCCAATCACAAAGGTACAGCGCAAAGAACCATAAAAGGTGCCGAAAGCATGGTGCATGGGACACAAAGGTGACAATCGAAAGGCAAAACCTTTCTCTGTCTCGTGAGCATCTCTTTATTTCCGACCTTGTGGTTCAAGGGACCCATTCGACCCTTACTATATATGCCTTTCTTGTGGTGTTAAATGTAGTCTGCAGCCACAGGATTCCGGTGACCGGAAATGGTAGCTACGGCGAGTTTGAGAGAATTATCTTTCATTTTGGGTTGAAACCCAGAAAATTAATCGTGACTTTTAACCGATGTGACCCAAGCAAGTGGGTTAGGCCATAGGTGTTGACTGGCTGGCCAGTCGCAACCAATACAGAACTGTGACTTGGGGAAAGGCCTTTGATCACGGGGTGACAAGAGTTGGAGAGCTTCCAAGTGTCAAACAGACAAGAACCAGTTGGTCACTTGATTTAACATATAGGATTGAGTGGCTCAAGAGATGGAAATGTGTCCAAGTGGGTATATAATATAACATATGATTTAGACACGTGGCAGAACAGGGGTCTAGTGACTTAGAGGATTACACGTGTAAAATGTATTATCACATGCTTCCTGTTTATTTGTTCAGCTAATTTTTTTTTTTTTCCAAATGAAGTTGATAGATTAGTCTTGTTGCCATTCAATGGAGGTGAGAGCTGGTGTACGAGCCTTCGTAAACTAGGGTTAATGTGACAGATGCGTTTCTATGTTGGCTCGGTTCAGTCACACTTTGGATATTTGGGTTTTGGTTTAACTTGTCACAAAACGGATTAGCTAATCAATTAATAGCCCACATACAAATGGGCTGCCTTTAGAGTGGGTTTATGAATGATCCAACCCGGCCCGTTTAACAATAACATTTTCTAAAGGGCCATTTGCGATACATATATACTAGGGGAGCATATCTTTTTTCAAATAACATATTATTAACAACTTATTTAATATATTATTAAATCTATACTAATATATAAAAACAATTGGCAAGATTCGGACCTAATAACTTGTGCCCAAAATACCCCCCCAAACAAACGTATTTACACCTATTCTGCATGAAATTGATGAGAATCGAGCGAAAGTTTAGAACTACCTACAGCGTGTGTCAGTTTCTAACAATTCAAATTCAAACGTACGAAACCATCTGCCGTTAAAATCAACGAAATCACCTCCTTATCTTCACGTTCAAAGCACATCTGCTTTCTTGCTTTCAAGTTTCAAGTTATCCTTCGATTTTTTCTATGGTTCCTCAGAGCATAAGATTTTACACCCTTTTACATTCAAGTTTCCTTCACCATATTGAGAATCTTTTTCAGAGCCCTCTCTTTTACACCCTTTCACTGTATTGAGCATAAGATCCTACACCCTTTTACTTCATGGTTGCCTCACCATTCAAGTTCAAAGCCCTCCCGTTTCAAATCTTTGAAGACCCCTCCTAATTCTCTTTCAAGACGAGGCTCTGTTTTCTTGTGTTTAATGGCGATTTAAATCCGACTATCCATGTTCTATCTTATCTGGCCATCTATAAACGTCCCTGAAACAACCTGACGTCCCTCTCAACCTCCGGTGACTATCTTACATTAAGAAATCCCCAAGAACTTCAAAGTCCTCAGTTTTCAGCAGTGTAAACTGGGCAAGATTCCGGCAACTGTCTTCCACCCTCAACTGTCTTCCAAGATTATTTGCTAAAAATGGAGAGAGTTTTCTGTCTTAATTCTCTCGTCGTATTTGGCTATATCTCTGTCTTTGTTATTGGGAAATTTATGCAAAATTAAGCAACAGGAACAAGCTCAGACCACCGACGCTCAATTCTAGCATCTGAGACTCCATCTACGGTGCCGGTTTGAATCAATCCCGGGACTATATTAAACCTGAACTAAAAAGGGTTGTGATAGTTTGGGTTTCTCAATTTGGCAACCTCCTTTGCACAGGAATCGTTAAGATTAATTCATCTTCACGATTCAATTCTGATAATTTTATTTGCACAGTGACTCTTAGATTTAAATCATTTCATTTGGTTGGTCTACTCACATGTCGCCTGATATCATTTGGAAAACATCCATCTTAAAGTGTTTGTTATGATGCTAATTTAAAATCCACACTTCATTCAGGCGATCCAATAGATGGGCTTTGGATTTTTGTAAATTTTAGGTTGTCGTTTCATTCTGCAGTGTTCAGTTAGTTCACTGTAAAGTTCCACTGAAACGAAAAATAATAATAATTGAACCCAAAGCAATTATTGTGTTCGGTTGTACCAGATTCGTGTACCCTTCCTTTTTTCAGCCTCTCCTATGAACTGATACCTTCCCTTGATATTTTCTTCTTTTTTACCAGCAACATCAATTAATCATCAGCTGAAGGTCAATCCTGTTTGCATTATATATTCTTTGAATCTCAAGGCTAATATCCAATGGACGCCACAACATGGAGTTGGGTTGTCATGAAACAAAGAAACCTCAACGTTCTAAATACTAAAAGTGGCAATCAACATAACTCTCAACATTTTAAAACAAAACGATAACTCCCAATCTTTCGCAACATTCTTAAAACTCTCCAAAGCTTCCAATTAACAGAGAGGGACTGTGTGTCAAAAAAATAGAAATATAAAGAGATGAAGACAAATTAGCATGGATATAAGTGACATCAATAAGGTAGCATTTGTGGAGAGAAAATAAGTGAGATAAATATTATAAAGAGACAAAGACAGAATAGCATTTGTGGATATTATTTTGATTCATATCATATTTTTATATAATTTAAGTTGTAATGATACTTTTCATTATAATTTACGCATATTTCTATTCTATACACGTATTTAACTACGAAGTTCCAAGGATAGAATGCAAATCAATCTTAAATTAACCTCTTTTACATATGTACTCACATAAAGTAAATTAATTGAGATTATTATTAAATGATCAACAAATGACAACTAAATATGATTAGAACTTTACAATAACATATAAAGTACTCAGCAAATGCAACAATACAAACATGTCCCCTCAATTTCGATTCAGTGTATTTTCGTAACACTGAATTCAATATAGATGTTACACATTTTCTCTATGATGCGCGTGTCTTTCCCCTAGTAACATATTATTAATATATACTAATATATCTTTTTCCTACATTTCTTATCTTTGTTAACATATTTTTTAAACATAATATTAACATATGTTTCATATCTTTATTAATACAATTTTTCTTAATTGAATTCTATAAGTGGTGTCAAGATTAGCCACGCCAATTATGATGTTTTTTTTTTTTTTTTTGGTTTGGACCTGCCTATCATTTGGACAAAATTTTTGCTGGCAATTCACTTGTCTATTTGGATTATTTGTGTTGTTTTATGGAAAAATTCTAAATATTTTAAAAATTATAGAACTCCAAAAAATAATATCCACGTAGAAGTAAGATATATATATTTAAGAAATTATTGATTTCAAATAAATTATTTTGATGTGGGGCCCAAAAAGGCCATTGAAGAAAGCAAGGGGTGTCCATGTGGAGGAGAGAGTGTGGTGTTTCAGGACTCTACTTTAATTATATATATATATATATATATATATATATATATGATTTGTTCTCGTTGTTTGGATAAGCTTTCATTACCTAGTTTTAGGGATGGCAACCAGAACCCTAAATCACCCCTATCAAGTTGGTAGTGAGGGCGTGTTGGGTTGACCCAGTTGTATAAAAAAATAAAAATAAAAAAAGTGTTTTTTAAATAGAATATACCTATAACAATATATGTATATAATCAGAATTGGAGTGGATTGAGCTAAACCTGAACCCACCCCTAACCCAGTTTTGGTAATAATGTTAACAGTAGTATTTTTGAAATATTTTTTGAACTTAGTTGTTGTTTTCCGAACTTCCATGTATCTAATAGTTATTGTTTCTGTTCATGATGAGACTCATTGAGTAAGCATCTATTGGAAATTTGTTGGCATGAGCATATAGATATATCAGAAACAATGAATTTCGTTATGAATTTCACATCTGTTTTTAGGATGCCACTAAACCAATGGATGGAGATGCATGAGGAGCTTGGGCGGTTGGTCTTTCTTGGGTAATATTAAAACAATGCAATGTAAAGGAAAAAGAGTGGCACCAATAATATTTAATCAACTATTTTATATATTACATAATTGTGAATTTAAATATCTAAGTTTAATAATTAACTATTATTTAATATTTAAATAATAATTATTTATCTAGAGGATTACTATTAAAGAAACGAATAACACATTTAAATTATTTAAACAAATAATAATTATTTAATTTATTAAAATATATTTATAATTATATTATATTAGTAAAATAAATATCTTTTCGTAAAAATAATAGTTAAATAAATATTTAAAGTGCCACTTTATTTAAATAATATATCTATGAATACTATTGTTAAATAATAGTAACATAAATATTTAAATTAAGATATAGCTAAATATTAACTACTCTTTTTCAGTTTCATTTTAAATATCTATTTTTATAATTCAGGATATATTATCTACTATGTTGATAATATCAATATTTAAAATTCTTATTAATTTTTTTGGTAAATTAATTTATGGTTCTTGATTTAATTATGTTAAAGATATATATTAATCAATATATTAACTACTATTAATTATGGTTAAAATGATTAGAAGTCAAAAATAACATGATTTGTTAATGATATATATTAATTAATTATTATAAATATAAACCTATAAACCGAAACAGTAAGGTCAATATAAATTAAAGATACATATTAATTAGTACTATAACTTTAAATAAAAGATAAAGATATTAATCGTTTGATTTTTTTTTAAAAAGAGATTAAACATAAAGATGATTTTAATTTAGTTAAAGATAACATTGGAGAAAGGGAGCATGGGAATTGATTTTGGGTTTGATTTGGACTCATGTTATACAATCTGAAAAGCCCGAAGATGAAGTTAGTTTATGCACACACTCTCATACATATATGTAAGTGAGTATTTATTTGTATGTATATGTACCACTGTTTATTTATTTTTTCTTTCCTTTTACATTGTCTTTGTAGTTATGTGATCAAATATAAAACATAAATTTATTAACATATGATAATAAATTTATGAATTTATAGATATTATAATAAATGTTTGGTTGCACATTGCTTTGACCCCATAACTGTTGTCCTATTCTTCAACAACAATTATGCAACCACAAATACAACGGGCCTATAATTGACTTATTATATTTTAAAAATAATTTTCTTAAGAAATAAATTAATTTTTTTCTAAATTCATGAGGCCATTGTATGTTAATAGACAATTTCAATTTGTAATATTCTAACACTTGCTTTCATAGTAAAAAATTAGAAATATTCCAAATTTTACATTTTGTTTGGGTCAACCCAAACCCAGCCCGAACTCAAATAATAATGTTTAGAGTGAATTTGTGTTTAATGAGTTTTGGTTTAAGATGAGCCACTTAATCGCAAGTTTGGGCGAGTACATCTTAGATTGTGCAGAGCTCGAAGTCATCACAACCCAACCCAAACCAACCCGCCATACTTACAGCTTTATTTGTAAAGCCTTGTCAATCGGGAAAAAAGTGTAAACAATGCCTCTTTTGCTTTCAATCGAAGGATATGTTTATTCACATAGCAAACTTGATAGAATTAGTAGAACAGACATTGTTAAACACTTAAAATTTGTGATTCATTTGTTTGCATTCATGAAGATGAAGAATTTGACTATCCGAACAACCAGTGGTAAAGATGGCACAAACCATCTTTAACCATCTTCCCGGACACTATCCCCATCCTTACAATCACTTCTGCCATTTTAAGTCGTTCCTTCCAAAGTTCATTCAACCAAACGATAGAAAGGAAAACCACACCAGCGCAGATCAAATTTGTCACGCCAACCCTTATTACCCATTCACCGAACTGTTCGTTTGTAATGAGAGCTATTCCATACGAGTAAACAGATGATGCCGATGCGAGAACAATGATCATCAATACAAAAACAGCGGTTGACGCGTATAGGCGGAAGGATGAGGTGAACACCAATGTAAAAATAATTGCTAGCACAACAAAGATTTGTACATTTACCGGCGGACAAGAACCGCCACTAAAGCCACAAAGACCGCCACTAAAAGGTCCAAGTCGCGACAGTTATCCGCCATTAAAGGTCCCGTCGCTAAATCTTTTAGCGGCGGTCTTTGTATCCTTTAGCGGCGGTTTTAAGACCGCCGCAAATACGTTCCGCTTTTCAAAAAAAAATCTGTTTTAAGCGCATCCCCTCCCCTGCCCCTGCCCGCTGCCCGACCCCCATTGTCCCTGCCCATGCCCCCTACCCCTACCCGACCCCCATTGCCCCTGCCCCTTGCCCTTGCCCCTGCCCCCTACCCGACCACCATTGCCCCTCCCCCTTGCCCTTACCCTTCACCTCAACCGCCCTCCTACGATCCTACCTGTCTCCATGCACCTAACTAGCCGTTCTCATTAAAAATTAAGAAAATATAGAAAAGTACTTATTTAGAAGGCCTTGCTACAAAGCCTTAGGAAAACATATAATAGTTAAAAATTTAAAAGTCCCTATGAGAGAAAGCCTTGTTTATTAACCTAAACAAACCTCAAAAAAATTATAATTAAATCATGCATATTCAAGAAATAAAAGTAAAATTATTCTCAAGTACACTGATTTGTCTAATTTATATTTCAAAGTTATATAATTAATTAATTACCACAGCATTGAAGTTGAAGCGATCAATTCCTTTCCAAGAATCCAACTCGTAGGCCATGTAATGCTTATAGCAAGCAGCAACCTTGAGTCGATCCGAACCACCATTATCGGTCTATTGCAGGCCTTTAACATCACCAGCTGCAAATTTGCTTGAGAGCAATGGATCTTCTCCCGGTGTCTCCTGACCTCTTCCCCATCTGGGGTCCCGGAATATGTTAACCTTAGGGCTCCAATATGTCAACCTAACTAAACCCACATTGTACATTGCTCTAGCTTCAGTTGAGACCGCCTACACAACATCCATCAAGCTTAATTTACATGGGTAAACAAGATCATATATTGTTCTTTGGTCAGGGCAATTTTATTCTATAAACCCAATAAACCCATAGTTCCATATGCATAGATAGACAAGCTTGAAGGGATAAAATGCAAAGTACTAAAAAATTTTAATTTTTACAAAAAAGGAAGTATGAAAAGGAAATCTTGCAAGCTTTCTAAACCTGTGAAAATGAAGAAGAAATAAGTGCAATCATCTCCAAATCCAAGTACTACAGGTTATTTCTTACCTACAATGAAAATAAGAGAACCTCAACTTCTTATCTCCTCTGTAAATGATATCCACTCACATCTAACAAATTGAACCCCATACAGCCATTAGTATACACAAGACAATAGAAGAATTTTCACATTTTCGTTATGCGGCAGAGCTAGAGATTAATCCAAATTTTAGAATTGGCCTAATGAGAACACAGTTTACTTTGTACAATTCTCATTGTTCAGTCTATTTTAAATTGATCCAAATGTTAAAATTAGCTTAATGAGCATGAAGTTTGCTTTTTAAAATTCTTATTGTTTAGTCTATCTGCCATATAAGGAGTGACATTGAAAAATATTAGTCAAGGCAGTAAGTGGTGTAAGCAAAGAGTCATCGTCAATGCAAATTGACTGAAAGGGACTAAATATTTTTGCCTTCTGTCAGATGGTATATGATTTGAGGAGAGGCACTAGTACAAAGTATAATAGGAATCAAGTGCTATAGAACACATTCTAACCACAACCTTTTACGTACATCATAGAACATAGAAACTGCAAGCCTGGGCTTGTGGTGGTTGAAGGGGTGAAGGATAATTAGAGTAATTCCTCTGGCATATAGTTTATCATCCTCTAGATTTTCTGCTTGCCTTATTCTCTGTCTTTGTATGTTATCATTATAACTTAAAGTCTCATTCTATTAGTTCGAAGTAAATGCAAGAAAAACTGGGAAAAAGGAAAACTTCTTCAGCCTAGTTGTCATGGTCTTGGTTTTGATCTTACATGTACAGTGACTAGAAACCACAATGGAGAGCTAATTTTTCTTAGCTATTAAGTTACATTTTTTGCAAAACTTTTAAGTTTTAATAAATAAGAGCTTCTGAAAGTTAAAAAGAGTACAGAAGATTCTCTTAAAAAGAGCTCCTGTTAAAGTGCTCCAAGATTAAATTCTTTCTCAATTATGAAAAATTTGTAAGTTATTCTTCAATTTCTTTCAAGAGACTGGAACACTTCCAGATGCATCTGATCATGCAACAAATTTGTAAGTTATAAAATATCACGTGGAAAAGATATGATAAATGTGTTGGGGTTATGTTTGCATTACCAACAGTCCAAAACACAGCTTTATGGAACAAACCACTTGATATGAGCTTGAATCAGTTTCAACGTTTACTGAATTAAATGACGAGATAATTAAAATTTCTAAACATAACATTTCAGGTGAATGTAAGAAATAGTATCACTGATAAAAATACCTAACAGAATAATTGTCATGTTTCCACCGTCTCCCTGAAGCTGTTATCAATGATGGTCTGAGAATTTGGTAAGGAACCCTCACAAACCAACATACACCATGTTCACTGTCAAATTTGAGGATTGAACCACATGCCACTCTTTTACCCCTTTTCCCAGACTATTAATCCAGCTAATGATTAACATCAACCTAAATGCACAAGTCGTCAAAGAGAAGAACAGGGGGAGAGAGACAGAGAGAGTGATTTTGCTTTGGGAAATGAGAAATTGGTCTATGAGTTTAATAACTTACCGACTGTTGTTGCCTCGTGCTTCCCGATCCACTGTCCAAGTATGAGGCGCTGAGGGCCTGCATTCAAGGGAGGAGAAGAAGGAATTGAATTAATATATTTACAGCTTTGATGAGTAAAAAGATGATAAAAGAACATGGAGAATTGTCCGATAAAAAAAAAGGTTCGACAATCTCGCCTGAAGTTTCATAGATCTGACCTCGGGGCTTACTTACCGTACTCCCTAGTTCAAGTTCGATGCCTCAGACGATGAAGAAGTTCCAGGAATTCGAGAAGGATGTGAACGATCGCCATAGCCAGAAATCAAATTGTATAAGAATCAACTACAGATCCAGAAGTTCTCTTTAGTCTCTGTCGATGAAGAAGTTCTCAGTATCAGCTCCAGATCCAAAAGTTCTCAGAATCAGCTACAAATCGTATGGAAAGTTCTCAGTTGATGAAGAACGATCGCCGTAGCCAGAATCATGAGGCAACTTGAGAAGGAGGCTAGGTGAATGATTGCTGTAGCCAGAATCATGAGGCAACTTGAGAAGGAGGTGAACGATTGCCGTAGCCAAATCGTACGAGAATTAACTACAGATCCAGAAGGATCCTAGAAATCAAATCCACAAATCTATGAGATCAATAGATTTATTCATAAATCGAAACATACCTCAGATTGAAAATATCTAGCAACACTTCTAAACCCTTGCTTTCCTCGTAGAGAACGTGAGAAGGACAGTGAGACTAGCTAGACGAGAGAGAGACTGGGAGAGAAGAGTGGAAAGCGATTTGGCGAGAAGAGAGATAGGAGAGGAAAGAGATAGAGACGGTGAGAGAGAGAGATGGAGTTACAGAGGGATAGAGATCGAAGAGCCAAGGGAGAGCTAACAGGATCGGTGAGGTTTGATAAATTAAAATATGACTTTTAGTGGCGGTCAATAAAAGACCTCCGCTAAAAGCCGCTTATATCCCGCCGCTGAATCGCCCTTTTTTTGTAGTGTAGTGAGCCCATGAAGCAAACGGCATCATAATATAAGAATTTGATGAAGTCTTCTCCAGAGAGTGTGACGCTCATTGCCTTCGCCGGTCCACGCAGGCCTGGTTCTGTTAGATTGAGTTTATTTATAGGTCCACCAAGTAGTTTCGAAAGCGGCCATATCTTTAAAAAAGATCTTGCTGGTTCTAAGAATGCAAGGTTTGTGATGTTAGCTTTCATGGCTGCCTCGATGACCTTCGCATCGTTAATTGCATCCCAACCTTGCCAAACACCACCAGGAGGGTTGAGTGCTACTTCGAAGGTCACCGTTGCAAACAGCGCGGCTAGAGCAATAATCCCATTCTTCACTGAATCAACAACCCTTTCAGAATTACTTATGCCTGAATGTCTACTTCTGCTTGTTCCTTTCTCACCTGCAGGAGATTCATGAGAAGGAACAGCTAGTTGGGGTGGTTGTGGTGATGGTGGCCTTCGCCTTGGCCTTGGAGAGGTTGAGGCTCTTTCTCCTCCAACACGTTGAAGCATCTCTGAGATTACCATGTCATCAGATTCCAAAGGGCATGTTACCAAAAGATCTAACGCGGTTAGTCCATTCGAGTTTACAGCATTAACATCCACCTTTTTGTCTCGCAACAATATTTTCAGCGTCTGCATCTCAGGCAAGAAATGATATTAAATAAAACAGGAAATCGATACATCGAATTGATCTCATATTCAGAGGAGAAAGAATCATTTGAACCATCATGCATTATATGATCACCGTCCGTTCAGCCAAACGGTTGATTTATGGAAAGGGCAAAACATTAATCTAAGATATATTATAACTGTTAATTTGCGCAGCATGATGAAAATAATATTATGACGCACACTAAGCTTGTAAAATTGCTGTTAGCGGATTTAAAACTCAGATGGAAATTAAAGTTAAACCCAAATGAAAAATAAAACCCAGTTCAATTTTGGGATAATCATGATCAGCACGATTTTTAAATCTGAGAAAATTGTTAGAAAACTCATGTAAAAACTTTTACTCCGAAGGACACAAAAGTTCTTGTATTGGTATCCTCTTCATAATAATTGGAGTTCCTTTTATAGAATTTCAACATAAATATCATAAAATTGCTCCTCAAATTTTCTAAAAGATCTGCTGGTATTGCTCATAAAATTGGATTTTTAAGCTTAACATAATAAGAAGCCTTGCCTGGTATTGTTTTCTTGCAGTTGCCAAGTGCAGAACAGTATTCCCTTCTTCATCCCTACAGTTCAGAAGCTCATCAGCAAGTTCGAAGCTTTGGAGAATAAGAAGCAAGGATGCAAAGGTCTGACACTGGTTATTCTTCACGGCAAGGTGAAGTACAGTCTCATTACTTGGTGTGAGCTCTCGGGCAGACTCTGGATGACGTGAAAGCAATTCACTCAGAACCTCTAGGCTCCCTTTGATCACCGCGCAATGAAGGGGAGTCCTCCCATCTTTGTCCTTAAGGGCAAAAGTTCTATGTCCGTGTTCAACAGCTCCCTCACAATCTCCACATCCCCTGTTAAAGAGGCTATGTGAATAGGACTCAATCCTTGCTGATTTAGTACTCTAGATAATCTGGGATTTCGTTGCATCGTTACCCTCGCAAACTCCGTGTGACCAAGCAGTGATGCTATGTGCAACGGAGTGTTCGAAGTGACAAGCGAGACTGTATGGAGGATGAGTGGGTCTTCCCGAAGTAATTCAAACAAGGCGCTCGAATCTCCGGAAAGAGCAGCGGTGAATAGTCTCTCATCCATTTTAGTGTGATGAAGCGTAGTCATGATCCAACCTGAATGCATGGGTTTTAGATTATATAGGGAAAAGATGGAGGTTGTTGTCATTGAGAACTTTCAAGGAAATTAAGATGGAGAGCTAAGAGATCGAGGAGACAAGGATGTCTTTAAAAATAAAACTGTGGTAAACAATCTGCCCTGAATTTTGATTTGTGATTGAAGGGTAGTAAACCAATGTTAATGGGTACTTGGATTATATAAAGAAGAGAGGAAGGACGTTGTTGTCTTTAGTAAACATAAAGCCAAGAGAGAAGACAAGGGACGGTGTGTCTCTTTCACTGATAACTTTCACGGAAAGATGAAGCTAAGTGAGGAGACAGGGGAGGTCTTTTTCCTTCGAGAATTTCCAAGATGAAGCTTTGTAAACTGAAAATTATGGGTTGATGTTCAACCGAGTGATCCAATCACATCGGATAATTTGAATTTATTTGATCACAAAAACGCCAAATTAGCAACATGAACGCGTAAACGCGTTTTAAAGTTATGTTTTTGGTGTTTTGCTTTTACTTGTTTTTCAGGTACTCAAGGGGAAGAGAAGGTGACACAACTCTCTCTTGGGTTACAATCGTAAAGCACTGGAAACTTGGGAGAATATACAAAATTGTAAAGCCCTTACAACTTATGTTTTTTTTTTCTCCTCATTCACGAAATCAGACGGAAGAATTGAACTTTTTGAACAACCATTTCATTACCATAAGACAGAAATTAATCTTCTTCCATATATCTTTAACCCCTTTTTTAATCCTTTTTCGGATCCCACTATCCCAAGTTCAAACAACGAGACTATTGAACTGACAAATAGGGCAGCCATGACCACATGTGTTATCCCAACTTTAATCACCCATGAACCGATCTTTTTGTTCGTGAGGAGACTTACTCCATAGCCATAAACAGATCCCGCAAATAAAAGAATGTTGGGAAAATCATCTTCCTTGTGTGACAATTGAATGACAAAAAACTTTTGGTATATACTAATGATTTTTCTTGAAGTGTTTTGTAGCAAACAAATGAAGTTTAAAATCCTTGACTGTGGAAGGAAAAATCTGTGTGTATTGTATCCCAGTGCAACATGCAATCAGATTTAGTTGTTACCAATTGCACCTGCACAAGCAACAGAAAAGTGAGTATAAATACTCTATTTCACACCAGAAATTCAGAGCATTCGTTGGAGATCTTCTTGCTGAGAATTGTGTCTGCCTAAACTTGCAAGAAGGAAGGTGAGAGTGAGGTTTTCACTTGGATTCAAGATCGATTGAATCAAATTGGAGATAAGAGACAAGATCTGGAGATGTCTCTTGAGGATTCATGAGATTCTCATTTTGAGGTTAATGAGAGATTCTTGAGGATTCCTCTCTAAGGGTTTTGTGAGATTTGAAGAACTCATTAGTGGATTCCAAAGAGGCTCAGATCTGGAGATTTCTTTGGTAGATTCCAAAGAGATTGAAGACTTTGGTGGATTCCAAAGTTTGGGCATTCGTAGACTTGGTGGATTCCAAGTTGAAGTAGAGTCTTTGAGGATTTCAAGATGGCTAGACAAATCAAGAAACTTGAATTGATGTGTCATGGAATCGACTAAGAGTGAGATTTATGTTAGAAGTGATTTCTTGTTAAATCTGACATTCTTGTATTCATCCTACCAAAAAAAAAGACATTCATGTATTCATCTTTTCATAGTGAATTGGTTTCTTAAGCTTGGTCTCCCTAAAAAACCTGAGGTTTGACCTAGATGGAAGTCTAGGGTTTCCTCATATAAATCTTGTGTTGATTGATTGTTCTTGTTGTCTTGCTATTTTGTTAATTGATTGTGCTCGAGATTTATAGATAAAGGGCCTCGGATTTAGAAATCTCAAAGAACCATAACCATCATCAGCATAAGAGTGATTGATTGTTGCCGGCGAAATTTTGACAGGAACATTACAATAAAAATTGTTGCCAGTGAACCCATGAAGCAAATGGTGCCAAAATATAAGAATTTGATGAAGTTATCTCCAGAGAGTGCAACGTTCATGGCCTTCGCTGGTCCACGTAGCTCTGGTTCTGTGACATTAAGTTTCTTTATCGGTCCTCCAATTAGTTTCTTGAGGAGCCATATTGCTATGGCTGTTAGGTTTCCCGGCTACAAGAGACCAATGTTTGTGACATTCGATGTTTGTGCCGCTGCAATAACGTTGGTGTCATTCATTGCATCCCAATTTTGCCAAAAACCCCCAGGTGGGTTAAGTGCTACTTCAAAGGTTACTGACACGAACAACGCGGCTAGAGAGCAACAAGCCCACTCTTCACTGACTCAACAACTCTTTCAGAATAACCGCTCAAAAGGACTTGTAGGGTTTTAGGACCAAAGAATAACCGCTCAAAAGGACTTGGTAGGGTTTTAGGACCAAAAGGACATGTAGGGTTTTAGGACTCTGGAAAAATAGAACGGTAAGATATATATGAATTAAGTTAAAGATAAGGAAAAAACATTAAATATTATTTATTTTTGAAAATTATTAATTACAAATAAATTATTTTAATATGAGACCTAAAGAGTTAAAGATAAGGAAAAAACATTAAATATTATTTATTTTAGAAAATTATTGATTACAAATAAATTATTTTAATATGGGACCTAAAAGAATCGTTAAAGAAAAGAAAGTATGTCCACATGGATGAGAGAGAATATGGTGTTTTATAACTCTACTTATATATATATTTATATAGCAATTCACAGATACGTGCATTGGTCTCATTATAAACTAATACAATGGCATGATATACAAGATCTCAAAAATGGGTTGAAATCTTCTGTTGTTATGTTTAGCTGAATTGGTCCCACACGAATTAACCCCATTCAAAGTTGTAGTTTTGGAATAAAGTTAATATTTTATACTGTTAACTACAATATATTCAATTGGTAATTTTAAAAATCCTAATGAAATTGCTGTACTATTTAGTAGACTTATGATAATAAACTTAATCGGATTAAAATTTGGATCATCATAGATTGTGTCCAAATCAGACCGGTTTATAACCATAAGAGTAAGTGCACGGATTTTCATTGCTCATCTTTTTCATCTGCACTGCACATTATTGAAATCCTCTACGACCATTGTATGTATAACAGCGTTTCAATTGGTCCTTTGAATCTAAAATTAAAATCCAACTTTTTTTTTTGGTGTAAATGCAGGAGGCAGTTACAAGCCCGGTGAGGAGGCTCCAGTTGGCTAATAAAATTGGATATGTGAGCTATGGAGCCTGACAGAAGTCTTTTGTCAGCAGAAGATCTCAAATGTTTCAAAAGCAAAATTTAGATTATGGAAAGTAACTCCCCTTTTTTTCATCTTTCGTCAATTCCATGCAAACTTTTCCTATACAGTCAAACAACATTCTGAATAAACAAGGAAGATGCTGTAAAGCGCTTTGAAATAAAACTCAATCAACATGAACACCTACAAATAAAAAGGAGGTATATATGAGGTTTTTATTCTGAAAATGGAACTCCATCAAAGCATTATGCTAGGGCTTTGAGTGGGAAAATTTCAAGATTCTGCTAAAAAATGGGGTTAAGAAAGCAAACTATTTAGCCACACACTAGGGCTACCCCAAAAGTTGAATGTTCACAGACCAATTACATAAACCCAATAAACAAATGAAGTATTATCGGCTTAAAGCTGTAAAACCAGCTAAATAATACAATATTACAGAAATACTCTAAAAAAATTTTGAAAGAATCCCTGAAAGTGCAAAGAAAAGGGAGACATGATGATTATTAATTTTGTGTACAAGGTATTTCGTGACCAAACAAACGTTAGCACCTTCCCTTTTCCTTTTTCCCTGTGGACATTTTTTTCATCAGCAGAAATATTAATTTGTAATATGAGCATAAGGGATTTACCTGTCCTTCATCTTTAAGGTAGAATTAAACCTTGGTGAACTAAATGTCAAGTATACTATTGACCTTCATCCATTCTATCACTGCCACTACATGTTTGAGATCGAACGTCCTTGTTTTCATCTGGACTTGACTCTCTTTCATCAGACTCTGATTCTTTGCTGACGGTGTCATCCAATGCCTCAAGGAAAGATAGAACAGTAAGCTTGTCTGCAGAAACAAACAAAAAGATCATATTTACCAGTCATGGAAAAGTTAAAATCACATGGTCAAATGAACCTAATTCACATCAGATTATTTTGTCATTAGTATTTTACCACACACACAAAATAAAATCGAAATTTCTAGATTGTTATTGCTTACATTTACTTGGATCAATTCCGAATTGAGATAAATCTATTTGTCCCGTTCGAAGCACCTACAAAACAAGAAAGAAAGTATCAACACCTGTAAACCAGACTTCATATTGGAAACCATGTTTTAAAGCAAGGACCGAATTTCTTACGTAAGTAAATGCGTCTACTTGTTGGCGGAAAGGAGGGCTCTGTAGCAGCTCTATTAAACTTTCTGAAGTCCATTGTCCCTGCATACCTATTAGTTATTACAATGACAAACAACAATAATATAGTACTACAGAATCAACAATAACTCTTCAAGTGGTCGCATACCTCAGGTAAGTATGATGCTAATCTTTGTTCAAGTGGCAAAGTGTCGAGCAAAGGCAATATCAAATCAGGCTTCAAAATATCACCTAATCCGAGGCCTAGCAAAAAGAATACTTGAATATGAACAGGCCATTCTCTTCACAATAAATTTACCCATATATTAACTTTCCCATCAACTAACAGCTAAAACATTCCATTAACCACATGGGGGATATAATTCACATGCAGGGGATTTTACTGACTTTTTGATGGGTTCTAGAAGATTTTCATAATATATTTTCTGATCTAACTAATTTTCTGGCGGTCACCATATTTTTGCGACCGCACATAAGTATCCAGAAGGCTGATTGTAAGATCAGGTGGAATTTGATGCAATAAACTCTCCTGGTTGTGACCTGCCCATCAAAATTTCAGTGCATAAAGGTGATTCTTGTATAACTTCATATTGTTTGAGCACCACCTTACAGTCTAACCAAGCAGTCACCCATTTCCCATTATAAGTTTCAATCAAGCAGATTTTCACCTCCATCTGGATCTTCAGCAGCATCTAAATCACCAACAAAAAACAATAAGTGCACATAGATGAGATGAGCTGGCAAACAAATGCCTTTTTCATGCTTGGCATTCATACAAAAAATACCTGCGGGTCCAATGCTACTTAATATCCTCTGCAGGTCTGCCAATTTAACTGGTCCAGATGAAGAGGTCACTTCGCTATTTACTTCAGTGCCTGGGTTTGAACCAACCAAGTTTCCAGCTCTGGAAATAAAGTAAACGTAACATCCATTAATCTCAACCATAAGCCAAAGAGATGATATATGCAATGTTAAAGGCTGTAAAATATATGTAATCTTCTTCCAGCTGCTTACTCAGATTCCACTTGCTTTAGTACAAAATGTTTCATGGCATTAGGTGTTCGACTTAAAATGGGGATTTGGTTCATCATGCACCATATGTACTCATTTTTATCATCCCTGTTTGCAATATTTTATAATTTCTGTCTTTCCATTCTACAAAAAATTTCTTTTACCCCAACCAGTTGGGGACAGAAAAACAAATCCCTCTTGGCCATCCCAATCAGTCAGTACCACATCTTCGGTCAGGCTGTGTCCTTAGATCATACAGTACTGACTTCATCCAAGTTCTTTTTGGTCTTCTTCTTGCCCTTTTAGAAGCATTAATATCCACCCTTTGCATCTTCTCATAGGCACGCACCTCAACAGGCCCACTTTACTTCATCCAAGTTCTTTTTGGTCTTCTTCTTGATCTATTCCTAGAATATCTTAAATGTTCTTATTTCACCTCATGTTTCATGTGATGAGATATCAATGAGGGAAAATAAGAAAATAAATAAATATTATAGAATTTTGGGGGGCATGATAGTCAATATGATGTAAGTCATGTAACATCATAATAAATGCTCATTAGTACACTCATTCCACTATCATCACTTGCAATTCACTTCAAGTGGAGGTGGTGCTGCTGTTGATAGTTAGACTGGTCAACACAAAAAAACAAAAAAGGAAGAAAAAGATGATTTGACAGTGTTACTTATTTAATTATGATGGTCATTCAAAAATGAAACTCAAAACGTTGAAGAGAATAAGTTTTCAAACTCCTAGCTCATTTTTTGGGAAATGATTTCCATGCATTTATAGTTTTATGCTGAACATACAACTTTAAAAACCTATTGTACTTTTTATATAGAAAGGATTTATTTTGGTATCCTTTGTGGGTAATGCTTTATAAACGCCAAGACAAAACCCAATTTTCACAAAGTGATTTCATCATAAAATCCAACCATCCAGACCTACATGAAATACTAGAGGATCACAGCTAACGAAAACAATGATGTTTTGCTGCCTGGATGACACTTTGACTACACTGTCAGTCATCTGTCACTAGTTCTTTTGTAATTTTGGTGACAAAACCTGACTTTCACAAATTTAATTTCATTGTAATGTCCAACTACCTAGGCTCAAAGCAGCCACTAGAAGATCTCAACTTGGCAGAACGGTGCCTCCTGTTACCTATATGGCGTAGGACTACACTGTTATAGATAGAATAGGGGCAGTTGGTGGACTCTAGCCTGTTAAGTTTCCAAGGGGATACCTATAATTGATCAATTAAGAGAGAGGAGGCAGTAATCTCCGCCCAGGATGCCCATGCACTACACTGAATAACTAACTCATTCAAGGAGGAAAAATTCCACGGGGCCATGCAAAACTTTGGAAAATACTGTAAAAGGAACTCAAGACCATTAAAGTACAAAGTATTTCCTTTTCAAGATCCACTGAAGAGGGAAAAGAAACAGATGCTATGACAATAATTCAAATTATTGGAAGAAACAGATGCCATGACTTGGGTGAGAACAGATGCCATAACAATACTTCAAATTATAAAAACTAAGCTTATCAAAAGTTATGATTGAAAGAGATTTGCATATGGCCACATATTGATGCCATTATGACTATATCATGCATTCAAGATCTGAACTTTACTGCGAATTTAACAAATTGGTCTCACGAAGACTCACAACTTTACTGTTATGAAAAGTGGGAACATCCTGAATATTTACTTATTATGGTTCAATTGTTCAGTTCCTTATTGATCACTCCCTTTCCCCTTCATGCAAAAAAAAAAACATTACATTAACCTCCAAAAAAATGTAAGGAAAATAAAGACATCAATATGGCAAATAATTTAGAACATGGCCAATAATTAGAGAAGATTAAGAGAACACCAATAGGTGCAGACAAACAGAACTCAGAATTAATCTTCGGACTACTCATTTTTTGTTATGTATCTATTTAACTTTCTTTAGTCGCTTCAAGATATTTGATATTATATTGGGAAAAAATCCGTTCAAACTGTGACATTTTTAAGAGGCAATAAATTAAGTGAAATGTTTCAGTTTAAAATGCAAAATCATTGTTAAATAGCCAGGCCTTGATGGACGGGCATTTCATTGCACATGGCAGCTGAGGAGACAAGCCCAAAGAGAGGAATGTTTTTCTGCCTCAAATTCCATCGCATGAAGGAATTTCTTGCTCAAAAGCCCTTAGCCATGCAAGAGTATTGGGTATCCTTTCTATTCTATATAAACATTTGAACAAAAACTACTATTTCATGCTTAAGAAAGCCATATGTGTCTGTTTTTCTTTCTTCTTTGCCATATATGTAGCAGCAAACCACTAATTGAAACTTGTGACATGATTATAGGTGAGGTCAAAATTTTTGGGAGAGGAAATGTTAGCCCATTTTTCAGCCACTGGACCCAAATGGACATCATATCACACCAAAAGAGGCATGTACGGAAAAGTTTCCTCAATATTGAGCTTAGACTGCCATAACATTCCAAAAAATATTGACTCTTCCTTGTACTACTGTTTTAAAACTTATTGGCTGAGGTGCTTGGGAAGAGGGGTATTGGAGGAGAAGCCAAAACTTCATTTCAAGTAAAGAAAATAGTTATAATCAGCTCAATATCATGGTACCCTGATTTAAAAACTCAACCAATTCCATCTTATAGTGCCTGAGTTGACTCGGTATCAGCCATGATCGATCTGTACCACAGTAAAACGGGTATCAGTCAGTAAGTCTTTGTTGAACCCTTTCTGAGCCCAACGCAGTGAACTATCTGATACTGTTATTATTCACAGTGTTGACTTGGTATCGGCCTTAGAAGATAATGAGTTTTAAAACCTTGCTCAGAACTTGAGGTGCGAGGTGAAAGCAATCACAAGTATTTATGCAATGATTCTTAACAAATTTTTTCATTAATATGTGAACAAATGGCTCAATCTAATCCTTTAATACCTTGATGAGATGTCATCTTCAGCTATATCTTCTGAAATTTGTAAGGGAACAGAAATCTCAGGCTCTTCTTCAACAGCCAACTCTGTTAGCATAATTGGGAATTTAAACATAATATATCAGTGCTCACTGACAAACAATATTAAAACACTGACAAACAACATTAAAAGGAAACTCCAATACCTAAAGGTCGATTGATATGGTAGTTGACCGAGTTGCATAACTGTGAATCCCCATCAGCTTTTGGCTCCTGAACCAATTGGAAAACAAAGAATCAACATCTCAGACATTATTTTGTATTTCATAAATTCATCATATGAGATAGATTCTAATAAGGTATCTGACCTGCAACCAAAAGAAAAACTTCCTATTGTCTGTATTGAATTTCAAAATATACACTCTTCCAGATGATTGATTAACCTGTTAATGCAAAAATTATTCAAAATTAATAATAGACAATATTTCCAGAGACAGAGTGTCATAGAAATTTTAACAACAAAGTCCAACAATTTAGCACAAAGTAATAACCTTCTCAAAAACAGCTTCATCAGGAAAAACAATCTGATCCTGTCATAACTTGTCAAGGCAAATCATAAAATTCCAAATAAAACAACTAATAATAAAAAAAATAACTGATGAGAAAAAGTGGATGATGAAGATGATCATACAACAAGGACAAGGTTTATGATGAAAAACAACAAATAAAACAAAGAAACTTGTAGTCTGTGCTAGTAATTCATATGGCATTGGCAAAAAGTGCATGAAAAATTAAAAGTGAACTCTTTTCTGAAAAGGAAAAATAAATTAATATATAGATCTCTATTGTGACTTACCATCTTATAGAGAAAACCATGTCAACATAACAGATGTAGTAATTGAATGTACTAATCAATTGGTAATAAAAGAAAAATGAAAGAGTTTAATCCTACCCGCATTCTCCTGTAAAAGAACAAAAGACAAGCCGAAAAGAACATCCACCTCTTTGGGCCATGATTTTTCTCTGGTTACTATATTTTGTATGGCAGGCAAACAACATCTTCGATCCTTCAAAACCGGGTCTAACAGAGGACTTAGAATTTTCATAACCATTTCAAGTGAAGATTGAATAAAGGACAAAGAAACTCTCACCTCCATTGTCTATAGGGTTGTCAAAATTTAGGGATGCACCTTAATTTTTTTTTTTTTTTTTTTTACCAGTTATAAGGATTCTATTAAATTAAAAATCAAATAGCATGGTTTACAAAGCTGTACACCAAGAGTGTACAGCTGATCTCACCAAGGTCACAACAACTCCCTGAAATTTTCACAAACTAATACATCCTGAAGGTTTAAACCTTCACAAGACTCCGAACTGGCTGCCCAATAGAGAAGAAGGCTTAGAGCATACTTAAATAAGGCAGTAGGAGACCTTTTCCCTATTATCAAAGATTCTGTTATTCCTTTCCTTCCAAATTGACCAAAGAATAGCTGCTGGTGTCAATCTCCATAGCACCTGAACATGTGAAACCCCTTGCTACATTTCCAAGAAGAGAGGACAAGATTCACATCTCTAGGTAGCACCCACGAAACTCCAAATCTTGCTAACAATTTATTCCAGATTTCATCTGTCACCTTGCAATGAATAAGTAAGTGGTTTACTGTCTCCAAATTTGATTTGCATAGAACACATCTGTTTGAGAGCTGCCACCCTCTCTTCATCAGATTATCCATGGTTAATCGTTTCTCCAATACCGCTAACCACATGAAGAAGCAAATCTTAGATGTTAGCATAGATTGCCACAGCATACTAGAGACAATGAAACTTAAATCCTGCTTGCTCGTATGATTGTAAAGACACTTTACAAAAAACTCCCCATCCTTACTCCACCTCCATTTCCTCATATCATGATCATTGTTTGGATGCTGTCCATTAATGTTCTCCAATAGTTGGGTCAATGCATCTATCTCCCATTCAAACATGCCTCTTCTAAAATGCAAATTCCAGTTTGAACCTTCTTTCCCTTGGGAGTACAGATCTGAAATGAGAGCTTGGGAGTACCTTCTTCCCTTAATTGCCAGCATGCATTATCGGTAATCATCATTATCATCACCATAATATGTTATGAAAAAGAGGAACCAAAAGGGCACTATTAATCAGGTAATGAGCAAATATTGACATGGCCATCACAATTACCAATCGTCTGCCCATATACAAAATTGTAAATATTTGATTCTTGATTGACTTTTGTTTCATCATGTCACATGAATCAAGAAATGTAAAAAGCAACCACGGCCAGAAAATTCAGAAGCTTGAAATCTGATAAGGACCCCGTTCTGGAATCCAATACCAAGCCTAACAATCTAGGGTTTATTCTAGATTGAATTGGGAATTCTAGGGTTTATAAGAAAAAATCATAATAAACCAAAGAAGAGCGAAAAAAAAGTTTGATTTAATCAACTCAAATCACTTACAATAACAAACTTCTAAATTAGGATTACAGAATTAACCCTAATCTAGTCCTAACAATCCCAAGAGCGAAATCTAGGAAAGCCGAAAAAAATCTCAAGAAACTCCAAGCTTGCCTCTCGCAAGTTCACATCCCAAAAGAAACCTCCCTTCGCTGTTTCAGGCAAGATTTTATTCCCTAATAATAAAGATAGAATTACCAGCCTACCCTTAATGAAGTAATTAACCCTACTAGTGAAGACAAAATTACTAAACTACCATTAATGAAGCAATTAAAAGGATTTTAAGTAGCCAGACACGCAACCTCAGCAGCACCTCTCCTTTGCACCCTTTTGCTCAATCTTCTTGCGTTCTCATCAAAATCACATGGTTTTAGCAAAGAAAGACTCCTTGTAACATAAAGCACAAACCACTCATAACATCACTAGCAAACATCAATCCACTGGAAAATGCATAAGTTTGAGATCACATGGTTTTAGCAAAGAAAGACACACTGTAACATAAAGCACAAACCACTCGTAGCATTGCTAGCAAAAATCAATCCAAACATTGAATTATGCAACTAGCAAAAATGAATAATATGATATTAATTAAGCACAAGATTTTAATCCAAAGCAAGGCACAAAAACCTGGAACTGTGAAATTACAGTCCATAATTGGATAATCAAGGCATGAAATACAAATCACAATACGCATCATCATACAAAGTATTACGACACAATCCATAAGAACAGGATTTCTTTCAACAGATATCTAAGGATACATCTTCAACCACATTTTGCATCCGATCAAGCCATTGAAAATGGACCAATCCCTCCTCACCCTAAGAACACACGTCTGATAAGGATATGTTTTACTTTGAAAGGACAAAAACTAGAAAATGAGTTGAAATATATATAAATTAAATAATACAAATCCACTTGTTTCATGTACTCAAATCATTGTACCCTGGCTATGCGAACTAGTCCCTTGCGTGCATCTGGGATCACATGTGTCCCCTCAGTGAGCATCTTTCCTGCGCGGAACTCTAGCATCACTTCCTGCACATTGAAACCATTAAAATGAGAATCACACTGCATTAACCACAATTCAATGAATTTATAGGTCTGGAAAGCTATTATGCTGTTTTTCTATGCATTTTAAGAATAAATTGTCTGACAAAACATCAACCCTAACTTCAAGCATCCAACAAGTAATAGTAATACTAATAGTAAAATTAACAGCAAATCAATGGGAACAGCAATAATATCTTATGAAAAATTCAGTCTTAAGAATCCAAAAATTGATTTTGCTTTAAACATAAAATTATGTTGTATACTCATCCACTCCTTTTTTCAGATATGCCGCGGCATGCTGCTGAAACAGAATTACCTAGATACGCATCTTGTACAGACCCATTCAATATTTCTTCATTTTCCTCAATTTTTCCCCTCATTACTTATATCTTTTTGCTTCGCATCAACAATTACCTCAATATATTGAGTAATATTTCCTTTCTTCCTTCATGTTGATATATTTGGTGATATCAATGTTCAAAAGCTTCTATTTTTCCTATCACATAAGCGATCTGAAGATTAAGCACCAAACTAATGTTCCATCTTGCATTCACAGAAGATTATTATGACAAGGTACTTTCCAAGAAGTTGTAATGCTCACGACAAACATGAAGATATTGCCAACCCTACACTAATTATCTAAACAACAAAACTCCTTGTTGGTACAACAAGAATCCTGTTCCTCCATTCAATCTGTCAAAGGTCATATCATTGCTTAGACTTTGCATCCAAGTCCTGTCAGAATACTCCATCTCAAACTTTTTTCCTAGCGTCCTCTCCTCTCATCTTGCCCGACATGCAACCCCGCCCCCGATTCATATCAGTTGAACAGCTTATTGGTTATTGCTTTACAAGACCAGACCTACTTTCCTTTATTTTTTTATAGATCTGAGTCCTCTTACGTTACAATCCTTTGTCAGTTAACCAGAAATTAATCAAAACTTGCCATGCCAGCTGAAATTCCACATCATCATTACTAGGCTGGTGAATTGAATTTTAAATTTAATCACATTATTTGCATAAATCAACTTTCCAGTCCAACGTTTTAAAACTCGGCCGATACCAAGTAGTATCGGCCGAGTTGACTCGGTATCGGCTCAGGGCGAGTCGATACCGAGTACCGAGTTAGAAAAAGAGTTGGTCTCGGCAAGAACTCGCGACAGGGGCTTAAAAAGCCCCTGACGAACTCGAGACGCCATTTTTGGCAATCCCGAGCTAGTTTCTCCCTCCAGAAACCTCCAATCGCCAAATCCTTGCACCACCCCTCCATTTTTTGACCTCTTCTACTACCCTATAACAATCAAAACGCAAATCAAGCCTTCGTTGTTGCAGATCTGAAGATTTTGAGGAAAGTTAACAGATTTTTGGAGATTTGCGAGAAAGGTGATTCTTCTTCTACGATTTGTTTTAACTCATTCTTTTTGTCTTAAAATCTTCTTAGAAACTCGTAGAGACTATTAGATTCAAAGTTTTTGCGAAAAACACTTGGATTTGTGACAAATCAGATTTTGAAAATTGAGGGTTTTTACTATTCCAAAATTTTTTTAAAATTTCTTCTTTTTTTTTTCCCCTCTTCATGTATTCACTTCATAGACACATAAATCACTTCATATGAAGTTGTATGTCATTCCGTTAATTTTGCAAAAATAAAATTATATTATTTATTGTATAAATTGCTTTAATAAGAATAAATTATACTTATATTTAACATATTTGTGTAATTATATTCTTGAATTTTCACAAATAACTATAGTTTGTTTCTTAAGTATGCTTTTATATTTTTTAAGCTATTTCTGGTTTTAAAAATTCATACTTTGTTTGATAAAGTATATTCTATACTTTATTTTTAAGTTAATTGTTAGCTATCGTATTATTTTATTTAATAATTAATGTCTAATTATCTATAAACTATACATTGTTTGTATGATTGATTTTATATTCTAATATGTATCATTTTTATTAGGTTTAATCATGCCACGTGACCGTGATATTGGATGGCAGCATGGCTCCATTATTGGAGGTAATTCCAAACATGTCATATGCGACTACTGTAGATGAGATATGTGGGGAGGTGTGACTAGACTGAAGGAGCATCTAGCACATAAGAAGGGTGATGTAGCTGGGTGTACAAAAGTCTCAGATGAGATAATACGAGCGATGCAACAACATTTGATGACTATGAAAAGTGCGAAGGAGAAGACATTGAGGGATAAGGAGCATTTGTTAGATACATTAAACGAGGAAGTTATATTCGGCCATGGGTCTAGTATTGGTAGGAGTGGTGACACTGATAGTGATGATGACATGGAGCAGTGGGAGAGAGAGCAGATAGAGTTTGCTCGACATCAAAGTATGGAGACTATGCGGATGGATGACTTCAAGCGCCATTCTATATCAGTACGGCCTTCTCATTTTGATGTAGGGGTGGATCTGGGACTGGACGTAAAAGAGCAGGAGTTGAGTTCAGTCGTGCACGTAGTAGTAGCACGAGGGAGGGAGGGGGAGGCTCCCAGAGGCAGAGAGAGAGTACCATGCCATCTATGCCTACACATAGAGGAGATGAGTTGAGGACCATGGATCCTTATTTGTATCCGTTACGTGATGGAAAGCAAAAAAGACTAAAGGACGTATTAAGCACAAAATGGATTCAAAGGGTTGGGAGAGTGTGTACGAAGTTCTTTACATATAATGCCATCCCTTTCAATGCCGCTAGCACTCAATATTTCCAGAGTATGCTTGATGTTATTGCACAGACAAGGCCTGGTGTTAGAGGGCCCAAACCAGCACAGATGAGTGGAAAGTATCTGAGGGAGGAGGTTGCTGAAATCAAAGGATATATAGAAGAACAGAAAAGAAAGTGGAAGACTTGGGGAGTTACGATTATGTGTGACGATTGGTCATCACATACTCAAGCGAACATAATAAATTTCCTCATGTATTGTGATCGGCACATGATGTTTATGAAGAGTATAGACGTGTCAAACCAAAAAAAGACAAATTTATATTTCAGTTAATGGATGACATGGTTGAAGAAGTAGGGGAGGAGAATGTTGTTCAGGTATATTTCAGTTAATTGTGTTTTTACAATTCACTACTTCATTACAAATTGCTAAGTTGATATTTTGATAACATAATAATTGTGTATTTCTCTCATGATTTCTAATAGGTTGTCAGTGATAATTAATCTTCCTATAAATCAACTAGAAAATTATTGATAGAGAAGAGGAAGCATTTATATTGGACTCCATGTGCTGCCCATACCATTGGCTTGATGTTGGAGGACATTGCAAAAGTGGACAAGGTTGCGGATGGACTTGTGCTAGGGAAGAAGATAACCTCCTTCATCTACAATAGTGCAAGGTTGGTTAATTTAATGAAAGCAAAGTTCACTGAGGGCTGAGAGTTGTTGAAACCTGGGATTACAAGATTTTGTACGGAGTACATAGCTATGGAGTCTCTTTATCGGTATCGAAATAATTTGAAGCAGTTATTTGTATCTAATGAGTGGCATGAAGTTGAGAATTCTGTGTGCCCAACAAAGGCGAAAAAGGCTGAGACAAAGGAAGTTGTTGAGATTGTCTTAAAGAAGGACACTTGGAAGAAGATTGAATTTGCAGTTCAAATCATGGAGCCATTAGCAAAAGTTTTGAAATTAGTGGATCAGGACAAGAAGCCAACTATGCCCATCTTATATGAAGCGATCGATAGAGCCAAATTGGCATTACAAAATTCAGTGAAGCATTATAAAACTTTTTGGAATATCATTGATAACAGATGGAACAAGCAATTGCATCAGGATATCCACGCTGCAGGTATTATTTGTTGTTAATTTTGTTCCAATATTTCATAAGAAATTATATTACTATAATGTCTAATAGACTAATACTGTATTCATATGAAATATGAATTTTTTGTATACGCAGCGTACTTCCTTATTCCGGCTTTTCAGTATAAATACGACATGTCTGCACACAAAGAGATTAGGGAAGGCTTAATGCGCGTGATTGAGAGATTGGAGCCAGACATGAATCGAGCAACAAAAGCCGAAAAAAAGGTAAAGTTGAAACATCTTATCCAAAGATTAGTATCTTATCACAACATTCAATTAAATAAATGTTTCTTTCTTAATTTAATAGATTAGAGATTATGAAGATGCAATCGGATGCTTTGGGGATGCCATAGTTATCAACCAACGAGAAAAAGACCTTCCATGTAAGTGCGGGGAGTGGGGGACTCCAATGAATCCAATGAATCTTATTGTAATTACTATCACTTATATTTATGTGTATTTTGTAATTTGTAGGTTCTTGGTGAAATAACTACGACTCACAGGCACCCCACTTGAGATCAATTGCATTAAAAGTATTAAGTGCGGTGTGCTCTTCATTTGGACGTGAGCGTAATTGGAAGATGTTTCAAGCAATCCACACTAAAGCTCGAAACCGGTTAAAGAAGAAGAAATTGTATGAACTAGTGTTTGTGCACTACAATTTGAGGTTGAAGGTGCGAAATCTATAGATGAGAGATCATGATGATGCATACTACAATCCAGTAAACCTGAACGTGATTTTTGAGGAGGATGATGTGCTTGATGAGTGGACAAGGGAACAAGAAGTTGCACTACTGGATAGTGCACAGAATGATTGGATGCAATCAGATGATGAGAGAAACAGAGATCGGCGTCGGTCTGATGCCATTTCAGTTGATAGCGATGATGAAGAGCATAAAGATGCAGCACGTACTAAACGAATAGATGAGGATGAGGATGATGACGAGCATGACTCGAACTCTGGTACCAGTAGTGGCAGTGCTGCTAGTGCAGGAGGAGGATCCACATCTCCATCTGATGATGGTAATGGAGGTGGTGCTGATGATAGTGAGCGTGTACCTTTGACTGTCGAGGAGGCAGATGCATATCGAGCAACACAACACCATGCGCCATATCAGCGACGCGGACGTGATTCTGGTTCACATAGTCAGAGTCAAAGGGATAAGGGGAAGTCTGTATAGCGTAATAGTGATGAGACCTTACCACCTGACAGTTATCCTCATGATGAGTTGCAGCGTAGGTTTGGCAGCGTAGGCTTTGGAGATTATCCAGGGTCGGCACATCATCCTCCATATGCACATGACTATCCACAGATTCCACAGTTTTATCCGTATGGACCAGGACCGTATCCTCCATTGCAGCCGCAACTATCGTTAGACTCCAGTGGTAGTGCAGTTGGATATCATGATCATCAGGGAGGAGATTATCCATATGGATCAGGACCACATCATCCTCATTCTAGCAGTAGTTCTGAGGTCCGGACTTCAAGATATTATGATTATACAGAGTCAATCGAGTCTGGACATCCAGTGAGAGAGGAGTTTGTGACATTTTTTTCCCCAGAGAGTGGGTCAAATCCAGTTCATTATACATATCAACAAAAAGATGCCGATGGAAGTGGGGAGGGGGGTGGTGACTCAGCCAGTAGTTGGTGGGGATGGTGATGAGGTTAGTCATTAGTTTTTTTTTTTGGATATGTTGTTTAGTATATTTACTTGCAAGTTTCCAACATTATCATATTATGTTAAATGTTGACAACTTAAAAATATGTCTTAGATTTTTATATGACATTTAATGATTAAATAGCCCATCAGTGATTCGTTTTGTATTCTATATGTCATTTCTTAAGCCTATGTTGATAATTTTAACTCCTATTACCCATGAATAGTTTTAGATTAATTTTTAGTATTTTTCTACATTTTTTTCAGATTTTTTATTAATTTTTTCTAATTAATTGGGCAACTCGCCCTAACTCGGGCGATACCACTCGGTATCACCATAGGGCGATACCGAGTCCGATACCGAGATTTAAATTCTTGTTCCAGCCTGGGAATTATGTAGAATTGCAGCTAAAGTGGAAAGATTTGATTTGGTTTCAAGTTCATTAACAAGCAATATATTCCAATGTATCGAGGGAAAATTTCCAACAAGCTAAGATACTTAAAATTTTGTAAAAATTTTCTTTAAAAATGCTTGAAAATCTCAATCCTCTTCCAAACACAATATTTTACTTCAGATCACTTGCTTTGTAAGTTTATAAATTCATCTTTTGTTCAAAAGTCATCTTGATCAGTGTGTCTATGTGGTGGTGTCCTTTCAAAAACACTATAGTTTGGGCTTCAAAAGAGCTCTTTCATCAATACACAATCCGTAAAGGTTCTTTTAGACCTCAATCAGGGGTTGATTGTGCGTGGTGGTGGTGTGGTTTTGCTTTGCATAATGTGTATAAATTCATCTACATGATGGATTGATATGCATTTTGTTACAATATATCAATTTTGGAGTGATGTTGAAACCATGAAATATTTGAGGAAGCCCTTTTTCTATTGGGTTTCACCCAAATATTTAGTATTTGATCCTCTAATAATTATGTATATATTGGACATCCGATTTACATGTTAACAACGAAAATAACTTTTTATTATAAAATAATTTATCTCATCCATAAACATATACAATCTACTTTCATCATTTTTACGAAATAAATGCCATGACACGTTAAAAGTAAAACCTCAATGTTTATATGAGACATACAAATGATTTTCAAAATAAACATTTTCAGTAGATAATAAGTCAAATAACTATTAGAAAATGGGTATACATTCGCAGTTGCAGCGAAATTAATAATAATAACAACAAAAATAACAATTTCTTAAGAAAAAACTTAGACAATTTTGTATACATATGTACCTACCCATCAAATATCATTCTTACTTCAACCCTTCTGCAAATATCCTTTTCCTTCTTTTTTTTCTTTTTCGGGGAAAGTGCCAATTTTATTGAAGATCCAAAGGCAAGTGAAGAACAAGTTACAAGGACAGAAATCAACCCCAAAAAAGAGATATAGGAACTGGCTAACACTGTAAGATGAACTTATCACCCAACGGTAAGTGCCAACAACCGAATACCCCCATCTGTTCATCAAAAGGAATTCCTTCAAAGGTACATTCTCATGAAGCCCATCCTTTGCAAGGAAATCTGCAACTGCATGGGCTGATCTAAGAACACGCTGGAACGAGATGTTCAAGTTTGGTGCAAGAGATCCTGCCTTGTGAATAAAGTGCTAATCATGACATAATTTCCCCTGTAACCATCCTTTGAATGATTGTATCACTATCCTGTCAACTATCAATGGACGCCTTCCCTCATAGCATGCTCCAACCTTGTAAGACAACCTAACAATTCTGCTTTGGTGGAGTCTACACTAGAATAAACTCCTGCTCCCCGTGTCGCCCAAAAAACACCCGTCGAATTTCAACTTAAAATCAATATTGTGGATGTTCTTCAAGGTAAAAGGAGTCTTCAGCACAGGCCTTAATTTTAGGTGGAATAGTAGGCTTCCTTAGGGCTTTCAATGGGTCGGATCTTGATCCGATATCTTTATCCGAATAAATGTCAAGCAGATCAAATATGGATACAAAGATTAAATCCATTTAATAATCGAATTCGTATCTTAGTATATCCGTCCAAAAAATCCGAATCCGATTAAATTTAAGGTATGATTGAAATTTTTAGATTTTTATAAGGGTGTTTAAGTAAATAGATTAACATACTATATAAGTAAATAGGCTAACATACAATATATGAAAGTAGTAGGTAGTAAAAAAATGCCAATTTAATTGGATTTTCGGACTTTTAACCAGATTTGGATATTTAATCAAATACGAATACGGATTGTATAACTATATTCGGATTCGGATTCAATAACAAATATGAAGGATCCATCGGATATTTAATCAGATTCAGATATCCTACAACTTAATCAGATTCGAATTCGGATCCTAGTGGATCCGGTCCTAATCCGACCCGTTTAGAGCCCTACCCACCACAAATCCTGTCAGAAGCACACAAGGTCTCCAAGGGCCATTACCAAATGCCAAGGGCTTATGCCCACTCTTCTCGCCCTTGAATTAACAGCCCACCCATTCTCTATCCAACCATGAATACTAATCATGACCTTAAGCCACAAGGAATCAGCACCACAACCATTTAGCTAGCAAGGCTGAATTCCAAGTCGCTAAATTCCCCTCACTCACTCCTCCGTGTTCCCAACTCCTATAACACTCTGAACAATCTCCAAAAGCATAAGAAGTTTCTAACCATCTCTCCCAATGGGTGTGTTGTTGTGCTTCAAAGATGGGAATCCATGGATCACATTATGCTGCATTATGAGCAGGCCATGTTCTTGTGGTCCTCATTTGTGTGGGTGTTTTTTCTTTTTAATCATTAATGAGGCATATATATAATAAACATAAAAAAGCAAGAAGAATACAATGGGATACCCAAAGAGAGGGTGCAAAATATAATCCCCTTATCGACCTAGAAGAACCCAATACCTTGCTATGGAGACCATAATCCTAAATTTATAACCCAGATCATGGTTCAAACAAGACATTCAAACGCATGTTCCACAAATCCAAATATAAAGGAGGATGGTACACCCTTGGTAAGAAGAATAGTGATCGTCATTTGCGGGAATCATTGGGCTGAATTGGGTCTTTCCAAGGATAGTGGTGGGTTCGGCACATCATTAGTGTTTCCCCTTCTTTGGTAGGAAAGGGAAGCTGATCTATTATGTTGTTTTTTATGCTACAATGTGGACTATTTGGCTAGTTCAAAATGGTTGTATTTTTATGGAGCATTGGTTTTCAAACATAGGATATTAGAGGATATTCTGGTATTAGTTGCCAGATGGGTGTGTATAAAGGAGTTCAATCCTTTATCATAGAGGAAGTGCTTTTTAATTGGTCGACTATAGCAACAATGGACTAAGTCTTCATGGTTTTTGTTTTTCCTTTACTATGTGTTGATCTTGCTGTCTCTAGGCCTATCCCTTTCTACCCACTTCTCGTGGGTATTTTATACCTTTTTATCTTTTGATATTAACAATATTCCCCATTATTCAGAAAAAAAAAAAAAAGTATCTACTATCTACCACGAGTTTTGTCCCCAAATCAAAGTGCTTTTATTCAAGAGACACACCTTGGATTGTGTCTTAATTGCAAATCGATGTGTTGAAAGCAAAAGTCAGTTAGGTAAATCTGGGAATTGTGCGCAAACCAGGTTCAGAAAAGAATTAGAAGTGGATTAAAGTGGAAGGTATTCAAGACTAAGAGGAGAAAATGGATCGAAAGTTGTGCGAGTAAAGTACAATTTTTGTTTGCGTTGAACGAATCCATCGATGATCAGCTTGCTTCCACTAGAGGACTCAAGTAAAGGGATCCTCTATCACCGATTCTCTTTAACATGGAAGGTGATGTGGTAAATTGGTTCTCCATAAAGCCCCAGATAAGGAAGTGGCTAGTGGTTTCAGTGGCTAGTGGTTTCCATGTGGTTAAGTTCCCTCTCAATGTCTCCCATCTACAATTCTTAGATTATACCATCTTGTTCCTAGATGTCAACCAAAGCCAGTTGCAATAGATCCAGACTATTTGAGATGGTGTGGAGCCTTAAAGTGAATTTAAAAGAATTAAAGTTTACAAGATTAGTTTGAACGATGAGGACATTAGTCATCTATCTCAAACCATAGAACCTCTGTCAAGTCTTGGCCTCTGCCCTATTTAGGTCTTCCTCTTTTTGGGGGGTGCAAATAAGAGCCATTCGTTTTGGGGATCAATCATAGATAGAATTGAGAAAAGACCAACGTCTTGGAAAAGAAATTATCTTTCTTTTGAAGGTAAAATTACCCTGATCAAGTCAGCCCTTGCCAATTTTCCAATGTAATTCATGTCATTCTCCAAAATGCCCCAGGAAAGTGGTTAGAATCATTAAAAAACAAATTCAAAGGGATTTGGAAGTTTTGTGGTAAGAAAGAACATCTTGTGAGAGTAGAGCCCGGTATTTTGTAAGCCTCATAGACGACTTCTCCAAGAAGATCTGGGTTTCCTTCATGAAACCCGAATCTAAGACTTTCACTAAGTTCCGATTGTAGAAGGCAAAAGTGTAAAACCATGCAAGAAGGCAGATTAAGTTTCTTAGGACAGAAAATGGGATTGTATATAAGGATGCAGAATTTCTGAAATTCTGTGAAAAGCATGGCATCATCAGACACTATACAGTACAAAGAACAAAACAACAGAATGGCATAGTAGAAATGATGAACAGAAGCATTGCAGAGAGAGCAAAATGCAAGGTTAAATACTGATTTTCCAAAGAATTTCTAGGCTGAGGCAGTGAACACGGCATGCTATGTCATTAACAGGTCACCAAGGGCAACACTTGATGGCAAGGTTGCAGAAGAAGTATGAACGGGAAAGGAGGTGGATTACTCAGGTTTAAGAATATTCGAGTGTCCTGCTCATATCCATATTCCTAGTGAGGAAAGGTCAAAGCTTGATGCGAAATCTAAAAGGTGTATTTTCATCGGGTATGAGAAAAGCGTCAAAGGATACAAGCTTTGGGGTCCAGAAAAATAGAAGGTGGTGACCAATAGAGATGTAGTATTTGATGGAAAAAAATATGCTAAAAACTCTTAAGGAGAGTAAGGAACAACAGCCATAAGGTGAAATCAACAAGAAACATATGGTGCAGGTAGAGCTAGAAGATCTAGAAAACAAAAAGAATGATTCTCAATTTGAAGGGAGCTCTAGCACAAATCAGGAGTCTCAAAGCATAGCTTCAGGTAGATCCAAACACACCATGAGACCACCAATTAAGTATGGTTTTGATGATTTTATTTCATTTGCACTTGTTACTAGTAGTAGCAATCCTTCTACCCATGAGGATGCACTTAACAATCATAAGAAAAGTAGATGGATGGAGGCTATGGTGGAAGAAATAGAATCATTCAAAGAGAATAGTAGAGCCGGCAAAAATCGACCCGACCTGACGAGTCAACCCGACTAACCCGATTATAAACGGGTTGGGTTGACCCGTTTATTAATTGGGTCGGGTGCAGGTTGGGGTTTTCCCAACCCGCCTGAAATCGGGTCAAACCCGATTATGACCCGCCAACCCGATTATGACCCGATTAAAAAAAAGTGTAAAAAATTGCATGCATCAACCCGATTATGACCCGCCAACCCGATTATGACCCGATTACCCCATAATCCAATTTTAATAATATTTTTGAAAAAATAAAAAATAATAAAAAAATATAATCGGGTTGGTGGGTTGAACCCGTTTAATGGCGGGTTGGGTTCAGTTTGAGGTTTCCCCAACCCGCCAGTAATCGGATCAACCCGAACCCGACCCGTTTAACCTCGACCCGATTACGACCCGACCCGAACCCGACCCAACCCGACCCGTTGCCAGCTCTAGAGAATAGTACTTGGAAACCAGTAAAGCTTCCTAAAGGGAAGAAAGCGGTTGGGTGTAAGTGGGTTTACAAAAAGAAAGAGGTAATATCAAAAAAGGAAGGGGAAAGGTTCAAGACTCGGTTAGTGGCAAAGGGATACTCACAAAAGAAGGGGATAGATTACAATTAAGTATTTTCCCCAATTATCAGACACACATCCATCAGAACAATGTTGGCTTTAGTAGCAAATCATGATATGGATTTAGAACATCTTGATGTAAAGATTGCATTCCGTCATGGGGACTTGAAGGAAGACATTTACATGGAGCAACAAGAGGTTTTACGCTACCTGGACAAGAGAATCTTGTTTGCAGATTGAAGAAGTCCCTTTATGGGCTGAAGCAGTCTCCACGACAATGGTACAAGAAGTCCGATTCTTACATGGCACAGAATAGCTACACACAGTGTGAGTATGATTGTTGTGTTTACTTTAGAACTCTTGAAGATGGCTGTGCTATAAGTTGATAATATGTTGATTGCTACCAAGAAAATTGAAGATGTTCAAGAACTAAAGTCTTTGTTGAACAAGGCATTTGACATAAAGGATTTGGGTGTTGCCAAGAAGATACTTGGCATGGAGATTCCTAGGGATAGGATGGTTGAAAAGTTATATGTGTCTCAACAGAGATACATTAATACCGTGTTAGAGAGATTCAGCATGGTTGATTCTAAACTAGTGAGCACTCCTTCGGCGAATCATTTTTAGGTTGACAACTGACCAAAGCCCAAAGACAAAGGAGGAACTCAAGGACATGTCAAGGGTGACATATGCTAGTGTTGAGGATTGTCTAATGCACGCAATAGTTTGCACTAGACCTGATTTAACACATGTAGTTAGCATTGTTAGCAAGTACATGGCAAATCCAGATAGAGAGCACTGGAAAGCTATAAAGTGGATTTTGACGTACTTGAAGGGCACAACAAATTACAGTATAGTATTTGAGAAGCAACATGATTGTCTATCAATCATGAGGTATGTGGATTCAGATTATGCAGAAAATATGGATGACTGGAGGTCTACTACAAGATATGTGTTTACACTTGCAGGAGGACTTATATGTTGGAGATCCATGGTGCAATCAGTGATTGCCTTATCCACAAAAAATCCGAGTGCATGGCAATGACTCAGACAGCAAAAGAAGCATTATGGTTGAAGGGGTTGGTTCAGGAACTTGGGTTGCTGCAACAAGGAATTCAGCTACACTGCGATAGTCAAAGCGCCATTTATTTGGCAACAAATCAGATTTATCATGCGAGAACCAAACACATAGATGTGAGGTTCTACAAGATAATGGAGCTAATTACTACAAGTGAAGTAAAGCTTGAAAAGGTTCACAATTCAGAAAATGCAACTGATATGTTGACAAAAGTTGTTCCTTCAGACAAGCTCAAGCATTGCTTGGGCTTGATTAATGTTTCTAGATGCTGAGGAGAGAGGTACCCCAAGGTACATTGGTCTGAGGTGGAGGCATAGAGCAAAGAGATCTTCAAGGTGGTGGAGTATTCGTCTAGGTGGAGATTGTTGGAGTATGGCTCATATTGTATTGGGGCTTTCTCTTTGAATAGTGGAACAGTTTTTTATCTCTCTTGTGGATGTAGGCACAATGCCGAACCACGTAAAATCTGTGTCCAATTTTTTTCGATCTTCTTCAATATCACGTTATATTTCTAACACTCTTATTAGGTGGCAGAATCCTAGTGAGGGCTGACTTAAAGTGAACTTTTATGGGTTTTCATACGGTAATCCAGAAAGATCAGTGTTAGGATCAAGCACTTACCACTAAACTAATAGCTTAAGCTATTGGTAAGGGTGCAACTTTACTTCCTTATACCATAGCAGGATGCTGGACTTTGACCCAACATCCCCAACAATCAAGTATTGGGGGAGTGTTCAGGAACCTTGACAGGTAACCAATTCTTGTTTTTTAGTGGCTCTATTCTAGAAGGCAACTCGGTGAATGCCGAATTCTTTGCCGCCCTCACAGGACTGAAGTTAACAATATCCGAAAATTTTTCAGAAATCTGGATGTTTCTGGTGATACAGTGACAGTGATTTAGCTGATGATAGGTCCTGGAAGTTAAGACACCTCATTAGGTTGGGAAGACACTTGGCAATCAAGTTGAACGCTTCATTAAACCGGCTGCCAAGATCTGCAAACAACTTAGCTGACAGTTTGGATAAATCTGGAGCCTCTAGAGAGAGTTTGTACATGGGTTTGGGATAGCCTTCAATGTCTCAGATAGGATTTTGCTTTTATTCTTAAGTTTTTGATTTGGCAGTAAGTTCATTTGCCTTAGCTGTTCTATAACCTTATAATTAATCCTCACCCTATCTTAATATACGTCTTAACCAACCATCAAGAAAAGAAAAGGAAAAGTTAATGTCTGACTTAAATGTTAAGTCAGTATTCCCACATGTGAATTTGGTTGATAATGAGAGGAGATCAGTAGTGGAAGCCCCCCACCAAGGATATTGGTATCAGTCTAAAAGCCAAGATTCAGTACATAAAACACATCACTACCTCTAAAAGGTATCTTACTTGCTCCATATGCTATTAAAATGCAGATTTCCCGCTAAGGCTCTCAAAAGTTGACTGTGGAATGGATTTGATATGATCCAATTTTTGTTTACATTATATCTGATCTTGACAGGAATTTTCACACATGGACTTGAATCTGACAAAAAAATTCAATTCAGATCTGAAGCATAGTCCATATATGAAATATAGTATTTAAAAGACTTATACTGAAACCATGTAATTAATATATGGGCAGCTGAGAATTGAACTAGCCACTCGAATTGATCAGAGAAGGAGCGAAAAGGGAGCTAGTGTAATGGTAAAACAGGTTGACCAGTCACCTACCTTCTCAAACAGGGTCAAGCTTTGGATTGACTCAAACAACCAGGAGTTAACCATGTGACCCAGCTGGGCTTCACTGAACTAGACATGTAAATTTAGACTAAAAAATTTGATTTGGAAAAGCCAAAAAAAAAAAAGGGGATGAAGCTTAAAAATTATCATGAATCTTGCTTATGTTTACATGTTACTATAAACAAATATTGAAGTACCGTCTTTCAACTTTGTAATTTATGGACGTATGATCACAAAAAAAAAAAAAAAAAAATTCCTTCAAATTTCATAACTTGAGATTCTATTGTGTTCTGTTACCATTTTTAATTACAATGATGTGTTATTACTTGCATCCTCGGGACAGACCTAGTGCTTGGTATATTTTCTAAGACGATCCTAGTAAGCATTTATTAAAAAAAGCACCTTGTTACATGAGTATTACTAAAAATAACCTTAACAGTACCTGCATAGCAAGTGCTTCTGTTGCAGACGAACCCATATCTACACAACTGAACCTCCTGTGTGCGTGACAAAGAAAAGACAATCATATTGAAAACTAATCAAGACATATTCTTTAACAACATACCCAGAATTCAAATAAATTATATGTATGTACGAATCCATCAAATGACAAAAAAACATGAAAAGCCTAGAACTCAAATCAAACACTGAACAATATTAAATTGTGAGAACCAATCGAAATACTATTCAAATTTAGTTTTTCTCTGTTGATTCTTTAGGTGAACGCAACAATTCAAACAAAGGTAAATTTCAAATATCAAAATGTCGACCATATAAGGAATAAGCAAATTAGAGACCAAAAAGAAGCCTAGGAAACAAGTCCATAATATTTATTGCGTAAACATCCAGTGACTCAAAGAGACAAGCATATATAGAACAAAAAGGAATAAAAAGAAAAAAAAATCAAACAAAATCAACATCACAGTAAACTAGGGCGTGAATATTCGCGAAGCAAAAAAGCGAGCAGAAATCAAAAACCCTAGTACGTATTTTACAAATCTTACCTTACTGATTTTGACAGAACCAGAAAAGTGAGAGAGAGAGAGAGAGAGAGCAACAGCGCTCGACGAAGGAAGCCGGCAAGGGTTTTTGAGTTTGGTTGGGAGTCTTGGGACAAAATTCCGAATTCCGACCCTGTTGCGTAAATGAATTACAAAACACTCTTGAGTTGAGTGTTTGGAATGGATCATGTTAAACGGGTAACCTGACCCGCTATGGCATTTGGTATGAAAGCGGCGGGTTGAAGCCGCATCTGCCGTTGGATGCTGCACGTGGCAGCATCCAATGGTGGCTGCATCGTCTGCCCCAGCAACTCCGCGGCAGACGATTTCATCCCAAAAGCGGCGATTGGGATTGCTGGTGTAAGTACTTACGTATAAGTTATTTTATTTAAATACTTATCTATAGTTGTAAAAAGGTTTTTATTAAAAAAATTTGTCTTTGCTACAATGCTGGGAATGCATGCTACGAAAAGAAAGGGTCGAGCCTGATACATTAACCGTCTACTCAATATCCTTGTACGAGTCCACAATCACTACACGAGATGAACCTTGGTTTGGTGAGATGAACCTTGGTTTGGTGAATTGAAGTTGGCCTTAGGTGTAATAGGCAAAATATTATTGCGCGCGATCGTATACTAAGGTGCTCCCTAGCAGTTGTTGGAACGACGCGAGCCGGGCCGGGCCTCGATTCAAAAGAGATGAAGGGACAGAGGCCCCATCTCATTGGGGGCGGAAAACGAATCGACATCTCGATGTGATACATGTATTTAAACACTTTAGAAGATAGTAAAGTGCTTTTTAGATAGGAAATATGTTTGGCAAACACATGTATCAAAGCACTTAAATTTTAATATTCCCAAACTAATCTCATCAAAATCTTATATTTTGATTTGGATTCATATAAAAATAATAATAAAAAGAAAACAATAGAAACCTTTTCATTGATCATGATTAGGGTCATAGATATGACATGCTTAAATGTTGCAGTCCTTGGATCCAAATTAGACTAACAACCTTTAGACTAAAAGCTTCCTGCCAATTGGATTCATGGTGGAAAGTGTAAACAGCACCAGATCTTGGTATTGTCAAGCCTAGAGTCCAATAAAAGGACACATTTATGATCCGGGGAAGTTCTTTTTTTTTTTGGATGGAAAAGTGACAGCATTATATTACTTATGAATGTATCCATATCGAGTACGACCAGATAGGTCGTCACTTAAAGCTTGGGAGATACATCTAGGTAAAGAAGACTGCCAATAACAAGGAAAGTAATCTAAGGCAAAATTTGCCAATTGGTCTGCCACCATGTTGGCCTCAAGAAAATCATGGTGAATAGAATAAGTTGGAAGTGTTTCAAGCATCTGATGGATGTGCTCAACCAGTACACGTAGCCTCCAAGGAACCATGCTAATAGGTTTACCTAAACATTGGAGAAGCCCGCGACAATACCCAAGGTCATCCTGCCACTTGTTCACATTATTAATGAGCTCACTGCCTAAATGGGCTTTCTAAACTTGGGCTTGTATGGGCCCATTCATTGCCTAGGACTGATAGAATGAGTTAAATCCTGCCTATGGCTCGTTTGAGCTACCTATTGTGCTTTGATTGCCTAGGTTAGGGTAGGCTCAACTCGGCTCCCCAGACCAAAGCACAAAAAATTCACTTTTTGGGGTTTTAACTTTTAACCAATTTCAACCTAGAAAAATCTGAAAAAATTCTAAAAAAACCCAAGAAGACTTCTAAAACCCAAATCCTCCCTAAGAGCATAAAAACAAAAACAAATAAACAAAAATCAAAATTTCCCCTCTCCTTCATTAAAAGTGCTCCGGAGTATCCTAAATTGAACCAATGCCTTTCAAAATTGTAACCAAAATGCTGTAAATTGAACCAAAACATTCCAAATTGAACTAAAATGTTCCAATCAAACCAATGTGTTACCAAATTAAACAAAAGCGATCTAATTGGACCAAACAGTTGTAATCTATATATATTAAGCGAAGCGGGGGTGGCTGCTGACGTGTCACCCCCGCGTCGCTTCGGAGGCTCGGGACAGCCTCGGGCAGGTTCGGACTTCGAACCTGCCGCAACTTTTGACTTTTTTTTTTCGGTTTTTAAAAATAATTTAGATTTAGTCATTTACTTTTTATAATAATTTCAAATAAGGTATAAAGAAAAACAATTCTCTACTCATTTAGGTTTCATTTTTAAAGTAATTTAGATTTAATCATTTAATAATAATAAAAAAAACCGGCCGCAACTTTTGACTTTTTGCACTTCGGCTTTTAAAGTAATTTAGGTTTAGTTATTTAATTTTCATAATAATTCCAAATCAGGTATAATTAAAACAATTATTTAATCCTTCCGGTTTTCAAATTTAAAGTAATTTAGATTTAATCATTTGATAAAAAAGAAAAAGCTATTCTGGAGTTTGAGAACCCTCTTGAATCGTCCCTCTCCGCCTTCTCTTTATCAGATAGTCTCTCTACTGTCGAGGGGGTTCGAGAACCCTCCTGAATCATCTATCTCTGCTTTCTCTTTCTAACAATCCCTCAGTCCTCTTCACCCTCCCCTTCCCTCCCTTTCTCTTCTCTCTCCCATTGAAAACCCTAAAATCAAATCGATCCCTCCCCTTCTCCCTTTCTTTCCTCCCACTCTCATCTTTTCTCTCTCATCAACCTCTCCAGTTTTGGTTGCTCAATCTGATTCTTTGAAAACCCAAATCGCTGTCCCTCGCAAAACCTCGGAGGATCAGCACGTGAACGTGAACGGCTGTGGCCATACATTATAAAATCTCATTCTTTATTTGTCTGTAAATTCTTGCTTTTAAATTTTTTTAATTTGCAACTGATTATGGTTTTTTCAAACCTACTGCCCATGCAATGCACGAACCACATTACTATAAAAACAAAGTTATAAATTAGAATAGATGAAATTTCAATTGATACCTTTTTTATATATCTTTTGATTAAGAGCCTTTTTGACAATTCCTCAGGAAACTCTGATGGTTATTCCCTTTATTGGTGTTTTCTAGAAGACTTTCTACTTCTTGCTTTTGTATTCTTTGTTCTTTTCCCTTATTTCTTTTATCCATTTAATCTTCTTTTTAAATATAAATATTTAAAACTGTTTGATGATATTTGGATTATGCATTTTGTTTTGAATAGAAAACATTTTGTAACCTCGATGGTTTATCTTTTGTATGTACATCCATTTTAAGTTCTCTTTTTTTGTTTTGTTTTGATTTTTTTTTAATAAACCCTTTGCAGGCATTGTTCAGTATAACCATACATTATAAAATTTCATTCTTTGTTTGTCTACAAATTCTTGCTTTAAAATTTTTTAATTTGCAAGTGATTCTGTTATATGTTGTTAATATATTAACTTTCAAGACTTCCACCAAAAAAAAAAATTAACTTCAAGACAATATATAAAATAATTTATTTTTTAATAATTTTTTTTATCCTATTTGCCCGTGCAATGCACGGGCCAGAATGCTAGTCTATATATTAAGCGAAACGGGGGTGGCGTTTGACGTGTCACCCCCGCGTTGCTTCGGAGGCTCGGGATAGGTTCGCGTGCTTCGGCATGCCCGAACCACTCTTCCCGAGCCTCTAACCCCTTGGTCTTTACCACGTCACCCCGCCACCGCCCTAATCGAAGAAAGCTCCAGAACGCTGTTCTTCGATTTTTCCACGAAGAAAGCTCTAGAACGCTCCGAAACCCTATCGTTTCCTTCCCATTCGCTTCGTGAAGCTTCCCGACGCTTCTCTCTGTCTGTATCTCTCCCTCTCTAATCTTCTCCCTGCCATCGAAAGCCCAAGAGCTGCCAATCCGCATTCTCTCTCTAGCATTTTTGTCCGGCGCTTCGTCTTCTCCGAATTCATGGGTCTGGAATCGAGGGGTCCCTTATCCTTTGCTTCATTTCTCTCCATCTCACGAAATAATGAATTCGTTTTTTTTTTCCGAACTGTAACATCTCCGATGCTTCGAATGCCCTCCTCCGATGTTCTGCAACCTCTTAACACCCTCTACCAAATTCATATCAGCCGTTCTCCTCGATAACAAGGCGGAGAATAAAGACGGAGGAAGTGTTGTCCTGATGGAGCTGTGGTGCGTGGTGAAGTGAAGAACAAGAGGAACCGATTGTTCTCCCATCCAACAAGATGGTCCCTGTTATGACAGAAGCTTTCGAAACATCACCCTTAGGCCTTCAAACACGACACCACCTAGCACTACGGATAGTTGCAATTTCGCCGGTACCAAGTAAGCCCCTTCGTCCTCTCTCTCGCTTTCTCTTTTTAGCTCTCTAACACTTCTGCTTTTTAAAGTTTTTTCTGCTGTTAAAAGTTTTAATCTTTGTGATGATATGAATAGGTATTTCTGTTTAGATTCTGTTGAATGGTCCACATTGCAAAACCCCTTCGTCCTCTTTTTCTCTCTCTAACGTTTTAGTCCTTCAAAGTTTCTTTCATGTTTCAATCTGCCGCTGTAAGTTCCTGAAATGAAATTTTTTAGCCCGATGTTTTGTCTTCTCCAAGCTCACTGAGTCTGAAATCGAGGGGTCGCATTCCTTTGCTATTGCAGTGAGAACAGAGGCTGGTAAATGCAAGCAGAAATTTGATCTTGAGGAGTTTTCTTCTTCGTAAAGCGGATTGCTGCTATTGATGTTTGAGTAGGTAAAGTTTTCTTCCCCTTTCGTGTGTGAAATTTATGTTTTGCAAGTTTTGTTCTTCTACTCTTCAATTGCAAACTATTACTATTATTATTATTTTTCAAATGGGAACTGTAACGTCTATCGACTACTATGCTTTGAAACCCCCTCCGATGCTCTGCTACCTTTTTCGAAATTAGTTTCCATTACCAAACAGATAATAGCTCTCTTTGCCGGCACTAGAGTCTCTCTCTCTCTCTCTCTCTCTCTCTCTCTCTCTCTCTCTCTCTCTCTCTCTCTCTCTCTCTCTCTCTCTCTCTCTCTCTCTCTCTCTCCCTCCTGCCTGCCACCTCCCTCCATCCCTCCTCTCTCCCCATCCACCACTTTTGGTGAGAAATTCAGCTTCAGAAGATCAAGCGTTCAAAGAGAACAGCCACTGTTGGTGAGAAAATTCTCTATCTTCTGATTTGTTTATTATTTTATTATGCCTTTCTTTAAGATTCAATTTTGACTGATATTTTATTTTGTTTATTCTTCTTTCCTGTAGGGTTTAGGACTTTTAAATTCAGTGTTACTGTTAAGTCTTTTCGAAAGGGTAGCGAGTACAGACTACAGAGTCATGGAAATAAAAGTGGTATTGAATTATTGTAGTACCTTTTTCCATTTTAAATATGTTTTTTTAATTATCTTCTATAAAACTGTAATATGTGAATCTTACAATTGATTAAGGATCATATTACGGGTTACCAGTTTTTGGGTTCCTCCGCGCTTGAGGATTGAATCTTATATTGTGAATCTTATTAGACTTCGTATGGCAGCATGCAATGAGATTTGAATTGGTCGACAATATGTGTGTGGTCTTCGTAATTTTCCATTTTAGGTATTTTCAACGTACATATGCATGTTTTATGTACAGTTTATGTACTCAATGTTTTGATCAAGTGATGTGTTTCATGTGTTCCTCTTATTCTGTTTTATTTCACTTACTCTTTTTTCCTTTTAATTACATGTTTGTGTTTCATGGTCAGTCTAATTTTTATTTGTATTCTTATCTTGACCCTTATTCTTTTTGTATCTGAGATATGCGTTGGAGAAGGCATTCAATGGGTTATTATTTGATTATGTTGTATTGTCGGTAATGGCGGTGGTGGGGCTCTAACTTCAAATTTCTGATTCGTTAAGTCTTCTAAGTTTACTCTAAAGCATCCACTCTGTATTCATTAATTATTTCTCATTGTACTTTTCTTTATGCTTTTAGTGTACTTTATGCTGTATTTCGTTATGTATAGATTCACACTATTTTTTTTTTTCATTTCAGCCCTTCTTTGGTTTTGCTTGAATCAAAGGATTCCAAATCCCAATTTAGTGTACTATAAACCATGTGCTTTGCATTCATTAACAAATTATTTCTTTTCTAAAATTTGTATCTTTATTCAGGCGACAGACTTTAGTTGTTTCTTCTAATAGAACGGTTGCTGGCAGCGCTACATCCTTGCATTCAATGGCAAAAAGTGTTAACGTTAAAGGTTTGTATTCAAGGGAGTTGCAGCTTAGGTGAGCGGTCGATTGCTAAGACATTATACACAAAGCAAACAGAGCCTAAAGGAAATTTTCTGCATCAATGATGATGTGAACATTTTATTTAACATTGTAACAGCTTTTTGTTTAATTCTTTTTACTTTTAATTTTTTACTTTTTTTCCCATGAATATATACACAAGCCAATGTTATCTGACGAGGGATAGAGAATGTTGTATGATCCAGGCTTATACAATACACATGAAGAAGAAGAAGAAGAAAAGGTGAGTATCGCTTCCCTTCTTTCGTCCATTAATTTAGCTTGCGCTCTCCTAATTTATGAATGAAATACTTTATTTTACTAAAATATAAATTAGTTTTTATCTTTCTTTTGTTTTCCCCTTTTTTTTTTTAATGGTTTCTTGGATTTTGTCAAGCAAATGTGACACTCTCATGTTCAATTTACATTAATATCTTTACTCATGTACACAACTACATGAATGTGCATACACAAGTTCTCTTAACCCCCCATGCTCTGTTACTCTTTTCTGTGGTAGAACTTTCTTTCCTATGCAATTAGTCGCCTAATCAGTCTCTTTACCCATTCTTTGGAACTAAAGCTAGACGAAAGATTTAGCTCCAAAACAGGTAACACATTTCGCCTTCTTCCAATCTGCAACAAACGTTTAACAAAGTCAGGATAGTTTCCTCCAATCTGAAAATCCTAATTTTGTCTATTTATTTCTTCTTTCATATGTCCAATTTGTTTTGTAGAAGATTGCTTTCCTTCCATTATTTGCAAAACCCATTTACCATGTAAGTTCAAACCTAACCTTATTTCTTTTTTAAAACAATGGTATACGTTTTTTTTTAGTGGAACAGATGCTTTTGTTGGTGTCTTTGCTCTATTTGTTTGATTCTGCAGATTACTGTGATGGAAAAAATAAGATGTGTGTTTGAATAAGGGACCTCTCTGTCTTTTTCTATGTTGGCTTTCTTAAATTTCTGAGGTTTCTGGAAATTTTTGGAGTAGTTTTTACCTAAAGGATAGGCTGTAGAGAATGAGTAATGAGTTTTGACATGCGGATGGTGGAGCTTTGAATTTTTTCTTCTCCTGAATGGGTTTGACTGCATTGGTCGTGTTAGAGTGAATATAAAGAGTAGGTTGATTTCGTAATTGCCATTTGAGACATCATTTTATACTCTTTGCATGGCATTTATAGTCATAAAAGCACTTTGATGAATCCATCAATGCCAGCTTCTATAGAATTGAAAGTACTGATTACAATAATAATTGGAAAGCATGTTGCATATTTTAATTTTGTATTGTAGCTTCAAAAACTTTCATTTATTTTCTTTGCACTTCTGGTGGTTTATCTCATACGAAAATTGTAGGGTTTATCTTAACTTGGTATAATTTCTGGGTTTTCCTTATGGGGGGATATGGAGATAAATGGAATTTTTTGACCTAGATGTTCTACTACCTTTCAATGGTTTTAGGTTTCAAACCTCTTATTACTGAGCCAACATATGCAATCATTTGTTAACCCCAATGATAACGATCCTAGGTTTTTTTTCCCTCCCTCTCTCTATAAGATAATACTACCAGTGGTTATCAAATCATAGTGTTTATATTGTTTTTTTTCTGAGGTAATAATTTCCTATCGATATCATAGTGCTTCTGTTAAAAAATTTTAGGACTCAAATTCATTACAAATAATTTTCAGAACTTACAAGTTCACGATATCTTTGAATTATAATTCCTCTATTTTGTCTTAACCTCAACTAAGCTCCTTTCTGATTTCTATTGTTTGGAGATGTGCTTTCTATATTATTTTTATTCAAATCCTTTTCTTCAACCCTTGACTTATTAACGGGAGATATTAGAAATTTGAGATGGCAGTTCAAGTAGTAGATAATTGGATCAAAAGACAGATGGAAAAAGTCAAAATAAGCTTTTTCTTGCTATGGCATGACTTTGCCAATGAGAAGCTCCAGAATGCTGGTCCCTTCTTTCCCCATGTATACTGAAATTCTTTATCTTCTTTATCATAATCTGAAACCCTCTCCTCATTCTGTTTCCCTTGCGACATTGATATGGTTTGCTGGACCCGTCTCAGTTATTAAGAGTCCCACTTAACATCATTGAATATTGTAGTAGCCTACTTTGTTGGTGAGAGTAAGCTTTGGGAGTCTTCTTCATCTTTCCTTGGGGACTGCTTCATCATTGATTACCATTTTAAATTATATCCTTGCAACCAAGAAAGAAAAGGAAATGAAAAAGATGACAAGAAAAAATTAAAGAAAAAGAAAAGGAAAGAATATGACTAGGGCATCACTGAGTCAAAAGAGACTAATAGGGATCTTCATGGTTGTCATGGAACATGACAAAAGTTTATTAATAAGCATTAATTTAACTTCGAGACCATTGCACTAGATCCAAAAACGATATAGCAAGAATTAGATAATAATAAGCACACATGCATGAGAAATTTAGCTCCCACATTTTAATACAACATGTGTTATTAGGCATGTGAGTTCGTTTCAAAAACCTTGATTGCACAATCACAAGCCATCAAATTTCATTCGAAGACTTTGATACACTGATTTCTATTAGATTTTAAGATTCAAAACAAGGTTGTCAAGACTTTGCTCTCGGATCCAAGGTTCAATATACCCGGCAACCGACTCATCTTTGTTTTATTAACTGATGCTTTATAATTTTCTATGTTTTCTGTTTGGCATGGATCCTTTTTTAACCCCACTTAAAGTACCAGAAAATTGATTCCAGTTCCAGTCAAATCTCTGATGTGGCTGTTTTTGTGTTTCTCATTGACGTGCATCGGTCGCTATGTTGTTTTGAAACCATAGTTCTCTCTCAGACTAATTTTCTACAGTAATTTATCCATTCATTATATGGCTTTTCTGCTACATGACAACATTAAATACCAGCGAAAGTCAAATTTTATGTATGAACCTCTTTAATCTTTCCTTCATTTTGTAGGATCACGCTGATATCAACGATTATGGTGACATGAAGTTGTTGAAGGGAAGCTATTTATACAAATTGCTGTCGGAAAGTTTCAATCTGCGAGAGAAAAAAGGAAAAACTAAACTTTTGAGAAGCTGCATACCTTTTCTTTACATGCCATTGTACACTATTTCCTGCTTCGTGTATGGCATGTATATTATTTCCCATTTCTTATGATAGTTTTAAAAATTACTTTTGTGCAAACACATATCAAAGCTTATTGTACTGAACAGGGTATGTTTTGTGTATTTGTTTCTTAAATAACTTCATGCCGCATCTCCTAGAATATACCTGCTTACGTCCGCTACACAATAGATACTCATACAGGTTGAGACATCCAATTACATATTGTGGATTACACAAGGGCCTTTAATATGCTATTTTCTATTGATTTTTTTTTTTTAAACTCAGCTTTTAGAAGAAGTAATTCATGGAATAGATATTATTACTAGCATAAACATATATTATTTGCCCGTGCGTTGCACGGGCCAGATTGCTAGTTCATTTCTTGAAGCCAAACCAAACACAATTTTGCATAACCCATGTAATTAAAATGATTCGAACCAACCCTGTGCAACTTATACTTCCAAATTAATTAAAATCAAACTGCTTCCCCTTTCAGTTCATGTCCTCAAAATAAATCAAACCAAACCATACCAAATGGTTCTAAAGTAGAATCCTTGTGGTCCAATGCGTTAGAATTTGAACCCAATCACTTAAATCAAATCAACCAAGTAAATCATAGTCAAATGGTTCATTTTAAGGTATGATCCAGGTGGTCCAATGCTGCCTCCACCGCCCTCATCGACCACAACCTCCACTACCACCACCGCCACCATCCCCGCTGCAGTGGCCACCTCCACCACCACCGCCACTACTACTACCACCACCATTGAGACACCGCCACCACCACCGCCATTGTCACCGCCGCTGCCTCCACCACCATCACCACCTCCACAGCTACTGTCGCCACCACCTCCACCACCATTACCGTTACAAAACTATAACTTATTTTATTTGATATTAATTTTTATACAAAATTTTTTTTTTACAAACAAACATTGGAATTTGAATTATAATGAAATCAAAGTTTTAGAATATTGATTCTCCATTACAACCAAACAAAAAAAAAATTCAATTCAAAGAATCATAATTTAGAGAATTATAAATCTATGGATTTGTAATTTTTCTATGTAATTCTAATTCTTTGTGTCAAAAACACCCTAATTCTCCATGTGGTATTGTGCCAGTTTAAGTTTCCTAAAGGAGATATGCAAACTAAATGAAGATCTTACCCAATACCCAATATAGAATCTTGAATACCCAATATAGACCTAATACTTACTCGAAACAATAAAAATTATTAAAAATAAGATTAAATTAAACACAATTAGAACTTATATATTTTTTAAATAAAACTCCTTTACAATCCTAGAATAATTTTTAAAGATCTTATAAAACAAATCTTGACTCAAAAACCTTCTATATCTACTAAAACAAAACTTACTAAAAATAGAAAGTTTGAAAAAAAATTGTGTTCAACCAACAACATAGAGGTTCTTCTAATTATAAAGCCTCTTACCTTTGTTCAATTGCTCTTGTCATAGTTTTTACTATTACAAATTTAATGATATATCATAAAAACCATGTTATACACGGTACTAAGTTATTCCCCTTAAAGTTGGGCTTGTCTCTACCCACTTGTTTCTGAAGAGATCTAGATGCCATGACAATTCCATTTTTCAAAATGAAATTCATGTGTTGGCAATGAATAGATAATTCTTCCTCCAACCTGTTATTTAAGATATCTATATATCTTCCTCCAATTTTCATACGCTATTTTAATTTCAGTTGAACTATCATTAGTAGGAATAATAGGTTCATCTATACGAAGGCAAAGGTCTAAGTCAAAGCAACCCAATGTAATTAGCAACTGATCTCTCCAATTAGAAAAGTTAGAGCCATTCAATTCCGGAACATTAGACATGTGCCCAGAGAGTACTAAATCAGGAACAACCATCATAAGACAAATATGCTCACATGAATCAAAAATGCTATGAATAAATAATTACCAGAATTTTTCTTAAACCATAAAATTCTGAAGACCAACCTATTGCATCATCATAGTCCCTCCTTTGGGTTGAGACTACAACATATCATTGATTCACCCCACGAGTAACTTTATTTTACTTATAGGGCTAATAAATATATAATTCTCAATTAAATCCGTCTTACACCTTTGGGTATAATTCAAATTTAGCCAAGATATTATATTCATTACCCTATCCCATTTATGAATGTAAATCAAGGATCTCCCTTTGGGCCGATCTTCACTATCACAATCAAAAATGCAATTGATGTCAATAACCAACCCTTTCTAGTCAAAATTAATTCATAATTCCTCACGGTCGGACCACTTTGGTGGCTACCAAACCAGACAAGTTATGAATTACTTATAATGGTTGAATGACATCTAATCCACCATGTAACTTTCACAAAAGATAATCATATACATCTATAACCTTTCTAGATATGGATAAAATATGATGTAGTTTATTGTTGCATAAACTTAATTAACCAATGTTGTGATACCAAACATTGGACTTGACTATCCAAAATTTACATGATCTCCTTTGCTTATATGCTAGATGGTATTTGGCCTTGAATCTTCTAGGCTATTCAAAAGGGAGTCATTGTGTAATTTAAGCAGAAGAATATATAGCAAATAATAATTTCTGGGGTAGAAGAATCTTATAGAAGATAAAACAAAAGGGAGCGAACTTGTTAGAGATGCCGGTTAAAGCAATGGTAGTTTGGATTTTTATCTTTCTTAATTTTTTACCCTCTCTCCTTAGAATATAACTGCTTTTTCTATTGCTTTAATACAATTTTTTTATTACCAATAAATTAAAAAGAAGGGGGAAAGAGAACAAAAAATTACGTTAGTTTCCATCTCAATCATTTTGACCCTTTCTAGTGTTGTTTTTCATTTTCCTTAACTGTCATAAGACTGCCGTCCCTCTTTCTTCTTGGCCTAAAATGTAGGATCTTTCTGAGCTCTCCTTGCTCCATGTGCCTGCATCGTTTGATCTTTTATCTTTGAAAAGCATTTCATGAGACGTGTTAGCCCTTTGATATGATTATTGCTACCTATAGATATTCGGAATCTTTGGTGGGAAAATTATGACAAATGGTCACTTTTGGTTGATAATGATGGGGAATTACAGAAAAGGTCACTTTTCAAATGTAATTGACCTAAAGGGTCACTTTTCAAAAAAATAGAAGAATAGTATCACTTTATTGTAGGTAAAATATGCTTGTGTCCGCATATGATGCACTCAAATCCCACGTAGAATGCACTTGTGTCTCATGTAAGATGCGCTCGTGTCCCACGTAGATGCGCTTGTGTCCACGTACAATGCGCTCGTATCCCAAATGAAGTGATCTTCGAATTTAATTATTTTTGAAAAGCGATCATGTAATGTACTTATGATGGACTGTTTTTTATAATTATCAACGAAAAGTGACCCTTTTTCTATAATTCCCAATCTTTATGGATTGCTTTTATAATTATCCACGAAAAGTGACCCTTTTTCATAATTTTCCAATCTTTTGTTGACACGCTCTTATACTCTTGTTATTAATCTATTTCTTTATTTTATGTTTTGGGTTAGATAACTCCTCTAGGTCATTGATATGCCTTAATTAAATAGAGATTTGTTTTGATCATTGTAGTATGGTTTATTTATTAATAATTGTTTGTTGATGTCCTCTAGACGGCCGAGACCACAACAAGAACAGGAAAAAACCACCCAATCAAAACACAAGAAAACAAAAATGAATGGATAAAACAATGGAAAATAAATCTATCATGTTTCAAGGGGAGGCCGGCCTTTGATCTCTCGTTGTAACAGCTGCACCCTTTTACCACTAAGCGAGAGACAAACAAATTAAGATGACTTCGTAAATACCACCACCACCTATGTCATATGCCCCTCTATCCAACTTCATTCCTTCCTATTTTTAGCATTTAACACCCTCCCTCCTTCCCCAGCCCAGTCCCATGAACACCCATCTGCCTTCAAGCCTCCTACCGCTCAACAGTTTTCATCAATTATAACAACACTACCACGAAGCTCTGCTTGTGCGTGCACCAGTGACCCCAATCATGGCCCTTAACAATCCACCTTGGGCTTTCATGCTCCTTGTTACGTTAATGTTGTGTCTATTCATGTCTTCTTATGCATCAGACTCGGATGCGCTTCTCAAATTCAAGGAGTCACTAGCTAAAACCACTGCACTCGATAGTTGGAATGCATCGACAAGTCCTTGCACCGGTAATGCCCAGAACTGGTATGGTGTGCTTTGCTCGAAGGGGAATGTACACGGATTGCAACTCCAAAAAAAGGGTCTAATGGGTATGATTGATGTGGATGCCCTTGTACGATTGCCGTCTTTAAGAACTTTAAGCTTCATGGACAATAATTTTGATGGTGCAATACCTGATATAAAGAAACTCGGTGCCTTGAAGGCGATATATTTGTCGAATAACAATTTCTCCGGCGAGATTCCGAGTGACGCATTTGCCGGAATGTGGACGTTGAAGAAAGTATATTTGGCAAACAACAAGTTTAGCGGCCAAATTCCATTATCGTTGCTTGAACTGCGTAAGCTTTTGGAGTTGAGTCTTGAGGGAAACCAGTTTGAAGGCAAGATACCAGACTTTCAGCAGAAGGAACTTAGGGTGTTGAATGTATCAGACAATCAATTGGAGGGTCCAATTCCAGCAAGTCTAAGCAAGATGGATCCGATCTGCTTTTTAGGTGAGTTTAATTAGTTTCTATGTTATCATCCTCTCTTCAATAACACATGCACCACCACCATGATTACTTGTGGTATTTCATAGCCTAGATAATGATAAATTTAAGATGGCATGCATCGATCTATTTGAGAAGAATTAAGCTTATATCGGGTATCTTTACTAGTTTTGTATCCTTTCTTTGTTGATTTGTTGAGTTTTTTGTTGATCAGAAACAGAGGTTCATATTCTGGGTCCAAGGGGGACCTGACGGACCCTATGGGCGAAGGCCCCCCAATACGGTATATATAAGGGTATTTTTGAGATTTCAAAAATACTGAGTTTAGTGTTAGTATATATATATATATATACATTTTTACACCCCCCCCCCCCCCCCCCACCCCCCCCCCCCCCCCCCAATACAATATATATAAGGGTATTTTTGGGATTTCAAAAATATCGAATTTAGTGTTAGTATATATATATATACATTGTTGTCACTGTAATTTAACTTCTTAAAGGAATTTTTGCCATACATAGTGAATGTAAGCACATTGCAGAACCACTTGAATTCTTTTTTTTTTTTTTTTAAATTAAGCCAAAAGTGTATTAATATGAAAGATGTTTATGATATGTACAATGAGTGGGCTTCGGAGCCCAAACCATCAAAACAATGACCAAAAAATAGCCACCTATTAACACTCAAGGAAGTACTAAAATCATGCTAGCCCTATACAAAATACCCTGCCATTCAATTCAGCGACCAAAATGTGCCATAACACAACGATGGTACTGGCATTTCAGCACCCAAATTAGTGAGAAAACTTTGGGTTCGGTTGCTAAGCTTCACAAACCTGAGTGTTCCTGGGGTTATCGTTGATCTTTATTAGCATATTTGTACATTTAGAATAAATATCAAAAGCTATGGTCTTCATCAACTCCTCCCCTGGCCTAGCTTTACACTGAAATGTCCTTTTATTTCTCTCATTCTAGACATGATAAACCATGTAAGCAGGGAAACCTTCCTTATCTTTGCAATGGAACCACTTGAATATTATGGATATTCTTCTTCTTGTTCTTCTTCTCAATTTTTGTTTTATATTACGTTATGAAAGAATCAAAGTAGACCAATTTTTGTCTTTAAGTTAACGACCCATTTCCTCTACGGCACGTTCTCTACGGCCGTTTTACGGCCTCAATCCCGTTAGGACGCGTGGATAAGAAGGTCTCGTGAGGCGCACGAGACCTTCTTATCCTTTTTCACTGGTCTATTGGTCGAGCAATCCCCAAACCACCAACCGGCCCAAGACCACCAAACCACCAACCGGTTCATCCAATTTCTCTATTCATCCGACCAATCCCCAAATCCTCTTCCAACGAGCGCGAGAGCGAGTATTTTCAAAAACCTTCAACGTTTGGCACTGTCACAACCTCTCTCGCGCCATATCGCTGTTGCGGCTTCCATCTGGTCAGCTTCTTTCAATCTCTTATCAGTCTCTTTGTCGCAACACCGTCTCACTCGTCTGTCCAGGTAAGAAAAGAAGATGCTTTAATTCTTTGCATATCTGAAACGTGAATGGAAGAGAAGTAGTTAACGTTTTTTGTTTTGATTAAATTTGGACGACTTTTTGCACTGTAGTTTCGAATGAATGTATGCAAACAATATGAATACATGGGCTTTGAAATCGATTGTCATCTTCTGAAATGATGCTTTTGGGGTGATTGATTTTATGGATTGTTTTAGTCTCAGTGCGTATCTAAGCAGAAATAAAACCAAAGGGGTAACATGGATGATTCTGCTGCCTTTTGAAGCTAGGAACAAGAAGAAATTATTCTTGGTGTATATTTGGACGGTTTTGTTATACAAGCATAGAAATTGTAAGCATAATTTCTTTTTGTACAAACTTTTTTTTTAAAATTGTTTTGGATTTCTGAATACACTTGCTCAAATATTTGGAACACCTTTATTTTATTTTATTTTAATTTTTGAATTGTAAGCATCATTGCACAGGGATGATTAGAAATGGAAGAACTGTCAACACACCTCTATTCTAGGACTCATATTGTAACTTTTAGTTGGAGTGTGTAAAGTATTTCAAAACACAAACGGCATAGAGAAGTACAATAATATGCCATCATTCTTTAAAAATTGACGTAGTTAACATTGTATACATATGAATGAAGTATTGTTTTACAAGCAATATCATTACGACTGAGTGAAGTTAATTTCTGAGAAAAAAACTCCCTCCCTCACTTACAGACAGATGCCGCAATGTGAATGAATTTTTATCTTCAAATATAAACATGTATAATGTTTGAATGCACACAAGCTTGCATTTTTGTGCGATTACCTCGCGTTTGTGAGATGATATTTTATTTGACATCTAATTCTTCTGATCAATTTGTCTTTCAAAAAACCATTTTTTGTCCGTGAGGTGGCCGGGTAGTTAATTTTAAATGAATTTTCAAACATGTCCTATTCTAAAAGTTGGAGTAAACTGATCGAAACTTTTGTGTTTGAGATGAATTCATTTATATTCTGTTGAGACAACTTATCATTGTTAATAGCACTTCGTTAATTCCAAAATATTAACTTAAAAGGTAGAATTAATTAAAAATCTAGGGCTTCAAAAATCTGTAGAGAAGTTGAAATTCACCCCGGTTCTCTAATCTTTTTGTCTTTCTAAATTATGCAAGTTGAACAATTGCCATCACTGTTCTGTCATGCCAGGTTGATCAAAATGAATGAGAATATTCAAGGTTTAAACTTCTGCAAGAAGGATTGTAACACTCTAGCCATATGGATTACAAATTTGAATTAAACAAGGAATTGTGACATTGGCTCTGATAATGTGCAGGAAAATTTTGACTACTGCAATGGAAACTGTTGGATCATCGTCAACAAAAAGAAAACAGCCGCGCAACAGTTGGCTACATTTCAGGTAAAGTTTCCTTCACTTATTTATTTGTTTTGTTCTACAAGCAAGCATGGAAGCAATCCAATATTTTGGTTTAACTCTTCGTATAAGTTTGAGTATGGTTGTCAACATGCCGGTTACTTTAATTCCTTTTGCATCGTTGTAATTATTAAGTTATTATTGGCCATGATTTTCCTATTGTTTTTTCAGGGACTACTATGTAAATGAAAGAACAAAGAGACTTATTGAAGGTGAACAAATCCGCACGAAGCAGCAGGTAGGAATTATCAATGGTAACGGTTAAGGAAATCACTTATTTTATTTATTTTGCACTTCTTCGATCTTATTCAAATGAATTTATCTATTTAGTTATTGCATTTCAGTTATTCGCGGATGCCGCTGAAGCATGGAGGGCAATGAATGAGGCTGAGAAAGAAGAATTTAAGAGAGCGTCACGGCTTGAGTGGGACGAATACAGGAGGGCTGTGCCACAACCAGGGCCGCGAAAAACACAACAGGTTCGTGAAATGTCATATCTATAATTGAAATTATTGGGGATAATTAGTTGAGACTGATATATTCTTTCGTTTCACGTTTGTTTTGTGTAGGCTGAGCTACAGACACGTTGTTCACCTGGACGTTTCATTGCGTTCATGCACGCTATTTCGTTCACCGATTCTCAGGAGCAATGCCTTAGAGAGAGTGGCTTTCAGTGCCTACTGAATTTACACGTGACAAAGCTTAATCGACGACTCTGTCATTGGATTGTTCCGAAAGTTGATACTAAGAAGAGATGTATTAAAGTTGGGGAACTGAATATTTTCTTCGACACACACGACGTGGAGAGGATAATTGGGTTACCCGTACAAGGGATAGATGTTGATACATCTAAATCAGAAATCCCCGATGTGACAGAGTTGTATAGCTTTTACGGGGTACAAAATGGAATCATCCCTATTCAGAATGGTGAGGATAGCTTGAAGAGTCCAAAGAACAATCATGAGTTGATCCGTTCTTTTGTATTATATTCGTTGACAACCTTAATAAATCCATCTTCAAAGATTGACGTGAGTGCATCCTATCTTCCCTTGCTGGTCGATGTAGAGAGGATAGGAAATTACAACTGGGGAAAGTATCTTTTAGACACATTGATGCATCACGTAGCTGAGTTTCAAATGGGCAAACAGAAATGCGTCAATGGGTGCTTATTATTTTTACAGGTACGTATAGTATTTACTAGATGAATTGGCTTGTTTACTCTAGCTTATGATTCTGTTTGTGCGTCTACTGATAATTCGATTATTGCTTAGTTTTTGTATTACGATCGGCTGATCGTTGGTCAACCAACACCTTCCACTACTCCACGTATGGCAGCGTGGACGGATACATTGATTTTCCAAAGGGAGAAAGATGAAACGGCGCTCGGTGGGTATGGGAAGGGGAAGGTATACATATATAAATTTGAGTTGAACTGCTTCGTCACTTGTAGATTTTGTTGTCAATTTTTCAAATAACGCAACATTTATACGTACTCACTAAAATTGTAGGTGGTTGAGCACCATGCCGAGAGCCGGGTGCAAGATGAGGCATCAGGCAATGCAGATGAACTAAATATCATTGATCTTGGGCAATTTCGTGGAGATCCAGATCCTGTAAGATTGGTTTCTTTATTTTATTTTATTTTTGTCTTATACCGCACGTTTTGTTATTAAGAACACATCCGCATGTTTTATGATTGGGTGTTGTGTATTCCAGGTTATTCAGGGTCATCTTACGAAGATATTGGACACGTATAGGGAGATGCTAAATCACGTGAAGTCAAGGGAAACTGTCGACCCCTCCGATATCCACGTGCCACATGAGAGCCTTGATCATATGGATGCTCCCGATTCTCCCATGCCCGATGTCCCTGATGAAGCAAGGATGTCACCCTCCCATCATACCACCCACGAGAGCGGAGATCATACCGATGCTCTCGACACAGCGGTGTTTGCGGAGGTCCAGACAGATAAAATGCAAGTGGATGAGGTGGAGATAGTTCCTGCTCGAAGCGTCACAGAGATCGAGGTCACCAAACCCCGAAGAGGGTCACGCAAGAAGTCACGTGGTAAACTTTGTCGCACTCCACATATTGGCCATCGCCTCCGTCCTCGATTGGGCCCAGAAGAAAGCTCAATCCTACGATACGTTCGCAAAAACAAGAAATCTGAGTAAGATAATATTTTGAAACTAACTTGTAAATGTAATTTATGTATTATAATTCGTAGTGAATAATTCCTCCTCGTTTTTGTCAGTGAAATTATATTCAAATTTGATTCCATCTATGCGTCAGCATCTGAATTGGCATGTTTGTTAGACAACAAACATGTTAATAGTGTGGTATGCAAATCCTATCCTGTGAATTATATATTGGTTGTTCAATTGTACATGTCATCGCTCAATGGTATTTTTTTTATAGGCTATCAATGCTTTTGGAGTATGTCTTACAAAGAACCAACAATTGTCGACTACCCGCAAAGTCAGCCGACATTATTGCCCCACATACGTTTGTGTAAGGACTTCTTTGTATTTTAATTGTTTTTTGTTCAAGGCCAGACTAATGAATTAAATTTCCTTGCATGTATCATGTAGGAGTGGATAATGAATATTAATCGTGGTTCCACCGAATCCTTGCGTCCTCACTTCGATCCAGGGCGACTTGGATATTCTGTGGTTGCATGCGATCTTGTAAGTTTCTTGTGATGCAATGCAATGTGCCACCTTCATAAATTATTTGTTTCAGATTTTTTATACTTTTATCCTTACTTAGCAGTCTGTAATCGGTTTTTTATTGATAAGGTTATCTTACTATACTGTAGATTTTTGTTCCCATGCATCGGCGCAATCATTGGTTTCTTTTAGTTTTAAACCTAAAAGAGCGGAGAGTGGATGTGCTTGACTCAATGGATGGGGCGCGTCGTGCAGGACATCAATCCAGAATTGAAACACAAGTAATTTTGATATTAATGAATTTTTCTCATACCATTTACAATACTTATTATATTGACACTCGCTTTGTCACTTTTAGATCCAGATGTTGGATAAGATCTTACATGACTTCGGAGGTGGTGATGAATTTCCACTTTTACAGTGGGAGTTGCGGCAGGTTACGGTCCCACACCAAACCAACGGGTAAGCCGTTAGGTTTGTTTCGCTTCATACGTAGGTTTGTTTCGCGTCATACATATGCTAGTTTCTTACAAGTGATGTGCTGTTAGGTATGATTGTGGTGTTTTTTTGATGAAATTCATGGAAGTGTGGGATGGCAGCACCTTGTCTCCAGCATTTGATCAGGTGCGTATATGAGTTAAATGTTTTTTTATAATTATAGTTATCAAGTACGTCGCTAGTAACACACAAGTACGTCTTCTATGAATTCAGAGTAATATCGCACACTGTAGGGATAAGTTCCTTGTTAATTTCGTTAAGCACCCTTCAAACCAAGTACGGGATATCATTGTTTCTAAGGCAGCAAACACAAGTGAAGAGGCGCGTGAAGAGGAGAGTAGTGAAGGTGAAGAAGCCTAAGAGGTAAGACCTATCTGTCACATGTTCAATAACAAGGTTATTTGAAACTAATAACACTCAGGTGCGTACTTTTCATTGTTTATTTGCAAGATTCACAACTCCGGCATTCGTGGCTTGATAGCAAGGTGAAGAAGCTGAAGGCCATCTTAAACATCAACGTACAGCGGACGATTATACATTAAATTATTTGTACATTAAAATTGTACATACACATCAAATTGTACAACGGAAGATGGTTGTAGAATTAAATTGTACATGAAATTGTTTGTGAGAGGAAGACAATTGTAAATTTACAATATTATCAATCCCTTTTTTAAGTTACTTCCTTCTACTGTGATGACAGGTCTTTTCTCCGTTTTTACAATTGTAAATTGTAATATTATCAATCTCTTTTTTAAATTTAAGCTCTTAAGACATTTTAGAAAAGACCTACTTAATTAGTTACATTGGTCGACCAATTTGCTCTTTTAATTTAGTCGAAAAAATAAATTATAGAAGAGATAATCGATGTCAAACCATGCCTAGGTACAAGTCAAACCATGCCTCGTTACAAGTCAAACCATGCGTAGTTACAAGTCAAACCATGCCTAGGTACAAGTCCAACCATGCGTAGGTACAAGTCAAACCATGCCTAGGTACAAGTCCAACCATGCGTAGGTACAAGTCAAAGCATGCCTAGGTACAAGTCAAACCATGCGTAGTTACAAGTCAAACCATGCCTACGTACAAGTCAAACCATGCCTCGTTACAAGTCAAACCATGCGTAGTTACAAGTCAAACCATGCCTACGTACAAGTCAAAGCATGCCTAGGTACAAGTCCAACCATGCGTAGGTACAAGTCAAAGCATGCCTAGGTACAAGTCCAACCATGCCTAGGTACAAGTCCAACCATGCGTAGGTACAAGTCCAACCATGCCAAGGTACAAGTCCAACCATGCGTAGGTACAAGTCAAAGCATGCCTAGGTACTAGTCCAACCATGCGTAGGTACAAGTCAAAGCATGCCTAGGTACAAGTCCAACCATGCCTAGGTACAAGTCAAACCATGCCTAGGTACAAGTCCAACCATGCGTAGGTACAAGTCCAAGCATGCCTAGGTACAAGTCAAACCATGCCTAGGTACAAGTCCAACCATGCGTAGGTACAAGTCAAAGCATGCCCAGGTACAAGTCAAACCATGCCTAGGTACAAGTCCAACCATGCATGCCTAGGTACAAGTCAAACCATGCGTAGGTACAAGTCAAAGCATGCCCAGGTACAAGTCAAACCATGCCTAGGTACAAGTCCAACCATGCATGCCCAGGTACAAGTCAAACCATCCCTAGGTACAAGTCCAACCATGCATGCCTAGGTACAAGTCAAACCATGCCTAGGTACAAGTCCAACCATGCCTAGATACAAGTCAAACCATGCCTAGGTACAAGTCCAACCATGGTAGGGACAATGAACGAGGTGAGAAAAGTCTAAGTATGGCGCTTTAGGCGCGATTTCGCGCCGCTCGAGCGTCAAGTCAAAATTGAAAAACTCAGAGAACCCGAGAGTGACGCTTTGCGCGCGACTTCGGGCCGCTCGAGCGTGAAGGCGTAATTTTTAAAAACTCAGAAACCCGAGAGTGACGCTTTGCGCGCGACTTCGGGCCGCTCGAGCGTGAAGGCGTAATTTTTAAAAACTCAGAAACCCGAGAGTGACGCTTTGCGCGCGACTTCGGGCCGCTCGAGCGTCAAGGCGTAATTTTTAAAAACTCAGAAACCCGAGAGTGACACTTTGCGCGCGACTTCGGGCCGCTCGAGCGTGAAGGCGTAATTTTTAAAAACTCAGAAACCCGAGAGTGACGCTTTGCGCGCGACTTCGGGCCGCTCGAGCGTCAAGGCGTAATTTTAAAAAAAATAAAACCCGAGCTTAAAAACCCTGCGATCCCTCTTCTTCGTATTCTCTCCTTGTTGCGACCATCACCACCCCTTCCACTACTCCAAGTCGATTCGCCATGCATTTGCAACGTTGTGCTTCAGATTGAATCCAGGGCAATATTTCGTTCACCCAAGGTACGTGGGGACAATATTTCACATTTCTCTTCAAACAATATTTCGTTCGCCCAATATTTCGTTCACATTTCCATGTTTTAGGATTTCATTTAGTTACAAGTTTATACATTGAAGAAAATGACTCTTGTCGTTGTTTCGTCACACTTCTTAAACGATTTCATCTTATTGAACCAATGACGCTTGTCGTTCATGCATTGGGTGTATCTTTTCGTTGGTTTTTAAACGATTTCATATATATATATATATATATATATTTTTTTGTTATATTTCCTTTCTCCTTCTTCCATTGCTTGAATATGTGCATCTCAACCTTTCTTTTCATCGCGATCTAATACTATACTGTTAATGCAGATGCCTAAAAAACGCAGCCGAGGGTCTACGTCTAACGTACAACCTCATGATTTTGATACTGAATATTTTATTGACCGCCATGCGCAAATGAGGTTTTGTCAATACCTGCACAACCGGAGTCTCTTGTTAGAGCGGGAGGTAATAATCCGCGAGCTTGATCCCGAGATTACTTCAGTTTTTACTTCTAGGGGTTGGGAGCCTTTGCTCACAAATCTTCCTGCACCCCAAGCCATCCTTGTTCGGGAGTTCTATGCAAACGTGCATGATTGGTCCCTTACCCCTCCCAGATTTAAAGTGTATTTTCGTGGTCGAACAATTTCCATCACCCCTGGTATCATCTCTGAGATATTAGGGATACCAAGAGTGTCTGAGCCTCGATATCCTTACCATGAGACAGACACCCCTTCACCTACTGTTATAGCATCATTTGTGTTAGGCAGTACTACCCCTTTCTATGGAACACATCTAGTGATTGATAATATTCCAACTCATCGGTCGGTTGTTCTTCGGATTATGAGCACTAACATATGCCCAGTGGCTCATTTACATACCCTCCCACTCCAGAGACTTAGCTTCTTTTATGCATTACTCCAAGGTCATTCAATAGACCTTCCTTCTCAAATGATTCGTTCCATGCTACACATTATAATGCACTTCAAACGGAAGCGGAAACTTATATTCCCTTGCCTCATTACCCGACTCATGCAAGGACTTGACGTAGTAATCCCAGAAATTGAGCGACCTCTAGTGCTTCCACCGCCTATTGGGCCTACGACCGTAGCACAGAGTGTTGCGCATGCTAATACTGCTGCTCGGGCTGGTGCTCTTCGTCCACGGCGTCAATTACCTTCCCAGGCTGGAACCTCTCATTCTGGTTCATCTTCGGCTGCTCCTTCATTTGATCCACCTGCCGTTATGGATTATTTGTCAAGGATTTATGAAGTCCAGCAACAATCGCGCGCAGAAGTGGCGTTGATCCGGTCGACCCAAGAGACGCAAAGCCGGCAGCTTGCAGAGATACAGGGAGTAGTGTCGCAACTTCAACTGCACTTTAACCAGGAGCAAGAGGACGAAGAGGGGGAGGAAGACGAGGATGATGACGAGGATGATGACGATGAAGAACGTGAGGCAGACTGAAGCAAGGAGGGGAGCTGAAATTTTAGTATTTTGTCGTAGCCTTGAACTATATTTTGTGTACAAACGTTGTATTTGTGTTATATGTATTTAAGGTTGTACCCATTAGTGGCTTGCACTCTTCAAAATGTAGCACACTAATTGTGCACGCTTATTCCAATGTTTTGGAGTTACGCTTTTTATTTTGCTTAATTTCTTCGAAATGCTTGTGGTCTTTCATTTAACATACGTTCACTTAGGGAAATTAGCGTTTCTTCTTGGCAAGACATTGATTCGTAATATTCGGGAGTAATAATCAATTGCTATAACTATTCACTTCGAATTTTAAGTGAATCACAACCTATTTTAAAACAAAGATTCAATACATAATTCCACAAATTTGAAGTAAAGAATTAAGTATCCCAACAATCAAAGAGCCTTGTTTGCAGCTTCTGCTGCTGCTTTCTCTGCTTCGAGCTCAGTAACAGTTGCATCAATTGCCGCCTCATCAAGCTGTTGCAGTCCCTTATCTTTTGTCATCACAGCAATTTCTATGTGTTTTCCCCCACTCTCAACAACCTAAATGCAATATAACAAAATCATGTTCAAAATATAGATTAGACACTGTGCATTGAGAACAAATCATATTTTCTGGATCAATAAGTTAGCAAGCATTCCTTTAGTTTAAAATATAGATTAAACAATTTGCACGTGAAATAATTTCTAATAAAACAATTCAATTACCTGTTTGCGACCTTCAAACGTTTCTATATGGTTGAGATCCAACAGGAGATAAATACGTCTGAAGGAAAAATTGTTGCGTTAAATACATGTGATATTATGAAAAAAAACTCAACAACTTATAGTATTCGCACCTGCAACAATTGAGTAAAAGGTTGATCACATTGACGAAGGGAATCCCGGCTGCATTGAGATGAGTCATACGTGCTTGGTGTCGAGCCATTAGTGTGTTCATCCACACTACTTTCTACCCCACGCGTATATCGTAACAGTTGCTGTACAACGCACAAACTACCTGTGCGCACCTCGATTTCGGTCGCACGACGAGGCACACGCAAAACGGTGCGTGCCTCGGGATTTGTTTGGAGTCGCCACTGCCTGATGGGGTGCAGGCAGACACCTGGGTGCCTAAGTTCTTCTACTAAGGCTTTTGGTCTGCGGCTTTTGAGATTCTAAGTAGGGGCTCGGTTGCGGTCTGGGGAAGTCCGTAGACACCCCAGTCCACCCCGTCAAGTGACGGGTCCCATAGGTTTCCCTAGTTTTGAGTCAACTCAGTTGGTCTCTCACTCACCCGATTCCTATTCCAGCATGTGATTTGATTAAGTCTGGCGGGACCGCCAAAGTGGTGTGGGTCCCTTTACTTGATTTTATCTTCTTAATTAAAGTGATGTGGGTCTGACTGGGCGGGCCCCGTTGGAAGGCCCGCGGATTCCTTGGTGGGCTTGGTTAAGCCCACGTGTCCCTTGTGGGCCTCGGTCTAGCCTAAGAGGCCCTTTGGGCTTTGGTTCAAATGAATTGATTTTACTTTAGGGTTTAAGTTGGATTATTTAAATGGATTTCATGCCAAAAGTGGGCCGGGATTGTTTGTGGGCCCTTGAGTGGGCCCCACCCTGGTTGCCAAGTGTTTCGAGTTATTCTTGATTTAACCTTTGCCAAAGTGGGCTAGGTATTGGGCTTGGGGCCCTTTACCTAGGCTTGGGCTTGAAAGCCCAAGACTTCTTGAGTTAGGGTTCTGAAACCCTAAGTTGGTTGGGTTCATGGGCTTAGTGGGCCCGATAGGCCCTGCCCGTGGTCTCGGCCAAACCACGTCCTACTTTAAGCATGCATGGCCCAACTAGGGCTTGGGTGGGCCTCAAGTGGTCTGGCCCACTCAAATCTTTTATTTATCTTAGTTAAGCAAAAATAAATTGGTCGGGCTTGGTGGGCCCCGTTGGAAGGCCCACAAGTGTGCCATGTTGGACCGGTGGTCCAGGTCCCAAGTTGGGTTTCCGGGTGGCCCGGAAACCCTATTGGTTCAATGGTTTCAGCAAAAATCATCCCCACAATTCGGCAAGGCATCACAATATACGAAAAATACATTTCTGTGTGTATCCGGCAACTCAGGCCGGATACCCATAAACTGCAGGTGATCCGGCCTTTATGGCCGGATATGCATGAACCCTAGGTGATCCGGCCTGAGTTACCGGATCACCCTGAACTGCTCCTTTTTGGGTTCTGCCACTTGGGGTTGATTCCAGGGGTTTCCTAGGGCATTCTAAAAGTCTTGTGGGCCCTTGGGCAGGCCCACGTTGGTTCAGATAGAGACATATGGCCTCCTTCTTGAGGTTTTGAATCAAGTCCAAGGGAGATGGATGAAGATCCACCCTCCCCTTCATTTGGGCTAGAACTAACAAATAGGCAGGGACTTAAGTGCCCCTGCTTTGGTTTCTTCTCACCAAAAAACTTCAGCAACCACTAAGCATGAATAAGTCAACATAAAGATCATCTCATGGATTCAAAGAGCACATTTATTGTGTAAAAAAAAGTGTGGTGGGTGCTTTATGTGCTTAGGAACTAAAAATCACTTCTATGCATGCAAAGATAGGATTGACCTCACATGATAGTCAAAACAGCAACCTAACATGAATGGGAACCCCGATTAAAGTACATAAAACAGTAAAGTAAACATGCTTATCAAACTTGCCATATATTAACACCATGCTTCATTCATACGCATGCTTTAAACACCTAGCCATGAGGGTAAGATTGCATGCATACCTAACTCTAATCATGTACAAATAAATAAAGGCAAATGCATCACACACTACTCATACCATAACCATGCAAAACCAAGTCACATACCTAGCTAAGAAAAATGTCTAAAGAAGGGAATAGGGGGGCTTACATATGGGATACATGGGAAGCTAGGATGAGGGAACAAGCTCCCTTTTAAAAGGAATAAAAGTATGCATAGCAGTAGCTAAAAGTATGCTTAAAACAGCAACTTTGTAAGGCACAGAAGTATGTAAGCATGACCCTCATCCTCCCATGAAGTTGCACATGAAGTCATTCTTACCTTGAGAGGCTTTCATGTTCATGGAGGTGGGGCAATGACACATGCAAGCTACTAAAAAACAGATCTGGTCCTGGGAGAGGCTTACCTTTCTAAACATGGCAAAATGAATCCATTCTTATATATGTGGTATAAAATACAAGGGAGAACATTACCTTAGGGTTTTTGAACCCTTGAGTGGAGTGGTGGCACCTCCTTGAAGCTTGGACGGCTGCTGGAGCACCTCCTTCTTGTGCCGGCAGCAAGTGTTCTTCCCTTCCTTGCTTGGATGGAAATGAAGAGGAGGAAGTGAAGAATGGTAGGTGGAGCAAGGTGATGTGCTTGGGAGAGATGGAGAAGAAGGGTCTTGGAGAAGAAGATGGTGGGAGAGCAAGCTTGCTCCACCAAAAATATGCTCAACCCCCCATACGTATGGGGGGTTGGTCTTTTTATAGTGGGGGGTATGGGTATGCATGCATGTGATGTGCATGCATGCATAGGGGACATAATTATGGGGGAGAGAGAGAGATAGAAGGTTATGGATGGATGGCATGCATGTATGATGCACATGCATGCTCATCCATCATGAGAGAGAGGGGATGCATGCATGGGTGATGATGTATGATCATGGGGGGAGAGAGAGAGAGAGAGAGAGGTGCATGCATGGGTGATGCCCATGCATGCCCATAGGGGACATCAATCATGAGCAGATCTTGGTATTTGTGGATTGGTCCCTGGAACTTTGGATTTTTACAGATTTAGTCCCTGACACCTTTGGATATTTACAGATTTAGTCCTTGATACTTTTTATATTTGCAGATTTAGTCCCTGATACTTTTGGATATTTACAGATTGGTCCCTGGGATATTTGTTCAAGTTTTGATGCTTATGGATCTAGTCCCTGATACCCTTAGGTATCTGCAGCTTTACCCTTGAGATACTTTTCAATGATTAGGGTAATTACAGATTTAATCCCTGGGACCTTTTTGCTCTGCTGCTTGCCACGTGTGCAGACTTTTGCCACGTGTGCAGTTTTCCAGCACGCTGCCCTAGAACTTCAACTGCTTACATCTTCTTCATCCGGACTCCGATTTGGGCAAACTTAATTGCGTTAGAACCGTATCGGAGTCCTCTATCCATCGGTGTAGGGCTAAGCAGTTGATTCGGGGTTTAGCAGAAAGTCAACTTTCAGCTCCCCTCAAGTTTGATCGGCCTGCAGAACCTTCATTCGGACTCCGATTCCAGCAAACTCAGTTGCGTTGGAACCGTGTCGGGATTCTCTATCCATTGAGATAGGGCAAGGTGACCAATTTTCCCTTGATCAAAAAGTCAATTTTTGATCCCTCAGGGTTTGACTTTTCTGCTGTCTTTTAGCACATTTTTTCTCTTTTATTTGGTTTGATCAAAATTTGGGTGCTTACAGCTGCCCCCCTTTGTCGGAGTCACTTGTTTGATGAACGACAAAGGTTGAAAGAAACCCAAATTTTGCATTCCTCACATCCTTCTGAGAGAGCCTAGGATTTAATTTTTGGTTGGTGGGACAAAGCACATTAACGCGAGCTGGTCATGCGTGTGGTACCTTTCCCGGTTCTGGTTCTTAGAAATAGGTGGTGATTAGCACCTTTTCTAGATTCTGGTTATGGGGAAAAGGTGGTGATTAGCACTGTGCGCACCTAAACCTGGCCTAGATCGCACACCGGGCGTGCCTTTGGCGCGTGCCTCGGGATATTCAGAGTCGCCACTGCCTGAGAGTGCAGGCAGACACGGTTTTGCCCTAATCGGGTCTAAGTCTGGTCTGCGGCTTTTTAGAGATCTAGCTAAGTCCTCGGTTACGATCCGGGGAAGTCCTAAAGACACCCCGGTTCGCCCCGTCGGTTTGACGGGTCCCTCGGGTCTCCCTGGTTTTTGAGTCAATTCACCCTTTTCCTAATCCAGCATGCTGCCTTATTGGGTCTGGCGGGGCCCTTTGAAGGTGTGGGTCCCTTTTATTTGATTTTATCTTTTTATTGATTTAAGTGGAGTGGGTCGGACCCGGGTCCCGTTGGAAGACCCGTGGGTTGCCATGGTTGGGCCTTGGGCCCAGTTGGGTTATTGGGTAACCCATTTGGTTATTTTATTAAGTTTTATTTATTTACAATTTTAGTTTGGGCTTAGTGGGCTTGGAATGGGCCCATTAGCCAAAGTCTAGAGGCCTGGGCCCGTTTTATTGAAAACGGGCCTGGTATGGGCCGGTCTAAATGTGAGCCCTCAATTGGGCCCAAGGGAATCTTGGTGGGCCCGTATGGGCCCAAAGTCAAAATGGGCTTAAGAAAGCCCAAAGTGGTTAAGGGGAATGGTTCAGGCCGGTTTAGACCAAAATTGGTCCAACCAAACCAAGAAATGACAAATTTACTTCATTTTTACATTTTGCCCGTGTTTGCTCTACGGTCCAGCCTGCCCGTGAATGGATTCCGGTCCCTTCTGCCCGTGAATCAGGCACGGTCTAGGCTGGACCGGCCTGAGTTTACGGGCGCAATCAGTTCTGTGCTTTTGCTGCCGATTCTTCTTGGGATCACTCCGGCGGCTTTCTCAGGTATTCTGGCAATTTCAGTGGTGCTTTTAGGCCCTTCGAATTCCCTTGTAGCCTTCAATTGGCCTAAAAGGCCTGATTTTTCTTCTTCTTTCTCCTTGGATTCTTTGCTGGAAGATCAACCCCTTTTGCTAGTTGTTCATAGCTGCTTCTTAAGAGGGGAAATGGATGATTTACAGGGGATATTAGGTGTCCTTAAGCAAGGCTTGATCCTCCTTCATTAAATGGTTAGAGATGACTACTTTGTTCTAAAAAGAAAGCACTTTCTTTTCTTCATTTCCAACAATGGTTAATATTTTACTTCTAAATTCTTATGGCACCTCTCATTTCATCCAAAACAGCAAACAAGTTAGTGATTAAAAAAATGAGTAAATAAGAGAATAGCATAATCAAAATTTATTCAAATTAAAGAATACTTACAATGCAATTAGCTTGCTTTGTTAGATTTGTGGTTCTTTGAAGATTCGGGCAGCGCTTCCGCGTCCTCCTAGGTTTGCTGGGATGAATTGGGAAGGGCTTGGTTAGATTCTTCAGTCTAAGGAGAGGAAAGGTCAAAGCTTAGACAAGGTTATGGGTATTTGAGCATGGTTTTGGGATGGAGGGGCAATTTGGGCATTAAAAAGGTCTAGGGTGGTGGAGTGGTGGTATGGCAGGATTCGGCCATGGAGTGCACCAGGAGGGAGAGGGTCATGGCCAGGGGAGAAGGCTTGTCCAAATGAAGGGGGGTGGCCTCTCTATTTATAGGCAAAAATCCCGTGCCCGTACTTGAATTACGGGCGTGCCTTGCCCGTACTTCAAATACGGGCGTGCCTTGCCCGTAATTCAAGTACGGGCAAAAAACGAATATTTGCAATTATCGCAGATTCGGCCGTACGGGACGCGTGTTCCGCCGTACGGCGACGCGTGTCTTTCTTCTAGAAGCGTGCCCGTACTTTAAATACGGGCATGCCCTGCCCGTAATGTAAATACGGTCCCGCACGTTTTAAAAATGTGTGGATTTCAAACCTTTATTCAATTTGGCTTATTGCAGGATTTTTATCCGATTTTTCCGATTATTTTATTAGAAAACGAGATTCTCTTTATTAAAATATTATTAAACACTTTTATCTTATTTATTTTATTGGTTTAGTCCATTTTTGCTGCCTTTTTGCCACATGGGCAGTTTTTCTGAAACTTCAACTGCTCATAACTTCGTTATCCGGTGTCCGATTTCAACAAACTTAGTGTCGTTGGAATCAGCTCGGAACCACTTATCCATTGGGACCAATTTTGGCAGTTGAATTAGGGTCGAGCAAAAAGTCAACTTTTCGCCCCCCAAAAGTTTGACCAGCTCATATCTTTTTCATCCGGACTCCGATTCCAGCAAATTCAGTTGCGTTGGAATCGTGTCGACATATTCTTTTCAATGATATGAAGTTTGATGGCCAAATTCTCTTGAATCAAAAAGTCAATTTTCGACCCCCTCAGGGTTTGACTTTTAGTTTGACTTTTCATTTTTCTTTATTTTGGGGGTGCAAAAATCAGGTGCTAACAGCTGCCCCTATTTGCTGGAGTCACCTTAGGGGATGAACGGCAAAGAAGAAAAAGAACCTTATTTTTGCACCTTGCATTTCTGTCGACATGGTCGACGAGCTCAATCACTGAATTTGTTTTTAATGAAAGGGAAGTGTCAGATGTCTGGTATCACTTCCTGACTTTGGAATCCCTATACCCTCTTTCGGGTTTGAATAGGGGTGTTCCTTAGTTTTCTGTTTTTGAAAAGGATAGAGTTAAATCTGAGCTCATCGGCCTGTTTCGGCGTTGATGCAAGGCACTTAACAATGTTCTTTTCTTTTTGTTTGTTCCTTTAAAGTTTTTAGTGACTTCAGTTTTTTTTTTTTTTTGGGAAAAAATAGGTTATCAGGCCAAGGTTAGGGACTGGGAGTGAAGGTGAGAGGACGGGAGGAAGCTTCCGCGCTGCTGTCCATCATCTCGGAGACCACACGCCTACTCTAGCTTATGCTATTTACAAAAGTGAGAATCAAAATTTACAAGAAGGGGCGAATTGGCCCATTATTGCTCTTCCTTGTTGCTTCTTCTTGCCAGGTTCTTTCTCTTGTCGAGGCATTAAAGCTTCTTTTCCATTTAAGAGTTACTCCACTGGGGGATCTGGTGGGAGCATGATCTGTCTAGATGACTCTCTGGGGATTATTGTGATGTCCCTCTTTGGTTTTGAAGTTTTGTTGGAGGGTCTAAAGATCTTAACAATCTTCTTTCTTCCGAACTCCGCTAGGGATGAAAGGGAAGAAGCCTCTGTTGGGGAATGAAGGATCAAAGTATCCTTCTCGAGTTCATCTTGCATCTTTCTTCTTCCTTCTTTGGACCTATACAAAGAGCAAAAATGTCAGTGCTCGATCTGCTAGGGATATGCAAGGTTTGTCTCTTTTTAAGCCTTTCATTCATCACAATCAAAAGGGGCTATTGATTAAGGCAATGAACCCTTCTTCACGGGTTAGCAGCACAGATGGGGAAATTCCAAGAATAGTTAAGCAGAATAATTACGGAAAAACGCAGATGTGGTAGTGTGTGTTTGTGCCTGCAATTATCACAGAAGTCAATCCTTAAATTAGACATAGATTAGAGTGCTTGGTATTTTTAGCCTTGTCATCATAGGCCTTGGAGCGTTGACTCAAACATAGTCTGCCAATCTGGGCCCTTCAGATCACTTGGCTGTCCCCACTCAGTGCACTGTCCAACCTGTTTCTGTTTTTGCCGCATTTCCTCTTTTTGCTTCTAATCCAGGTATGACCAGTTTTTTTTTTTTTTTTAACCACGACTGACCCTTTTTGCACACAGTGCCCTTTTTGGGTTTTCACCATGTCTGGTCCTTTTAGGGAGAATTCAATTCCGTCTTTGCCAGAAAACGCAGATTTGACTGTTTTGCTCAAGATCATTCACTTTGGGCTCATTTCTTTGGTGTGGGGTTCATATTTTCCCCATATTACTTTGTACTTGTTTTTCACAACTCTTTTCTTTTCTTTTCTTTTTCTTGATTTTCTTCGCAATTGCTATCTTTTTTTTTTTTTTTGGGTTAGGGCCAGGAATGCCCATTTTGGTGTGAAGGAACACCTATACTAGGTTCAAAAAAGAAATTGTTAGGCTCAAAAGTGTCTAACTAGGGGAAACTTTTTAGGGTACTTGAAAAGATTTACAGGTTTGGGGGAGAGTCAAAGATGGCCTCTCTTCATTTCCCAATTGGAATGATCTCAAGGATAATACAGTTTGACTGCATCTGCATTTATTGGCTCAGGAAACATAGTTCCGTCCATCTCTTGTAGGATTAATGCTCCTCTGGACAGAACTTTTTGCACTATGAAAGGTCCTTCATAGTTCGGCTTGAATTTCCCTCTATTGTCTTCTTGGTGGGGGAATATCTTTTTTATAACAATGTTTCCCACCTTGAAGTGTCGTGGTATCATTTTCTTGTTGTAAGCTCGCGCTATTCTTTGCTGATAGAGTTGTCCATGGCACAAAGCTTTGATTCTTTTTTCATCAAGCAACTGCAACTGGTCAAACCTTGATTTTTCCCATTCAATGTCATCAACCTCTGCTTCCTTCAGGATTCTGAGCGAAGGGATCTGCATTTCCATGGGAAGGACTGCCTCCATTCCATATACAAGAGAGAAAGGAGTTGCTCCGGTTGAGACCCTAATTGAGGTCCGGTATGCATGCAAGGCATATGGCAGCTTCTCATGCCAGTCTCTGTAGGTGACTACCATCTTCTCCAATATCTTCTTCAGATTTTTGTTGGCAGCTTCTACTGCTCCGTTCATCTTGGGCCTATATGCCGTAGAATTCAAATGTCTGATCTTCAAATCTTCACACATTTTGTCCATGTCCTTGTTATTCAAATTCTTGGCATTGTCTGTGATCAGTGCTTCAGGCACACCGTAGCGACAAACAATATTATTTCTGATGAATTTCAGCACATGGGACCCCTTGACTTCTGCAAAGGACACGGCCTCTACCCACTTGGTAAAATAGTCTATTGCAACCAAGATGAATCGATGCCCATTTGATGCCTTCGGGTGTATTTCTCCAATCATATCAATTCCCCAGATGGCGAAGGGCCAAGGAGAAGTCATTGAGTACAAAGTGTTGGGCGGTGCATGAATGTTGTCAGCATAAACTTGGCATAACCGGCATTTCCTTACGTGGATATGGCAATCATGTTCCATAGTTAACCAGTAATAGCCCATTCTCAAAATTTTCCTGGCTAGCATGTGCCCATTCATATGTGCGCCACACTGTCCCCCATGGATTTCATCAACCAGTTGTTGTACCTCTTCCTCTGTTACACATAGCAGCAATGAATCGTTATAGGACTTCTTGTATAGCTTGTCCCCACTAAGGAAGAATTGTCCTGCCAGCTTCTGAATCGTGCGCCTCTCAGACGCTGTGGCATTCTCTGGCAAAGTCCTGTTTCTCAGGTACCTCATTATGTCTGTATACCAGGGTTCCCCTTTTGGTTTGCTCCTTTCAACATTAAAACAGTAGACAGGAAAACGCCGCACCTCTATCTCCAATGGTTGTACCCAAGTGTCGCCAGTGATGGTTGCCATAGATGCTAGTGTTGCCAGGGCATCTGCAAACTGATTCCTGTCTCGTGGCATATAATCAAATGTCACGATTTTGAATTGTCCTTCCAGTTCCTTAATCAGTTCCTGATATGGCACCAACTTAGGATCTTTAGTCCGCCAATCTCCCATTACTTGGTAGATGATTAGACAGGAATCACCATAAACTTTTAACTCTTGAATATTCATTTCGATTGCGGCTCGCAAGCCTAACACACATGCTTCATATTCTGCCATGTTGTTGGTGCAATCGAACAAGAGTTTTGCTGCTATTGGATGATGGACTCCTTCTGGGGAAATGATTACTGCTCCCATTCCTTTCCCATTGATGTTGACGGCTCCATCAAAGAACATTTGCCATCCTGTTTCCTCTTCTGCTAATTCAGTGCACATAATTTCATCATCTGGCAGTCCGGTGAGAAGAGGTTGATAGTCGAGCACAGGGTGTTCTGCCAGGTGATCTGCCACTGCCTGTCCCTTTATTGCCTTTCTCGTGGTGTAGACAATGTCATACTGAGATAAGATAACCTGCCACTTGGCTATCCTTCCAGTGGAAATTGGCTTTTCAAAAATGTACTTCAAGGGATCTGTATTTGAAATCAAAAAGACAGTATGACTGAGCAGATAATGCCGGAGCTTCTGAGCCGCCCACACCAATGCACCACAGGTCTTCTCAAGCAATGTGTATCTTACTTCATAATTGGTAAACTTCTTGCTCAGATAATAAATTGCTTGTTCCTTTTTTCCTGTATCATCATGCTGCCCTAGGACACATCCGGCTGCCGTTTCTGTGACTGATAAGTACATGATCAGAGGTCGTCCGGGTACAGGGGGAACCAAAGTTGGTGGACTCATCAAATAGGCCTTGATTTTGTCAAATGCTTCTTGGCAATCTTCATTCCAAACCACTGGGTTATCCTTCTTTAGTAATTTGAATATTGGTTCGCACACGGGAGTCATCTGTGCTATGAACCGACTGATGTACTGTAATCTGCCGAGGAAACCTCTTACTTCTTTCTCTGTGGATGGGGGAGGCATCTCCAGAATTGCCTTCACTTTGACAGGATCAACCTCAATTCCTTGTTTCCCAACGATGAATCCAAGTAGCTTCCCTGAGGTAACACCGAATACACACTTATTCGGGTTCAGCCTGAGCTTGCATTCCCTGAGCCTGTCAAACACCTTTCTAAGATTCACCAAATGATTTTCCTCTTCTTTTGACTTTGCAATCATGTCATCCACATATACTTCCATTTCCTTGTGTATCAGATCGTGGAATAGCAAAGTCATCGCCCTTTGGTATGTAGCGCCTGCATTCTTCAAGCCAAAGGGCATTACTTTGTAGCAGTATGTGCCCCAGTGCGTGATAAAGGAAGTCTTTTCCATGTCTTCAGGTGCCATTCGTATCTGATTATACCCAGAGAATCCATCCATGAAGGAGAACATGGAATGAGTTGCAGTATTGTCAACCAATATGTCGATGTGTGGCAGCGGGAAGTCATCTTTCGGGCTTGCCTTGTTCAGATCCCTGTAATCGACACACATCCTGACCCTTCCATCTTTCTTGGGGACTGGCACAATGTTTGCTAACCATTCTGGGTAATCTGTAACTTTCAAGAACCCAGCTTTTAACTGCTTGGTGACCTCTTCCTTGATCTTCAAGGCCCATTCTGGTTTCATGCGTCTGAGTTTTTGCTTCACTGGTGTGGCCTCAGACTTTATAGGTAACCGATGCACAACTAAATCTGTGTCTAACCCAGGCATATCCTCATATGACCATGCAAACACATCAATGTAAGATTTTAGAAAATCGGTTATCTGTGTTTTCTGTAATAATGTCAGTTTTTTACCAACTTGAAGAATCCTTGGCTGTGCTGCGTCACCTATGTTGATAGGTTCAGTTTCCTCAATATTAGCCTGGAGACCTTTTTCATGTCTGTCCAAGGCAAATTGGATTTCAGGTGGGGTCTCCCATGATTCATCATTATCCTCAAGTTCACAAGGATCACTGGGGATAATTTCTGAATCATTGGGTTGTGATGAGTAAGTGTCGTTATCTGATTCTTGTTCGACACTTTGGATTTCTTTTTGTTCTTTTTGATCTTTTTGTTTTTGTTTGATTTTGGCAGCCTGATTATCTATCTCGTGCTCCGAATTTTTCGGGTGTGCGTCGAGATTGACACTGAGGTTGCGATTTTGAGTTTGCTTACTTGCAGAATTATTCACAGAAGCAGAAAAATAATCAAAAGACTTTACGCATTTATTAAAAAGTGCAGCAATATCTACAGAGGGAATTTCAAAAGTGGAAGAAACTCCCTGTGGTAGTTCGGCTTTGCGAGTGGCAAGTGGCGTCGAACTCCAGTTCTGCAATGCGTGCTTGTTTTTGGTTACAGCGGTCACCGCATTCACCTTTCCAGTCTGTATCATGCTGATGCTGCTGTCAGAGGAGATGCAGATGGGGTCATCAATTGTGCCCTTCTTTGGTTGATTCTGACTCGAATCCTTTGAGGATATATTGATCCATACCCCGCGGCGGATGATGGTCCCTGGTACCCGAACAGTGACTTCGTTGGGTGGTTCCACCTTAGGCAATGCTTTGGTTACAGATTTTCCGGATGACTCATCCCTCTTGCTGGAAGAATGTTCGTCAGGGGCCCAGTTACCATAAGTTTCATGGTAAGCCAGCTCAGTGGGCAGTCCCAGTACTTGGGGCATATTCTGGAACATCTGACCTAGACCATCCCTGGTACTTGGGTGTACAATGCAAATGGAAGGTGGGGGAGACCTTTGCCTTGGAGTGGGTTCTCCTGAACTATTCTGGCTTTCCATCATGTAGATGTACTGAGCCGGTTCTTCTTCTTCATCCTCAGTTGGCGGCGCCTCGATATTATCTGGTGGGTAGGCGAATGCTTCTTCTGGGATAGCTGGTTTTTCAGTGTCAACTGATTGCCAAGAGAATAAAGCAGACAGTTCTTCCATCATCCCACTGAGAGCTTCTGAGTTCTCTTCTGTAACTGTCTCCTGGGGCAAGGGAGGTTCATCCCATAACCTTTGCAGATAATTAGCTTCCGCTTGCTCCACTGGATCATTGAACTCATCACCCCATCCCTGGGGGACTATGTTCTGAATGGCCTGTGCAGCTTCCTTCTCCATATTGGCAAAGTGATGGTATAATTGGCCCTGTACACAGATGGGCCAGTTTGGGTCTCTTCCTTCTGCTCGTGCCCTCTTCCGTTCAGCTTTTCTGCCAAATAGCCTGGCATAATCTTCGGGTTCAGGAACAAATCCCAGTCCAAAGCCCACAGATTTGTCACATGGCTGGATTGCAGACTTGATGCCTTGCTTATACTTGCCCAACCCTTCTCCTACTCGGAGACCCCAGTCGGCACATTCAGCAGCACCGAACATACTCTTCCTTTTCCTTCTGCGGGACAAGTCTGATTGCAGAGGAGTAGGAATGCTGTTTATCTGCATCATTTCAATAGCTTGGAAGTTCAGGGAAGTAGGCAATTCATAATCAATCACAGGTACCCCTCCTTGCTCAAATTCTCTGTGATTTTCTGCATGCACCGTAATCAATTGATTTCCCGAAATAAATCGGATCATTCGATGTAAGGTGGACGGGACTGCCCCTGCTTGGTGTAACCAAGGTCTTCCAATCAGCAAATTAAAGGAGGCATTGATGTCCATCAACTCAAAGGTGATGAAGAAGGCCCTTTCAGCAATTGTAATTTCCAGAGTAACTTCCCCAAGGGAATCCTTCTTGGCATTGTCAAATCCGCGGACATTGTTGGAGCTAGATTTGATCCACTCAGCGTTCAGCTGCAGGCTATGGAAGGTCCTGACAGGGCAGATATTCAGAGCTGACCCGTTATCGATCATGACCCGTCTTACCATCAAGTCGGAGCACCTTACTGTGATAAACAGAGGCTCTGTGTGATTATGACCTTCAGGGGGCAAGTCTGCTGAGGAAAAGGAGATTGCTTCTGGCGTAGCAATTATAGACATTACTGTCTCTAGCTGCTCAGGGCTGATGTCGTCAGGCACATGAGTATCACCCAGTATTTTTGTAAGCACGTCCTTATGTTTGTCTGAATCCAATAAGAGACGCATAATGGATATCTGGGCTGGTGTCTTATTCAACTGCTGCACTAGATCATACTCCGGAGTGAAGGCACTATAGTGGAGTTTTTCAATCTCCTCTTCTAGGGCCTTCCCTTTCTTCTTATGGGTCTGTGGCATTTCAGCGGCCACATCCTTCCCTTTTTCTTTCCTTGTCCTTTCTTCACTAGCCTCTCCCTCTGGTGCAGGTGGAGGGTCAGGGTTTATGTATCGACCAGAACGGGTGATCCGATCGACTTCTCTTTCTGTGGAAGTGATGGTAGAATCATGGTACATGGGTAGGAATTGGTAAGGTGGAGGCACAGCAGAGTAGGTTGGGTCAAGGTGGAGTTGGTGTAAGTTAAGGGTGGGTGGTTCCAGTAGGAAGTCCACGGGTTCATTGAATGGGTTCATCATGTCGAAGACATTTAATGGGGGTGAGTTTGGGACAGGTGGAGGATAGAAAGGCTCTGGTTCGGGAAAGTTGAAATGCACCAGAGGGAACCCCATGAAGATTTCTTCGTCATCATCTCCATTGATGACGCATACTTGTTGTTTTACTATCTCTTCCTGGAGGTATATCCTGACAATTTGCCCTGGTCGCCCAATCAACAAAGAGGGGTCAAACTGTACTTCATTGCCCTGGTCACTGATGACCTGATGTACTGTTCCACTGCCAGAAGCCTTATTATGGTCCGGGAGGGGGTTAGTGGTTGTACCAGTAGGAGGAGTAGGTGCTGCTGGTGCTGGGGGATCTACAGAGATCTTCTTACTGTCTATCAGATCCTGTATGTCATGCCTCAAATCCCAGCATCGATTAGTGGAATGTCCGGGAGCTCCAGAATGGTATTCACATCTCTCTGATGCATTATAGTTTCGTGAATTTACCATTCGAGGATTTGGAGGCTTGATTTGAAGGTACCCCTTCTTCAGCAGGGTGGCCAACAATTCTGCAGGTGCATAAGGCAGCGGGGTAAAAACCCTCTTCATTCTTGCTTCTGCCTCTTCTCTAGTTCTTCTCATGGGTTGCCCCTGGCCTTCAGGCCTCTGAGAAATGTGGTAAGGCTGCGTTGGCTGTACATAATTAACAGCCTGGGTCTCCTGCCTTCTGGGCTCTTGCCCCTGATTTCTGTTACTCTGTGCTGCCGCAGCCCTTCTTTGTGTAGGACCCTGGCCACTGCCATCTATCTTGCCAGCCCTTACAGCATCTTCAATTCTATCCGCTGTCAGAATCAAGTCATTGAAGTTAGAAGTACTCTGCCCCAGTAGCAGGGAAAAGAATGGCTGTCCAAGTGATGCAATGAACAAGGAGGTCATCTCCTGTTCAAGTAGTGGGGGTTGGACTAGGGTTGCCAATTCTTTCCACCTCTTGGCATATTCTCGTACAGATTCCTGATTCTTCTTTGTCAGCCTTTGTAACTCTGCCCTGGTCTGAACTATCTGACTGTTCAAACGGTACTGTTGGATGAATGCTGCGGCCAAATCATTCCAAGTCTTAATCTTGGTTTTGTCCAGACTCAAAAACCAAGTGTATGCTGCCCCTGTCAGCGACCTCTGAAAGAACTGTATCATTATTTTTTCATCTTTGGCATATTGACACATATCTCCAGAGTAAGACCTTAGATGGTTTAATGGGCACCCGGTGCCATCAAATTGATGCAAGTCAGGGCATTTGAATTTCGGTGGAAGTTGGACATCAGAGAAGAAGCAGAGGCTGTCTAAAGTAGCCTCCATGGGGACCGCACTGGGTCGCAGGCTTTTCAGCTCTTCACGCAAAGCATCTACCTCTGACTTAGTGGCTGCCATCTTTTCCTCAAACTGGACCTGCTGAGTCCTGTACCAATCTTCTTCTTCTTGCCCCAGTTGGATAGGTGCAATAACCTGTGGAAGAGGCACAGCTTGCGGAGGTGGAGGTGGTACCAACGGGACTGGGTACGCAGGGTATGGTGGTGGAGCATCCATCTGCGGTGGAACAATTGGCTGCTGCAGAGTCACTGGTGCAGCTGGGGGAGCCATCCTGAGTTCTCTTAGTTCTGTCATTAACTCTTGAATGATGGTACCCATACTGTCTATCCTTTGCTGCAGGTCAGTCACTGTCTGTGCCTGGCTGGATTCTGCCTGGTCCTGTCCTGGCGAGGTCTGTTCCCTTGACTGTTCCATTTCAAGTCCTCTTTTGGATCTTAAGAGGTACGGGCTTCGGAAAGCAATTTTGTTACCTGCTTGAAACAACCATTAATTAGTATAATTTTTACATGGTTTATGAGTCAAATTATCAATTTGAATGATTACAGATCTATTTTAACTATCTTAAGATAGTTGGGAAAGAGAACCCAAATGAATTTAAAGATTGATTTATTTGAATTATTTTGAGAATGACTGGAAATCTAAAACCTGATCTATTTTAACCAAACGGTTGGGAAAGAGAACCCTGTTTAGATTGGTCTATTTTAGCCAAACGGCTGGGAAAGAGAACCCAAAGCTGATCTATTTTAACCAAATGGTTGGGAAAGAGAACCCGGATTTAGATGGGTCTATTTTAGCCAAACGGCTAGGAAAGAGAACCTTAAACTGATCTATTTTAACCAAATGGTTGGGAAAGAGAACCCGGTTTAGATTGGTCTATTTTAGCCAAACGGCTGGGAAAGAGAACCCAAAGCTGATCTATTTTAACCAAATGGTTGGGAAAGAGAACCCGGATTTAGATGGGTCTATTTTAGCCAAACGGCTAGGAAAGAGAACCTTAAACTGATCTATTTTAACCAAATGGTTGGGAAAGAGAACCCAAAGCTGATCTATTTTAACCAAATGGTTGGGAAAGAGAACCCGGATTTAGATGGGTCTATTTTAGCCAAACGGCTAGGAAAGAGAACCTTAAACTGATCTATTTTAACCAAATGGTTGGGAAAGAGAACCCGGTTTAGATTGGTCTATTTTAGCCAAACGGCTGGGAAAGAGAACCCAAAGCTGATCTATTTTAACCAAATGGTTGGGAAAGAGAACCCGGATTTAGATGGGTCTATTTTAGCCAAATGGCTAGGAAAGAGAACCTTAAACTGATCTATTTTAACCAAATGGTTGGGAAAGAGAACCCGGATTTAGATTGGTCTATTTTAGCCAAACGGCTAGGAAAGAGAACCTTAAACTGATCTGTTTTAGCCAAACTGCTGGGGGAGAGAACCCGGATTTAAAAGGTTGGTTTGAGCTCAGTATCACGATGTTGGACTATGTTAAGTCTCCGCAGGGGATGAGCTAAACAGCAGCATCCAGGTGTACCTCAACCAAATTTCAGTTTAATCTCTGATGGTTTTAGCACCTAACTTCGGCTAGTAGTTCCCGGGCGTGTCTTAGCTAGTTGTTGGTTTAATCACCATTGACTTTGATGCCTCACAACGGGGAAGGCTATGCCAGGACGATCTTCCACCAATTTTCTGGTTTAAACACCAGTGGCTTCAGTGCCCTAAGAGTTCGGCTTGGGATACCCGAGCGTACCTTAGTCGTTAGCTTAGTTGCTTGACCTTGGTGCCACACAACGGGGTATGCTATGCCAGGACGATCCTCCGCCAATTTTCTGGTTTAAACACCAGTGGCTTCAGTGCCCCATAGGCTGACCGTGTGATCTTTTAAATCAGACGGGTGTGATCTGAGCTCAAGGGATAGGGTGTTCTTTATTCAGAACCCTTGGGGTTTTAAGGCTTAAGTTTGACACTTGAGAGTTTGAGAGTTGATAAGGATGGGGGTGTTTTTTATTCAGAACCCTTGGATTTTAAAGATTCTTTTGGCAAGTTCTTTATTTAGATTGCCTGAAAGTTTTAGAGTTGGTAAAGAAAATGGGGTGTTCTTTATTTAGAACCCTTTAGTTTAAAGATTCAACCAATTTGGCGAGTTCTTTACTCAGATCGCCTGAAAATTTTGAATTGGGTGTTCTTTATTCAGAACCTTTTGCTTTTAAGACTCAAATTTGAAATTGATAATTTCTGAATATGGGGAAGCTGGTAAGAATTGGGTGTTCTTTATTTAGAACCCTTAAAGATTTAAGACTTGAAATTTTTCTGAAGATTTAAAAGTTGATAAGGATTGGGTGTTCTTTATTCAGAACCCATGGGTTTAAAAATTTAAAAATTTTGGCGAGTTCTTTACTCAGATCGCCTGAAAGTTCTGAGGTTGAAGGATTGGCACCAGACTGTTTGAAAAAAGAATTTGAGGATGTCTTAAGTGACTTTATTGAATCTAGCACAAAATTCTTCATGGAAAAAGAAGTACAATGCCAAAATTCAGAACAAGCAATTTCAAGATTAAACAAAACAAACCCAGAGTCTAGCTAGGTTGGTCATCATCAAAATGAGAGGACACGTCTCGCCTTTTCAAGGCACGCAGAAGTTTATTCCGCAGACGTCGGTCCTCTTTTGCGCGTCTGCGCAGGGTGTCAAGCTGCTGTTGAAGGGCCTCATTGGCCTGCTTGTTTTTACGCTCGGAATCCACGTATGCACGGTGGATCCGAGAATGAGATTCCCGCAGTTCGGCCACCCTATCCCTGTATGTGTCAGGGGGCGGAACTGGGACATCGTCAGAGGTGACGATATGGAGAGGAGGTGGGCTGTCTAGGCCAGTTTCTCGAGCAATCCATTGTTCGTAATTACGAACATCGGATGCAGTGAAAATGTCCTCTTGGAGTATGTGCACGTGTTGCCATTCCTTCACCAATTTTTTCTTCAATTCCCATGTAAGTGGGCCAGTTAATCCTTCCGCCTCATCCTTGATCGGTATTCCCTGAGACTTCCCAAACTGTCTCAAAATTCGAACCGGATAGTATGACATGGCATGGGTCAAGCCTATCAAGGCTAGGCAATGTCTTTTCCTGAAAGCTATGACGGGAGTATATGTCTGGTCAAATGTGCCTCCCCATCTTATATCCGTTTCTCCTTTCAGTTGGAGAAAGTGGTCAAACCAGTCTTCTCTGGAGGGTAAGTCTGGTCTAATCTCTCTTCGGGCCATCAATGTGACATTGTCACGAACGTACCCATAACGTGGGCTGATAGGTTCAGCAACCATCAGGTGATCTTGAAGCCAAATGTGTAGGAGAGGAGCGCACCCCTGAAACCTCCTAGTTCCGTTTTTGGTCATGGTCAAGGCATAATATAGCTGAGCAAGGATTAATGGTGCAATCCGGAATTTCACTTGGAGTTGGTCCACAATTTCCATGAGGGCCAAATTAATGGTGTCTCCCCCAGTAGGAAAGAAGAGCTGTGACAGAACCACGAGGGTGAAGGTGTCCCACCAAACACGGGGTCTTTCCTGCTTTTTGTCCCTTATCTTTTCAGCAAGGAAGGTTTTAGAGACCCGCGTGAATGCTTGGTCACCTCTTAAGGTCTGGAATTCTCCTCTTGGTAGGCCAAAGAAAGTACAAGCTTCATTCTTGTAGCTTTCTTTGAGACTTGGCCTAGCTGGTTCTCCATGGTCACGAAATCGGAGGAATAGTTCAAATTCCTCAACTGTGGGCGTCAACTCATTAGTTCCAAACCTAAAGAGTGAAAGTTGGGGATCCCAGAAAGGTAGGGCTGCCTGAATCATGTCCCAATTAATGGGCACATTTAACAGGGACAGAGTTTGTCCCATATGGTATTTCTGTTCCCACTGAATTTGCTCATCTCCTTGCAATTGCCTTGTCCAAGAACGGATCCAAGGGGTATCAAAGGCACACTTCTCTATCCTGGGGAAGCGAATTCTCTCAGTCGAGGATGAAGATGCCATGCCGACTATCCGATTGAAATTCCAAGTCAATTTAGGGTTTTCCACCAAAAACTCTAAATTAGTCCAAGGCATGCAACAAGATATGCAAAAATTAAATCAAGGCCTAAGCAGTTTATGCAATCAAATCCAAGCATTCAAGTTATGGGGTTTTAAGGGTTATGTCCTTTAAATGTTTGGAAAACGCATTCAGGTCTTAGCCGGCCTTTCTTTCATCTGTCCTTTCATCTGTTCTTTCATCTGCCCTTAGTGTCGGACTGAAAACAATATTTACAACTTGCCTTCGAGGGCGAAATTTACAAAAATAAGTCTGGAAAGAGAATCACCTTTAGGGTTGTTGAGAACCCAAAAGGAGGGTACAAATTTGCCATTCGGCAGGTGGGCTGAAATCCTATCTCTAGGGTTTTTCTGCCTCTGTTCTGACTCATTTCTGTCTGATCTGGCCGGCTTTCGACTGTACCAATACCGACTTGAATGCACGGATTAAATCGGGTTAATTTCCTTAAATTAGGGTTAAAACCAACACAGGTGGGGGTTAATGCCCCAGATTAATTTTACCTCTATTTGTCCATTCATGTTCCTGCTCACATCAGGGTTTATCAGAAGTAATAGGTGGGGAAGGATACCCAGCCCAAGGCACCTGCCTTTAAGGGTCTGAGCCAAGTACTAGATCCTTCGCGTACCATGGCAAGAAACCAATGGCGCTTGAAGAGTCCAGAAACCTGGGGAGATGGGTTTACCCTGCTTTCCTCGGCAAGCCACGGGAGCGTAGGGCTAATACCATCCCAAAAGTAAGTTTCTCGAGTGAAGAAGGGTGGCTACTAGAGAGATCTAGGTTTTGGTTAAGAAGAGCATTCAGATATTCAGACAGTATTCAGTTTGGGTCATCCATGCAGACTCCCTCGTGCATATCGCTCCATGCAGTTAAAAGACTCATTCACGGTGTAGTGAGATGCTTGTATGTGCAGTGGAGTCAAGTGCTGTGTCTATTCAGGTGATTCTCGGATAGTAGGCTGATTAAGGGTTCCTTGATGTCACTTTTATAGTGAGAATATAGAACAGTATGTAATACAATGTTTGGGTGGATCCCCAGGTAAGTGGGCGGGTCACATTGGTCCCTGTTAAAAACCACTTTCCTTAGGCGATTATCATGTCCGTTTGACAGGATCCCCCAATATCATGTAATTACATAAGTTCCATAAACCACTAAGGTTGGACAAGAAGTACTTCCTAAACCTGCTTATATCCACCTAGGTTGACTCATTTGATAACCAGGGTCCGACTGGGTTGAGGGGTCCCCAGCAGAGTCGCCAAGCTGTGCGCACCTAAACCTGGCCTAGATCGCACACCGGGCGTGCCTTTGGCGCGTGCCTCGGGATATTCAGAGTCGCCACTGCCTGAGAGTGCAGGCAGACACGGTTTTGCCCTAATCGGGTCTAAGTCTGGTCTGCGGCTTTTTAGAGATCTAGCTAAGTCCTCGGTTACGATCCGGGGAAGTCCTAAAGACACCCCGGTTCGCCCCGTCGGTTTGACGGGTCCCTCGGGTCTCCCTGGTTTTTGAGTCAATTCACCCTTTTCCTAATCCAGCATGCTGCCTTATTGGGTCTGGCGGGGCCCTTTGAAGGTGTGGGTCCCTTTTATTTGATTTTATCTTTTTATTGATTTAAGTGGAGTGGGTCGGACCCGGGTCCCGTTGGAAGACCCGTGGGTTGCCATGGTTGGGCCTTGGGCCCAGTTGGGTTATTGGGTAACCCATTTGGTTATTTTATTAAGTTTTATTTATTTACAATTTTAGTTTGGGCTTAGTGGGCTTGGAATGGGCCCATTAGCCAAAGTCTAGAGGCCTGGGCCCGTTTTATTGAAAACGGGCCTGGTATGGGCCGGTCTAAATGTGAGCCCTCAATTGGGCCCAAGGGAATCTTGGTGGGCCCGTATGGGCCCAAAGTCAAAATGGGCTTAAGAAAGCCCAAAGTGGTTAAGGGGAATGGTTCAGGCCGGTTTAGACCAAAATTGGTCCAACCAAACCAAGAAATGACAAATTTACTTCATTTTTACATTTTGCCCGTGTTTGCTCTACGGTCCAGCCTGCCCGTGAATGGATTCCGGTCCCTTCTGCCCGTGAATCAGGCACGGTCTAGGCTGGACCGGCCTGAGTTTACGGGCGCAATCAGTTCTGTGCTTTTGCTGCCGATTCTTCTTGGGATCACTCCGGCGGCTTTCTCAGGTATTCTGGCAATTTCAGTGGTGCTTTTAGGCCCTTCGAATTCCCTTGTAGCCTTCAATTGGCCTAAAAGTCCTGATTTTTCTTCTTCTTTCTCCTTGGATTCTTTGCTGGAAGATCAACCCCTTTTGCTAGTTGTTCATAGCTGCTTCTTAAGAGGGAAAATGGATGATTTACAGGGGATATTAGGTGTCCTTAAGCAAGGCTTGATCCTCCTTCATTAAATGGTTAGAGATGACTACTTTGTTCTAAAAAGAAAGCACTTTCTTTTCTTCATTTCCAACAATGGTTAATATTTTACTTCTAAATTCTTATGGCACCTCTCATTTCATCCAAAACAGCAAACAAGTTAGTGATAAAAAAAATGAGTAAATAAGAGAATAGCATAATCAAAATTTATTCAAATTAAAGAATACTTACAATGCAATTAGCTTGCTTTGTTAGATTTGTGGTTCTTTGAAGATTCGGGCAGCGCTTCCGCGTCCTCCTAGGTTTGCTGGGATGAATTGGGAAGGGCTTGGTTAGATTCTTCAGTCTAAGGAGAGGAAAGGTCAAAGCTTAGACAAGGTTATGGGTATTTGAGCATGGTTTTGGGATGGAGGGGCAATTTGGGCATTAAAAAGGTCTAGGGTGGTGGAGTGGTGGTATGGCAGGATTCGGCCATGGAGTGCACCAGGAGGGAGAGGGTCATGGCCAGGGGAGAAGGCTTGTCCAAATGAAGGGGGGTGGCCTCTCTATTTATAGGCAAAAATCCCGTGCCCGTACTTGAATTACGGGCGTGCCTTGCCCGTACTTCAAATACGGGCGTGCCTTGCCCGTAATTCAAGTACGGGCAAAAAACGAATATTTTCAATTATCGCAGATTCGGCCGTACGGGACGCGTGTTCCGCCGTACGGCGACGCGTGTCTTTCTTCTAGAAGCGTGCCCGTACTTTAAATACGGGCATGCCCTGCCCGTAATGTAAATACGGTCCCGCACGTTTTAAAAATGTGTGGATTTCAAACCTTTATTCAATTTGGCTTATTGCAGGATTTTTATCCGATTTTTCCGATTATTTTATTAGAAAACGAGATTCTCTTTATTAAAATATTATTAAACACTTTTATCTTATTTATTTTATTGGTTTAGTCCATTTTTGCTGCCTTTTTGCCACATGGGCAGTTTTTCTGAAACTTCAACTGCTCATAACTTCGTTATCCGGTGTCCGATTTCAACAAACTTAGTGTCGTTGGAATCAGCTCGGAACCACTTATCCATTGGGACCAATTTTGGCAGTTGAATTAGGGTCGAGCAAAAAGTCAACTTTTCGCCCCCCAAAAGTTTGACCAGCTCATATCTTTTTCATCCGGACTCCGATTCCAGCAAATTCAGTTGCGTTGGAATCGTGTCGACATATTCTTTTCAATGATATGAAGTTTGATGGCCAAATTCTCTTGAATCAAAAAGTCAATTTTCGACCCCCTCAGGGTTTGACTTTTAGTTTGACTTTTCATTTTTCTTTATTTTGGGGGTGCAAAAATCAGGTGCTAACAAGCACCTTTCCGGTTTTGGGTTTTCTGGATGATTCAGCTTCTCAGATTTCAGTGAGGATGCAATTTTCAGATTTCAGTGAGGGTGCAAACATTTTTAGGTTTTTTTTTTTTTTTTTTTTTTTTTTTTTTATATGGTGGCTGAAGGTGGGCCAAGGAAAGGAAGGAGGAGGTGCTCTTGGTGAGGAGGTGCTCCTGGCGCTGTCCGGTGCCTCAAGGGGACTCCCACACCTGTCCTACTCTACTTACAAAAGTGGGAAATCAAAAATTACATGAGGGGCCAATTTGCCCATTTGTCTTCAGATTACGCCTTCTCTTCTTGATCGTGAGCTTGCTTGACCTTTGGACGGTTCTCCGCTGGGGATCTGGGGGTTCTTTATTTGGGAAAGAACCCACAGGGGACAGGTGAGCTTTGTTCAAACCCCCTATTGGTGTGTGCTGGATTACCGCCTGGCTTTCCTCCGCTTTGCTTTTCTTGTCTTCTTTCTTTTCTTTCCTTTCCTTCCACCTTGAGGATGCTTCTTGATATCATCTGGCTTTTCCTGCCTCGCCTGGGCCTGCAAAATTCTCACAAGGTAGTGAGGTATCTGAAGTTCACACTGTGAGCACTTGTGGCTTACTTGGTTTTATTGTGTGTGCGAGTGCACATGACTGGAATGAAATATTTTTTCAAAAGCTCTTTTTTTTTATTTTATTTTTTATTTTTTATGGTACAAGTGCTTCAAAAGGAATGGCCAGGACCAGTGACCATGGTGATTTGCCTTGTTAGCTTGAAGTGTTCTGGGACGGTGTGTTCGACACGCATTCCCATGAGATTCTTGACTTATGCTATCATTGGCTCTCAGTGGTTCTGTAAAAGTTTAGAAGGTGGGGGAATGTCTCAAGGAGTGCTTTCCCTTTCCTAGTTTTGGTTTCTCTCATCTTGACCCAATCATTTAGGATGGTTTCAGGATCTTGCTATTGAGGGTTTTCCTTTTGTCCTTTCCCTTGGGTTAGTGCTTGCCCCAGCTTTTAGGGACTTTGGCCAACTTTTATGCATCATGTCCCCTAGATCAGAGAGGTCTTCACATTAGGACAAAACATAGGCTGGGTTTTAAATCTGAGAAATGAAGGGATATATAAGGCTCAAATTCTTTTCTTTTCATTTTCAGGTCTTACTTTGTGTCTCGCCAAGGCTCATTTTTCTTTTTAGATTCCTTCATTATAGATCTGCATGAATTCAATTCTCACATCCTCTGCAATCAGAAAGGACTTTCTGATGGGACAAAACGTAGGCTGAGGTTTTTTTTTGGTTTATGAAAGGAAGGGAATATGGCTCAAAGTCTCTTGTAAATGGGTTGAGTCATGTTCTACCCTTTTCTTGACTGCTTGGGCTTTGCCAATACCTGTTCATTGACTTTCATTTTTTTTCTTCTTGAGGCCTTTTGTGACTTTCACTCTTTCCTCTAGCATTTTTTGCTTTTCCTTTTCTTTGCTCTGAGGTCATCTTAGCTTTTTACTTTGACTATCATGCCCCGGTTTATTTTCTGCTTTCTTTTCCTTTGTTCTTGCTCATCCATGTCTCTTTTCCTCTTGACCAAGCGCCATATTTAGGGCTCATGACTCAGTGGGTTAGAAGAAAGAAGGTTAAGCTCAAAATGGTTTGACTAGGGATATGACTTTGAAACTGGGAAAATAAAGCAAAGATGGCCTTTCGTCCTTTTGTAGAAGTTGTGACAACTTGGTTGAAATATTCATGCAAATTTATTCAAGAATCTATTCATCCATTTTATTTTCTTTCTTAGCTTTGCCCCGGTGTGGGGTGGCTAGACACAACACGGGTATTTGAATAACACGATCAAGCCCGAAGTGTTTTGACTAGCGATTCTTAAAATTCAGGATGAAGGATGGCCTCTCATCCTTTCTTAAAGACATGATGTTAAAGCCGGCCTTGGCCCTTAGCTGGTTTTAGCACTTTCACTTCTCTTTCTTTTTCCTTCCCTTTCTCTCAAGGATCATTTTGCCCCGGTGTAAAGGTAGGTTTGGGAGGAAAATCAAGGCATGGATCAGGAAAGATTGCTTTTGGCTCAGTCAAGGTTCTCATGGGAGCAGTATATTGCACCCGGCTGAAGACACCTTTGAGCAACTCAACATTTTTCCATGATCATGGTGGTGCCAAAAAATGCGATCTCAGAATGATGTCATCATCGACCCAAGCACTTGCCATTTTTTTTTCAAAAAGTATTTTCTTTTTTGTTGTTTTTTTTTTTCAAAAGGCTTTTTTACAAAAGTTTGCATGAAAGCGAAAGCATGTAAAAATATGTACAGAATGACCCATCACCAGGAACGGTTGATGCAAAAAGTAAATTCAATCTTAGCCTGGGAATGGTGGACTCGGTGTGGGACCGTGTCCGGTGCAGATTTTGGATTCTTGGGAGTGTGCTGCGCCTTGCAACTCACTTCTCAGCTGTGCCACTGGAGGTTGCCCCCTTGCTGTGATCCGGGAGAGGGTTCACATATATGGCAGCTGGTGGCGTTTTGGCAGGAGCCGGAGGGTCCACTGTGATTCTCCTGGCATCAATCAGATCTTGGATTGCATGCCGAAGGGCCCAACATTGATTAGTGGCATGCCCCGGTGACCCCATGTGATATTCACAGATTGCCTTGGGGTCATAGTTCCTCCCTAAGGCTGCATTTGGGTTAGGAGTTATCAACCTCAAATAACCTCCCTTCAGCATTGTGGGAAGGAGCTCTGCCAGCGTATAGGGAAGAGGTGTAAATACCCTCTGTCTCCGATCTTCCCTTCGTGCACCCTGTGGCGGTGCCGACCCTGCCGGCCCTGCGCCATGTGGATGTGACCCTCCTTGCAGGTGGAGTGGTTGCTGCCCATGTGCGGAGTCAACGTTTGCCACGTCTCTCTGGCCTTCAGGTTTCTTGCCTCCATTCACTGGCCTTCTTGCCATTGCCCCAGGTGAGCCTGCCTCTATCAATCCTGCTTTGATGCCGCCCTCAACCCTGTCGGCTATCTGGACCAAAGCGCTAAAGCTTGTAGCTTGCTGGCCAATCATGTGAGAGTAGTATGGTTGCCCCAGGGTTGAGATGAACAGGCTGGCCATCTCTTCCTCCGTTAGTGGCGGGCGCACCATCATTGCATGTTCGCGCCATCTTCGAGCATAATCCCGGATTATCTCGCCTGCCTTCTTGCTCATTCTCATCAGTTCCATTCTTGTAGGTACAACCTCAGAGTTAAACCTAAACTGTTCAGTGAAGAGGTGCGCCAGGTCTGACCAAGTCCGGATCTGTGTAGGGCTCAGGGTGGAAAACCAACGATGTGCCTGCCCGGTCAAGGATCTCTGGAATAGCTGTATCATCAACTGCTCATCCCTGTTGTACCCCATCATGGCTCCACAGTATGATCTCAGGTGTGCAGTGGGGCAGCCAGTCCCGTCGAATTTCTCAAAGTCAGGACACCTAAACTTTGCCGGGAGTCGCATGTCAGGGAAGAAACAGAAATTGTCAACTGTCATCCTACCTGGCACTGCCCCTCTTTTCATCTCTTGCCATTCTGCCCTGAGGTCTTTGATCGTGGCACTAAGTTCAGGCGAGATGCCCCTTACCTCGACCCTCTGTCTATGCCATTCCTCCTCTTCTTCCTGGTTTATCTCCGGGATGTGTGGGAGATGTAATGCTTCTTCAGGAGGTGGTTGATGCAGCTGTTGGCCTTGTGGCACCGCCGGAGGCGGAACTTGTGGAGGGAAAGCCTGTGGAGGCATGGGATGGACAGGTACCGGTGGGGCATGTGGTGGCCCGGGCGGTGCCTGCGGCAATGCTTGTGGTTCTCCTTGAGGTTGAGGGATGATTGGTTGCGGCATCTGCCTGACCAAACTTTGGAGCAGCTGGGTGATTTGCCCCATCTGCTGCGTTAAGTGCATAATCACAGGCTCATCCTCAATCTGGCGCTGAGGCGGAGGTTGCTGCGGTGCTGGAGGTTGTGGTACTGGTGGCTGAGGTACAGGTGGCTCTTCTGGGTTCATCCTTGCATGGGATCTCAGCAGATACGGGCTCCGATTGGCAATGGTTGCACCGCTTTCAACCTTGGTGTAAGCACCTCATTTTTGCGCTCCCGAAAAGCCAGAAATACAAAACCCGGCTAAAAAGTCAAACCCGGAGGAGTGGAAAGTTGACATTTTAATCAGATAAAATTTGATCACCTTACTTTATCCCATTGGATAGAGAATCTTGACACGGTTCCAACGCAACTGAGTTTGCTGGAATCGGAGTCCGAAAGAGGGTTCTGTGGGCGGTCAAACTAGAGGACGAGCCGAAAGTTGACTTTTCCTCGAACCCCGTGCCAAGTGCTTAACCCCATGTCATTGAATAGAGGGCTCCGATACAAGTTCAACGCAATTGAGTTTGCTCAAATCGGAGATCAGATGAAAGAGATATGAGCTGTCGAAGTTTCCGGGCAGCAAAAGCCGGAAACTGCACACGTGGCGCAGGAACTGCACACGTGGCCGCCAACGCAGCGAAATATCTTGGGGACTAAATCTTGAATATCCAAAAATTTCAAGGACTAAACAAAAATTCGTGCGGGGCAATCCGTAGATATCCAAAAGTGTCAAATCGGTCGAATCGATCGAATCGGTCAAGTCGAAGGGCAAATCCGTAATTTTTTGATTTGTATCCGGTCAAATATACCGGATACACATACCCTTGTGTATATCCGGACTCCAAGGCCGGATACGAAGATTTGCTCGGCAAGATTCGCGCCGATTCTCCGACAAATTCGCGGCGGAAATCAATTTTGCCAATTATTATGTTTTGTATCCGGACTCCAAGTCCGGATACAAAGGAAGCTTAGTGTATCCGGACTTGGAGTCCGGATACACATGAGATATAGTGTATCCGGACTCCAAGTCCGGATACATTAAGTTTTTTTATAAAAGGGGACAGCAGCCCCCTTTCCAATGGTTGGTTGATTTAACTATTCTCAGACCTCCTTGCCCGACCTTTGCTCATCTAGACCTTCCCTCTCCAGCACCCATTGACCTCCACCACCTTCCCACCACCACCCCAAGGCAGCCCCACCCCTTCTCCTCCTCCTTCTTCCTCATATCTCACCCACCAAGGGCCAAGAAGGAGAGGTTGTTTGCTGCTGTTGCTGTGGGAGGACTTACCAGCTGCTGTCCATCCTCAAGGGAGTGTCTCCACCTCCACTAAAGAGCCTAGAACCTCCAGGTAAGGTTCCATATCATGTTGAGTTCCTCATATATTAAATCTGGATTTTTTCTCTAACTTGCTTACTCTTGTCTCTCTTCTTGGCATGGGGTCATTTCCTTGTCTTATTATGCATGCATTTGACTTTCATTTCACCTCATGAAAACCTCCAAAAGTGAGAGGTCCACGTAGGGTGTTCTTGGGAGTACTAGAGAGTGGTTTTTTACACATTTTTAGTGCTCATCAAGCTGCTGTTTCGGGCTTTATTTCCAGCAACTAGTAGAGGGGCTTGTTCCTCTCCAATCCCATCTAATGTACCCCCATGATAAGCCCCCATTTCCCTTCTCCCATCTCCTTTTGTTTTCTCACTTTTTTTTAAGATTTCTTGGGTATTTTACTACTGATCATGCACCCCAACCCCTTCTTTACCTCATGCTGTATATATTTTTGTTGTCTTGTTTGTAATGGCATATGGTGGTATGCATGCATGAAGGTTGCTTATCTTTCTAGGGAGCCTGATAAGTGTCTCATGAGCACTTTTCTTTCTTTTTTTTTCCACTGTAATCACATGCATGATCGAGTAGGAACATGAGTGAGCTGCTGTTCTTTTGTTTTGTTTTTGTTATAAGGAAATCAGTCCCTAGGGACCATGTCTTGCATGCACATGCCTTGGGCATTATCGAAGCACTCACCAATCTCATCCATAATCTGCTATTTATCAATGGTTATTGGGTGGTTTTGTCTCTGTTCATCATTGCTTTCTTTTGTGTGTTCACCCACTCCCTTTACACCCTCATGATTAATCCATTTAGGTTACTGCTGGGGGACAGCATTAGGCCTTGGTGCCACTGCTGTTCCCAGCAGGTTGGCCAGCCCCATGCAGCCCCCATGCCCAAGATTCTTAGTTCCTTTTGCTTTACTTTACTCCCCCAAGTATAGCCCATTAACCCACAGCCTTGTTCTCTTCTTTTATTAATGTGTGTTGTCTTCTTTTTTCTAGATAGAAATGCATGTCCTTCTCCTTGGTTCCTTGCTGTTTGGGTGTGCATGAGCATGCACTTGCCTCTCTAATGTACACTGAACTTTAGCATACATCAGAACCTGGGGACAGCAGCTGTTCCCAGTAGAAGTGATCCTCTATCAGCATGCCTAACCCAACCCCACCCCTTGCACACCCTTCTTTATTAAACCATGCATGCTACGGGTTAAATGCACCAACCTCATCTTTGTTATTTGCTATTGTTTTTCGAGCATATATGTGTAAGTATGATCCTCCACCCCTTTGCCCATTGCCGTGCTTCACATGGGCTGCTGCTGGGGGTAGCAGCAGCACTCCCGGCCTATAGTAGCATGGTAAGTCTTCTTAAAACTCAGTCCAATGGTTGCTGTCCCTGTACCTACAGCAAGCCTTTTTCAGTCTCTTGATGGTACATGAGTGAGGTCCCTTTTATTTTGTTGGATTATTTAGAGCATGTGCCACCCATATTTGTGCTGCCTTGATCCCATTACCCCCTCCAACCTCCTGGCAAGGCCTTGGCACTACTGCTGTCCCTAGTTTTACAATATGTTGTTTTGTGATTGTTTGGCATGGTACGAGAGCCTAGCCATAGGCTTGGTATTGCCCGTCGTTTTGCGGATTAGAATGCCCAAAGGAAGGGGTACCCAGGCCCCTACAATGCCGCTGGAACTATTGAAAAGACCAAGGGGGGGGGGGGGGGGGGGGGACAGCAACCTCATGCCCCCGGTGCCCCATTTGCCTTTGCTAAGAAACCAAGAAAAGAAGCCAACTGAGGCTTCTCCATTGAACCTGAACCAAGGTGTGCCCATCCAGGGGCCCACATAGCTCATAGAAGGCCCTAGGCAGCCCCTAGAAGCCACCCCAATGGCCTAAGCCCGAAAAGGCCATTTTTTAGGTGATCCGGTAACTCAGGCCGGATCGCCTATGGTCTGTGTGTATCCGGCAACTAAGGCCGGATACACCCAGAAATGTGTTTTTTTGTATGTCTTGATGTCTTACCGAAATTTGGAGCAATTTGAACCAAGAACCACTGAACCAACAGGGTTTCCGGGTCACCCGGAAACCCAACTTGGGACCTGGACCACCGGTCCAACTCGGAATACCCGGGGGCCTTCCAACGGGGCCCACCAAGCCCAATGAACCCCAAAGCATGCTAATTAAACAACTTAAGTAAAATGAGCCATTTGAACCGGGCGGGCCAAACCCAATGCGGCCCACCCGTGCCCTGTAATGTGTAATGGACATATGAATTGCATGGTTTGGCCGAGACCATGGGCTAGGGCCTGTCGGGCCCACCAAAGCCCGCTAACCGAACCAAGGAAGGGTGCAAACCCCAACTTCGAAGCAATGGGCTTTCAAGCCAAATTTGGACTACGGGCCCCAAGCCCAACATCCAACCCACCTGGGTAAATTTAAATAAGATAAATTAAAGGCATTTTGGCAACCAACATGGGGGCCCACCCAGGGGCCCGCAAATCAATGCTGGCCCGCTTCTTGCATGGAAATCACTTAAGTATCCAACTTGAACAAACTAAATAAAACCAACACACTTAACCAAAGCCCACAGGGCCTCCTAGGCTTAGACAGAGGCCCACATGGGCACATGGGCTCACCCAAGCCCACCAAGGGCACCATGGGCCTACCAACGGGGCCCGCTCAATCAGGCTCAAATAAGTTAAATAAAACCAAGATAAAATCAACTAAAGGGACCCACACCACTCAGGTGGTCCCGCCAAGACTTAACCAAGTTACATGCCGGATTAGGAATCGGGTGAGAACCAAATAGGAAGAGCTGACTCAAATCAGGGAACCCACGGGACCCATCATCCGACGGGGTGGACTGGGGTGTCTACGGACTTCCCCAGACCACAACCGAGAACCGACTTAGAATCTCAAGCCGCAGACCAAAAGCCCTAAATAGACAAGATTAGGCACCCAGGTGTCCGCCTGCACCCCATCAGGCGGTGGCGACTCCGAATTACCCCGTGCCGCGTTTCCCACGCGCGCACAGCCTGGCGACTCCACTGGGGACCACTCAGCCCAGTAGGACCCTACTTTGGACCGAGTCAGCTCAAGAGGGACTTAGGCGATATTCTAGGAACTTTTGCTACCCCGCTTAGCAAGGAACAGAATACACGTAACTACGTGTTCTGGGGAGTCCTGCCACAAGGACGCGATAATTGCCTAAGGCAAGTGGAATTTAAGAGGTCCTCTGTGACCCTCCACTTACCTGGGGATTCTCCCAGGACATCGTAAAACGTGCCAATTCTGCACCTTACTATACGAGGCAGTAGGGATTCCTTTATCACCTAAATCCAAACCAAACTCGCCCGTATAGGCACAGCACGCAGCCCAACTGCACACACGGGCACACCACCACACCGTGGATGGATGATGGCACAGATGTAAATTTTAATTTCCCGCATTTTGTGTGATAAAACTGCGTGGGGTGACACGCACGAGGGAGGATGCGTGAATGATCCGACCTTTTGATAGATGAGCGAATCGGATACTGCTACTTCTTTACCAAAACTTAGACCTCTCTAGCAGCCTACCCTTCTTCTTACTATGAACTGATCTTTGGGATGGTATTAGCACCTACGCTCCCGTGGCTTGCCGGGGAAAGCAGGGTAAACCCATCCCCCCAGTTTCTGGAGTCCATTAGCACCACCGGTTTCTTGCCGTGGCACGCGAGGATCCAGTACTGGTCCAGACCCTTGTAGGCTTATGTCTCGGGCTGGGTATCCTCCCCCACCTAACGTTTCTGAATGAACCTTGCGTTGAGCATGAGAGGGTGAGTAGGATGTGAATGATGAATAAAATTGGAATAAAATTCAGAGTCCATCAGGGGCAGCAACCCCCGTTTCTTGCATCAAATTGAGTAAACCCTAGCTGCTGGGCTACCTCGGCCCTGGCTTAGGAAACTCACCTAACCATGATCAGGGGAACCACCCCAGATCCATGCATGGAGTCCTGTATGCTATGGGTCTTGACCCATTAGAGTTCACTGGGAGCACTTTAAGTCCAGATTGGTCTTTTAGAGCAGACGAAAGCCGGCCAGATCAGACAGACAGATGAAAGCATGCCAGGGTACTAAACCCTAGATTTAGGGATTTTTAGCCTACCCACTTTGAAAGCAATTTGTATCCTCCCTTTTGGCTCCCAACAGCCTTAAGGATGAATTCTTTGCAGCTTTTGTAAACATCTTGTAAAAATTCGCCCTCGATGGCAAGTTGTAATTTCGCTAGGGTCCGACACTGAAAGCAGATGAAAGAACAGATGAAAGACAGAAGGACTGATCGGGACTTGAATGTGCTCTTCTACACAAGTATGTCTAGGAGTCGCGCCTTAACTGGCGCCAACCCCTAGGACCACACACCATGTGTGCCTGAGTTAAATTCCGCACTGTTTTGTTTTTACTCATTTTGGTGAAGCATGATAGAACTGCTAGTGGTTATCTCTTTTGCTTAAAATTATGCATGTCTTAGGACTAACTTAGGGTCTTGGTGTGGAACCTTAATTTGACTCGGAATTTTGATCGGATAGTTGGCATGGCATCTTCATCCTCATCTGAGAGAACCCGTTTCCCTAGGATAGAGAAGTGTGCCTGGGATACCCCCTGGATCCGTTCTTGGACAAGGCAGCTCCAAGGGAGTGAGCAGATTGAATGGGAGCACAAATACCACATGGGACAGACTTTGTCCCTGTTAAATGTGCCGATTAACTGGGATATGATCCAAGCAGCCCTGCTTTTCTGGGATCCCCAGCTTTCAGTGTTTCGATTCGGGGTCAATGAGTTGACTCCCACAATTGAGGAACTTGACCTGTTCCTCCGATTTCGTGACTTAGGAGAACCCGCCAGGCCAAGTCTCAAAGAAAGTTACAAGAATGAAGCTTGTGTTTTCTTTGGCCTCTCAAGGGGAGAATTTCAGACCTTAGGAGGTGACAAATCATTTACTCGGGTCTCTAAAACATTCCTAGCTGAGAAAATGAGAAACAAAAAGCAGGAAAGACCCCGGGCTTGGTTTGACACCTTCACCCTTGTGGTTCTGTCACAAATCTTCTTTCCAACTGGGGGAGACACCATTAATTTGGCCCTCATGGAAATTGTGGATCAACTCAGGGCAGGGTACCGAATCATGCCACTGATCCTAGCTCAATTGTTCCATTCCCTGACTTTGTCCAAAAACGGAACTCGGAGGTTTCAAGGGTGCGCTCCCCTCCTCCACCTTTGGCTGCAAGACCACCTGATGGTGTCATCACCAGTCAGTGCATATTACAAGGCAACCGGCGATAACATCCATTGGTTGGCTCAAAGAGAGATTGAACCAGACCTACCCGCTCGTGAGGATTGGTTTAACCACTTTCTCCACCTGAAGGGAGAAACAGACATTAGATGGTGGGGTACCTACAACATCCCCTACACCCCCATCATAGCTTTCAAGAAAAGAGAGGGACTTGCCTTGATAGGCCTTACCCATGCCGTGCCATACTATCCGATTCGAGTTCTGAGACAGTTTGGGAAACCGCAGGGAATCCCGGTCAAGGACGACTTGGGCAATTTGATTGGTCCACTCACCAAGGGATTAAGGACCCAACTGCTGGTGGAATGGAAGACAATGTGTGTATATCGAGAAGACGTCTTCGTCGAATCACGTTTTCGAGACTACGAGCAGTGGATAGCTTGGGAGTTCGGCCACGACGGCCCCCCACCCCTCCAGCCTATCGCTTCAAGCGACATTCCAGTTCCGCCCCCTAACACATATAGGGACAGGGTGGCCGAACTGCAAGAGACTCACTCCCGTATCCATTCAGCTTATGTGGATTCGGAACGGGAGAGTAGGCAGGCCAATACGGCCTTGCAACATGAAATGGAATTAGTGCGCAAGCGCGCTGAGGAGGACCGACGTCTGCGGAACAAGCTTCTGCGAGCCTTGAGGAGGCAGGACGTGTCCTCCCACTATGATGATGACCAACCTAGCTAGACTTTGGCTTTGTTGTATTTTGCCATAAATGATGATGTACTTTGTGCCGGGACAGCGCCTTTTGATTAAAGCATGAATTTATTTCTACTTTGCTACATATTGTGCAAACTTAATGAGAACAAGAGATGAAATAATTAATTCCCTCCAATAGGGCAAATCGGTCTCCGACAGACCACCTCTCTCCAGATAATTGCAATGTGCTTGGTCGCTGTGACCACCTAATTTCCTTTGATTGCATCTCTCTCATTGAGATCGCCAAACCCGGCAAGTGTTTAAAAACACCCGAGACTTTGAGCTCAGATCACACCCATCTGCGTCTTTTCGAGATCAGATGGTCTAACCTGTAGGGCACCGAAGCCACCGACGGATGAGTCGGATATTGGTGGAGGAGCGTCCTGGCATAGCCTACCCCTTTTAGTGACACCAAAGCCGCCGGTGAGTGAATCGGATATTGGCTGCGGAGCGTCCGGGTACTACTAGCCGAATTCTTAGGGCACTGAAGCCGCCGACGGATGAGTCGGATATTGGTGGAGGAGCGTCCTGGCATAGCCTACCCCTTTTAGTGACACCAAAGCCGCCGGTGAGTGAATCGGATATTGGCTGCGGAGCGTCCGGGTACTACTAGCCGAATTCTTAGGGCACTGAAGCCGCCGACGGATGAGTCGGATATTGGTGGAGGAGCGTCCTGGCATAGCCTACCCCTTTTAGTGACACCAAAGCCGCCGGTGAGTGAATCGGATATTGGCTGCGGAGCGTCCGGGTACTACTAGCCGAATTCTTAGGGCACTGAAGCCGCCGACGGATGAGTCGGATATTGGTGGAGGAGCGTCCTGGCATAGCCTACCCCTTTTAGTGACACCAAAGCCGCCGGTGAGTGAATCGGATATTGGCTGCGGAGCGTCCGGGTACTACTAGCCGAATTCTTAGGGCACCGAAGCCGCCGACGGATGAGTCGGGTATTGGTGGAGGAGCGTCCTGGCATAGCCTACCCCTTTTAGTGACACCAAAGCCGCCGGTGAGTGAATCGGATATTGGCTGCGGAGCGTCCGGGTACTACTAGCCGAATCTTTGTATCGCCGAGACCCCCGACGAGTGAGTCAGGATCTGGTTAAGGCAACCCTGAGTGCTGTTCTTCAGTCCCCTTTCTGAGACCTTGATTGGTCCAACCCTGTGATTCTGAGCTCAAACAAAACCCCTTAAATTGAAGGTTCTCTTTCCTTGCCTAAACAGCTAAAATAGATTAGTTCAACCGGGTTCTCTTTCCCAGTCGCTTCCAAGCGATTAAAATAGATCAGCTTTCAGAAAATAGGGTTCTCTTTCCCAGTCGCTTCCGAGCGACTAAAATAGATCAGCTTTCGAAAAAAATAGGGTTCTCTTTCCCAGTCGCTTCCGAGCGGCTAAAATAGATCAGCTTCCAAAAAAGGTAGGGTTCTCTCTCCCAGTTACCTGCGGGTAGCTAAAATAGATTTGGTCATTAGGGTTCTCTTCCCCGGTCGTCTTAGGATAGCCAAAATAGATCAGTCTTCTAAATTCCTTAAGGTTCTCTTTCCTTGTTACCTACGGGTAACTAAAATAGATCATTTGATTCGAAACCAGGTTCTCTTCCCTTGTTGCCTTAGGGTAGCTAAAATAGACCAGTTAGTCAAATCATATCATAAAACAAAAAAATAAATAAATAAATGAATAAATTCAATCAGATAAAATTGTGTAATCAATTTGTGTAATATTGCACTAATGCCTGCGAATTGTCCCATCAGGTACCAAAAATTGCTTTCAGAAGTCCGTACCTGTTAAGATCGAGGAGAAGACTCGACATGGAACAACAAGGAGAGCAGACGCCACCAGGGCAACACCCGGCAGAGTCCAGTCATGCCCAAGTGGTCAATGAGATGCAGCAAAGGATGGACAGTATGGGTTCCATCATCCAGGAACTGATGACAGAACTGAGGGAATTGAGGCAGGCCCCACCGGCAGCACCAGTTGCCCAGCAGCCGCAGCCACCGTTCCCACCACAGGCAGAAGTGGCGCCACCGCCGCGTCCAGCGAACCCCCCTCCCCTAGCACCACCACCACCACCGGCGGTGCCATTCCATGTTCCCCAACCAGATCAGTTTCTGCCTATCCATCTGGGACAGGGTGATGAGGACTGGTATAGAACCCAGGAAATGCAGTTTGAGGAGAAGTTGACAGCGGTAAGGGAGGAGAATAGAACGGAAATGGCTGCCCTGAAGGAGCAGCTCAAACAACTCCAACCTAGCACAGTGCAGAACGAGGCTACTCTGGAAAGCCTCTGTTTCTTTTCAGATATCCAACTCCCGGCTAAGTTCAAATGCCCTGAGTTGCACCAGTTCGACGGCACCGGGTGCCCCCTGAACCATCTGAGGTCCTATTCTGGCGACATGTGCCAGTATGCCAAGGAAGAGCGGATTATGGTGCAGTTCTTCCAGAAGTCACTAGCCGGGGCCGCTTACTCTTGGTTCCTGAGTCTAGACAAGGCTAAGATCAAGACATGGAATGACCTGGCAGCAGTCTTCATCCAGCAGTACCGCCTGAACAGTCAGATAGTACAGACGAGGGCAGAATTGCAGAGGCTGGCAAAGAAGAGCCAAGAGTCAGTAAGAGAATACGCCAAGCGCTGGAAGGAATTGGCAGCATTAGTACAGCCGCCGTTGCTAGAACAAGAGATGACGTCGCTGTTTATTGCGTCATTGGGCCAGCCTTTCTTCACTCTGCTGCTGGGACAGAGTACATCGAACTTCAATGACCTGATCTTGACTGCGGATCGGATTGAAGACGCAGTAAGGGCCGGAAAGATAGATGGCAGTGGGCAGAGTGCCGCACCAAGGAGGCCAGTGTCAGGGCAAGCTAGCAGAAACCAGGGGCAAGAGCCTAGGAGGTCAGAACAGCAGGCAGTGAACTATGTATACCCCACACAACCCCACCATTTCTCCCAAGGACCGGAGGCAGTGGCACCCCAAGGAACCGGACAAGCTGCTTACCAAGGGGTAAGAAGAACAAGGGAAGAGATGGAGGCCAGAATGAAGCGGGTTTTCACTCCACTCCCGTATGCGCCGGCAGAGTTGCTGCCTACTTTGCTAAAGAAGGGGTACGTTCAAGTCAAACCCCCGAACCCTCGTTTGGTCAACGCCAGAAGCTATAATGCTGCAGAGCGGTGCGAGTACCACTCTGGTGCTCCAGGACACCACACCAATCGGTGCTGGGATTTGAGGCACGATATCCAAGACCTGATTGATAGTAAGCGCATCACGGTCGACCCTCCAGCACCACTTGCTCAGACTCCAGCAGCCGGAGTAACTACCAATCCTCTCCCAGATCACTCAAAGGCCTCCACTAGTAGGACGGCAAGTCAAGTGAGCAGTGATCAAGGCACCGGGCAGCTCAACCCTTCCATACTTATCGGACGGCCAGGGCAGACAGTGAGGGTACAGCTGCAAATAGGAACCCCCTCGGCAGCAAGGGCAATTAATGAGAAGACAGACGTCCATGTCTGCACGATCGAGGATGAACCTCAGAGCAGTGAGGAAGTCACGGGACCTTGGAACCCGATACAATGTGGATGGATCAGTGATTCCCCATCCCCTCCACGCAGGGAAGGAGTGGGCAGCTCCAGTGGACTCCAGATCAGGGATAGGCCGCAGGTCTCGGACGCTTCAGTGGGTAGTTCAAGGGTGCCACCCCAGTTATCCACCAGATGGCCGCCAGAGGGCATGTCCGCCACATCGGGGCCACACCCGTATCTGGCATACTCTACCGACTCGTCATCACTTGAGTCTAATCCCGCCCCCCTCCCATACAACATGCATGAGTGGTTCGCCCCCCCTCATGCCGCAACGGAAGAGGAACCACCATCCACTCCTAAACTCGTAAACCTGCCGGATCCATACGAGAGCTCGGACGAGTCTGTTGACGTAGGCTCAGATGACACGCCCGCAGAAAAGAGTGAGACAGTGAACGTTATCGAAGGAGACGGCGGTGACCCTTCTACAGATTTCCCTCTGGTGCACTTCCACCCATCCGAAGACCAGGAATTCTTCTACCCAACCCCCATCTCTCACCCTAGCCCTTTAAACCTCAACATCCATGACATCATGGACTCACCTCCACAAGACCCCTTCTTCCTTTCATTTGAACCACCCACCCTTAACCTTTCACAACTCAACCTGGAGCCACCCTCGCACAACATGGTATCCCCACCTTACCCCACCCCATCTTTCTACCATCAAGCCACCACCACCACCATTGAAGCAGAAATCGATCGGATCACCCGATCCGGTCGATACATAAACACCGACCCCCCACCCGCACCAGAGGAGGGAGCAGAAGCAGAAGCAAAAAGGAAAGAAAAAGGGAAGGACGTGGTCACAGAATTGCCACCGACCCTCAAAAGAAAGGGAAGGGCCACAGAAGAGGAAGTCACAGATTTGCACCATAGTGTGTTCACTCCAGAGTACGACCTCCTCCAGCAGTTGAACAAGGTGCCCGCCCAAATCTCCATAATGCGACTTCTGATTGATTCAGAAAAGCACAGGGCAGTGTTAATGAAGGTCCTGGGGGACGCACACGTACCAGCAAGCATTGATCCTGAGCAGCTAGGGGCAGTGGTGTCAGTGATCATGGCACCCCAGGCCATCTCCTTCTCTGCAGCAGATCTGCCGCCTGAGGGTTGCGACCATACTGAGCCACTCTATATAATGGTGAAATGTGTAGATCTCGTTGTAAAGCGGGCCATGATCGACAATGGATCGGCACTGAATATATGTCCAATGAGGACCTTCCGTAGCCTGCAATTGAATCCTTCGATGATCAAGCCAAGCGCTCACAATGTCAGGGGCTTCGACAATGCCAGAAGAGACTCACTGGGAGAGGTCACTTTGGTGATCATAGTAGCAGATAGGCCCTTTACCATGGAGTTTGAACTCATGGATATCAACGCCTCATTTAATCTGCTGATCGGGAGGCCTTGGCTGCATCAGGCAGGAGCAGTATCTTCCACACTGCACAGGATGGTCCGGTTCGTATCAGGCAACGAACTTATAACAGTACACGCTGAGGATCATCGAGAGTTCGAAAGGGTTGGGGTACCCTATGTGGACTATGAGTTGCCCACCACCCTCAATTTCCAAGCTGTGGAGATGGTGCAGGTGAATAATATGCCTGAGTCTAAAAGGGGGCGACGACTCTCGAAGAGGCAAAGAAAGAACATGTTTAGTGCCGCTGACTGCGCGGACTGGGGTCTTAGAGCCGGTGATGGACTGGGCAAGTACAAGCAAGGCATCAGGGTAGCCATCAAACCTTATGAGCAGACTGCTGGGTTTGGACTGGGGTTCAAGCCGCAGCCAGAAGACTACTCCCGACTCCTTGGGAACCGTGCTGAGAGGAAAAGAGCCAGAATTGAAGGGAGAGACCCCCACTGGCCCATATGCGTGCACGAGAACTTGTACCACCGCTTCTCTAACATGGAGCGTGAAGCGGCCCAGGCTATCGAGAACATAGTCCCCCAAGGGTGGGGAGATGAGTTTCTGGATACCCCTGCCATGGAAGAAGACTACTTGCAGGGACTGGCTCAGATGCTCTGGGAAGAGCCACCATCTATGGAAACGATTGGAGATGCAGTAGAGGTAGACCTATTGGCTCCTGAGGGGTCGCCAGATGGCCTGCAAGCACTGGTCGCCCTGGACTCAATTGACGAAGTCACCATGGCCTTCGCCCCACCAGATGAACAGTTCGTCCCTGACGGGATCCCGGTCGACTCTGCAATTGTAATGGAAGCGCCGTCACCTGCTCCCATTGAAGGATCCAAAGAAGAAGGTCCGGTCATGTATGTCTGCATGATGGAAGGGCGAGACAGCTCAGGAGCGCCAACCCGCAGGCCGAGGTCGCCTCCTCCACGTCCCTATATCCCGCACCCTGGAACTCGCGATGGCTTGAACCGCATGTTCCGTAGCATGCCCCAAGTGCTAGGGCCAGTACCGGAAGAGGTGTACCATGCAGCTTACGGCAAATGGGCACCACCAGCTTACTCTTCTACGGTGCCAGGGATACCAACTGGAATACCCATAATGTTTGCACCCCCCAGAGTTGACCCAGCCAACGAAGTCACCATTTCATACGCGCCACCCGAGGACGAGATACCATGGGCAATCTCCCTTAGTGGATCATGGGTAAGGGTATCGTCAGAGTCTGGCCCCCGATCAGAGAGAAGCCAGAACAAACCGGCAGGAGGCGCAGCACAGGATCCTATCTACATTTCTTCTGACGAGAGCGCCAACATGGTGGTGGTAGGAGAGCCAGGGAAGACGATCGCTATCAACAAGGAAGCCGAGGCATCACTGAAGAACTGGAGCGCCACGCCTTTTGCAATCAGCAAAGCTGCTATCCCAAAGGGGGTTTCTGTCACCTCTGAGATTTCTGTTGTAGCTACTGCTGAAATTTTTAATGAATATCTCAATGCTTCCTACTACTTGCATCTGTTTGAAAAAGGAAATAACAAAAATAAACAACTTGAGCATCGCGATCTTAGTATCAATCCCGACGCACACCCGGAAAGTCTGGGGCACGGGATAGGTAATAAGATTGCCATAAGTGAACAAAAAGAACAAAAAGAAATTGAAAAGCCAGTCCAGATGGCAATAATAAATGAAATGCATGAGCCAGTGTCCAATCCTGAATACGAGCAAGAACTCGACACGTCAGATTGGGGCACTCGCCCATCGCAGCAAGAAGATTCAAACATCGTCCCCTGTGAGCCTTTCGAGCATGAGGACGACGATGAATCATGGGAGACCCCGCTCGAAATCCAACTCGCATTGGAAAGGCACGAGAAGGGTCTCCAGGCCAACATTGAGGAAACAGAGTCAATTGACATAGGTGAAATAGCACAACCAAGGATTCTCCAAATTGGTAAAAAGCTGTCACCATTATTGAGAAAACAGATATTTGATTTTCTTAAATCTTATTCTGACGTGTTTGCATGGTCATACGAGGATATGCCCGGGTTAGACATGGACTTGGTTGTGCATCGGTTACCAACAAAGTCTGAGGCTGTACCTGTGAAACAGAAGCTCAGGCGCATGAAGCCGGAGTGGGCCCTGAAGATCAAGGAAGAGGTCACCAAGCAGTTGGATGCCGGATTCTTGCAAGTAACTCACTATCCAGAGTGGTTGGCCAACATCGTGCCGGTTCCCAAGAAAGACGGGAAAGTCAGGATGTGTGTTGACTATAGAGATCTGAATAGAGCAAGTCCGAAGGACGACTTCCCATTGCCGCACATCGATGTACTGGTAGACAATACAGCAACACATTCGATGTTCTCTTTCATGGACGGCTTCTCTGGTTACAACCAGATAAGAATGGCACCCGAGGATATGGAGAAAACATCCTTTATCACGCACTGGGGCACTTACTGTTACCGCGTGATGCCGTTCGGACTGAAAAATGCGGGTGCTACATATCAGCGTGCGATGACTCTGTTATTCCATGACATGATACACAAGGAAATGGAGGTGTACGTGGATGACATGATAGCGAAGTCTAAGGAAGAAGAAGACCACTTGGTGAACCTTGGAAAGATGTTCGACAGACTCAGAGAGCACAAACTTCGGCTCAACCCAAACAAGTGTGTGTTTGGAGTGACTTCAGGAAAGCTGCTCGGCTTCATAGTGGGCAAGCGAGGCATTGAGGTCGATCCTGTCAAAGCAAAGGCAATTCTGGAGATGCCTCCTCCGTCGACAGAAAAGGAAGTGAGAGGATTCCTGGGCAGATTGCAGTATATCAGTAGGTTCATTGCGCAGATGACTCCTGTGTGTGAGCCTATATTCAAGCTGCTAAAGAAAGACAACCCTGTGGTTTGGAATGACGACTGTCAAGTAGCGTTTGATAAGATCAAGGCCTACCTGATGAGTCCGCCAACATTGGTCCCACCTGTCCCAGGACGACCCTTGATTATGTATCTGACAGTCTCTGAGACGGCTGTAGGATGTGTGTTAGGACAACACGATGAGAAAGGACGGAAAGAACAAGCAATCTACTACCTAAGCAAGAAATTTACTAACATCGAAGTCAGATACACAGTGCTTGAAAAGACGTGTTGTGCCCTAGTCTGGGCAGCTCAGAAGCTCCGACACTATTTGCTTAGTCACACAGTCCTACTAATCTCCAATCTGGATCCATTGAAGTACATCTTTGAGAAGCTGATCTCCACTGGTAGGGTTGCCAGATGGCAAGTCCTTTTGTCTGAGTATGACATTGTCTACACAACTAGAAAGGCGATAAAAGGGCAAGCCGTGGCGGATCACTTGGCAGAGCATCCACTACCTGACTACCAACCACTTCTGACTCACTTTCCCGATGAAGGTGTGATGTGTGCAGAATCCGTGGAGGGCACAGAGGAAACTAAGTGGCAAATGTTCTTTGACGGGGCAGTCAATGTAAATGGAAAAGGGATCGGAGCAGTGCTAATCTCCCCAGACGGTGTCCATCACCCGATAGCAGCAAAACTTCTGTTTGATTGCACTAGCAACATGGCCGAATATGAAGCATGTGTGTTAGGCTTGCGAGCGGCAATCGAGATGCATATACAAGAGCTAAAAGTGTTTGGTGATTCAAGTCTTATCATCTATCAAGTGATGGGAGACTGGAAGACCAGAGACGTAAAGTTGGTGCCCTACCAAGAATTGGTCAAGGAATTAGAAGAGGAATTTGAAAGCGTAACATTTGACTACATGCCACGAGACGGGAACCGGTTTGCAGATGCACTAGCTACGCTGGCATCAATGGCCACCATCACGGATGACGCCTGGGTACAACCATTGGAGATAGAAATTCGGCGCTACCCTATCTACTGCTTCAGTATCGAGAAAAGCGCACCCGGAGAAGAGCCTTGGTACGCAGACATCGAGAGATACATAAGGAGCAGAATCCTGCCGGAGGGTGCCTCAGCTGCAGAGAAGCGAACTATACAGAGGTTGGCAGGGCAATACTTCTACAGTGGAGGTAGGCTGTACAAGAAGTCATACAACGATTCCCTGCTGTTATGTGTCAGGGAAGCAGAGGCGCAGAAATTGATTGAGGAAGTCCATGGAGGGTTGTGCGGCGCACACATGAATGGGCACATGCTAGCAAGGAAGATTCTAAGGATGGGCTATTATTGGATGACCATGGAAGCAGACTGCTACGCTCATGTCAGAAAATGCCAGTTATGCCAGATTTATGCCGACAATATCCATGCACCGCCGAATACGTTGTACTCCATGACATCACCTTGGCCGTTCGCCATTTGGGGAATCGACATGATAGGCCAGGTTCATCCAATGGCTTCAAACGGGCATCGGTTCATCTTGGTGGCAATTGACTACTTTACCAAGTGGGTAGAGGCCATGTCCTTCGTGAATGTGAAGAAATCTCATGTGCTCAAGTTTATTAGAAACAACATAGTCTGTCGCTACGGAGTTCCAGAAGCAATCATCACTGATAATGCAAAGAATCTGAATAATAAGGACATGGAAAAGACGTGTGAAGATCTGAAGATCAGACATCTGAACTCCACGGCATACCGGCCCAAGATGAATGGGGCAGTAGAGGCTGCCAACAAGAATCTGAAGAGGATACTTGAGAAAATGGTGGTCACTTACAGAGACTGGCATGAGAAGCTGCCGTATGCATTACACGCCTATCGGACGTCGATTAGGACATCAACCGGGGCAACCCCGTTCTCCCTAGTATATGGGATGGAAGCAGTCCTCCCCGTGGAAGCACAGATTCCATCACTCAGAATTCTGAAGGAAGCTGAAATCAGTGATGTCGAATGGGAAGAATCCAGATTTGACCAGTTGCAATTATTGGATGAAAAGAGGATTAAGGCTTTGTGCCATGGCCAGCTTTATCAACAGAGAGTGGCACGAGCCTACAACAAGAAAGTGAAGCCACGACAGTTCAAAGTGGGAGACCTAGTACTGAAGAGGATCTTTCCCCATCAAGAGGACAACCGTGGGAAATTCAAGCCAAACTACGAAGGGCCATTCGTAGTCCACAAGGTTCTGTCCCGAGGAGCAATCATCCTACAAGAAATGGACGGGGCAGTTTTTCCTGAGCCGATAAATGCAGACGCAGTCAAACTGTACTATGCCTAAGATCATTCTGATTGGGAAATGAAGAGAGGCCTTCCTTGACTCTCCTTTAGACTGTAAATCCTTCCAAATACCTTAAATTCTCCCCTAGTTAGACAATTTTGAGCCTTAAAATTCTTTCAACCCATTGCAAGTGTTCTACACATCAAATGGGGCATTCCTGGTAAAGCAAAAAGAAACAAGGCCGTCTTGCCCAGAAAAACCTTAAAAAGGAGAGAAAATGCAATGGAAAAAGAAAGAAAAAAGAAAGAAACACAGAAAATGGGGAAATGTTTGCCCCGCCAAAAAAATAGAGATACAAATAAGCTAGGATGTAAGTCCCACCAATAATAAAAGTAGCACACTTTGCAAACCCAAACAATTAAGCTTTTTGAGCCATCTATCCCTTCTTTCATAACCGAGACCCGGCCTACGTTTCGTCCTATCTCTAAGACCTCTCGGATCTTGAAAGGAATGATCAAGGCAAACAGTTAGGTCCGCGTTCATTAGCAATGACGGAATTTAGAGTTTCCTAAAAAGGCTGGACACAGCGAAAACCCGAAAAAAGGGCGTTGTGTGGTTAGTCAATAAAAAAAAAAAAAAAAAAAGAAGAGAGAAGAACTGGTCGCATCGGGATTAAGCAGAGCAAGATACAGACAAGAGCAGTGACAGTGGCAGACAGTAAACCGAGGAAATTGCACAAGATCTGAGGGGTCCGAACCGACAGGTTGCGCCCGAGTCAAAGACTCCACAGTAGCCGGTGATGACAATGATACGGAAAATACCAAGCGCTCCAAGTCCCTTCTGACCTTGGAAAATTTCTTTGATATTGCAAACACAGGCACACACTGACACACCTGTTTTCTCTATAATTGTTCTGCTTAACTGTTTTGAGTTCCACATTGGGCTACTAACCTGAGTTAATAATTTGTTAACCTTGGCAAAGGCCGCTTCTGGCTGCGATGGGCAAAAGGCTTGGAGCAAAAAGAGAATAAGAGAAGTGTTTTGCATTCTCCAGCTATTCCAAAACTAACGTGTTGTCTTGTCCTACCTTTACAGGTACAGCGGAAGGGGAATGACGGACATTTTCTCCAAAATCCCCAGCGGAGCTCTTTCAGTAAACGGAGAATAATAACCTCCAAAATCCCCAGTGGAAGGCCTTCAGCAAACAAGGGACGACACCCTTACATCCCCAGTAGAGTCCTCTCAAGCAATAAGAGAATGATACCGGATGACGTAGACTTCTCAAGCCTCGCCCAGTCTGAAGAGGCCGGCTTTGCGAAGAAGGGCGGAAAGAGGACAAAACAAGCTCGCGTCAATCCTTGATGGAGCCTCTCGCACTCAACAAGAGCTTAAACGAACATGAAGAATTCGCATCCAAGCAGAGGGAGAAGGCCTTATGAAGGAAAATGACAGCGTGAGGAATCCCCACTTATCCCCAGCGAAGCATCCTTCCCCGGGGAACTCCCACGCTTGTCACTAACAAGGCTCGACCCGAAAGAAGAGGCGATAAGAAAAAAGATTCCTTCCCAATCCCCAGCAACAGTCACTCCAAGCTAGGGAGCCTCCACCAAAGGGAAAGCCAACCAGAGAGCACTGCCGAAGAAGGAATGACAAGACATGAAGAAGAATGAGCATAAACAAAGATATCATCGGGCAAGATGGCCCCTTTTGTAATTTTGATTTCACACTTTTGTAAATAGAGTAGAGCAGGTGTGTGGACTCCCTTGAGGCATTGGACAGCGCTGGAAGCACCTCCTCACCAACAGCAGCTCCTCCTCCACTCTTCCTTCCTCCTTTCTCCATTCGGTCCACATCTTAACCCAACCTTTGGCCACCAAATCCCAAAAAAAAAAAAAAAAAAAAAAAATGTAAGCAAGCTTCAAGTAAAAGACACAAAATGGATCAAAAGTTTGGAGTCACTTAAAAGCTTTAATGGAACAAACAAGAAGAAAAGAATATTGTCAAGTGTCTGGCATCGACGCCGAAACAGGTTGGCGAGCTCAAGTCCAATCTAATCTCTTTCAAACTTAAGCTAAATGCTGAAGAGTTGCCCTACAAAAACCCGAAAAGCAAAGGGTGAGGAAACTCTGAAGCTAGGAAGTGACGCCACATCATTGGCCGCTTCCCGCTCAAAATGAAAACTTCAAAGGACTAAAGCTCGTCGACCATGTCGACAGAAATGCCAGGCGCAAAAATGAGATTCTTTTTCTCTTTGCCGTTCATCCGCAAGGTGACTCCAGCAAAGAGGGGCAGCTGTAAGCACCTCATTTTTGCGCTCCCGAAAAGCCAGAAATACAAAACCCGGCTAAAAAGTCAAACCCGGAGGAGTGGAAAGTTGACATTTTAATCAGATAAAATTTGATCACCTTACTTTATCCCATTGGATAGAGAATCTCGACACGGTTCCAACGCAACTGAGTTTGCTGGAATCGGAGTCCGGAAGAGGGTTCTGCGGGCGGTCAAACTAGAGGACGAGCCGAAAGTTGACTTTTCCTCGAACCCCGTGCCAAGTGCTTAACCCCATGTCATTGAATAGAGGGCTCCGATACAAGTTCAACGCAATTGAGTTTGCTCAAATCGGAGATCAGATGAAAGAGATATGAGCTGTCGAAGTTTCCGGGCAGCAAAAGCCGGAAACTGCACACGTGGCGCAGGAACTGCACACGTGGCCGCCAACGCAGCGAAATATCTTGGGGACTAAATCTTGAATATCCAAAAATCTCAAGGACTAAACAAAAATTCGTGCGGGGCAATCCGTAGATATCCAAAAGTGTCAAATCGGTCGAATCGGTCGAATCGGTCAAGTCGAAGGGCAAATCCGTAATTTTTTGATTTGTATCCGGTCAAATATACCGGATACACATACCCTTGTGTATATCCGGACTCCAAGGCCGGATACGAAGATTTGCTCGGCAAGATTCGCGCCGATTCTCCGACAAATTCGCGGCGGAAATCAATTTTGCCAATTATTATGTTTTGTATCCGGACTCCAAGTCCGGATACAAAGGAAGCTTAGTGTATCCGGACTTGGAGTCCGGATACACATGAGATATAGTGTATCCGGACTCCAAGTCCGGATACATTAAGTTTTTTTATAAAAGGGGACAGCAGCCCCCTTTCCAATGGTTGGTTGATTTAACTATTCTCAGACCTCCTTGCCCGACCTTTGCTCATCTAGACCTTCCCTCTCCAGCACCCATTGACCTCCACCACCTTCCCACCACCACCCCAAGGCAGCCCCACCCCTTCTCCTCCTCCTTCTTCCTCATATCTCACCCACCAAGGGCCAAGAAGGAGAGGTTGTTTGCTGCTGTTGCTGTGGGAGGACTTACCAGCTGCTGTCCATCCTCAAGGGAGTGTCTCCACCTCCACTAAAGAGCCTAGAACCTCCAGGTAAGGTTCCATATCATGTTGAGTTCCTCATATATTAAATCTGGATTTTTTCTCTAACTTGCTTACTCTTGTCTCTCTTCTTGGCATGGGGTCATTTCCTTGTCTTATTATGCATGCATTTGACTTTCATTTCACCTCATGAAAACCTCCAAAAGTGAGAGGTCCACGTAGGGTGTTCTTGGGAGTACTAGAGAGTGGTTTTTTACACATTTTTAGTGCTCATCAAGCTGCTGTTTCGGGCTTTATTTCCAGCAACTAGTAGAGGGGCTTGTTCCTCTCCAATCCCATCTAATGTACCCCCATGATAAGCCCCCATTTCCCTTCTCCCATCTCCTTTTGTTTTCTCACTTTTTTTTAAGATTTCTTGGGTATTTTACTACTGATCATGCACCCCAACCCCTTCTTTACCTCATGCTGTATATATTTTTGTTGTCTTGTTTGTAATGGCATATGGTGGTATGCATGCATGAAGGTTGCTTATCTTTCTAGGGAGCCTGATAAGTGTCTCATGAGCACTTTTCTTTCTTTTTTTTTCCACTGTAATCACATGCATGATCGAGTAGGAACATGAGTGAGCTGCTGTTCTTTTGTTTTGTTTTTGTTATAAGGAAATCAGTCCCTAGGGACCATGTCTTGCATGCACATGCCTTGGGCATTATCGAAGCACTCACCAATCTCATCCATAATCTGCTATTTATCAATGGTTATTGGGTGGTTTTGTCTCTGTTCATCATTGCTTTCTTTTGTGTGTTCACCCACTCCCTTTACACCCTCATGATTAATCCATTTAGGTTACTGCTGGGGGACAGCATTAGGCCTTGGTGCCACTGCTGTTCCCAGCAGGTTGGCCAGCCCCATGCAGCCCCCATGCCCAAGATTCTTAGTTCCTTTTGCTTTACTTTACTCCCCCAAGTATAGCCCATTAACCCACAGCCTTGTTCTCTTCTTTTATTAATGTGTGTTGTCTTCTTTTTTCTAGATAGAAATGCATGTCCTTCTCCTTGGTTCCTTGCTGTTTGGGTGTGCATGAGCATGCACTTGCCTCTCTAATGTACACTGAACTTTAGCATACATCAGAACCTGGGGACAGCAGCTGTTCCCAGTAGAAGTGATCCTCTATCAGCATGCCTAACCCAACCCCACCCCTTGCACACCCTTCTTTATTAAACCATGCATGCTACGGGTTAAATGCACCAACCTCATCTTTGTTATTTGCTATTGTTTTTCGAGCATATATGTGTAAGTATGATCCTCCACCCCTTTGCCCATTGCCGTGCTTCACATGGGCTGCTGCTGGGGGTAGCAGCAGCACTCCCGGCCTATAGTAGCATGGTAAGTCTTCTTAAAACTCAGTCCAATGGTTGCTGTCCCTGTACCTACAGCAAGCCTTTTTCAGTCTCTTGATGGTACATGAGTGAGGTCCCTTTTATTTTGTTGGATTATTTAGAGCATGTGCCACCCATATTTGTGCTGCCTTGATCCCATTACCCCCTCCAACCTCCTGGCAAGGCCTTGGCACTACTGCTGTCCCTAGTTTTACAATATGTTGTTTTGTGATTGTTTGGCATGGTACGAGAGCCTAGCCATAGGCTTGGTATTGCCCGTCGTTTTGCGGATTAGAATGCCCAAAGGAAGGGGTACCCAGGCCCCTACAATGCCGCTAGAACTATTGAAAAGACCAAGGGGGGGGGGGGGGGGGGGGGGGGACAGCAACCTCATGCCCCCGGTGCCCCATTTGCCTTTGCTAAGAAACCAAGAAAAGAAGCCAACTGAGGCTTCTCCATTGAACCTGAACCAAGGTGTGCCCATCCAGGGGCCCACATAGCTCATAGAAGGCCCTAGGCAGCCCCTAGAAGCCACCCCAATGGCCTAAGCCCGAAAAGGCCATTTTTTAGGTGATCCGGTAACTCAGGCCGGATCGCCTATGGTCTGTGTGTATCCGGCAACTAAGGCCGGATACACCCAGAAATGTGTTTTTTTGTATGTCTTGATGTCTTACCGAAATTTGGAGCAATTTGAACCAAGAACCACTGAACCAACAGGGTTTCCGGGTCACCCGGAAACCCAACTTGGGACCTGGACCACCGGTCCAACTCGGAATACCCGGGGGCCTTCCAACGGGGCCCACCAAGCCCAATGAACCCCAAAGCATGCTAATTAAACAACTTAAGTAAAATGAGCCATTTGAACCGGGCGGGCCAAACCCAATGCGGCCCACCCGTGCCCTGTAATGTGTAATGGACATATGAATTGCATGGTTTGGCCGAGACCATGGGCTAGGGCCTGTCGGGCCCACCAAAGCCCGCTAACCGAACCAAGGAAGGGTGCAAACCCCAACTTCGAAGCAATGGGCTTTCAAGCCAAATTTGGACTACGGGCCCCAAGCCCAACATCCAACCCACCTGGGTAAATTTAAATAAGATAAATTAAAGGCATTTTGGCAACCAACATGGGGGCCCACCCAGGGGCCCGCAAATCAATGCTGGCCCGCTTCTTGCATGGAAATCACTTAAGTATCCAACTTGAACAAACTAAATAAAACCAACACACTTAACCAAAGCCCACAGGGCCTCCTAGGCTTAGACAGAGGCCCACATGGGCACATGGGCTCACCCAAGCCCACCAAGGGCACCATGGGCCTACCAACGGGGCCCGCTCAATCAGGCTCAAATAAGTTAAATAAAACCAAGATAAAATCAACTAAAGGGACCCACACCACTCAGGTGGTCCCGCCAAGACTTAACCAAGTTACATGCCGGATTAGGAATCGGGTGAGAACCAAATAGGAAGAGCTGACTCAAATCAGGGAACCCACGGGACCCGTCATCCGACGGGGTGGACTGGGGTGTCTACGGACTTCCCCAGACCACAACCGAGAACCGACTTAGAATCTCAAGCCGCAGACCAAAAGCCCTAAAAAGACAAGATTAGGCACCCAGGTGTCCGCCTGCACCCCATCAGGCGGGTGGCGACTCCGAATTACCCCGTGCCGCGTTTCCCACACGCGCACACTTGGGTTACAAGAAAATAAAACAAAAGGAAGGACAAACAAGCGACATGTTAGTTTCTTCCGAAAATGGTCTGCTCCTGTGTGAGGGCAGCCGTGGTTTAGAGTGCCGTGTGTGGCAGAAAAGTGGTGCTTTTAAAAAGGTAGACTCTGCTTTGTGCTGGTGCTGTGAGTGGTGACAAGGAATCTTTGTACTGCAGATAGCGCTGCGACCGTGTGACAAACGCCGTATGTGGCTATGCATAAAAAGGAAACATCTTGAAAGCTGTGCTATGCCAAGGACTGGCAAGGGTAGCCCAAGGGTAGACGCCGTATATGGCTATACATGAAAAAGAAACATCTTGAAAGCTGTGCTATCCCGTATGTGGGAAGGGTAGCCCAAGGGTGAATGCCGTGATTAGGGCCTTCTTGAAAGCTGTGCTATCCCGTATGTGGGAAGGGTAGCCCAAGGGTGGTCGTCTTGAAAGCTGTGCTATCCCGGGTATGAGAAGGGTAGCCGAATCTGTGCTATCTCAAACGCGAGAAGGGTAGCCCAAGGGTGATGCCGTGATTAGGGCCTTCTTGAAAGCTGTGCTATCCCGTGTAGGGGAAGGGTAGCCGAGGCTGTGCTATCCCGAACACGAGAAGGGTAGCCCAAGGGTGCTCGTCTTGAAAGCTGTGCTATCCCGGGTATGAGAAGGGTAGCCGAAGCTGTGCTATCTCAAACGCGAGAAGGGTAGCCCAAGGGTGAGGGTGCTGTACTATCTTGCATATGAGAAGGGTAGCCTGAGCTGTGCTATCCCATATACAAGAAGGGTAGCTGGAAGGTAAGAGTGCTGTGCTATCTTGCACATGAGAAGGGTAGCCTGAGCTGTGCTATCTCACGTACAAGAAGGGTAGCTGAAATGTATGAGAGTTGTGCTATCTTGCACATGAGAAGGGTAGCCTGAGCTGTGCTATCTCACGTACAAGAAGGGTAGCTGAAAGGTAAGAGTGCTGTGCTATCTTGCACATGAGAAGGGTAGCCTAAGCTGTGCTATCTCACGTACAAGAAGGGTAGCTGAAAGGTAAGTGTGCTGTGCTATCTTGCACATGAGAAGGGTAGCCTGAGCTGTGCTATCTCACGTACAAGAAGGGTAGCTGAAAGGTAAGAGTGCTGTGCTATCTTGCACATGAGAAGGGTAGCCTGAGCTGTGCTATCTCACGTACAAGAAGGGTAGCTGTGCTTGGAGATTTTTTTAACAGTGACTTTTGAAATCTTGGTTTTGGTGCCGTAGATGGCAAAGTGATTTTTTTTGAAGACCTTTTATTGGTTCGGGGCCGTAGACGGCAAATGGATTTTTTTGAGAATTTTAGGAATGTGCCGTTTATGGCACGATGATTCTTTGAAAATTTTAGGAATTTTAGGATTTTGAAAGATTGGCTTAAAACATTCTTTGGAAATCTTTTTTGAGGTTTTACTGTTTTGACGGTGAAACCCGAAATCGTGCCGAGACTGGCAAATTTTGAATTTATTGCTATGAGGAAGCAAAAATGGGGGGCATTGGAATTGGTTCCAAATGTCATGCCATGGATGGCATTGCCCCGGTTGAAAAAGAATGTACGCCCGGAGGCGATTTGATTTTGAAAAGTCCTCTTTGTGCATTTTTGAAAGCAGTTTTGGCCAGAAGTGTTGGCATGGTTTTGATTTTGAAATCGGTACAACTCGATGTGCAAAATGATTTATGCATGTGCAGGATGGTAAGGGCAAGTGTAGCGCGGCTTACCATAGTATCAAACGGAAATACACAAACAAAATTAAAATGTGTGTGCAGTCCTAGAGGGGTTGGTGCCAGCGAAGGCACGACTCCTAGACGTACATGTGTAAGGAAGCACATCCAAGTCCAAATCTGTCTTTTCATCTGAAGGATCTCTGCTGTCTGATTGAAGAGCTGCTTACAACTTGCCAGCATGGGTGAAATCACTTAAAGCCTAAAAAGCTGCAAAAGCGTTCGATCCCAGGGTTGTTGGGAACCCTAGGACAGGATACAATTGATTTTGACGGGGTAGGCTAAAAAGTCCTAGATCTAGGGTTTAATTGCCCCTGCTCTGATCTAGCCTGCTTTCATCTGTTTGTCTGATCTGGCCGGCTTTCGTCTACTAAAAGAGACTGATCCGGACTCAGGGTGCTTCCTGCGGACTCAATGGGTCAAGGCCCACGGCACACAGGACTCAATGCATGGATCTGGGGTGGTTCCCCTGATGAAAGTTTGGTTGGTTCCCTAAATTAGGGCTGAGGTAGCCCCTGATCTAGTGTTTACTCAGTTGGATGCAAAAAGTGGGGGTTGCTGCCCCTGATGGACTCTTGGATTTTAAGTTGATTTTACTCCTCTTGTATTCATCATTCATATCAACCTCGCAATATCAAGCGTGGTTTGTTCAGAAATGTTAGGTGGGGAAGGATACCCAGCCCGAGACATAAGCCTACAAGGGTCCGGACCAGTACTGGATCCTCGCGTGCCACGGCAAGAAACCTGTGGTGCTAATGGACTCCAGAAAACTGGGGGGATGGGTTTACCCTGCTTTCCCCGGCAAGCCACGGGAGCGTAGGTGCTAATACCATCCCAAAGATCAGTTCATAGTAATAAGAAGGGTAGGCTGCTAGAGAGGTCTATGTTTTGGATGAGAAAAGCAATATCCGCTCTCCTTCATTCGGGGTCGGATCATTCACGCAGTCCCCCTCGTGCGTGTCACCCCACGCAATTTATCACAAAATTGAAGATTAGATCCATCCACGGTGTGGTGGTGTGCCCTTGTGTGCAGTTGGGCTGAGTGCTGTGTCTAATCGGGTGAGATTCGATTGGATTTTGTTGATAAAAGAGTTTTAACAACCTCGTATGGTAAGGCGCAGAATTGGCACGTAATACGAGGTTCCGGGAGAATCCCCAGGTAAGTTGAGGGTCACAGGGAACCACTTAAATTCCACTTGCCTTAGGCAATTATCTCGTCCTTGTGACAGGACTCCCCAGAATACGTAATTACGTGTATTCCACGTCTTACTAAGCGAGGTAGTAAAACCCTAAAATCGACTAAATCCCTCTTAGGTTGACTCATTCTAACCAAGGGTCCTATTGGGTTGACTTCTCCCCAGTGGAGTCGCCAAGCTGTGCGCACCTCGATTTCGGTCGCACGACGAGGCACACGCAAAACGGTGCGTGCCTCGGGATTTGTTTGGAGTCGCCACTGCCTGATGGGGTGCAGGCAGACACCTGGGTGCCTAAGTTCTTCTACTAAGGCTTTTGGTCTGCGGCTTTTGAGATTCTAAGTAGGGGCTCGGTTGCGGTCTGGGGAAGTCCGTAGACACCCCAGTCCACCCCGTCAAGTGACGGGTCCCATAGGTTTCCCTAGTTTTGAGTCAACTCAGTTGGTCTCTCACTCACCCGATTCCTATTCCAGCATGTGATTTGATTAAGTCTGGCGGGACCGCCAAAGTGGTGTGGGTCCCTTTACTTGATTTTATCTTCTTAATTAAAGTGATGTGGGTCTGACTGGGCGGGCCCCGTTGGAAGGCCCGCGGATTCCTTGGTGGGCTTGGTTAAGCCCACGTGTCCCTTGTGGGCCTCGGTCTAGCCTAAGAGGCCCTTTGGGCTTTGGTTCAAATGAATTGATTTTACTTTAGGGTTTAAGTTGGATTATTTAAATGGATTTCATGCCAAAAGTGGGCCGGGATTGTTTGTGGGCCCTTGAGTGGGCCCCACCCTGGTTGCCAAGTGTTTCGAGTTATTCTTGATTTAACCTTTGCCAAAGTGGGCTAGGTATTGGGCTTGGGGCCCTTTACCTAGGCTTGGGCTTGAAAGCCCAAGACTTCTTGAGTTAGGGTTCTGAAACCCTAAGTTGGTTGGGTTCATGGGCTTAGTGGGCCCGATAGGCCCTGCCCGTGGTCTCGGCCAAACCACGTCCTACTTTAAGCATGCATGGCCCAACTAGGGCTTGGGTGGGCCTCAAGTGGTCTGGCCCACTCAAATCTTTTATTTATCTTAGTTAAGCAAAAATAAATTGGTCGGGCTTGGTGGGCCCCGTTGGAAGGCCCACAAGTGTGCCATGTTGGACCGGTGGTCCAGGTCCCAAGTTGGGTTTCCGGGTGGCCCGGAAACCCTATTGGTTCAATGGTTTCAGCAAAAATCATCCCCACAATTCGGCAAGGCATCACAATATACGAAAAATACATTTCTGTGTGTATCCGGCAACTCAGGCCGGATACCCATAAACTGCAGGTGATCCGGCCTTTATGGCCGGATATGCATGAACCCTAGGTGATCCGGCCTGAGTTACCGGATCACCCTGAACTGCTCCTTTTTGGGTTCTGCCACTTGGGGTTGATTCCAGGGGTTTCCTAGGGCATTCTAAAAGTCTTGTGGGCCCTTGGGCAGGCCCACGTTGGTTCAGATAGAGACATATGGCCTCCTTCTTGAGGTTTTGAATCAAGTCCAAGGGAGATGGATGAAGATCCACCCTCCCCTTCATTTGGGCTAGAACTAACAAATAGGCAGGGACTTAAGTGCCCCTGCTTTGGTTTCTTCTCACCAAAAAACTTCAGCAACCACTAAGCATGAATAAGTCAACATAAAGATCATCTCATGGATTCAAAGAGCACATTTATTGTGTAAAAAAAAGTGTGGTGGGTGCTTTATGTGCTTAGGAACTAAAAATCACTTCTATGCATGCAAAGATAGGATTGACCTCACATGATAGTCAAAACAGCAACCTAACATGAATGGGAACCCCGATTAAAGTACATAAAACAGTAAAGTAAACATGCTTATCAAACTTGCCATATATTAACACCATGCTTCATTCATACGCATGCTTTAAACACCTAGCCATGAGGGTAAGATTGCATGCATACCTAACTCTAATCATGTACAAATAAATAAAGGCAAATGCATCACACACTACTCATACCATAACCATGCAAAACCAAGTCACATACCTAGCTAAGAAAAATGTCTAAAGAAGGGAATAGGGGGGCTTACATATGGGATACATGGGAAGCTAGGATGAGGGAACAAGCTCCCTTTTAAAAGGAATAAAAGTATGCATAGCAGTAGCTAAAAGTATGCTTAAAACAGCAACTTTGTAAGGCACAGAAGTATGTAAGCATGACCCTCATCCTCCCATGAAGTTGCACATGAAGTCATTCTTACCTTGAGAGGCTTTCATGTTCATGGAGGTGGGGCAATGACACATGCAAGCTACTAAAAAACAGATCTGGTCCTGGGAGAGGCTTACCTTTCTAAACATGGCAAAATGAATCCATTCTTATATATGTGGTATAAAATACAAGGGAGAACATTACCTTAGGGTTTTTGAACCCTTGAGTGGAGTGGTGGCACCTCCTTGAAGCTTGGACGGCTGCTGGAGCACCTCCTTCTTGTGCCGGCAGCAAGTGTTCTTCCCTTCCTTGCTTGGATGGAAATGAAGAGGAGGAAGTGAAGAATGGTAGGTGGAGCAAGGTGATGTGCTTGGGAGAGATGGAGAAGAAGGGTCTTGGAGAAGAAGATGGTGGGAGAGCAAGCTTGCTCCACCAAAAATATGCTCAACCCCCCATACGTATGGGGGGTTGGTCTTTTTATAGTGGGGGGTATGGGTATGCATGCATGTGATGTGCATGCATGCATAGGGGACATAATTATGGGGGAGAGAGAGAGATAGAAGGTTATGGATGGATGGCATGCATGTATGATGCACATGCATGCTCATCCATCATGAGAGAGAGGGGATGCATGCATGGGTGATGATGTATGATCATGGGGGGAGAGAGAGAGAGAGAGAGAGGTGCATGCATGGGTGATGCCCATGCATGCCCATAGGGGACATCAATCATGAGCAGATCTTGGTATTTGTGGATTGGTCCCTGGAACTTTGGATTTTTACAGATTTAGTCCCTGACACCTTTGGATATTTACAGATTTAGTCCTTGATACTTTTTATATTTGCAGATTTAGTCCCTGATACTTTTGGATATTTACAGATTGGTCCCTGGGATATTTGTTCAAGTTTTGATGCTTATGGATCTAGTCCCTGATACCCTTAGGTATCTGCAGCTTTACCCTTGAGATACTTTTCAATGATTAGGGTAATTACAGATTTAATCCCTGGGACCTTTTTGCTCTGCTGCTTGCCACGTGTGCAGACTTTTGCCACGTGTGCAGTTTTCCAGCACGCTGCCCTAGAACTTCAACTGCTTACATCTTCTTCATCCGGACTCCGATTTGGGCAAACTTAATTGCGTTAGAACCGTATCGGAGTCCTCTATCCATCGGTGTAGGGCTAAGCAGTTGATTCGGGGTTTAGCAGAAAGTCAACTTTCAGCTCCCCTCAAGTTTGATCGGCCTGCAGAACCTTCATTCGGACTCCGATTCCAGCAAACTCAGTTGCGTTGGAACCGTGTCGGGATTCTCTATCCATTGAGATAGGGCAAGGTGACCAATTTTCCCTTGATCAAAAAGTCAATTTTTGATCCCTCAGGGTTTGACTTTTCTGCTGTCTTTTAGCACATTTTTTCTCTTTTATTTGGTTTGATCAAAATTTGGGTGCTTACAGCTGCCCCCCTTTGTCGGAGTCACTTGTTTGATGAACGACAAAGGTTGAAAGAAACCCAAATTTTGCATTCCTCACATCCTTCTGAGAGAGCCTAGGATTTAATTTTTGGTTGGTGGGACAAAGCACATTAACGCGAGCTGGTCATGCGTGTGGTACCTTTCCCGGTTCTGGTTCTTAGAAATAGGTGGTGATTAGCACCTTTTCTAGATTCTGGTTATGGGGAAAAGGTGGTGATTAGCACTGTGCGCACCTAAACCTGGCCTAGATCGCACACCGGGCGTGCCTTTGGCGCGTGCCTCGGGATATTCAGAGTCGCCACTGCCTGAGAGTGCAGGCAGACACGGTTTTGCCCTAATCGGGTCTAAGTCTGGTCTGCGGCTTTTTAGAGATCTAGCTAAGTCCTCGGTTACGATCCGGGGAAGTCCTAAAGACACCCCGGTTCGCCCTGTCGGTTTGACGGGTCCCTCGGGTCTCCCTGGTTTTTGAGTCAATTCACCCTTTTCCTAATCCAGCATGCTGCCTTATTGGGTCTGGCGGGGCCCTTTGAAGGTGTGGGTCCCTTTTATTTGATTTTATCTTTTTATTGATTTAAGTGGAGTGGGTCGGACCCGGGTCCCGTTGGAAGACCCGTGGGTTGCCATGGTTGGGCCTTGGGCCCAGTTGGGTTATTGGGTAACCCATTTGGTTATTTTATTAAGTTTTATTTATTTACAATTTTAGTTTGGGCTTAGTGGGCTTGGAATGGGCCCATTAGCCAAAGTCTAGAGGCCTGGGCCCGTTTTATTGAAAACGGGCCTGGTATGGGCCGGTCTAAATGTGAGCCCTCAATTGGGCCCAAGGGAATCTTGGTGGGCCCGTATGGGCCCAAAGTCAAAATGGGCTTAAGAAAGCCCAAAGTGGTTAAGGGGAATGGTTCAGGCCGGTTTAGACCAAAATTGGTCCAACCAAACCAAGAAATGACAAATTTACTTCATTTTTACATTTTGCCCGTGTTTGCTCTACGGTCCAGCCTGCCCGTGAATGGATTCCGGTCCCTTCTGCCCGTGAATCAGGCACGGTCTAGGCTGGACCGGCCTGAGTTTACGGGCGCAATCAGTTCTGTGCTTTTGCTGCCGATTCTTCTTGGGATCACTCCGGCGGCTTTCTCAGGTATTCTGGCAATTTCAGTGGTGCTTTTAGGCCCTTCGAATTCCCTTGTAGCCTTCAATTGGCCTAAAAGGCCTGATTTTTCTTCTTCTTTCTCCTTGGATTCTTTGCTGGAAGATCAACCCCTTTTGCTAGTTGTTCATAGCTGCTTCTTAAGAGGGGAAATGGATGATTTACAGGGGATATTAGGTGTCCTTAAGCAAGGCTTGATCCTCCTTCATTAAATGGTTAGAGATGACTACTTTGTTCTAAAAAGAAAGCACTTTCTTTTCTTCATTTCCAACAATGGTTAATATTTTACTTCTAAATTCTTATGGCACCTCTCATTTCATCCAAAACAGCAAACAAGTTAGTGATAAAAAAAATGAGTAAATAAGAGAATAGCATAATCAAAATTTATTCAAATTAAAGAATACTTACAATGCAATTAGCTTGCTTTGTTAGATTTGTGGTTCTTTGAAGATTCGGGCAGCGCTTCCGCGTCCTCCTAGGTTTGCTGGGATGAATTGGGAAGGGCTTGGTTAGATTCTTCAGTCTAAGGAGAGGAAAGGTCAAAGCTTAGACAAGGTTATGGGTATTTGAGCATGGTTTTGGGATGGAGGGGCAATTTGGGCATTAAAAAGGTCTAGGGTGGTGGAGTGGTGGTGTGGCAGGATTCGGCCATGGAGTGCACCAGGAGGGAGAGGGTCATGGCCAGGGGAGAAGGCTTGTCCAAATGAAGGGGGGTGGCCTCTCTATTTATAGGCAAAAATCCCGTGCCCGTACTTGAATTACGGGCGTGCCTTGCCCGTACTTCAAATACGGGCGTGCCTTGCCCGTAATTCAAGTACGGGCAAAAAACGAATATTTGCAATTATCGCAGATTCGGCCGTACGGGACGCGTGTTCCGCCGTACGGCGACGCGTGTCTTTCTTCTAGAAGCGTGCCCGTACTTTAAATACGGGCATGCCCTGCCCGTAATGTAAATACGGTCCCGCACGTTTTAAAAATGTGTGGATTTCAAACCTTTATTCAATTTGGCTTATTGCAGGATTTTTATCCGATTTTTCCGATTATTTTATTAGAAAACGAGATTCTCTTTATTAAAATATTATTAAACACTTTTATCTTATTTATTTTATTGGTTTAGTCCATTTTTGCTGCCTTTTTGCCACATGGGCAGTTTTTCTGAAACTTCAACTGCTCATAACTTCGTTATCCGGTGTCCGATTTCAACAAACTTAGTGTCGTTGGAATCAGCTCGGAACCACTTATCCATTGGGACCAATTTTGGCAGTTGAATTAGGGTCGAGCAAAAAGTCAACTTTTCGCCCCCCAAAAGTTTGACCAGCTCATATCTTTTTCATCCGGACTCCGATTCCAGCAAATTCAGTTGCGTTGGAATCGTGTCGACATATTCTTTTCAATGATATGAAGTTTGATGGCCAAATTCTCTTGAATCAAAAAGTCAATTTTCGACCCCCTCAGGGTTTGACTTTTAGTTTGACTTTTCATTTTTCTTTATTTTGGGGGTGCAAAAATCAGGTGCTAACAAGCACCTTTCCGGTTTTGGGTTTTCTGGATGATTCAGCTTCTCAGATTTCAGTGAGGATGCAATTTTCAGATTTCAGTGAGGGTGCAAACATTTTTAGGTTTTTTTTTTTTTTTTTTTTTTTATATGGTGGCTGAAGGTGGGCCAAGGAAAGGAAGGAGGAGGTGCTCTTGGTGAGGAGGTGCTCCTGGCGCTGTCCGGTGCCTCAAGGGGACTCCCACACCTGTCCTACTCTACTTACAAAAGTGGGAAATCAAAAATTACATGAGGGGCCAATTTGCCCATTTGTCTTCAGATTACGCCTTCTCTTCTTGATCGTGAGCTTGCTTGACCTTTGGACGGTTCTCCGCTGGGGATCTGGGGGTTCTTTATTTGGGAAAGAATCCACAGGGGACAGGTGAGCTTTGTTCAAACCCCCTATTGGTGTGTGCTGGATTACCGCCTGGCTTTCCTCCGCTTTGCTTTTCTTGTCTTCTTTCTTTTCTTTCCTTTCCTTCCACCTTGAGGATGCTTCTTGATATCATCTGGCTTTTCCTGCCTCGCCTGGGCCTGCAAAATTCTCACAAGGTAGTGAGGTATCTGAAGTTCACACTGTGAGCACTTGTGGCTTACTTGGTTTTATTGTGTGTGCGAGTGCACATGACTGGAATGAAATATTTTTTCAAAAGCTCTTTTATTTTATTTTATTTTTTATTTTTTATGGTACAAGTGCTTCAAAAGGAATGGCCAGGACCAGTGACCATGGTGATTTGCCTTGTTAGCTTGAAGTGTTCTGGGACGGTGTGTTCGACACGCATTCCCATGAGATTCTTGACTTATGCTATCATTGGCTCTCAGTGGTTCTGTAAAAGTTTAGAAGGTGGGGGAATGTCTCAAGGAGTGCTTTCCCTTTCCCAGTTTTGGTTTCTCTCATCTTGACCCAATCATTTAGGATGGTTTCAGGATCTTGCTATTGAGGGTTTTCCTTTTGTCCTTTCCCTTGGGTTAGTGCTTGCCCCAGCTTTTAGGGACTTTGGCCAACTTTTATGCATCATGTCCCCTAGATCAGAGAGGTCTTCACATTAGGACAAAACATAGGCTGGGTTTTAAATCTGAGAAATGAAGGGATATATAAGGCTCAAATTCTTTTCTTTTCATTTTCAGGTCTTACTTTGTGTCTCGCCAAGGCTCATTTTTCTTTTTAGATTCCTTCATTATAGATCTGCATGAATTCAATTCTCACATCCTCTGCAATCAGAAAGGACTTTCTGATGGGACAAAACGTAGGCTGAGGTTTTTTTTTGGTTTATGAAAGGAAGGGAATATGGCTCAAAGTCTCTTGTAAATGGGTTGAGTCATGTTCTACCCTTTTCTTGACTGCTTGGGCTTTGCCAATACCTGTTCACTGACTTTCATTTTTTTTCTTCTTGAGGCCTTTTGTGACTTTCACTCTTTCCTCTAGCATTTTTTGCTTTTCCTTTTCTTTGCTCTGAGGTCATCTTAGCTTTTTACTTTGACTATCATGCCCCGGTTTATTTTCTGCTTTCTTTTCCTTTGTTCTTGCTCATCCATGTCTCTTTTCCTCTTGACCAAGCGCCATATTTAGGGCTCATGACTCAGTGGGTTAGAAGAAAGAAGGTTAAGCTCAAAATGGTTTGACTAGGGATATGACTTTGAAACTGGGAAAATAAAGCAAAGATGGCCTTTCGTCCTTTTGTAGAAGTTGTGACAACTTGGTTGAAATATTCATGCAAATTTATTCAAGAATCTATTCATCCATTTTATTTTCTTTCTTAGCTTTGCCCCGGTGTGGGGTGGCTAGACACAACACGGGTATTTGAATAACACGATCAAGCCCGAAGTGTTTTGACTAGCGATTCTTAAAATTCAGGATGAAGGATGGCCTCTCATCCTTTCTTAAAGACATGATGTTAAAGCCGGCCTTGGCCCTTAGCTGGTTTTAGCACTTTCACTTCTCTTTCTTTTTCCTTCCCTTTCTCTCAAGGATCATTTTGCCCCGGTGTAAAGGTAGGTTTGGGAGGAAAATCAAGGCATGGATCAGGAAAGATTGCTTTTGGCTCAGTCAAGGTTCTCATGGGAGCAGTATATTGCACCCGGCTGAAGACACCTTTGAGCAACTCAACATTTTTCCATGATCATGGTGGTGCCAAAAAATGCGATCTCAGAATGATGTCATCATCGACCCAAGCACTTGCCATTTTTTTTTCAAAAAGTATTTTCTTTTTTGTTGTTTTTTTTTTTCAAAAGGCTTTTTTACAAAAGTTTGCATGAAAGCGAAAGCATATAAAAATATGTACAGAATGACCCATCACCAGGAACGGTTGATGCAAAAAGTAAATTCAATCTTAGCCTGGGAATGGTGGACTCGGTGTGGGACCGTGTCCGGTGCAGATTTTGGATTCTTGGGAGTGTGCTGCGCCTTGCAACTCACTTCTCAGCTGTGCCACTGGAGGTTGCCCCCTTGCTGTGATCCGGGAGAGGGTTCACATATATGGCAGCTGGTGGCGTTTTGGCAGGAGCCGGAGGGTCCACTGTGATTCTCCTGGCATCAATCAGATCTTGGATTGCATGCCGAAGGGCCCAACATTGATTAGTGGCATGCCCCGGTGACCCCATGTGATATTCACAGATTGCCTTGGGGTCATAGTTCCTCCCTAAGGCTGCATTTGGGTTAGGAGTTATCAACCTCAAATAACCTCCCTTCAGCATTGTGGGAAGGAGCTCTGCCAGCGTATAGGGAAGAGGTGTAAATACCCTCTGTCTCCGATCTTCCCTTCGTGCACCCTGTGGCGGTGCCGACCCTGCCGGCCCTGCGCCATGTGGATGTGACCCTCCTTGCAGGTGGAGTGGTTGCTGCCCATGTGCGGAGTCAACGTTTGCCACGTCTCTCTGGCCTTCAGGTTTCTTGCCTCCATTCACTGGCCTTCTTGCCATTGCCCCAGGTGAGCCTGCCTCTATCAATCCTGCTTTGATGCCGCCCTCAACCCTGTCGGCTATCTGGACCAAAGCGCTAAAGCTTGTAGCTTGCTGGCCAATCATGTGAGAGTAGTATGGTTGCCCCAGGGTTGAGATGAACAGGCTGGCCATCTCTTCCTCCGTTAGTGGCGGGCGCACCATCATTGCATGTTCGCGCCATCTTCGAGCATAATCCCGGATTATCTCGCCTGCCTTCTTGCTCATTCTCATCAGTTCCATTCTTGTAGGTACAACCTCAGAGTTAAACCTAAACTGTTCAGTGAAGAGGTGCGCCAGGTCTGACCAAGTCCGGATCTGTGTAGGGCTCAGGGTGGAAAACCAACGATGTGCCTGCCCGGTCAAGGATCTCTGGAATAGCTGTATCATCAACTGCTCATCCCTGTTGTACCCCATCATGGCTCCACAGTATGATCTCAGGTGTGCAGTGGGGCAGCCAGTCCCGTCGAATTTCTCAAAGTCAGGACACCTAAACTTTGCCGGGAGTCGCATGTCAGGGAAGAAACAGAAATTGTCAACTGTCATCCTACCTGGCACTGCCCCTCTTTTCATCTCTTGCCATTCTGCCCTGAGGTCTTTGATCGTGGCACTAAGTTCAGGCGAGATGCCCCTTACCTCGACCCTCTGTCTATGCCATTCCTCCTCTTCTTCCTGGTTTATCTCCGGGATGTGTGGGAGATGTAATGCTTCTTCAGGAGGTGGTTGATGCAGCTGTTGGCCTTGTGGCACCGGCGGAGGCGGAACTTGTGGAGGGAAAGCCTGTGGAGGCATGGGATGGACAGGTACCGGTGGGGCATGTGGTGGCCCGGGCGGTGCCTGCGGCAATGCTTGTGGTTCTCCTTGAGGTTGAGGGATGATTGGTTGCGGCATCTGCCTGACCAAACTTTGGAGCAGCTGGGTGATTTGCCCCATCTACTGCGTTAAGTGCATAATCACAGGCTCATCCTCAATCTGGCGCTGAGGCGGAGGTTGCTGCGGTGCTGGAGGTTGTGGTACTGGTGGCTGAGGTACAGGTGGCTCTTCTGGGTTCATCCTTGCATGGGATCTCAGCAGATACGGGCTCCGATTGGCAATGGTTGCACCGCTTTCAACCTTGGGTTACAAGAAAATAAAACAAAAGGAAGGACAAACAAGCGACATGTTAGTTTCTTCCGAAAATGGTCTGCTCCTGTGTGAGGGCAGCCGTGGTTTAGAGTGCCGTGTGTGGCAGAAAAGTGGTGCTTTTAAAAAGGTAGACTCTGCTTTGTGCTGGTGCTGTGAGTGGTGACAAGGAATCTTTGTACTGCAGATAGCGCTGCGACCGTGTGACAAACGCCGTATGTGGCTATGCATAAAAAGGAAACATCTTGAAAGCTGTGCTATGCCAAGGACTGGCAAGGGTAGCCCAAGGGTAGACGCCGTATATGGCTATACATGAAAAAGAAACATCTTGAAAGCTGTGCTATCCCGTATGTGGGAAGGGTAGCCCAAGGGTGAATGCCGTGATTAGGGCCTTCTTGAAAGCTGTGCTATCCCGTATGTGGGAAGGGTAGCCCAAGGGTGGTCGTCTTGAAAGCTGTGCTATCCCGGGTATGAGAAGGGTAGCCGAATCTGTGCTATCTCAAACGCGAGAAGGGTAGCCCAAGGGTGATGCCGTGATTAGGGCCTTCTTGAAAGCTGTGCTATCCCGTGTAGGGGAAGGGTAGCCGAGGCTGTGCTATCCCGAACACGAGAAGGGTAGCCCAAGGGTGCTCGTCTTGAAAGCTGTGCTATCCCGGGTATGAGAAGGGTAGCCGAAGCTGTGCTATCTCAAACGCGAGAAGGGTAGCCCAAGGGTGAGGGTGCTGTACTATCTTGCATATGAGAAGGGTAGCCTGAGCTGTGCTATCCCATATACAAGAAGGGTAGCTGGAAGGTAAGAGTGCTGTGCTATCTTGCACATGAGAAGGGTAGCCTGAGCTGTGCTATCTCACGTACAAGAAGGGTAGCTGAAATGTATGAGAGTTGTGCTATCTTGCACATGAGAAGGGTAGCCTGAGCTGTGCTATCTCACGTACAAGAAGGGTAGCTGAAAGGTAAGAGTGCTGTGCTATCTTGCACATGAGAAGGGTAGCCTAAGCTGTGCTATCTCACGTACAAGAAGGGTAGCTGAAAGGTAAGTGTGCTGTGCTATCTTGCACATGAGAAGGGTAGCCTGAGCTGTGCTATCTCACGTACAAGAAGGGTAGCTGAAAGGTAAGAGTGCTGTGCTATCTTGCACATGAGAAGGGTAGCCTGAGCTGTGCTATCTCACGTACAAGAAGGGTAGCTGTGCTTGGAGATTTTTTTAACAGTGACTTTTGAAATCTTGGTTTTGGTGCCGTAGATGGCAAAGTGATTTTTTTTGAAGACCTTTTATTGGTTCGGGGCCGTAGACGGCAAATGGATTTTTTTGAGAATTTTAGGAATGTGCCGTTTATGGCACGATGATTCTTTGAAAATTTTAGGAATTTTAGGATTTTGAAAGATTGGCTTAAAACATTCTTTGGAAATCTTTTTTGAGGTTTTACTGTTTTGACGGTGAAACCCGAAATCGTGCCGAGACTGGCAAATTTTGAATTTATTGCTATGAGGAAGCAAAAATGGGGGGCATTGGAATTGGTTCCAAATGTCATGCCATGGATGGCATTGCCCCGGTTGAAAAAGAATGTACGCCCGGAGGCGATTTGATTTTGAAAAGTCCTCTTTGTGCATTTTTGAAAGCAGTTTTGGCCAGAAGTGTTGGCATGGTTTTGATTTTGAAATCGGTACAACTCGATGTGCAAAATGATTTATGCATGTGCAGGATGGTAAGGGCAAGTGTAGCGCGGCTTACCATAGTATCAAACGGAAATACACAAACAAAATTAAAATGTGTGTGCAGTCCTAGAGGGGTTGGTGCCAGCGAAGGCACGACTCCTAGACGTACATGTGTAAGGAAGCACATCCAAGTCCAAATCTGTCTTTTCATCTGAAGGATCTCTGCTGTCTGATTGAAGAGCTGCTTACAACTTGCCAGCATGGGTGAAATCACTTAAAGCCTAAAAAGCTGCAAAAGCGTTCGATCCCAGGGTTGTTGGGAACCCTAGGACAGGATACAATTGATTTTGACGGGGTAGGCTAAAAAGTCCTAGATCTAGGGTTTAATTGCCCCTGCTCTGATCTAGCCTGCTTTCATCTGTTTGTCTGATCTGGCCGGCTTTCGTCTACTAAAAGAGACTGATCCGGACTCAGGGTGCTTCCTGCGGACTCAATGGGTCAAGGCCCACGGCACACAGGACTCAATGCATGGATCTGGGGTGGTTCCCCTGATGAAAGTTTGGTTGGTTCCCTAAATTAGGGCTGAGGTAGCCCCTGATCTAGTGTTTACTCAGTTGGATGCAAAAAGTGGGGGTTGCTGCCCCTGATGGACTCTTGGATTTTAAGTTGATTTTACTCCTCTTGTATTCATCATTCATATCAACCTCGCAATATCAAGCGTGGTTTGTTCAGAAATGTTAGGTGGGGAAGGATACCCAGCCCGAGACATAAGCCTACAAGGGTCCGGACCAGTACTGGATCCTCGCGTGCCACGGCAAGAAACCTGTGGTGCTAATGGACTCCAGAAAACTGGGGGGATGGGTTTACCCTGCTTTCCCCGGCAAGCCACGGGAGCGTAGGTGCTAATACCATCCCAAAGATCAGTTCATAGTAATAAGAAGGGTAGGCTGCTAGAGAGGTCTATGTTTTGGATGAGAAAAGCAATATCCGCTCTCCTTCATTCGGGGTTGGATCATTCACGCAGTCCCCCTCGTGCGTGTCACCCCACGCAATTTATCACAAAATTGAAGATTAGATCCATCCACGGTGTGGTGGTGTGCCCTTGTGTGCAGTTGGGCTGAGTGCTGTGTCTAATCGGGTGAGATTCGATTGGATTTTGTTGATAAAAGAGTTTTAACAACCTCGTATGGTAAGGCGCAGAATTGGCACGTAATACGAGGTTCCGGGAGAATCCCCAGGTAAGTTGAGGGTCACAGGGAACCACTTAAATTCCACTTGCCTTAGGCAATTATCTCGTCCTTGTGACAGGACTCCCCAGAATACGTAATTACGTGTATTCCACGTCTTACTAAGCGAGGTAGTAAAACCCTAAAATCGACTAAATCCCTCTTAGGTTGACTCATTCTAACCAAGGGTCCTATTGGGTTGACTTCTCCCCAGTGGAGTCGCCAAGCTGTGCGCACCTCGATTTCGGTCGCACGACGAGGCACACGCAAAACGGTGCGTGCCTCGGGATTTGTTTGGAGTCGCCACTGCCTGATGGGGTGCAGGCAGACACCTGGGTGCCTAAGTTCTTCTACTAAGGCTTTTGGTCTGCGGCTTTTGAGATTCTAAGTAGGGGCTCGGTTGCGGTCTGGGGAAGTCCGTAGACACCCCAGTCCACCCCGTCAAGTGACGGGTCCCATAGGTTTCCCTAGTTTTGAGTCAACTCAGTTGGTCTCTCACTCACCCGATTCCTATTCCAGCATGTGATTTGATTAAGTCTGGCGGGACCGCCAAAGTGGTGTGGGTCCCTTTACTTGATTTTATCTTCTTAATTAAAGTGATGTGGGTCTGACTGGGCGGGCCCCGTTGGAAGGCCCGCGGATTCCTTGGTGGGCTTGGTTAAGCCCACGTGTCCCTTGTGGGCCTCGGTCTAGCCTAAGAGGCCCTTTGGGCTTTGGTTCAAATGAATTGATTTTACTTTAGGGTTTAAGTTGGATTATTTAAATGGATTTCATGCCAAAAGTGGGCCGGGATTGTTTGTGGGCCCTTGAGTGGGCCCCACCCTGGTTGCCAAGTGTTTCGAGTTATTCTTGATTTAACCTTTGCCAAAGTGGGCTAGGTATTGGGCTTGGGGCCCTTTACCTAGGCTTGGGCTTGAAAGCCCAAGACTTCTTGAGTTAGGGTTCTGAAACCCTAAGTTGGTTGGGTTCATGGGCTTAGTGGGCCCGATAGGCCCTGCCCGTGGTCTCGGCCAAACCACGTCCTACTTTAAGCATGCATGGCCCAACTAGGGCTTGGGTGGGCCTCAAGTGGTCTGGCCCACTCAAATCTTTTATTTATCTTAGTTAAGCAAAAATAAATTGGTCGGGCTTGGTGGGCCCCGTTGGAAGGCCCACAAGTGTGCCATGTTGGACCGGTGGTCCAGGTCCCAAGTTGGGTTTCCGGGTGGCCCGGAAACCCTATTGGTTCAATGGTTTCAGCAAAAATCATCCCCACAATTCGGCAAGGCATCACAATATACGAAAAATACATTTCTGTGTGTATCCGGCAACTCAGGCCGGATACCCATAAACTGCAGGTGATCCGGCCTTTATGGCCGGATATGCATGAACCCTAGGTGATCCGGCCTGAGTTACCGGATCACCCTGAACTGCTCCTTTTTGGGTTCTGCCACTTGGGGTTGATTCCAGGGGTTTCCTAGGGCATTCTAAAAGTCTTGTGGGCCCTTGGGCAGGCCCACGTTGGTTCAGATAGAGACATATGGCCTCCTTCTTGAGGTTTTGAATCAAGTCCAAGGGAGATGGATGAAGATCCACCCTCCCCTTCATTTGGGCTAGAACTAACAAATAGGCAGGGACTTAAGTGCCCCTGCTTTGGTTTCTTCTCACCAAAAAACTTCAGCAACCACTAAGCATGAATAAGTCAACATAAAGATCATCTCATGGATTCAAAGAGCACATTTATTGTGTAAAAAAAAGTGTGGTGGGTGCTTTATGTGCTTAGGAACTAAAAATCACTTCTATGCATGCAAAGATAGGATTGACCTCACATGATAGTCAAAACAGCAACCTAACATGAATGGGAACCCCGATTAAAGTACATAAAACAGTAAAGTAAACATGCTTATCAAACTTGCCATATATTAACACCATGCTTCATTCATACGCATGCTTTAAACACCTAGCCATGAGGGTAAGATTGCATGCATACCTAACTCTAATCATGTACAAATAAATAAAGGCAAATGCATCACACACTACTCATACCATAACCATGCAAAACCAAGTCACATACCTAGCTAAGAAAAATGTCTAAAGAAGGGAATAGGGGGGCTTACATATGGGATACATGGGAAGCTAGGATGAGGGAACAAGCTCCCTTTTAAAAGGAATAAAAGTATGCATAGCAGTAGCTAAAAGTATGCTTAAAACAGCAACTTTGTAAGGCACAGAAGTATGTAAGCATGACCCTCATCCTCCCATGAAGTTGCACATGAAGTCATTCTTACCTTGAGAGGCTTTCATGTTCATGGAGGTGGGGCAATGACACATGCAAGCTACTAAAAAACAGATCTGGTCCTGGGAGAGGCTTACCTTTCTAAACATGGCAAAATGAATCCATTCTTATATATGTGGTATAAAATACAAGGGAGAACATTACCTTAGGGTTTTTGAACCCTTGAGTGGAGTGGTGGCACCTCCTTGAAGCTTGGACGGCTGCTGGAGCACCTCCTTCTTGTGCCGGCAGCAAGTGTTCTTCCCTTCCTTGCTTGGATGGAAATGAAGAGGAGGAAGTGAAGAATGGTAGGTGGAGCAAGGTGATGTGCTTGGGAGAGATGGAGAAGAAGGGTCTTGGAGAAGAAGATGGTGGGAGAGCAAGCTTGCTCCACCAAAAATATGCTCAACCCCCCATACGTATGGGGGGTTGGTCTTTTTATAGTGGGGGGTATGGGTATGCATGCATGTGATGTGCATGCATGCATAGGGGACATAATTATGGGGGAGAGAGAGAGATAGAAGGTTATGGATGGATGGCATGCATGTATGATGCACATGCATGCTCATCCATCATGAGAGAGAGGGGATGCATGCATGGGTGATGATGTATGATCATGGGGGGAGAGAGAGAGAGAGAGAGAGGTGCATGCATGGGTGATGCCCATGCATGCCCATAGGGGACATCAATCATGAGCAGATCTTGGTATTTGTGGATTGGTCCCTGGAACTTTGGATTTTTACAGATTTAGTCCCTGACACCTTTGGATATTTACAGATTTAGTCCTTGATACTTTTTATATTTGCAGATTTAGTCCCTGATACTTTTGGATATTTACAGATTGGTCCCTGGGATATTTGTTCAAGTTTTGATGCTTATGGATCTAGTCCCTGATACCCTTAGGTATCTGCAGCTTTACCCTTGAGATACTTTTCAATGATTAGGGTAATTACAGATTTAATCCCTGGGACCTTTTTGCTCTGCTGCTTGCCACGTGTGCAGACTTTTGCCACGTGTGCAGTTTTCCAGCACGCTGCCCTAGAACTTCAACTGCTTACATCTTCTTCATCCGGACTCCGATTTGGGCAAACTTAATTGCGTTAGAACCGTATCGGAGTCCTCTATCCATCGGTGTAGGGCTAAGCAGTTGATTCGGGGTTTAGCAGAAAGTCAACTTTCAGCTCCCCTCAAGTTTGATCGGCCTGCAGAACCTTCATTCGGACTCCGATTCCAGCAAACTCAGTTGCGTTGGAACCGTGTCGGGATTCTCTATCCATTGAGATAGGGCAAGGTGACCAATTTTCCCTTGATCAAAAAGTCAATTTTTGATCCCTCAGGGTTTGACTTTTCTGCTGTCTTTTAGCACATTTTTTCTCTTTTATTTGGTTTGATCAAAATTTGGGTGCTTACACTACCCAACATAAATAATCCGCCACAGTTGTAGAAAGTGAATCAAAAATTAAAGACAGCAAATACCTGAATGCAAAGAGTATATGGATTCAAATGGACATCGGATGGGATCATCAATAGCTCATTTCCAAATGGAGCCGATGGAACAGTATGATTGACAATAGGAGTTGCATTGGAACAAGTACCAACTTCAAAGTTCGAACGTTTACCTTTTGAATTACTTTTATGGTTCTGTTTGATAGCATCTATATGCAACGGGCTCCCAGCATATTCTAATCTTTTGGATCTCTTCCTGATGGCTTTATTGAGTGCTCCTGGAATTCGACGCACATTTGTTCCTGCACGACCACCCTTATCCTTCTTCCGAATACCTTTCACTTTAGAAAGTACATCTTCTATCAAAGCTCCGTCATTAGAAGTATGATTGTCAGTAGCACCGCCCGTGCTTACTCCCTCAGTGCCGCCTACAACGTAGTCAGCCGTTGTATTTTGGGAGCCGGCTGTACTATATGTTGCGGTCGGATGGTTTTGAGATTGATTTTCCAATGTTTTGCCAATTGCAATTGTACGGACTCCGTCTTTTAACTTATTTGCCAATTCCACAGCATGCTCATACGACTCCCGGTATTGTGCAGCTTGCTTTATAATCTGCATATACATATAACATAGATCTTTGTATCTTTTGGTTGTTTCGACTTTAGGATCATTCTCCTCCATTGATCCCTCGGTTCGTGGCAAAATATCCAAGTTCTTCGCATCCCTTGTCCATCGCTTCATGATGTAATGCTTTGGGATATGTGTGATTCCATTTACTAGCAACACAATAAGGACATGGCAACACAGTATTCCCACGTACTCATATTTCTTGCAACTACACTTGACGGTTACAGTCGAAGATTCAAATGTAACTGTGTGCTCTCTATGCCGACGCTCAAGATTATTAACAACCTTATACTCTGAAAGTGTGCCAATCTCACCACATTTGCAGGGGACACAGTTCATGACATTATATGCCTCTTTCTTAACCTTCTCAAAAATTGACATTGTGTATATCATCTTGACACCATCTAACATCATACTTGGAGCCTCAATAACTGGAACAGTAGTAAGCATTTTGCAATCTGCTTTCAACTCCTCATACCTTCTATCCTCTAGTAGTCTGTCAAAATGCCACAGGAACCGCATAAATTCTTTCTGACTTTGCAAATGCTTCTTCAAGTTTGCATTCATGCTTTCAGACCTTTGTGTGGTGCTCATCTCAGCAGAAAACGTATTCCTACCGTATGCCAATGACCATTTCTCTCTCTCATCAAATCTTGCCTGCAACCAACTATTGTCAGACAGATTATATTTGGTAATCATCGCATTCCACGCATCCACAAACTCATCTTCATCCTCATACTCGTACACACATTGTGAAAATTCATTTGCAAAATATTTCTCACGATTAAACACATCACTTAGATGTTTTGCCGCATTCTGAAACATGTGCCACACACAAAAACGATGATACGTTCTTGGTAATACACAAGCAATTGCACTTGTCATTGCTTGATCATGATCAGTGAGAAGTGTTCTTGGTTCTTTCCCAGACATAGCTGTAACAAATGTTTTGAAGAGCCAGCAAAACGTCGGTATTGTTTCATCATAAAGTAAGGCTGCTCCAAAGACAATACTTTGTCTATGATGATTTACCCCAACAAATAATCCAAAAATACGGCCTTCCTTATTCGTCTTATACGTTGTATCGAAACATACAACGTCACCGAAAGCCTTATAATCCTCTATCATTCCTCCATCCGCCCAAAAAAGACTTGTTATCAGATCTTCGGTGTCGAGCTCAATAGAATAGAAAAATGATTGATCCTCTACCTGCCTCTTAACAAAATATTGAATCAAGGCCCCTGCCTGCCCAGCTTCTATGGCAGTCGTGCGTTTCGAACGCAAATAGTTTTGACAATCCGCATGCATAAATCCAAGAGTATCAACACCCCCAGCTTCTCTTTGCATAAGTTCTACAATTGCTTTCGGAGCAATTCCTGTTTTATCTGCTAAATCGATTTCCGTAGCCTGGATCTCACTTACTTGCCTATGAGATCTTAACATATGAGCCATCTTAGGCAAAAGTAACTGATGATTATGCTTTGGTTCAAATTGCGACACCACAAATTTTCCCTCGCCATTCATCAAAATCCTCAATCGTGCCATACAACCAATCCTGGTCTCAGCACGGTGCTTTTGAACTTCCGTATCTCTTTTATCATGTCGCCGATGACCTTCTCTTGAACAGCAAAAAATTCTATCAAAAATTACCCCTGTATCTTTTCTTCTGTGAACCGTATCTCTTCTAATACCAAACCCAGTGCTTCTGGCATATTCCTTATAAAATCTAAAACCGTCCTCTTCAGTGGCAAAAACCATGCCAACCATCGGTATCAACTCACTTTCACTGCTCAATTGTATAACGTCACATTGGTCAACCAAATGAGCGTTGATGTCTGCAATGCCATTTATTGGCTCAGACATCATTTGACTCCCATTTTCCATATCTGAACAAAATTGGTTTCGATGTGAAACGTGGGTTCAAGAATAAAATAAAACAAAATGAACAAGGGAAAACGACTAGCAGAGGATGAACTTACCACGATGTGCAAAAGACGCAGAGGTAGAAGAAGGCTTAGAAATCGTCATCCCGATTGAAATTAGATGTGCATCAACAGACACCACTTCAAATCTCCTACCAATCCACAATGAAGTGGCAACGAAAGAGTAGAGCAAATGGGTTGCTCCACTGTTTCGTTGCATCCAACCAAAGGTGTAAACGAAATGATTGGCGGCAAATATTTTTTGGCAAAAGTTGAAAATCCCCGCGAGCTCTCAGTCGCCATCGTCCTCCCTCATTTTCCTTTGGACGAACCAGATGGTCGGTTGGGTCATGAAAACCGGTTCGTCTAGGTCGACCCATGAACCAGGTTAAAAACGATAAGAAGGTCTCGTGAGCCGCACGAGACCTTCTTATCCACGCGTCTTAAACGGATTGACGCCATAAATCGGCCGTAGAGAAATCGGCCGTAGAGGAAATCTGTCGTTAAGCTAAACATCTTGTTTGAATTTTGTCTTTAGTCAGTTTTATATAAAAGGATAAACTTAAAGCTTTTGTCGTTTAATGCATCTAAGAAATAATATAATAGGTAGAACGTAAAAATTGCCTGCCAGGCCTAGAATGTCGAGAAATTGTTTTTAACTGATATCTTTTCAACATAATTCAAATTCAGTCGCTCATTTTAAAGGCCGATTTTTTTGTTTGGTCTTTTCCTTACCAAAAAAAAATTTTTTTGTTTGGTCTTTTTGTCTTTTATTCAAACATTTTGTTTGAAATTTGTCTTTAGTCATTTTTATATTTTATATAAAAGAATAAACTTAAGCTTTTGTCATTTTATCAATCTAAGAAATATGTCGTTTTATGAATCTAAGAAATAATATAAGAGAAATTGTTTTTAAGTGATTTTTTTTCAAAATAATTCAAATTCAGCCTCTCAATTCTTAATAATTGAAAAATAGTGATAATTTTTTTTAAATAATTAAAACAGATTGTCCTTTTATTATTGGTAGAAAAGTTTCTTCTACGAAAATCCTCAAAATACTTGAAAACCTTTTGTCATTGGGTTTGTTACAATTGAGGTCTATAGGTCTTTTAAAGGTTGTTTTTTAAAATCCCCAAAATACTTGAAAACCTTTTGTCATTGGGTTTGTTACAATTGAGGTCTATAAGTCTTTTAAAGGTTGTTTTTTTAAAGAAACTCTTTATGAACGTTAAAATGGTATTAGTTCTCAATTATTTTAAAAAGTGTAACTATTCTTTAATTACTAAAAATTAGGCAACTGAATCTGAATTATTTTGGAAAAGTAGCACTTAAAACAACTTTTCCCTCTTGTGAGGATATGTTTTCTCTCTTTTTATTAAGTGGTGATGCCATCTCATATTTCATGTCTGTTCAACGAAACGAGCACAGCGATAACGTCACGAAAAAGTAATTGGGCCTGCGGTTGTAACTCGGTTTGGTTCGGTCTGGGTTGAACTCAATCCAAGACCAAACAGAAACTATTTGTAGCCGACACAATCCAAACCAAACCGAAATCAAAACTGATTTGTTAGAACCAAAAACCAAACTGATTAAAAATGAAAAACTGTGAACCTAAACCGAACTGATCTGACTCAAAAACTGGTTCGGTTCCAATCTTCATCTATTCAATTAAATTGGGTTTTTTTTTCTTATAAAAATATACCAAAAACTAGATGGGCTAGCTGGCCTGGCCGCCTTATTGGGCTGGGTTGGCCAGCTGCTGTTGCTTCATAAACAATAAGGGAGATGTTGGAGTAATTTGTTCTAAACCTCATCGAATGAGAATCATGTTCTAATTGTTTTGCAGGTTGTGATCGATGTATAAATTCAGAAATGAAACTCAATAGTTCCTCCTTTTATTTACAATTAGAATTGTTTGGGATTGTTGGTCTTAATTAACTTGATATATAGTTAATTTAAAGTTTGAGCATTTTCTTAAAATCTTCATTGTATAACTTCAGACAAACTTAAGGTCATTATCTAATGCATTTCATTTGATCAATCAGGCAACAAAGATCTATGTGGAAAGCCTCTCGAGCCATGCAAATCCTCAATGAATTAGAGGTCATCAGTTCGTGTTTTATGAGATAGAAAACTTATCTTGGTATTTCATGTTTCACATGTTTTGTATTTGGGTTTGTATTTGTACTCAAAGACTAGACACAAATAAACTTAAGGGATAAGTTAGATTTTCCAATAATCACTTTCTTTTCCTCCCTCTCCATTGATGTTTAAGAATGAAGATAGTATTGAAATCAATCACTATTATAAAGCAAAAAGGGGTTTTCTAGCTAACATTTTGTACTGAAAATACCCTCCAAGTAATCCGTATTTTACAGTTTTGTTACCCCATGTCACCATCATAATCAACTAGATGAAATAGTATGCAATTGGCCTAAATTAACCCTTGATTTTAAAGTGGGATGCTTCTATGTGGAGCATCCCATGGTTAGTATTCTTCTAAGTGGACCCCATATATATATCTATACTATTAGTAAAGGGTAGAGGGAGGAATATTCCTCCCAGATTCTAGCCTCTCTAATTTTTTTTTCAACTATTGCCCTCCCCAACTAAAACAATTTGAAACTATAACCACCCCACTATTCTTTCCACTTATATGCTATAGTTAAAGGGTGAGGACATGCAGTATACAAGTGCCACTACTAGTATAAAAAAAACACTAACTCCGCATGGTAGAAGCTCTTCTTTGCTTCTAGTTTGCTATGCACATAGCGTGTGCATTCCCTTAATTAGTATAGCTAAAACCATCTCATAAATCAATCAAAATAAAAAGAAATGTATGAGAATATGAGATGCCGCATACCTTTAAAGTTATCAAGTCCTTTGCATGTGTGTACACCTTGTAGACAATGATATACTCTCTCTTAAGCTATTTTTCCAATTTTATAACTGATATTGAAATAGAAGAAAAGCGGATTATATTGGAGAGGAATAGCAAGAAAATGTCTTCTAAAATTTTTACAAGTATAGAAAAGAAGAATGAACGAGCAGAATGATGGAAGATTTGATTAATATCTGGGATTCTTAATTTAGACAATGGAAAAGAGAAAAAGCTATGCAAATCACTTTCTCCTACTCCTATGCAAATCACTTTATCAAATATTGATAAGAATTTTGGATTATTTTATTATTTTCATCATATTTTTGCTTTCTTTTTCCTTTTGAAAATCCGAGGGACTGTGTGGGAAAAAGTAGAAAGACAAATGCACAAGAAGTTTAATTTCACCATGAAACAAGTTTCTCATGTGATTCATTTCCATTTTCTTGATATTACCCACGAGTTGTCTTGGAGATTTCCTAGTTTTTTATGCTTTGCACCAAACACTTAATTTTTCCCGCTAAAAATGCCAATCCCAATGGAAAATGTGTTTCATGGAAACTATGCTTTACACCAGCATATTTCTTTGTTGTTAACTAATAATTTACAATTCCCAAATTGTAATGCAGAAGACTTTGATAACATATGTCAGAATCAAGGGAAAAAGAATGTATAGTGAGAATTGTTGTAAATAATCATGACAGATTAATGTATGGTTGATATCCTCCTTTGTTGCAGTTCATGCATGCTCTAAAAATAATGCTTCGTTTCTTATGGAAATCATGGGCTTGGAATCAAGTCGCTTACCCTTACAATTTACATTATCAAACTAAACCAAATCAAACTATATGGTTCAATCTAAGGTATGATCTGAATGGTACAATGCCTTGGGTTTGATATAAAATCAAATTAAATCATTCAATCAAACCAAGTCACTATAATTAAATCACATCAATTCCTTCAACGCATAAAATCAAACCAAACGGTTCAATTTAAGGTACATGTGGTCTAATTTGAATTGTTATTATAAATTAAAGATCAAATCGGATCTTAATGGTCCAAACAATTGAAAAAAAGAATAAATATGAACACTTCAATGTAAGGTAGGATCTTCTATGGTATTGTATTAGAATTGATGCCAAATTTAATCAATCAATCAATTTAATTGTCAATCTCAAAATACGATATTTTATGGTCAAATGCTTTGGAAATAATATTGAGACGTAGTATTACTGTTAATAGTAAAAATCTATCTTACTCTATGAAAGTAGCTTCAGATTCAACTCATTGGTATACCAAATCTAGATGAAAGGCACAAAAGAAAAGAGGGTATGTGGGATTTAACTTAATTTCAAGTTTTCTAAATTTTTTATAAACCAAAATCCAGATGAAAGAACATGAATAAAAAAAAAGTTGTTTAGATAACTTAGTCATGGATTTTGTAGAGGATTTGAAATATCAAGGAAGCTAGGTATCTGCATTTGGTTTCATCTTTTATAAAATAGTTCCTCTCATTTTTTCTTGTATAAAGCTTAGTTGGATTTTATTGTATATACACACGCATACACATAAAATGTAGATTATGGAGTTAAAGCCCTGCCCATAATTTTAAATACTCTGTTTTTTATTTATTGTTTTGCACTTCAAACAATGGGCCCAATATAAATTACAAAAAGCTTAATCCAGTTAGTTATGGGGCTTCATCCCATGACCAACATTTCCCAGTAGTGCTGGGCTGCTGCAATTTGAACCATTGCCAAATTAAGGAAATGAAATTAAAAGTTTTTTCAACTATAGATTGGATGTTAAGACTAGTTCTATTTCAAGGAAATCTACCAATAGATAAACAAATTATAAAGAACACAATGGCCCTCTTGAATCAACTAAAACCACTAATAAAGAGAATGAAAAAGTAATCTCTCTCTCTCTCTCTCTCTCACAACTTCTAATGAGGAGGAGGGTGAAGATCCAATACTTCTTGATCCATTTCACCAGTCTTTAAGCTATGGTGTGAGAATTTAAATCAAATGCTTTTTGTTTTGTTTTTTTTTTTTTTTTTTTTGGTGCTTAGTACTGAATTATCTACCATATTTTTGTACCTGTTATTTTTTTTAAAGCTTTTAATCTTTTTTTATTTATCATATAACGTAGTTTAGTTTATTCTTGAGCCTCGTAAACTATATTTGGATTTTATTTAAATGTTAATGTTGTTATTGATGTAGTCAAACTTTTATTAGAAATTGAAAACTCCTACATGCTTTCCCAACTATGATAAGTTTACCAATTTTTGTTTGGGTGAGTTAGAACATTGTTTCAACGATATAATGCTCAACCACCATCTTATCTAACTAAGCCAAAGTGAGGAATCAGAATGAAAAAATACATTATTTTAATAAATAAATGATAAACTTTTGCAATAATTAGTTCTTATTGTAGCCTATCATTTTGAATTTTAAAGTTATTCCCTTCTCAACACCATGTTGGATGTGAAATTTTTAGTTTTACTTTTTTATTTATTTAAGTTTTATGTAAATAAGAACGTAAAAATCAAGGATGTTTTTCCTCACACGTTGTAAATGTGATTGCAAAAATAGATTATTATTTGAAGTGAAATCAATGGGACCATATTACTCAACCACTTAAGTCACTAAATTATTTAATTTGTGATTCATGTCTTTGCAGGCTTCATAAATTTGGTTTTGTTCTTTATTTGTGTGTGTGTGTGTTTTAGGCTCTTCAACTTTTAGGCAGATCATTGTTATGGTGTTATATATTTACATGGCTCTCCTTGTTTGCTTAATGCTCAGCAAGATTGAGCTTCACCATGTATGTTGTAATACTTATTGAAAATGCTGCAAATCAAAGGTGATATTAGGGTCATCAACAAATTTTCTAAGCCAAATGTAGTACCAAATGAGATAATGTTTATTAATTAGTACTTTTTACCATAGAGATCTTTCCCCACAAAATAATTATTTTTTCTTTCCTAAAACTTTTCTCATTCATTCGATTTGGGACCTCCTAAGTTAGTCACATGGACAGTATTTAACAATACAAGTCCAATAGATTTCTTATCTATTTTGGTAAATTATTCTCAATAGAAGTACAATTTATAACTTCAAAGAATTCAATACATAACCCAATACATAGTATCAATATTAGAAAAATGCTATTATAATTGGTTATGTTCTTTGTTTGGAATTAATTAAGTCTTATAGTGACATATTAGTTAGTAATAATCCTATTTATTTGAAATTGTTTTTAAAAATACTATGCAGGCAAGTTGTTAATTATATTTCTTTATTTGAGATTGGTTGTCTATTTCTTCAAGCACGCTTTTTTATTTTAATGAAATTATTTTATATTTCTTAACCCATTAAAATGTTTACTTGTCACTCATATCCCCTTCAGGTTATCATATTCTATTTCAATTGAGGTACTTGATAAAATTAGAAATTTCAATATCTTACGATCTAATTTCTAAAGTCTCTCATATTATTCAAAATCTGCCATTGCATTTGCATTGGCATTTGGTTTTCCGGCAAACTCATTTTACAATGGCCAAATAGTGTATGCAAACTTATTTAGGGAACCTAGACTTGATTGTGAATGAATTAGAAAGACAAAGAGAGATAGCTTTTTCACCGAAGGGAGAGCATATGTTTGTCTTTTTGTTTTTGGTTTTTTTTTTCTTTTTGAAAACTAATGGCTGAATGGTTTAAAAAACTAGTCCAAACCTCGAACGATGTATCTTGGTAGCTCTACTTCGTGTTGTGACGTGGTTGGTTATGTAGATGCAACTTTGATGGAAGACAAATAAGTGCGACTATAAATCAAAGACAATGAATGGCACAATATGGCCATCGGTCTTCCTAAAACGGAAGACAATTCAAGCGGAAGGCCTAGAAATCTTTATTTCCTCCCCTTCTTAGGTAAACAGAAGGTATGGCCGTCTGTATTCTTCTAGGTATACTTCTATGTACCAAGTAAAATTCAGATCTTTGTCAAAGACTCTTCACCTTAGATTTCCTTTCTTTTCATCAAATCTTTTCTTTAACTTCTATGCATTCGAGACACATCCCTCTAGAAAATTTCTTCACTAAATCTACACTATGCTTGATCATCTAATTTGTTAATTATTCAATTGATTTACTTCCATTGAAATGCATGACTTCCCATGAATTTGGTTATTGATTATTTAGTTGCAATATGCCATTCTAAATTTGGGATTTGGATGAATGTGTAAAATTTTCTAATATTGGCATGTTCAATTTTCCAAACTAATCTTGTACTCTTGGTCTGTAAATGACACAATTTGACTTTGGTGTTTCCAGCAGTAGGCTAGCTGTTGATATAGCCAAATAGCCCAAATGAGCATGTTTCAAAACCTTGTGTATCATGTATTGGTTGAAATTTTGGAATGAAATTTTTTTTAGGCATGAAGACATTTGATTATCATGTGTTTTATAAAGGGCTCCATTTGCCATAATGGTTATGATTTATGGTCTTTTGGGGACTTTTATTTAGTATTATGCCCCACGTGAATTTTTTTATTTCTTATTTTTATTTATTTATTTTCATTTTTTCAATAAGATTATCAATTTGATATAATTCTGTGTTCAAAATTTCAACAATATTATAAACCATGTAGCTGATAATGTCTTCCATTTCCAGTGGATGCAAGTTTTATTGTAAGTCATGAACTTTTAAGACTAATATTGGTTGGCTTTCATATTCAAGTTACTTAGGTAAACACTCATTTAACAAATATATGTTCTATATTTCAATATATATTAAACAGTTTATAAATCGTCTGACTTGGAAAAGCTTGATGCAATTCAACCTTTCACATCTTTGGTTTCAAATAAAGTTCTATGCATTCCAAACTTTCGATTATTCGTTCAGTGTAAATTTCTCACCCTTTGAAGTACAATTAAAATAAAAAGAATTCCTTATGCCAAATAATTGAATATGTTTCACTTCCTCAACATGACAAAGAAAAAGAGAAAATGAGTGATTATATTGCAACATTTTCCTTGTACAATGTACCTAATTTTATCATTAACTTTTGTTTATTCTTACTGTTTCTCTTTCATTATCACAAATATTTTGTACTTTATCTTCCAAAATTTTCTCTATGAAATATTTTTCTTCTACTATTTACTAATGATAAAATCATCATTCTTGATACTCAGGGTCATGTTTGATATGACAGATGTATCCTTGAAACCATTATTTATCAAGTCATAATTATGAGTTGTTGGTTTCTGATATATACATATATTCATTAATACATTTATTTATCCTCTGAAATTATAGATATCATATGAATGGTTTTTTATTAAGATATAGTCTTTGTTGTTTGCTGCGCCAAATTTTGCTTAAGCTTTTGACCATCCATCTTGAATGTAGAGAATTTTGCCAACAAACAGGAGGAAACAACTCCCTTATTTTCCCCATTGAAAGTGCATTAGAGACAGATATTTTTGTGCGCCATAACTACTGTTCCCAAGGTCAATTCCCTCATTTGTAGCTTCTAAAGGTGTTAAATCACAGCTTCTCTGATTATATATTGTAACGCCCCAGTGTAGACACCCCAAATTGCACAAACAATCATCAAAAATCATTATCTCCTGGAAAGCCAGCACAGAATTTGAAGAAAATACACTTTTACCTGTATCCGGATTGAGTATCCGGATACAAGTACCCTTTTTCGTATCCGAATAGTCATACCGGATACGTGTGAGCCTTAGCGTATCCGGTACCATGTACCGGATACCTTAAGGCCCTTTGTTATCCGGTCTGATGTACCGGATACCTTAAGTTTGCTCAAAATTAGGGTTTTCCGAGAGCTTTTCACTTTTACCATCATGTCCCTCATTAAATGAGGGGAAATCGCGGAAATAACCTTAGGGTTTAGGTTGGAGTGGTTCTAGACATTAATTTGTGTCTACCAATGACCTTAGCCCTTGCCTATAAATAGGAGCCTCCTCCTTGAGCAAATGGCACACAACTCTTGTTTTGAATTCTCGCAAAGAAGAACTCCAAGAGAAGAAGAAAACCGCTGTGGAATCGCCTCCAGCACTCAGGTAAGCCTCAACTTTTCTTTTTATTTTCTGTCTTTACATTCCTAGATCTAGATCTCTTCTTCTACCTTTCTGTAGTGTAAAGCCTTGTTTGTATGTGTGGAGATCCTTCCCCGGCTCAAAGTATCTCAAGACTCCCCTAGCCGTAAAACGTGAAGGCGGATCTAGGAGAAACGAGACTGGGGATTGACCCTAGTGCTAGAACCTATGTAGCATAAGGCCTTTTTGATTGATTGTAAACCGTTCCATATTCAAAGTACCCTTGATTATCTTAAAGAGAACAGAGGGAAACGATAATGGAACGGAACCCTAGGCTATGCTAGAACCCATTTTATTGAATCTATATGCATGTGTATGGATCTTGCTAGGTTTTCTTCACTTTTGCACACATATTACACTATTTTGGCGGGATAGGCTCATATTTGGGGTTTATTGCATTTATTGTGATAAAACTCCAATAAATGGCCTAAATCAATTCTGGAGTGTTTTTAAATGTTGTTCAAAGGTTTTGGATTCATCTCACACGAATCACACACTTTTTGTCAATTTTCAGATTTGATTTTCTTCAAAAATGGCTTAGCTTGACAGCACCTATACCCCTACTTCGGGCGTCCGTAACTTCATCATCCGGATGAATTTTGGGGCGATTCCAGAACCATGGGAAAGGTGAGGCTGTCTAGTTTATGTCCACCAAATTTCATGATTTTCTATCTAGCCGATTTTTGACACCTCTCTGTCGAAGTTGAGTGGACAGTTCAGGTCCAAGTACAGAACTTGTCACTTCGACGGACCGCCATGTGTTCGTTTTAAGTCCGATTAGAGTGATTTTTGTTTCTGAGTACTCCTTTATGAGTCTATTTTCAAATCCAGTTGGTTTCATAATTTTTGGATTCCATTTGAATTATTGGTAGCCGATTTACTCAGAACTGCTCATTTGCATTTTTCTGGGTAAATCTGTGATCTTCGGGGCCTGTTCGGGAGACCACCCAAGGCACACCCGAAGGGATTTTTGTATGAGGCTAGTTTCTGTTGAAAGATGGCCATACAGACTTCAATCACACCAAATTTCATGGATTTCTATGTAGTGGATTTTTCTAGACAATTTTCCAAAGTTGCCCACTTACCACTTTTAAAAATCCCCAACAGCAACTTCAAAGGAGCATAACTCCTAGATTTTTCATCGAAATGAAGTGAAATTTTGTATGAGACTCTTATTTACCCTAATCTTTCAAATGGATTTGGTTTGGTTCAATTCAGAATTGGATTTGAATGATTTTAAGGCAAATGGCATACTTTTTACCGAATTTTCCGGATTTGATTTAACTTGGTTTTATGCAACCTCTACTTTGATTTCCATCTTTTGAAATATTCCAGAAGTGATATTGACATAAGAGAAGATCTAAAATCCATTTGGATCTTCATGTGAAAATATCATACATTGTTCCTTTTTCAAGGTTTCTCATGATTTTTAGCAAGCTTTCTTACTTTGTTTTTTGCATGAATATACACTTGGCAACCACTTCGTGTGGATGAATGGGGGTGCCTAACACCTTCCCCCGTTCATAATCTAATCCCCTTACCCATCTCTGGATTTGATTTTCAAGTAGGATTATTTTTTCTTTTGGCTATTTTTGCCTATTTTTGAATCTTTGGTGTCCATTCTCACCCCAAAATCATGAATGGTGGCGACTCTCCCAATTTTTGCGTTGAGCCCGTGTGTTGACGGAGGGACGATCACTCCGGTGATTTTTTCCCATGTCTCACAACTGGCGACTCTGCTGGGGACTTGTGGATTTAAGCCTTTTTTTGTATGTTCATGCTTTTTCTTTACTTTTTGAATGCTTGCTATTTTGTTTACTTCATTTGTGCATATTGTTATATTTCAAATCAGATTAGGATGCTTAGAAATTTGTATGGATCCAAAGCCTATTTTGAAACATGATTGGGATGTGTTTTGTGATGACATGCTTTGATTTAAGTTGTTATGCCATGAAAAAGAAAATTTCAAAATCTGGAAATTTGGTGTAAATTTTGAGTATTCAAGCATGCTTCCCATGAATAATGCTTTTTGTGCTTAATGGTTGTTTTATGCCATGATTTGAACTTGGGGGTATGGAATGACATAAGTTGAGCATGAAAACAATGAAAAAAAAATCTGAAATGCTTAGTGGGAATTGTGGGGATTTTCAAGCATATGTTTCCCAAGCAAAAAGCTTTTTATGTCATATTGTTAGCTTCTGGGTTTTAGGCTTGGATTTGGGCATAAAACCATGTCACTTGAGCATCCAAATTGAAGAAAAAAATCTGGAAATTTTAATGTATTTTGGGGAGATTTCAAGCATGTTTTACCTCATTGAAACACTTTTGAACCATGTCAAGTAGTGCAAAAATTTTAGGCTTCAAGTTGGGTAGAAATGGTACACTTTGAGCATGAAAAAGAGCATGAAATCTGGAATTCTAGGAATGCTTTTGGGTTTCAAGCATGCTTACATGAGTTGATTGTTGTTTGCACAAATAACATGTTTTGTATAACACTTTTTGGGCATGTAATATTTTTTGTGCATATTTGGTGCTTGCTTGCTTGTATTTAGCTTCATTATTTTGTCATATATGCCTTGGCTTGAAATTGAATGCATGGCTACGAAAAAGAGTGGCAAGGGGCTGGGACGTTGTGAATGTTAACACAATTTAAAATTGCACTTGAGCACTTGAAACAATTTGCACAGCCTACCCTTTACCTATTAAGAAGTTGAACCATGAATGTGTGTAGCTTGGCGCACCGAGGTCGTGACTTCGGAAAGCGAAAGTGAAAACATTTACCTTAGAATTTGGGTCAATGATGTGATGACAATGGGATCTGTGATTCGATTCCGGGCATCACTAGACTTGAGTTCTAAGTTGCCAATTAAGCCAAAACCCAAAAACCATACGCTTGAAGGTGGAGAAACACGTTTTTGGCTAAAAGCACACAATTGCGTTTGGGGAATTGGGTGTAAATGTGGGAAGGCCGTTTGCATGTTTTACAGGCCAAGGTATAATGTGAATACCATATTGAATGAAGGTAATACAAGGTGGCAAGGTAAAGCCATGTTCTTTTCATGAATTTGGGGATTTTGCAAATATAATGTCCAAGCCCAATTTGGGGCAAGTTTTGAAGGTCAAATTAAGGTGAACATCAATAGGGAATGAAAAAAAATCAAATCTGGTGAAAAAAATGAGTCAAAAAGGACCATTTCGGCAATAACCGGCAACTCAGGCCGGTTAATAACAACCCTGCTCATATCCAGTATATATTTCCGGATAAAAAGGAATATGCGTGAATCCGGTTATGGTAACCGGATACAATAAGGCATATTATTATCCGGAATGTTATACCGGATACGTGCAAAAATGCACAAATTGGCTTTTCAGCCCAAGTTTTCATAATAAAATGCCTAAAACACTGTGGATCATCCTTAGGCACCCCGAAAAGAGCATAAAAAATGTTTCAAAATACAAAAAAAGAGAAAGAAAAACAAAAAAGAATAAAATAAAATATTCTTTCAGGATTTAACCCAAGTTTGAAAATCAAAGAGGAAACCAAGGTGTCATATTTTTTTTGACACCAACTCAACTCAAACATGTATCAGTCAAACTCTGGAACTTGAAAACTGAGAAAATTCAGCAAATTTGAAGAAAAAAAAAAACCTTTGGTTGGTTATTTTTATCAATCAAATCAAAAAAAAAATGAAAACCTTGGTTGGTTATTTTTATCAATCAAATCAAAAAAAAAATGAAAACCTTGGTTGGTTATTTTTATCAATCAAATCAAAAAAAAGTGGGACACTTGGAAGCCCTAGAATATTCCATGAAAACCTTGGTTGGTTATTTTTATCAATCAAATCAAAAAAAAAATGAAAACCTTGGTTGGTTATTTTTATCAATCAAATCAAAAAAAGTGGGACACTTGGAAGCCCTAGAATATTCCAAGACGCCTTTGGTTGGTTATTTTTATCAATCAAATCAAAACATTTGTGGGATACTTGGATAGAGTAGTCCAAGACACCTTTGGTTGGTTATTTTTATCAATCAAATCAAAACATTTGTGGGATACTTGGATAGAGTAGTCCAAGACACCTTTGGTTGGTTATTTTTATCAATCAAATCAAAACATTTGTGGGATACTTGGATAGAGTAATCCAAGACACCTTTGGTTGATTATTTTTATCAATCAAATCAAAACATTTGTGGGACACTTGGATAGAATATTCCAAGATACCTTTGGTTGGTTATTTTTATCAATCAAATCAAAAAAAAAAATGAAAACCTTGGTTGGTTATTGTTATCAAAAAAATCAAAAAATTGGGACACTTGGAAGCCCTAGAATATTCCATGAAACTTTGGTTGGTTATTTTTATCAATCAAATCAAAACATTTGTGGGATACTTGGATAAAGTAGTCCAAGACACCTTTGGTTGGTTATTTTTATCAATCAAATCAAAACATTTGTGGGATACTTGGAAGCCCTAGAATATTCCAAGACACCTTTGGTTGATTATTTTTATCAATCAAATCAAAACATTTGTGGGATACTTGGATAGAGTAGTCCAAGACACCTTTGGTTGGTTATTTTTATCAATCAAATCAAAACATTTGTGGGATACTTGGATAGAGTAGTCCAAGACACCTTTGGTTGATTATTTTTATCAATCAAATCAAAAAAAAATGGGACACTTGGAAGCCCTAGAATATTCCAAGATGCCTTTGGTTGGTTATTTTTATCAATCAAATCAAAAAAAAAATGAAAACCTTGGTTGGTTATTTTTATCAATCAAATCAAAAAAAATTGGGACCCTTGGAAGCCCTAGAATATTCCAACTCAAAACAAAAAAAAAAAACAAAAACAAAAACAAAAAAATTTTTCTGGATCGGTGTTCACCTAACCCACTGGTTTACATATATAGGGGTGTGACTCAAGTTAAATGGAAGCTAACATGTTCTATTCACTTTTATTCCACAGGTACATTCAACCCAGGTACACTTGCAATCATTGCTCCAGTAACTAGATCCAAAGCCAGAACAATGAATACTGAAGAGAACCAAGCCCAAGCTACCGTCCCTGCTCAGGACTTTACTCAACTGCAGGAACAGGTGGCCGGTCTGGCCAAAATGCTGGGGGACTTACTGGCGGCTCAAGCCCAACAGGCCCAAGCCCAGAACCAGGCATCTACTTCTCATCAGGCACCACCACCTCAGGCCTACATTCCGCCTCCGGTTCAGCCCATGCCTGAGCCCATTTCTGAACCAGTCCCTGAACCCATTCTGATCAGGGAAAATACGGCGGAGTCTGAGAAAGAACTGGAAAAAGAAAAGGCAAGGGATGAGATGGAAAAGAAAATGCTGCTGAGGATAGAAAGAATCCAGGCAGAGCTGAAAGAGGTGAAGGGGGGAGGCAGCCATGCAGGCACCACCTTCGAGGACCTGTGCATGTACCCGGACGTCTGTCTACCGGCTAAGTTCAGGTGCCCGGATTTTGACAAGTTTGATGGCACGGGCTGCCCATTAAGCCATCTGAAACTATACTGCGGGGCCCTGTGCCAGTTTGGCCGGGACGATGGAATACTGATCCAGCTCTTCCAGAGGAGTCTGACCGGGTCAGCCCTTCGGTGGTTCGCTACAGTGGACCATGGAAGGATTAGAAGGTGGAAGGACTTGGCCGATGCTTTCCTGGACCAGTACAAGTTCAACTCTGAGATCGTGCCGGACCGGTACGACATGATGAGGATGACCAAGGGGAAGGATGAGCCGGTACGGCAGTACGCCAAGAGATGGAGAGAGGCCGCCTCCCAGGTCAGGCCACCTATGCAAGAGCCGGAGATGATCTCCACCTTTATGGGCACACTGGGCCAGCCCTTCTACAACCATCTGGTGGGTCAGATAACCACCAACTTTGCAGCCCTGGTACAGGTAGCGGACCGGATCGAGGAAGGGGTCAGGTCAGGACGGCTAATAGACTACTCTACTCTGACTGGGCAGTCTGATTCCTCTGCCTCTATGGCCCAGAAGAAAGGGGCCGGGTTTAAAAAGACGGGGGCCCGAAAAGAAGGGGAGGTGAACCTGGTCCAGGCTCCTCCAGCCAAGAAGCCACTGCACGTCAACATCTCGGCACCCCAACAGGCCCAGCAGGCCCAGCAGTCGTACCAGACCCCGCTGAATGTCAACTTCTCTCCCTCTGTGCCAGCTAACACAAGGAGGACTTTTTCTAAGGAGGAGCGGGATGCCTGGTTCGCAGCAAGAAAGAACCGGGTTTTCACCCCTCTACCCATATCTCTGTCCCAACTACTGCCAACCCTGCTGAAAGGGGAATACTTGACTCTGAAGGAACCTAACCCGAATGCCACCAGGGGAAGAAATTTTGACACATCGGTCACCTGTGACTTCCACATGGGTGCACCGGGGCATTCTACAGATACCTGCTGGGTATTGAAGCATGCAGTCCAGGACCTGTTGGACCAGAAGGCTTTGGTCTTTAACACTGCTGCACCCGCCCCGTCGGGGAATGATATTGGGCAGAATCCTCTGCCTTACCACAATGGGGCAGGCCCATCCAACTCCATCACTGCCATATCTACCACCAGAAGGGCCTTTGACCCATCACAGCTTATAGCACCTGTGGGGACTACAGTCCAGGTCCGATTTTTCCCAGAAGAGGAAGAAGAGGAGATCAACATGGTCTCCCAAAAAAATAATACAGCTGCTGAGGACATAAGTTCCTCTTTGAACCGGGTCTCATCTCTTATGACCCAGATGAATACTGCAAGGCCCCCATTGGTCTTCAATTGCAGTCCACCCATTTATTCCCCATCCAAGCCGTCTAAGGCTCCACTGGTCATCAATCTTGACCCCACCACTGCTTCCATCACTTCTTCTGTCCCCACCAAATTCAAACTTCAACCCCTGGTTGTAAATGTGCAGCCAGCCCAAACTATCCCTAAACCGGCCCATACATCCCGGTCCAAACTCCAGCCACTAGTGGTTGACATCCCTAAATTAGCCTATTCAGAGGCCGCTGTACCATGGAACTACAGCGAGGGAATCACGGCTACGGTTCCAATGGTCAGGAACCAGAACCAGGAGGAGGTGAACCTCATGACGAGGTCGGGGAGATGTGCAGGGGGTGAAGAGAAAGAAAAGGAGACAGAAGTAGAAAAAGAAAAAACAGAAAAAGAAAACGAAGAAAAAAGAAAACAGAAAGGAAAAAATAAAGTGGGAGAAGACACCCCCCAGGGTGCAGAAAATGAGGCAGCAGACCTCATAAAAATAATAAAAAAGAGTGAATTCAATCTTGTGGATCAGCTAAACAAGGTCCCGGCCCAGATTTCAATACTGGGCCTTTTGCTGAATTCTGAAAAGCACAGGGATGCATTATTAAGGGTGCTACAGAGTGCACACGTATCCCAGACCATCGATCCAGACCAGCTTGGCAAAATGGTTGGTCAAATCTTGTCACATAATGTGATAAGTTTCTCAGAAGGTGAGATCAGCCCAGGTGGGTGTTATCATGTGGACCCTTTGCACATCACTGTGCTTTGTAAGGGCTGCATGGTTGCACGGGTTTTAATTGACAACGGGTCGGCATTAAACGTTTGCCCGTTAATCACTTTTACCAAGCTGGGCCTGGACCAGTCAAGGATCAAAAGAAATGGGCGAATAGTAAGGGCTTTTGATAGCTCCAAGACCCACTCCCTAGGGGAGATTGAACTGCCGGTCACAATTGGGCCGAATATCTTTAACATCACATTTGAGGTGATGGATATACCCGCAGCTTTCAATCTGCTCCTAGGGAGGCCGTGGATACACTCGGCTAGGGCAATACCATCCACGCTCCACCAGAGGGTGAAGTACATAAGAGGGCAAAGGGTGATAACAGTCCTAGCCGAAAACTTGGTGCCGCCCATTGTGTCACCTGATGTACCATTAATCAATGTGGACTTGACTGTCGACAAGATTGCATTCCACTCATTTCAATTTGAGGCGGTAAATTACATACCTGGGGGGTGTGAGAAAAAGAAAGAAAAGGGGACCACTGCAGAAAAGATGGTCAAGAAAGTGATGGAGAAATACCACTTTCACCCAGGGAAAGGCCTGGGGATCAATCTGCAAGGGATGGTGGAGCCAATCACGGCTAAGAAACTGATCCCCAAGGTAGGGTTGGGCTTCAAGCCCAGAGGCTGGAGAAGAATGAAGTATGAAGAAGGGGAGAGCAGAAGCAGAGGAAAACTCCCACATCTGAGGGTGAACTTTCCAAAACCCTCCTACATAATCCAAATTTCTCCTCCTATGGACCAATCAAAACCTCCCTACTACAATGTCAACCCATTTCAAAAGCCTTCTATTTCGGCCTTACAACCCTATAACCCATCTCCAATACTGGGAGCAGCAGATGGGCCTGGACCACAGCCCGAGCAGCAGGTGGACTTTTCTGAAGATGTTGGTGCATTCTTCGCCATGACTGAAGGCGAAAAGACAGGGGCAGACATGGAACTGCCATTTATTGACTGGGCCGCAGTAAAGGTTCCAGACAAGGTCATTTCTGGATTGGGCCCCGTAGCAGAAAAGGGCAGTACCCACCCGGTGATGATGGCATCGGATTCTGGGTTTGAAGAGCAGGCTTTCCCTATTTCCCCTGCTCCCCAAAATTTTGTACTGAACAATTGGGAGGAAACTCCCCTTACCTTTGAAGCAGCGTCGGTTCGGCAAACTGACGCGGCTTCCAAAAAAAAACTCCAATAGTGGAATGCCATTTCCCTGAAGGTTCTAATGGGCCTTCGTCTTCAGGGGAATTATGTTTAGAAGGCCCACAAAAAACCCAAAAAGATTTTGCTATTTTTTCTAGGAAATTTAATTTTTTCAAAAAGGTCCAAACCACTTATGAGCCATATAATCAGACCGAATTGGACCAGGTTGAATATGACTTCGACCTTGAGCTCGACTTTGATCTCATGGGGGTCGAAGAAGAGACCGAGGTCGAAGAAGGAGACGTTCCAAAAGAAATTGAATACCAATTGGAACGTCATGAAAAGGGGGTCCAACCTAATATTGAGGAGACCATATCCATAAATCTTGGGACCAAAGATGACCCAAAAATTGTAAAAATCGGGTCATGCTTGTCTGATGTGCAGAAAAATGAAATGTCACAATTCTTGGCAGATTACAAGGATGTGTTTGCTTGGTCGTATCGGGACATGCCGGGGTTGGACACTGACATGGTGGTGCATAAGTTACCAATTTTGCCAGGGGTTAAGCCGATTAAGCAGAAGCTGAGAAGATTGAAGCCTGAATGGACTCTGAAGGTCAAGGACGAAGTGATCAAACAGTTCCAAGCTGGATTTTTGGCAGTCTCTACGTACCCTGAGTGGTTCGCAAACATAGTGCCGGTACCCAAGAAGGACGGGAAGGTCCGAATGTGCGTGGATTATAGAGACTTAAACAGGGCAAGCCCAAAGGACGATTTTCCGCTTCCACACATCGACATTCTGGTCGATAATACTGCGGTACATAGCCTGTTTTCCTTCATGGATGGTTTCTCAGGATATAATCAGATCAAGATGGCTAAGGAAGATCAAGAGAAAACAGCATTTATCACACCTTGGGGCACATTCCACTATACCGTCATGCCGTTTGGGCTTAAGAATGCCGGGGCAACATACCAGCGGGCCATGACTGCACTATTTCATGACATGATCCACAAGGAGATGGAGGTCTACGTAGACGATATGATTGCCAAATCCTGCAAAGAAGAAGACCACTTGATCAATCTGAAGAAAGTGTTTGATCGGCTCAGGAAGTACAGTTTACGGCTTAACCCGGCTAAGTGCGTCTTTGGGGCTACATCAGGGAAATTACTGGGGTTTATAGTGAGCCGAAGAGGAATTGAAATTGACCCGGCTAAAGCCAAGGCCATAATTGAAATGCCAGCACCCAGAACTGAGAGGGAGGTCAGGGGCTTTCTTGGAAGAATTCAATACATAAGCCGGTTCATAGCACAGCTCACTGCTATCTGTGAACCAATTTTCAAACTTCTGAGGAAGGATAACCCAACGGTCTGGAATGAGGACTGCCAGCAGGCATTTGACACCATAAAGAGGTATTTGCTGAACCCACCGGTACTAGTGCCACCAACTCCAGGAAGACCGCTGATCCTGTACTTGTCAGTGTTGGAAACGTCGATGGGATGTGTCTTGGGGCAACATGACGAGACTGGTAGAAAAGAAAGGGCAATTTACTATCTGAGTAAAAAATTCACAGAATATGAAGCCAAATACTCACCATTGGAGAAGACTTGCTGTGCTCTAGTGTGGGCCACTCAGAGGCTAAGGCATTATTTCCTTAGTCACTCCACACTATTGATATCCCGGATGGACCCGCTGAAATATTTATTTGAGAAACCGGCACTGACTGGCAGGACGGCAAAGTGGCAACTACTACTGTCTGAGTTTGACCTCACATACATCACCCAGAAGGCGATCAAGGGTCAAGCCATAGCCGATCACCTGGCTGCACATCCTCTGCCAGAATATCAACCCTTGAAGACCAACTTTCCCGATGAGGCGATTCTGTACACTGAAGAGGAGGACAGTGAGAGTTCTTGGCAGATGTTCTTCGATGGGGCCGCCAACATGAATGGGAACGGAATAGGGGCAGTCTTGGTTAAACCAGATGGTTCACACACCCCGATTGCAGTAAAGCTGAGATTCCAGTGCACCAATAACATAGCAGAATACGAGGCATGCATAATCGGATTGCAAGCAGCCATGGATCATGGAGTAGAGGAACTTGACGTATACGGGGATTCGAGTCTTATCATCTTCCAAACAACTGGTGAGTGGAAAACCAAGGATCACAAATTGATCCCCTATCACCAGTACTTGGAAGAAATAAGCACAAATTTCACTCGAATTTCCTTCAACTATATGCCAAGGGCCAAGAATCAGTTTGCGGATGCTCTAGCAACCTTGGCTTCAATGGTCAGCATATCAGAAGGAGTAGACATCAGACCGCTGGAAATTGAAGTCCGAGATGAACCGGCTTACTGTCTCATTCTAGAGGGAGCACCAGAAGAAGAAACACCATGGTTTCAGGATATCAAGAACTTCTTGAATAATCGGAGTTTGCCAGAAAATGCCACTGCTACTGAGAAGAGGACAATACAGAGATTGGCTGGTCAATTTCTGCTAAGTGGTGGACATGTGTACAAGAGGTCACATAATGACATTCTGCTAAGATGCGTAGCCAAGGCTGAATCGGAAAGGCTGATTGAGACTGTACATGGAGGAGTCTGTGGGCCCCATATGAGTGGGCACATGCTGGCTAAGAAGATCCTGAGGCTGGGATATTACTGGACAACCATGGAGCATGATTGCTGTATACATGTCAGGAGGTGCCACCAATGTCAGATATATGCAGATAATAAGCATGCACCCCCAGGTGAGTTGCACAACATGACATCACCCTGGCCCTTCTCTATGTGGGGCATAGATGTCATCGGCATGATCTCCCCTAAGGCATCGAACGGGCACAGATTCATCTTGGTGGCAATTGATTATTTCACTAAGTGGGTGGAAGCAGCATCATATGCAAATATTACAAGCAACCATGTGATCAAATTTTTGAAGCACAATATTATTTGTCGCTATGGACTGCCAAGTGCTATAGTATCAGACAATGCTTCAAATATTAAGAACAAGGACATGAAGAAAATGTGTGAGCAGTTTCAGATCACCCACCACAAGTCAGCTCCATATAGGCCAAAGATGAATGGGGCAGTAGAAGCAGCAAACAAGAATATAAAGAAAATCATTCAGAAGATGGTAGTAAGTTACAAAGATTGGCACGAAATGCTGCCACTTGCTCTACATGCCTACAGAACCTCGATCCGAACCTCAACTGGGGCAACCCCGTACTCCCTAGTCTATGGGATGGAAGCAGTCTTGCCCGTGGAAGTAGAGATCCCATCACTCCGAGTGCTCATGGAAGCAGAATTAGAAGAAGCCGAATGGGTCCAGTCGAGACATGATCAACTTAACCTGATAGAAGAAAAGCGGTTAAAAGCGCTTTGCCATGGACAGTTGTACCAGAAGAGAATGGCCCGGGCTTACAATAAGAAAGTGAGGCCCAGAACTTTCCAAGAAGGAGACTTAGTGCTAAAGAAAATTCTACCATTTTTGGAAGACCCTCGTGGTAAGTTCAAGCCCAATTGGGAGGGCCCATATGTCGTCAAGAAAGCCCTATCAGGGGGAGCACTCATCTTAGCAGAAATGGATGGGTTAGATTTTCCTGAGCCCATTAACTCTGATGCGGTAAAAAGGTATTTTCCTTGAGTGAATATTTCTAGGAAATGATCCGAGGCCATTTTTCTTTATTTCCTTCAAAAGTTTTAATCCCTAGTCTAGCCAAGTTGAGCCGGTTCGTTTCTTTGATCAACCCAAACCGGATTTACAGTCAAATTGGGGCAAAATCAATTGGGGCAAAAGTAAGGAAAGAAAAAGAAAAAGAGAGGAAAAGCAATGGAAATGGCAAATGAAAGCCAAGTGTGAAAAAAAAGAAAAATGCAAAAAATGCAATTTGGGGGAAAAGGGTTAAATTCATCATGACTGTAAGTCCGGTTGACCTATTTCCACACTTGAAAAATTTTGGGCCTTTAATACCCTTTCTTTCATAAACTGAGCCTAGCCTTTATTTCGTCCTATTTTTAAGCCCTCTGTGATCTTAGCTTGTTCATTCAAATATCAGAGTAGGATGGGTGATGACGGAATTCGGAAGCCGGCCCTAGTGAAAACCGTAACTGGCGCTAGGGGCAATATTGGCAAAAAGGCAAAAAGAAAAATAAGAAAAATAAAAGAAAATCAGAGGTTGAGTTGATCATGGGGATCTGAGCCTTAAGCAAAGTTGGCATGAGCAGATTGGGTAATACAGTAAATTCTGGAAGAAAAGGCATTTGGGGATGACTCTAAAGGTCCTAAGATGGACAGTTCTGATCCCTCAGTATTTTGTGGACTACCCTTTTCATTATTTAACCTGGTTTTAATTCCTTTAATTATAGGTGATTAAGTGCATGGACCAAATTTCAAAAAAAAAAAATAAAAAAAAAATATAAAAAGGAAAAATTATACTTTGGCCAGTGATGAGAAATCAAATACTTTTCATAAAACCTTTGTTTTTACAAGCATCTGAGCATTCTGAGGCCAATAATATAAAAACTTTATTTTGAATTAAATCCTTTGTATTTCCACTATTGGAGTTCAATTTTGTACAAAGGTGTGAAAAATGTGCAGGAAATAAAGCTAGTCTCCTAGCCGCTCCTCAAGCTCCCGAATCCGAGCTGCCTGAGCTGCAATGACTCCTGAAGCCCCCTCTGCAGCAGGATCACTCAGGAAGGAAATGACCTCATCTGAAAGGGCCTGCTGGATCCTAATACTCCTAAGGCTGGCCAAAGTATCCTGGTACTTCTGCCAGATCATACGGACCTCGAAGCGACGGGCCTGCCTCTGCTCCTCCAGCTTCTCTTCCACGGCAATACGGCGTGAGGTCTGCTCATCAAGCTGCCTCTCCAGATAAGCACTCTGTATCCTGAGCTCCTGGGCCTCCCGTACCCATATCTGCTGAAGCCGCTTATGAGAAGCCCGCTCAGACTCTAGAATGTCCTCATAGATGGGAGCTAAGACTACAGGAGGATCTTCGGGTACTGGGGCCTGAGTCTGTATCTGTTCCTTGATCCAGAAGAGATAATCCTTCACATGGGTTTCCGAGAAGACGGGACCATGCATAAAGCGGACATAAGACCACTCCTTCATCAACCAGGCATTCAGCTTCATAGAAAGAGGCCCAAGACGATCCTCGTATCCATATGGGATGATAATCCCCTGGGTCGCTCGGAACTGACGAAGGACCCGCAGAGGAAGATACAACACTGCATGCTTCAGGCCCGCTAGGATCAGAAAGTTGCGGTCACGGAAGCTAATTACTGTCTCTGCATTAGGCTGATAAGTACCAGGCCATCTCACCTGGTCATCCTGAAGCGAGCCCAAGAAGGTGAACCAGCCCTGTTTGCCCCCTGGAATATCGGGGCACCCCCTGTTGCTCATCAACAAAGGGACTTTCAGACTCGGGAAGAAGTGTCGATTGATCTCTTCAATCTGGCTCAAATGATCAAGTAGCCAAAGCTGCAAAGGAAGAAAGAGGTGTCAGCACATTGTACAAAAAAAAAAAAAAAAAAAAAAAAAAAAAAAAAAAAAAACCAAAAAAGGCAAAAAGAAGGCCAAAAAGCAAGAAAAAAGAAAAAGAGAAAAAGAAAGAAAAAAAAAAAAACTTGTTTACCTGCAGGATCTGGGCACATGCTAAGAAGCGTTTCGACTTCCTGTTGTAGCAGTCAGTCAAGGCCTGATATATCCCAGCTAAAATCATAGGGGCCAACCTCTCCCGCTCCCTGACCTGGCAGATCACAGAAATCAAGGCCAAGTCCACCTCGTCATCCTCCCGAGGGAAAAGCAACTGGTTGACCACTATCAGGGTCAACGCGTTGAATCGGGCCTCCTTATCTTCTCCCCTCAAAAGCTTCTCAGTCAAAAAAGCCTTAGATAGAGTCAAAAGGGTGTCAGAATCCCCCAAGTCCTTCTTCCCTATACCCAAAAAAGTAGAAGCTTCCTTCTTATAACTGGGCCTAAGAGGTGGATTCACCACCTTCTCATCAAACCTCAGGCCCAGGATGGTTTCCACCTCCTCAATGGTTGGGGTCATCTCATGGGTCCCAAAACGGAACAGGTTGAGATCAGGAACCCAATGACCAATCATGGCCTCTATAATCTCCCACCTGAAGGGAACCTTGGGAATGAGCAGGGTATGGCCTAGATTAGTAGAACCCCATCTCCTCTCCTCATCTAGCGTCATAGAGTTAACCCACCTTGTGTAAAAGGAATCCACAGGGTTGTACCTAGTGAGATTTGGGGGTTTTGATCTAAAAGGCTGTTTTGCAGGGGAGGCAGTGTGGACAGACAATAATGGGGCAGAAGATGATCCGGATTCCATTGGATTGGACGGGAGCAAGCTAGAACTCAAGAGGAGGAAGAAAGAGGCGAAAAAGGGGGTTTCTAAACTCAAAAACTCGTAAAAAATGCCCAAATCCCGAGATTGGTTGCATTTATAGCATCTTTTAACATATCCGGTAACTCAGACCGGATACAAAGGCTTTGGTAATATCCGGATAAGTATACCGGATACAAAGGATTCCATGAATATCCGGTATAACATACCGGATACAAAGACCAATCCATGTATCCGGTATGTCAGACCGGATACCGAGAAAAAATGCAAAAAAAGGGCTAAGGATGAAAAAATCCGAATTTTTACCTGTTTTACCTGCTTACAAGTCATAATTGCATAGAATTGAGAGCAGGAGATGTGCAAGACATAATAGAATGAATAAAAAGTTTTTTTCATATATATCTGAAAGTTTTGTACAGGGATGATAAAAATACATGAAAATGAAAAATATAATCCTAATCTACTCCTGTGCAGGATCATCCCCGAGTCCTCGGCCACGTCCACCTCTACGGCGTCTCCCCCAAAGGGCTCGGCCTCTAGAGTATGCAAGAATCCGCTCGGCCGCATGGCGAGGATGCCGACCTACCACCTGCTGAAGATGATACTCCAAGCAATAATCCTCGAGATCTGGAGGAGGAGCAGGAGTAGAATCTGGGGAAGAAGCCTCGGGCTCAGCAGCAACCGGCCCAACTGGGCCCTCATCCAAAGCATCCTCTGCTCCCGCAGCTCCAGAAGGCCCAGCATCAGCAGCAGAGGGGCCGGGATCAGAAGTAGCTGAGTCCACAAAAAAGAGAACAATCAGAAGACTCAAATATAAGAAAGAATAAAAGAGGAGAATTAAAAGAAGATCATACCAGGAATGTCTGCAGAAGGAGCAGGAGGATCCGGCTCGTCAAGACCAGCCGCGGGGGCATCCTCGGGATCAGCAGCCTGAGCCGGAGATGGGTCAGGAATCAGGAAATCATGCTCAAAGAAGGCGTCCTGATCATGGACCGGGCCCTGCACAAGTCAAACAAGCACATCAGAATAGCAGAAATGGGAAAATAATGAAAGAAATGAACATATGAGAGGGCCAGATACCTGTCTAGACTGGAGCTCAGCAACTAGGGCCTCCAGCTCCCTGATCCGGGCATCCCGCTGGGCCACGACTGCATCGTGCTCCGCGATCATATCATCAATCGCAGCCCGCTGGCTCTCGAACCGGTCCCGAATGGAGTTCAGCTCGTGTACCTGCCAATAAGAACGGAAGCATGGTCAGAAAGGCATAAGGAAGGGAAAGAGGATAAAAATGGGAAGAGTACAAGGCTTACCGTGTCCTCATGGATCCGGATACGGATCCCGCCAATCTCAGTCACCCCAGCACGAGTGGGTCGATCCATCAAGCATCCAATAGACACCCGCTGGAACCACTCGTCATAATCTCCAGCTACTGTAAGCCCCTCCGCATCCAAGAAGTGATCGAACTGATCAACATCAAAGCCCGGGAGGAGTGTGTCGGGACCCACAGCAGGAGGAGGGACGGGGATGCGAAGTGCGCCAGTGTGCTGGTAGTACAGGCGCTCTCCCAAGTACATCACCCTACCAAGCCTCCCAAGGAAGCACTGGTAAGACTGACGTCGGAGATCTCGCTCAAAAGCATCCTGTACTGCCATCTCACGGGCAACTCCGACATCCACGTCATCTGGACGGGATAGAATGAGCTGCAAAGAAGCAAAGTGGTCAGATACAGTCAAGGTACAGGAAAGGAAATAAAAGAAAAAAGATAGAGGACTTACATCAGATCGGCGTGCACGGTCTAAGTGCACCCGGGCAATACGAGGCTGGCTCCTGTCGGCATCTCGAACCTGGGCCGACCATCGCAGGGCCACGGGAAAATCCGCAACCTCAGGAACCGGGGAGGGGCGGAAGAAGGTCATGTAGGTGTACATGAACACCTAGCAAAAGAAAAATCAGTCAAGAAAAGATAAAGCCTAAAGAATTAAGCTATACAGATAAATGCAATACCTGTAGAATCTGCCAGAAGAACCGGCTGCTGACTCCATCGCCTCTCGGGGATGCCAGACCTCGAACTGCCCGGCACAACCCGGCCAAGATGGTCCCATAAATGAGCCGACCCCATGCTAGCTGGCGGGTCTGATGGAGATCTCTCAAAGCGTCCAGGAAAAGTGGGCTGACGCCGGTCGTATCCTCCGGGAAAAAGCAGCTCCCAAGCATCAGCAGGAATACGTGCCGGAAGATAGGAATAAATGCGGCATCATCCACAGCCACAGTCCTGTGCCTCCCCTCAAAATGTCGAGCCAGACTCTCCCGCAACCAACTAATGGAGAGCCGGCCACTCCGCCCATCCCAAGCAGTGGGAGGCAGGGCCTGATATCCCAGGAGAAGTCCCATATCCTCCGCAGAAGGCCGCTCCAAGACGATGGTCCGCCCCGTCAGAGGAATGCCAGTAATCATCACAAAATCGGAAGGGCGGATCCCCAGCTCCACGTCCGGCAGGTGGAACGACTGTGTCTCTGGGAAGTATCTCTCCATCATGGCAAAGATGAGTGGACGGTCGGCTCTGAATGATGGAATACTGAGGAAATGATCCAGATGGCACCTCCCAAACTCCCGCCTGAGTGCCGGAGAAAGTGACCGTGCCAACTCGCTGAATCTCCCCCAGCTGCCGCGCAAGTGGGAAGAATAGTAGGGAAGCGGCACATCGGCCCTGATGCACATGGAGGGGTGGCTATCCAAGCCATGGAGGAGCTCTGTATCATGCACAGAAGCCCTCAACTCCTCAGATACCCCTGCCAAAGCTACAGCAACCCCCTCCGGAGCCATATCTCTGGCTCTGCCTCGGCCTCTACCACGGCCTCTCTCGCCCTCAGGGGCCTGATCCTGAACTCTGCCTCGCCCTCGGCCTCGACCACGAGCGGGTGCAACCACGGGCTAAATTTCAAAGGAACAGCGTGAAGATTTGTGTAGAAAGGAGAATGGAAGAAAGAAAAGAGAGAAAGGGCGTGAAAGTCTACCTCAGCAGAGCTCTCTCGAGAGTCGCCTAGTGGCTCGGACAGGGTGGCACTAGAACTAGTATCAATCCGAGCTCTAGAAGAAGAAGGCCGGTCGGTCGGGTCAACCTCCTCACGAACGCGGGAACGACTCCTAGCCATCTACAACAGGGAAGTGTTTTATAAATTTCAGTTCAAATCTATCTGGAATCCTACTTTGCTCAGTTCAAGTTGAAAAGAAAAGTTTTTGATTGTATAGGTTCCAACTCTGGTTCATCAGGAATCTTATATGATTTTTCAGGAATTGTGTTTTAGTTCAAAGTTTAGAAAATATTCCTATATTATTCTAAAACATTTTGTTTACAAGGCCTAATATCTGATAATTTACTGCAGGATCGTTACAGTTGTGCAAAAAACAAATGGTCTGAGCTAAATCAAGGAGTACAAGAACCAACCACAGAATGGTCCTGGCAGTTAGAGCACAACATCAACACCGGGCGGATTGAGAAAAATAAGTCCCAGCATATCAAGACAAAAGAAGTAGCAGCAAGGCCGTCCTAAGTTTTGGACACTATCAAGACAAGGCTTGCACAAGCCACAGTCACATGGGCAGCTCCAAAAAAAATGGCAATTGAAAGTCAATACAAATTTTGAAAAAAAAAAATCACATAACATGAAGTCTGAAAATTCTATCAATAGTTATATGGGAAATACAAAAGTCATGCTGGGCACAATGCAGTGGTGAATTATCAATGACAAAAATCCAATCCACAATAATCCAACATGATCAAAGCAAAAACATGCTTGAATTCGATGGAATCATGCAAAGAAAAAAAAAAAAAAAGAAGCATGCTTGACTGGGTCGGATTGCACTTACTAGTTGAGCAGCAAAGAAGGGAATCTGGTTGATGAAGAATCAGGCACAAGCAATCACCGAAGATCAACACCCCACACTGAGTTGATAAAGTCGCTGGAAATCGAAAATTTTTGAAGAAAGCCGAGTTAGGGCTCAGTTGCGGCAAGGAACAGAAGTCGCCGGAGTTACAGGTGGTCGCCGGCAGCAAAAAGAGCACCGGAGTCGTCGGAGATCGCCGGAGAAGAAGTAGGATCGTCGGTCGTCGAAGAAGCAAAGACTGGAGCCGGTCTGAGTAATCGGAGCAAGAAGAAAAGAAGAGGAAAAGTCGCGGTCGCGCGCGACTTAAGTAAACCTGCGGGATCCGGATACTCAGGCCGGATACCCGCAGACCCTGTATTATCCGGATACACTTACCGGATACTAAAGAAAAAAAGAAAAAAAAAATAGAAAAAAGCAGAAAAAAATAGAAAAAATAGAGAAAAAAACAGGAAAGAATAGAAAAGTGAAATGAAAAGAAAAAAAAAAAGAAGAAAAGGAAATGAAAAAAAAAAAGGAAAAAAGAAAGAAAAAAAAAAAAAGAAAAGAAAAAAAAGAGAAGGAAAAGGAGGGAGCAAACTTATGCTATAATTCTTACTATTTTCTCAAAATCCTATTTTTGCCTTGAAATCCACCTCACAGCCACGAGAGCTCTGTGGAATTCGGGACAACCTTGGGAAATGTGCCTGGTCGAAAGGATGATATCCACTCAATTTTCAACTTGGTTTGATAAAAAATCAGTTTTTCAAAAATCCTATTTTTGGGCTTAAAATCCACTTCACAGCCACAAAGGGCTCAGTGGAATTTAAGAACTCTTGGAGAGATGCCCCCTTAAAGTGAGGGCCTTTTTGGCAAATCTCCACTCAAAAATTGTTTTCTACAAAAATTGAATTGAACCGAGCAAATCATGCTCAAGGGAATGCAATTTGGGCTTGTCTACTCTTTGCAGCTCACTGATTCGCAGCTCCCGCAAAGAGGGGCAGTTGTAGACACCCCAAATTGCACAAACAATCATCAAAAATCATTATCTCCTGGAAAGCCAGCACAGAATTTGAAGAAAATACACTTTTACCTGTATCCGGATTGAGTATCCGGATACAAGTACCCTTTTTCGTATCCGGATAGTCATACCGGATACGTGTGAGCCTTAGCGTATCCGGTACCATGTACCGGATACCTTAAGGCCCTTTGTTATCCGGTCTGATGTACCGGATACCTTAAGTTTGCTCAAAATTAGGGTTTTCCGAGAGCTTTTCACTTTTACCATCATGTCCCTCATTAAATGAGGGGAAATCGCGGAAATAACCTTAGGGTTTAGGTTGGAGTGGTTCTAGACATTAATTTGTGTCTACCAATGACCTTAGCCCTTGCCTATAAATAGGAGCCTCCTCCTTGAGCAAATGGCACACAACTCTTGTTTTGAATTCTCGCAAAGAAGAACTCCAAGAGAAGAAGAAAACCGCTGTGGAATCGCCTCCAGCACTCAGGTAAGCCTCAACTTTTCTTTTTATTTTCTGTCTTTACATTCCTAGATCTAGATCTCTTCTTCTACCTTTCTGTAGTGTAAAGCCTTGTTTGTATGTGTGGAGATCCTTCCCCGGCTCAAAGTATCTCAAGACTCCCCTAGCCGTAAAACGTGAAGGCGGATCTAGGAGAAACGAGACTGGGGATTGACCCTAGTGCTAGAACCTATGTAGCATAAGGCCTTTTTGATTGATTGTAAACCGTTCCATATTCAAAGTACCCTTGATTATCTTAAAGAGAACAGAGGGAAACGATAATGGAACGGAACCCTAGGCTATGCTAGAACCCATTTTATTGAATCTATATGCATGTGTATGGATCTTGCTAGGTTTTCTTCACTTTTGCACACATATTACACTATTTTGGCGGGATAGGCTCATATTTGGGGTTTATTGCATTTATTGTGATAAAACTCCAATAAATGGCCTAAATCAATTCTGGAGTGTTTTTAAATGTTGTTCAAAGGTTTTGGATTCATCTCACACGAATCACACACTTTTTGTCAATTTTCGGATTTGATTTTCTTCAAAAATGGCTTAGCTTGACAGCACCTATACCCCTACTTCGGGCGTCCGTAACTTCATCATCCGGATGAATTTTGGGGCGATTCCAGAACCATGGGAAAGGTGAGGCTGTCTAGTTTATGTCCACCAAATTTCATGATTTTCTATCTAGCCGATTTTTGACACCTCTCTGTCGAAGTTGAGTGGACAGTTCAGGTCCAAGTACAGAACTTGTCACTTCGACGGACCGCCATGTGTTCGTTTTAAGTCCGATTAGAGTGATTTTTGTTTCTGAGTACTCCTTTATGAGTCTATTTTCAAATCCAGTTGGTTTCATAATTTTTGGATTCCATTTGAATTATTGGTAGCCGATTTACTCAGAACTGCTCATTTGCATTTTTCTGGGTAAATCTGTGATCTTCGGGGCCTGTTCGGGAGACCACCCAAGGCACACCCGAAGGGATTTTTGTATGAGGCTAGTTTCTGTTGAAAGATGGCCATACAGACTTCAATCACACCAAATTTCATGGATTTCTATGTAGTGGATTTTTCTAGACAATTTTCCAAAGTTGCCCACTTACCACTTTTAAAAATCCCCAACAGCAACTTCAAAGGAGCATAACTCCTAGATTTTTCATCGAAATGAAGTGAAATTTTGTATGAGACTCTTATTTACCCTAATCTTTCAAATGGATTTGGTTTGGTTCAATTCAGAATTGGATTTGAATGATTTTAAGGCAAATGGCATACTTTTTACCGAATTTTCCGGATTTGATTTAACTTGGTTTTATGCAACCTCTACTTTGATTTCCATCTTTTGAAATATTCCAGAAGTGATATTGATATAAGAGAAGATCTAAAATCCATTTGGATCTTCATGTGAAAATATCATACATTGTTCCTTTTTCAAGGTTTCTCATGATTTTTAGCAAGCTTTCTTACTTTGTTTTTTGCATGAATATACACTTGGCAACCACTTCGTGTGGATGAATGGGGGTGCCTAACACCTTCCCCCGTTCATAATCTAATCCCCTTACCCATCTCTGGATTTGATTTTCAAGTAGGATTATTTTTTCTTTTGGCTATTTTTGCCTATTTTTGAATCTTTGGTGTCCATTCTCACCCCAAAATCATGAATGGTGGCGACTCTCCCAATTTTTGCGTTGAGCCCGTGTGTTGACGGAGGGACGATCACTCCGGTGATTTTTTCCCATGTCTCACACCCAGATCCGGGTTACGTAATGGAACCGTAACTCGTACCCGAGGGTTAGATAACCAAACCGCAGGATCCATATCAGAGTGTAAGAAAAACATGACATTCGATTTATTATTACCAACAAAATATCAGAGTTCGCTAAAACATCCCAATCACTCAATCACCATCACCATGAATTGAAAGAATTACAATTCAAAAACTACTCACTATCTCAAAGAAAATAACAGCTAAAATGAATCTCAGAGGTCACTCGACAAAATAGTCCTCTCCCCTATACTCAGGGTAACCCGCAACTGGCTCAACCCCGCGAGTATCGTCCTCACCAAGATCTGAAAACAAAACAAAACAAACGGAATGAGATACGAATATCTCAGCAAGTATCAAATGCATGCATAAAACATGTAACAACAGTCCTCAAAGATGCTCCTAGAATAATCATGCATTAATAACAATCACCAAGCCGCCGTTTAACCCGAATAATCCGGCAACAACATACATTAATAAAGAAATACATAAACCATTACTGTATAACCGGAAACATTATTGTGCACTCCTTGGTAGTAAATTCGTGGTGGACTCATGGAATAAATCGCCTTTAACTAGTGTAAAACCAAGCTCACTATGCCACCTCCCGGCTTATGTGCGAAGCCGAGCTACACGGTCATCGACTTATTGCAGGAGAACCCAACCAGATACAGGATGAGTTGGCATGTACTATCCTAACATAGCCGCAGCCAACCAGATACAGAGAAGGCCTCATCGAGGTACACGATGGAACGCGTACGTGAACAAAGTGTTACCACTAGCAAAGAAACGATCTTTTCCACTATCTAGCTCCTAACAAGAAAAATGTGGATCCACATCGAGCTATGCCATCTAGACTCAAAATTAGGAATCAAATAATCAAACCATTTAATAGTACCACTCAATCATTATCACCCTCCAAGCTACATGGACAGGTTTCAATTTCATTCCGAGGTACTCGAAAGTCAAGTAACCTCTTCTCAATAGAAGCGATAATACTATCCTTTAAGTAGATGGATAATTCTCAATAAACAAATTTATTCCCAACCAAGTGGTTTAAAGTCCTTCGTTTGAAACCTTGCATAACGTCCCTTTTTTAGTCAAAAGTTTTCAAAACCAACAAAACCGAGTGTTGATGCCAATTTAAACTTTGTTAATTAAGTTTGCCTCGTATCACTTGTGTAAATCCTAAATAGTGACTTACAAGTAAAGATTTACACAAATAACACTCTTAATTCATATTCGTATAGTATTTCTTTCTATAATAATCTCATTGTCACCAGCATCTAAACCACTTTGGATTTCTTCTGATTCTTATATTAAAACATAGGAAAAATAGTTCAAGGTGATCATTCCTAACAAAAATCTGAATCATTCACTACTAACCTCTATTTACTTCTCATAGGACAGGTTTCTAGAATTTAACCACTAACTTATAACTTCCATGGTTCAACCGTACACATATTGAAGTTGTTGGTTTCAATAGTAACTTCACTCCTTAACAATAAAAACATACAATAAACTACTGCTACAAACTATTAAAGTCCCTTAGAACTAGTTTTATACCTTTAGATAAAATACCACTTGAAATAGAATGGTCACACAACCATTGCCGATCAACTGAACACCAACCTATAGGAGTTGAAACTCCTAAGCTTCCTCCAAGGTCATAACAGTTTGCTTACTTCTGCAGCTGCTGGTTTCCCCAATTAATCTCCCACTACTACCACTAATATCTCCAGAATTTAATGGTAGGAGTTGTTTATCTCCCAATTACCATAACTTACTACTGTCATGTGATTTAACTTTTCTACAACAGAATTTAGAAGCTTAGAAAAGGAGGTTCTCATTGCTGTTGGAATAGCTGCACTTGGCTATCTGATAATGAGTGGACGACCACTTTAGTTCTACCCCTCACCGACCCTACATCAAACCCATAGATTAGCTCCTATTAACTTAAAAACCAAGAGGTGCTTGTGTAACCAAATAGCAGCACCAGCAAACCCAGATTGTTTGGGCGCCAACTTCCTTTTATAAAATTTGTATTTCAGCACTATCTATTACATAAGTTTCCTAATAAGTTCCCAATTTGCATTTTTACAACAAATATAAATGTAGGAACTGAACATAGATTGAAACACTGCCCCTACATTGTTGAAAGTGGACTGGGCACCACTCGGCCATGTTCAGCCACTTGGCACCAGCCACCTATTTTAGTGCCAACCTATGTAACAAATCAAAATATTTCCTTAAGACTGATCTAGCTCCACTCATAATTTAGTTCCACCCTATTCTTAAGACTCCACTTTATGTATTTAACCTACTTGAGTTTAATTAATTCTTTCATGCCATAACACAAACAATGGCCACTCATAACCATTCACTTACAAATTCTGCAATGCCAATAATGATTTACACCCCAATGGATTCTAATCCATTCATTCACCTGTCCTACTTTTCATAAACCATACAAATTGCTTATGGACACAGCAAACTTACTTTAAAATTTCTGTTTTGCACCTCATTCATAACTAATCATGCCATATGACTATGTCTAACTAGTAACAGGGAAAGCCAATCACATTTGTTTATTCAGAACAGTATTTCAATTGAGCACAATCACAACCACTTCAATTCATGCTGTTTATAAACTATTCACATTAGAGAACAAAGCCTAATACTCACTACATGACGTCCATGCCATTTCCAACCAGAATTCCAAGTTCATTTCATTCATCATGCATATATTTATCTAAAATTTACTGTTGTGTATTTCGTATCTATGCAACCATAACAACCAACTCAGGGTGCGGCAGAACCCTTGTCCCATGCTATACCAACACTTCAACAACACATAGAATCAGCATTCAGTTAATAACCAGATCTGGACGCCAAATCAGAACACATAGCACAATCCTCAGCAGGTTTAAGAGTAAATCCATTTCATGACAAACACGACTAAACCGAAAATCAGATTTATGATACTTACCTCTAGCTAATGTATTGCTTTGCTGATCCTCCAATTGTACAGCAAGCCCTCTGAAATTGGCACCTTAGAATTTCCTACACTCAGCATCGATCTGAAATTTTTCCACCAACACCAGATCAGATTTCCTTTGATCTGATCTTACATTCCATTTCAGATTAACAGTACTGATTGATCCTAATGAAGATGACCTACCTGACATTAGTGTACTCAGATTTGGACGAGCACTCAAATTCTGATCTGCACTTTGGATTGTAGACTGCAAAACTGCTTCACCTCCCTAAACGAGGTTACTCGCACCATACGAACTCCACATATTGGAATTCCTCTAGTTCAACTCCCATGCAATGCCGCTGCTCTCTTCTTTCTTCTGAGATCCCAAATCCACTTGTTTCAAGAATTCGACCAATACAGCAATTTTCCCCTCGTTTTATACTTGCCGCTCAACACATTTTAATTTCTGATTTGCTGCAACGCCACAATACCAAAATTCCTATACCAGCAGATTTTATAATCAATATTATTTACTTGCCACATCGACCTAGTGAATTATTTAGTTAATAAAAATTCCCAATTTCCATACCTTTATAATCTTTAAGTAGCCCATCCAGCTCAAACAACCTTTCCGATAAATCAATAATCTCTCTTCTCTGAAAAAGAAAAAAATCACTAATTACCTTTGAGTTAATCACTGAAAATATAAATTTAATATTTTCAGAAATTTAGGGATTTTACATCCTCCTCTCCTAACAAAAATTTCAGCCTCGAAATTTACCTCATGACGCTATAAATAAATCCGGGTACTTCCGCTTCATCTCATCCTCTCTTTCCCATGTAGCCTCCTCGGTCGAGTGATTTTGCCATAACACCTTCACCAAAGGTATCACCTTGGTTCGTAAAACTTGACCACGTTGATCCAGGATCCGAACCGGTACCTCCTCATAGGATAAATCCTCCCGAATCACCAAAGGCTCAATATCAATCACATGACTCGGGTCCGAGATATATCGTCTAAGCATAGAAATGTGGAATACATCATGAACTCTACCCAACTGCGTAGGCAACGCTAGACGATATGCAACCGGATTCACTTTATTTACTATTTCAAATGGCCCAATAAATCTAGGAGATAACTTGCCCTTTTTCCCGAATCTCATAATACCCTTCGAAGGTGATATCTTAAGAAATACTTGATCCCCGACCTCAAATTCCAAATCACGCCGCCTATCATCTGCATAACTCTTCTGACGGCTCTGAGCAGTCAATAACCGCTGCCTGATCAAGTTCACTTTCTCCACACTATCCTGCACAATCTGAGGGCCTAGATACTGCCTCTCACCAACCTCCTCCCAGCAAACAGGTGATCTACAGGTACGGCCATACAGTGCTTCGAATGGTGCGTAATACTACATTTATATTCTGGGTAATTTATATATGATCTAAAAGTGGTTTTGATTTTCTGGGTAATTTATATTCTGAAATTAAATTGAACTAAAGTAAAAGATATCAGATTACTTAGTTAAATACTACATTTTTACAAGGTGATGGCCCTTCTGATTGCAAGCGCTTAAATAAGAGTTGTTGGGGATATTGGAGAATTTTCTTGTTTTGGGCCTTTTCTTTTATCATAATTACTGTACTTTTTTATTGTTTGTTATACAGATATGTATGTGAAGTTGTCAAGAAACACAGTTTTGGGATTCTTATGTTTGATTGGAATTTGAAAAAAGTGATATTGGCCTAGATAAGCATCTCTTGGCAGTTGAAACTAGATTAGTTAATCTAAAACAACCATCAAACACTTTGTGAGCTTTCCTGAGACAACATTGTTTAATACTAATTAACCCAGAAAACTTTATATGATTATTGAGAAAAATTTTCAATGTTTTGCCAAAAAAATGGTTTATAACCAAGCGTTCAATTAATGAATGAGCAAAGTTAGCAAACATCAGTTATTCCTACTCTCATGTGGACTGATTCATCTTGCAATGGGCTTGCCCATGCTTCTTCTCAGACAATCTCATGAACAATTGCTTTCATAGCCATGAACATCTACTACCAAGCTAGGGGCAAAAACAAGTAAGGTTGCAACTTTAGAGACTCTGCTCTTATTGGAATGACTAATCCAAGCAAACCCCTTTCCAGGACTTCAATAAATAAAACTTGATATATTTCATTCCAAATTTTCAAAAATATCATGCAATAGTTTCAATAAGAGTTGCACTCTTTTTTCCTTCCCTTTTTGGTTGGCATGAATTAGGTTGCACTTTCTAGCATCTTATCTAACCAAATTTTATTATTGTTTATTTTCATTTTATGGTGAATATGAAAAGAAGAACCTATGCCAAATTTTACTATTTTTTATTTTCATTTTATGGCAAAGATCCCAAAGAGAACCTTAATGTACTTATAGTTCATACCTCTCCGCACTCAAGATAAAACCAATAGCTCTCTATTTGGTTGGTAAGAATGTTCATCACCATCTAGATCAAAACTCTTTAATAGATGAAATGGATGATGATGCATTGAAGTGGTGGATATAGGAGCATAGTTATAACAATTTAATTTCTCATTTTGATGTATAAACTCAATACCATGACTTGGCATGACTATAAACTTAATTCCATGTATGTTTGGTTAAAAATTCCTTAGGATTTCTTCTTTTTGTCTATTTGTATTTTGAAATTTTTTTCACTAGGTTCAATCTTCATCAAAATGTAGGACTATTCAAAATTTCCAATAAGCTAACTAAATCTATGTTTCTATACCATCACAAGTTTTAACTTTTTAATTTTTCTGCTTTGAAAAATAAATAAGTAGCTTCAAAAAGTTATACCAAACAGCCTCTTACTAATTCCATATTTATTTGTTCTTATGTTTATGATCTTTACTATTAAACATGCAAATATCAAATCAAATATAACTTTTACTCATAGCACAAAGTGTTTGCTAGTCAATAAATATAAACCAATTGATATATTACATAGCTATCCTATTAACTTTTGAATTATTAAAATCCTTAATTAAAACAATTTTTAATATTTTCTTCAAACAATATGTAATCATACTGCCAAAAGCCATGGCTTTGACACCAAGTGTAACAAATGCTATCAATTAACATTGATATAAAAATATTTTATATGCCTCCAGCCATTAGGATTAAGAAGTTTGTAGAAAAAGTCTGTAAAACCCTCCCATGTTCGACGTGAATGTTTTCTAGCCCCAGAAAGGAAAGTAAAAATGGGGAGAAGTTTCTGATTTAGTTCTCAACCAGATGTGCCACATAGGCATATGTGATATGGGCTTCTAACATATATTAAAACAAGACTAATCACATCGCAACTAGAATATATTCCTAATTTATCTATCCCACCACAACGATAATTATGATAAGCCACTCAAAAAACCTCTATTAACCCAACTATTTAGGAAAACAAAACACTAATTTTCTATGTGGATTGTGCCGATTTAAGTCTCCTAACCGTTTGTTTCAATGGAAAATATTGTTCGGAAGAAAACTTTTCTATTTTTTCAAGTGTTTGGATGTATTGTAAAAAGAAAAAGGAAAATTTACACTAACACCCCTGTGGTTTGGGAAAGTGTCACGGACATCCCTGTGGTTTAAAAGTGATCACTTACTACCCAGTGGTTTCGAAAAGTGTCATCTACACCCCCTACCGTTACTTTGCACACAAACGCCGTTTGGTTATTTTTCAAATGACCAAAATGCCCTTATCTTAAAAGCCTCTCATCATTCTTTCTCCGAAGATAACTGCACAAAAAAAAAAACCCTCATCTCCGATCTCTCCACTCTTCCTCGACGCATCCCCTTTGCAAAATGCTAATAACGATCCAGAAATTTGTTACATGATCGTGTTTTGTGAGTCGCGGCTACTGCTTCCAGCCCTAGTGATCGGCGGTTGCTGGTGTTTTTCTCCATTTTGAGGTGTTCGACGGTGGTTGCTACAGTTTTTGGAGTTGCGGCTGCTATTTCCTTCCTCCAAGCGCACCATTAAACCACATTCCTGAGTTGCGGCTGCTATTTCCTTCCTCCACCATTAAACCCAGGTGCGAGTTCTTCAATTTTCGTCAACGCTTTCAATTTTCTTCTTGCTGCTATTTTCTCATCTTCCTCCTCCTAGACCTCTTCTGCAAATCGCTAATACGTGTGAAGACAAAAATCAAAGCAATAGAAGAAAACAAATCAAGAGAAATCCAAGACAATCCATGACCCAGTGAAGCAAAATCTGGAATTGAGTTCGACTTTCTTAGCTTCATTGGCAGAAATCGTTGTTCTTCCTCCCTTTCTGTAGAGTGAAATTAGGGCAAATGCCCTAGCCCTAGCTAGATCAGAATGGAGAACCCAAAATTTCCCTCCCTAGTTGCATTCCCTTCTTCTCCATCTTTTTCCTTCCTCTTCCATCTGTTATTGTTGCTATTTTCTTCTTGTTTCATATGCTTGTTACATCATCTTGTTCACCTTATCAGTAGTTGCAATCTATTATTCTACTATTTCATCTTCATCTTATTGTTGTTTATGTTTTTGTTTTATTTTTCTTGATTCATGATCGTGCTCTCATTTATTCAAAAATGATTTTTTTTAAGTCTATGTTTTCTTTCAATTTAAATGTTTTCACATGTTACCAATCGACCAATCAGCTTTCTCAATGTTGGAGAATTGCTTCAAGAGAATTGTTTGATTTAATTGTTGCAGAGAATTCCTATCAGAAGAAAGTATGAGACTGGTAATTTTGCTGTTCCTCCTAAATGCCAATTCTGTGCTGGATTTTTATGGGAAGCAGTCCCCATCTTTGATTTTGTCTCAAACCCAGTCTTTTGTAGAAGAGGTCTATTGAATGTATGGTATTGGATTCAGCTTGCAGGAGGAAAGGTGTTGTGTTTCTGTTATGGATAATCATTTGGTTTTTTAATTGGGTAAAGAAGGCACATCCTAATCTTAGTGTTTGGAGCTGTTTCTGCATTATCATTCATAGCTTACATATGGAAATTGGTCAAGGCAGCGTCCTTTGTTTTCTTTTCTTTATAAGCATACATTAGTTCCCTGAGTTCCAGTATCTTAGCTAATTGATAATTAATTGAAATGGTTACATTCACTCTTTATAAGCATACATTAACTCCCTTGCTTGCTAGCCTCTGGTAACGAGGTTTGATCCTAGACTCCAAGCTATAAGTGTAATTCCTACCGCAACTAAAGTTTTAAGTTATTTTGGAATTTATGGTTTCCAATTATTTTGGAATTTATGGTTTCCAAAGTAAACTTGGTGATCGAGTTGGAGAAGCTGCTTAATTAGAAGGAATTTGCTGACTTGCTTCTCATTCATGCAAATGAGGAGTCTCTAAGAGTTCATGACATCATCCTATACCTTGCTATGACTTCATTCCTGCACTTGGACCAGCTGGAAATCATTTCTCGTAAGCATTTTTTAAAACCCTGTATGTATTTTCTTTTTGAATTGTGCATCTACATTCAATATCCATGAGATTCAGCTCAATTGCTCAACTGCAACATATAAACTCATATATAATGTCTTGAGAACACAGGGAGATAGCAAAATTAGCCTTTTGATCTGATACCTACTTTCCTGTGTAGATTTACAGAAGATTACAGAGAATGCTGAGGTGGTGCTATCTTTTGACCCCAAGCCCATCCAGGTTTAGTTTCTTGTTAGAATTTCCTATTTATCCCTGTCAAGTTGTATTTATTGAAAAAATATTTCATTTAATTAACTTTGTGGGATGCTTTGTTACTAGGGTGATTGGAATGCAACTGGTGCTCATACCAAATACAAGTAAAACATAGGATTACAAGGATGCTCTTCGTATTCATTCCCACAAGTATACTTGTAGAAATTACTATGTTGGCAATAAATTTAGTGTTACTTTGACTCTTTAATTTTATTTTTTCTGGTTTTTCAGCACCAAGAATCTTGGACAGAAAACATGCACATTAACCCCTTACGAGTGTGAAGTCGATAGCAGTAACTATACGAGTTGACGGAACTCCAAATATCAGATGCCTCCAAAATGTGAGCGTATAGCCACCAAGTTGAGCCTGAATAGCCTGCTCACACACTAAACATGAATGCATGCAGAACAAAATAGGGGAGAGGACTAAGAGAATGCAGATGTCTAAATTTAAAAAAACAAAGGAAACCCTCATATGAGCCTAAATACATGAATATCAAATTAGGGGATACAGTAAACCAGCCTACCGGAGCCATGAAGAACCCACTACCATGATAACCAGTTCATTCATATCTAGCTAACTGACGAAAATAGAAGATGAAGATGGAAGAATTCAGATCTGAAAACAGTATTCCTTGCTATATTTTTCATACTATTCATGGGAGTATTACATCACCCTTTATAGGATCTTACCTAACTACGAATAAAGAAAGAAGCTTTACATTCTGGAAACATTCCAGAGAATATCTACAGCAGTACAATGAGTTAGGAAATGATTCAAAACAGATCCTATAATCAAGGAACTAATCAAGGAACCAATTCCTATAATCAAGGAACTAATTCTTAAACGGTTAAGGAAATAAATCTCCAGATCCTTCAATTTAGGAACTAATTCTTCAACACTCCCCCTCAAGTTGGTGCATAGATATCACACATGCCCAACTTGTCTACTAATTTTGAGAAGATCCGATTTGAGACAGCTTTAGTAAGAAGATCGGCCAATTGATCTTCTGATCTGATCTTAGGTAACTCCAATATACCCTCATCAAGCTTTTCTTTAATAAAGAATCTGTCCACCTCTACATGTTTTGTACGATCATGTTGGACTGGGTTATGAGCAATATCACACGCAGCTTTATTGTCACAATACAATTGAATGGATTGCATAGATGAGTACCCCAAATCTTGTAAAAGAAGTTTCAGCCACAACGCTTCACAAAGAGCAAGAGCCATACCTCTGAATTCAGCTTCTGCACTTGAACGAGCAACAACATTTTGTTTCTTGCTTCTCCATGTAACAAGGTTACCCCCCACAAACGTAAAGTAACCAGAAGTTGATCTCCTATCATCTTTAGCTCCAGCCCAATCAGCATCAGTATAGGCATCAATGTTGTAACAGTCTGTCGCATCGATGTTACAACAGTCTGTGTTTTTAGTGAACAGAACCCCTTTTCCAGGTGCAGATTTTAAATACCTCAAGATGCGCATGACTGCATTCATATGTTGTTCTCCTGGATCATGCATAAATTGACTAACAATACTTAATGCATAAGCAAGATCCGGTCTTGTATGTGCTAAATACATCAATCTCCCTACAAGTCTTTGGTATCTCACTTTATCAGTTGGAACTTGGTCTGACTCAACACATAACTTCAAACCTTCTTCCACCGGTGTATCAGCTGGTTGACATGCTGACATTCCAGTTTCTTGTAATAGATCCAAGGTATACTTTCTCTGTGACAGAAATATCCCTTTCTTAGATCTAGATACTTCAATCCCAAGAAAATATTTTAAAGAACCTAGGTCCTTCATTTCAAATTCTTTAGATAAGTACTCTTGTAGTGCCTTCCTTTCTTCTGGATCATTCCCTGTGACTACCATATCATCTACATAGATGATGAGTGCAGTGATCTTACCTTGTTGCCTTTTTAGAAACAATGTATGATCTGAGTTGCTTTGATGGTAGCCAAAGCCTATCATGGCTTTTGTAAATCTTCCAAACCATGCTCTTGGAGACTGTTTCAATCCATACAAAGATTTCTTTAATCTGCACACCTTCTGACTGTGTTTTGCTGGTGTCATGTAACCCGGTGGAAGGTTCATATAAACTTCTTCAGATAATTCTCCATGTAGAAAGGCATTCTTCACATCAAATTGTTGCAATGGCCACTCCAAATTTGCAGCTAAAGACAACAACACCCGAACAGTGTTGATTTTAGCTACCGGTGCAAATGTCTCTGTGTAGTCAATCCCATAGGTTTGGGTGTACCCTTTTGCCACAAGTCTTGCCTTATACCGTTCTACCATGCCATCTGCCTTGTACTTCACAGTGTAGATCCATCGACATCCCACTGGCTTCTTCCCTGGTGGACAATCAACAAGTTCCCAAGTTTGATTCTTTTGCAAGGCATTCATCTCTTCATTCATAGCAACTTTCCATCTTGGGTTAGCTAAGGCTTCCTGCACACTGTTAGGAATAGCTACAGTAGACAATTGATTCACAAATGATTGATTTGATTCAGACAGATTTTTGTGAGACACATAATGACTCATGGGATACTTAACTCTACTAGACAGTTCAGGTTCATATGTGGGCTTAGGAATACCTCTGGTTTGACGATGTGGCAGCTGTTTTATTTGTGGTTGAGATCCTCTATCAGGAACATCCTCAGTAGATGATTGGTGTGGTATATTGACGGGAGGCTCGCCCTCAAATAGGAATGGACTGGTGTCTTCTGATTGTGTTATTCCTTCTGTTTCACCAGTGCCTTCTATTTGTGTTCCTCCTTCAGTTTCTGGCCATTCATCATCATCTAATTCAGCAATATTTTCTGCTGCTTCTGTGACAGACGGTTCTGTTGCAGCAGGTGTTGCAACATCGTTAGGACAGACCTCTCCAGCAGCAGTTTCTTCACAAATCTGATATTCATACTGTATCAAATCATAATCTAGAGTCTGAATTTCCTTCTGATACTCCCCCTGAAGTTTAGACTCAGATAAGAAATACATTTCATCTTCATGGAAAACCACATCCATTGTGATAAACATGCGTTGAGTTGGAGGATGATAACATTGGTACCCCTTTTGGTGTATAGCATATCCAACAAAAACACATCGCAACGCTCGAGGAGCTAACTTGTTGCGTTGATGTTTATAGAGATGGACAAAAGCTACACAACCAAAGATATGAGGAGGTAAATTTGGGACACTTGTTGTACCAACAGCAGTAGTAAGAACTTGGAGGGGTGTCTGGAATTCAATAGAGCTAGAGGGAACTCTATTGATCAAATATGCTGCAGAAGTAAGGGCTTCTCCCCAATAGGATAATGGCATATGGGCTGCAATCAAGGAGGCACGAACCACTTCCAACAAATGTCGATTTTTCCGCTCTGCAACACCATTCTGTTGTGGTGTATTGGAACATGTAGTTTGATGGATAGTGCCATGGGCGTGCAAAAACTTTTGAAGTTCAGAACTTTGATATTCTCCACCATTGTCACTCCGAAGAATCTTGACTTGGGCATTGTATTGAGTTTCAACAAATTTATGAAACTTTTGAAATAATGAGTTCACTTCACCTTTGGATTGCATTAAATATAACCAAGTCATCCTTGTACAATCATCAATAAAGGTAACAAACCAACGAGATCCTCCCAAAGTAGTGACTTTAGATGGCCCCCAGACATCAGAATGTATCACCATAAATGGAATTGGACTTAATGTCAAACTCAATGGAAATGGTGTGCGATGGCTTTTGGCCATTTCACATACATCACAATGGAAACTAGAAGCATCAACTTTTATGAATAAACTAGGAAATAATTTCCTTAGATAACCAAATGAAGCATGCCCAAGACGTCTATGCCATAGCCAGATTTCAGATATCTTCTTCTCCCCCTCATAGCCATTCACTGCCAAGACTTGATGTAACTTTTCTGAGATTCCGGACACCAAATCCAAATAGTATAGCTTGCCTCGTCTAATACCACAACCAATCGTCTGCTTTGTTTGGATGTCCTTAAAAACACAACAATCAGGCCAAAAGATTACAACACAAGATAAGGCTTTAGTTATTTGAGAAACTGACAAGAGATTATATTCTAAAGATGGGACAACCAAAACAGAAGTGAGGTTTAAAGTATCAGTGAGGGACAAGGATCCTTCCCCAATAACTGGGGTAGTGTTACCATTGGCAGTTGAAACAATTTGTTGTGAGGAAGGTTTAAGAAGATTTACCTGTCTAGAATCAAATATCATATGATCTGTAGCACCAGAATCAATTATCCATGCACTATTAGAAACAGGTGAAGAAATATTAAAAACCTTACCATCGTTATCTGTAGTGGCTACTAACACGGAGGAAGTCTGGATTTCGGCATCTGTTCCAACATCTGTTGCAACATCTGTTGCAACATCTGTTGTAACAACAGCAGCAGCAGCAGCAGGTCCAGTTTTCTTCTTCCGGGCTGCACGGCTATGATCCCACCATTCGGGATATCCCACCAGTTCAAAGCATCGATCTTTGGTATGCCCAATCTGATTGCAATGGGTGCACTTGTATGTAGGCTTATCAACACCATTTGTACGCTTTGGAGGAAAGTCTCTTTGGCGGTCCTCTCGGTTGTGGGTTGGGCGGTTGCGGGTCATCATTGCGGAAGCTTCAGATTTTTCAGATTCCCCAACCAGGGTTGCTCGACGTACCACCTCTCTTCGAATTAATGAATAGCATTCTTCCAAATCTGGAACAAGTTCTTTGCGTAGAATCTCTCCACGAACTTGATCAAATGATGCATCCAATCCAGCAAGAAATATGTGCACCCTTAGTCGTTCAATAGACTTTCGGTATGCAATGATATCATCAGGATCCTTCATGACAACTTTATCACGATGATCCAATTCTCGGAAAACTCCGGTTAACTCTCCATAATATTCTGAGAGAGACTTTCCCTTTTGTGCAGCTGTAAATGCCTTTTGATTTAGAGCAAATACCTGCAATTCATCACTTCCATCATAGAAGGCTTTTGATAGAGCACTCCAGATGTCGTAGGCAGTGGATAAGCGTACATAACGCTTCATAATTTCTGGAGTCATGGACATCAATATCCATTGTTTCACTTTCTGATTTTCAGCATACCACCTTTCATAGCCATCTTCAAATTCTGCAGGTGGCTTCGTCTTACACCGAATATAAGAGAGTTTCTCTCTTTCGGCAATGTGCATCTCCATCAACTGTGACCAAATATCATAATTTGATTCATTTAAAATGATTCCAGCATTAAAAATACCTTCAGATTGAACAACAGTAGAAACCGATCTTGGTTGAGATGGTTCCGGCATGTTGTTGGAGGAAGAATCCATCAGTTGTTGATGGACGAATTCAGCAATAATCCTTCAGATCGTTTGGCTTTGATACCATGACGAAAATAGAAGATGAAGATGGAAGAATTCAGATCTGAAAACAGTATTCCTTGCTATATTTTTCATACTATTCATGGGAGTATTACATCACCCTTTATAGGATCTTACCTAACTACGAATAAAGAAAGAAGCTTTACATTCTGGAAACATTCCAGAGAATATCTACAGCAGTACAATGAGTTAGGAAATGATTCAAAACAGATCCTATAATCAAGGAACTAATCAAGGAACCAATTCCTATAATCAAGGAACTAATTCTTAAACGGTTAAGGAAATAAATCTCCAGATCCTTCAATTTAGGAACTAATTCTTCAACACTAACTTTGAAGTTGGAAACTTAAGCTGCAAAAGACAATTTCTTCCTATTTAGTACAAGAATAGCATCCCAGAGTATGATTGCAGCCTCGTTCCTTAATTAGGTGGCAAAACCATATTAACATCAAAATTATCTAAATTGAAATAGGGAGGGACGATCAACAAACTAAATTAAAAGACTGCTTTTTCCAGCACGGCGAACAGAAATTCCCATTTTCCCTGTTTATTCTCTTCGTATTCATTCCCTGTTTATTCTCTGTAATCTTCTGTAATCCATCGGCCATATTGATCTGATATTTAGATAGGAAATGCGAAATGGCCAAACTAGATAAGTAAATAAACAGACAGAATTTAGGGAAAAGATGGAAAGAAACGATATTATATTTTCGAGCTAAACAGCCAACAGCCGCATTAATGAAGCCTACAGTGACATCATCTAAGGTCTATAACCATATTGAAGATTGAAGGGGAGCACCAGCACGGAGATTAGGGCTTGGAGAAAAGAACGAAGGGGAGGCTTAGAGAAGAGAGCGAAGGGAGGTTAGGGCTTGGAGAATAGGAGTTCTCTTCAATTGTGGAGAAGAGAACGAAGAGAGGGTTTTAAAAGAGGGGCATTTCGCCGTTTGAAAAAAATACCAACGGCGTTTGTGTGCAAAGTAACGGTAAAGGGTATAGGCGACGTTTTTCGAAATCACTGGAGTAGTAAGTGATCACTTTTGAACTACAAGGGGTGTCTGTGACACTTTCCCAAACCTCAGGGGGTGGTAGTGTAAATTTCCCAAAGAAAAATGAAAAACTAGAGATTCAAATGAAAGTTTAAAATTTAGGGAAAATATGAAATTTGATTTAGTTTTTAGTCCTTTAAATTTTAAATATATCGAACATAGCATAAAGCTTTATTAAATTTACAAACGTTTACCCAAACTCTTGTCCGATCAAACAAATCGGACTGAACCAAAAAAAAAATCGCCGGCGAAGAATCAGAACTTGAAACGGCTCCTCTCACGCTCGGAATTCCACCGGGACCCTTCCGAATCCCTTTACCGAGAGAGGAGCATCTATTTCATGCCCAAATTCTATCGAGACTCTTCCCGAATCCATCGTCGTTTCTCCAAGCAATCAGGGCTTCAATAGTTGAAAATGGGAGCTACTAAATACGTTAAAAAAAAAATTGTGCCACTATCAATTGAGATAATAAGCCAACTCAATGGTTTAGAGGGAAAAGGTTGTATGTATCTCATTGATTTAAACCGTGTCAACCTGAGCTATCATGTGAACCTCTCCGACCCATTGCCATGATATTTCCGAGCAGTCCGTGGGGTTCTTTCCATTGCTGAACCTTACGGTTGGCTGGCCTCGATTTAAATCCCTTCCGTATGGACGGAAATTGGCTTTGGCTACTGTTCTCCCACCGTTGTTGTTGCCGAGATCAAAGATTGAATCACCGAACACAAACACCGCCGGAAAAGTTTCATTTTTAGGCGGAGATACGGCTGATGCTACCTGCAGTACGAGAGGGACAACGAGGAGACAGAAGTCGAGCAGAATTGTGGACTGCTCGGCACGTTTAAACATTTAATTAGTCTGCGAGGATCCCCAAGTTCGAAGCTCACTTCATTTTCTCCGATTTTTCCTGAAAATTTTAAAATTCAGGAAAAAATTTTCTTTTCCCCAATTTTCGGTGATTTAGAATTTTGAATACCCAATATAGACCTAAAACAATAAATACTATTAAAAATAAAATAAAATTTAAACTCCACTAATAATCCTCTACCGATTATAGAATAATCATTAGAAATCTTATAAAACAAATCTTGACTCAAAAACCTTCTGAATCTACTAAAGCAAAGCTTACTGAAATTAGAAAGTTTGAAAAAAGAAAAAAAGGATTTTGTGTTCTACCAACAGAACATAGCGGTTCTTTGCAATTATAAAGTCTCTTGGAGTTCAATTGCTCTTTGTTTTTCATAGTTCATATTGTTACAAATCTAATGATTTATCATACAAGCTATTTGATATACGGTTGTAAAGTTATTCCCTTTAAACCTAAGCTGTGTCCCTAACCATTGAATTTGTCTTCATTTAGAACTGTCACTCTTGTGTAGTCATCTGCAAATCCAACTGTTTCTGAAGGGAGATCCCATGACAAATCCGGCCGGGCTTTTAGAATGAATTCCATGTGTTGACAATGAATAGATAAGTCTTCCTCCAACCTGTTCTTTAAAATGTCTTGACTTATCTTGGTTTTGTGGTATCTGTAACTGAAAGTGCCCTATTTTGGCAACCCAAATCATCCTAGAATCTAGGCTGTTCAAAAGGGAGTCTCTGTAAGTTAAGGAGAAGAACAGCAAATAATAATTTTCTGGGCCGGATGAAATCTTAGCAGACAAAAACAAGGGAACAAATTAACTTTGTTAGAGGTGCCGGTTAAGGCAATGGTATATGGTTTGGTTTTTTCTCTTTCTTAGTTACGTACTCTCTCCACATGGGGACGTAGGATGTAACTTCCTTTTTTTTATTAGCAATAAATTGAAAAAAAAACAAAACGTTACAATAGTTTCCATCTCAATCATCTAGCCCCCTTTATCTAGTGTTGTTTTTCATTGCTGTAACCGTCATAAGACTGCCGTCCTCTTTCTTCTTGGCCTAACATGTAGGATCTTTCTGATCTCTTCCTGCTCCTAGTGCCTACGCCGTTGGATCTTTTATATATCTTTGAAAAGCATTTCAAGGAGAATGTTAGCTCTTTGATTTTTGATGTGGGTACATATAGATATACATTTAGAATCTTCTGTTGAAATGGTCTTAATTATACTCTTGTTATTTGTCTAATCTTTATTTTTGTTTTGGGATTATAGATTACTCTTCCCATGAGCTAGGTCATTGACATAATTTAATTAAAAAGAGATTTGTTTTGATTATATATTGTGGTTAATTTATACATTAATGATTGTTGTTGATCGATGTCGTCTAGACGGCTGAGAGACCACATCAAGAACAGAAAAAAAAAACACCCTATCAAAACACAAGAAAACAACAATGAAGGGATAAAAACAATGGAAAATAAATCTATCATGTTTCAAGGGCCGGCCTTTGATCTCTCCTTGTAACAGCTGCTCTCTTTTACAACTAAGCAAGAGACAAAGAAAGAGGACTTCGTCAATACCACCACCACCCTTGTCATTTGTCTTTCTCTATCCAGCTTCATTCCTTCCTATTTTTAGCATTTAACACCCTCCCTCCTCCCTCATTCCTCATCTCCTTCCTTGATCAGCCCAATCCCATGAACACCCATCTCCCTTCAAGCCTCATACCTTTCAACAGTTCTCATCGATCATAACAACGCTACCGGGTGCGCACAAAGCTCCGCTTGTGCGTGCACCTGTAACCCCAAGTACTCATGGCCCTTAACAATCCACCTTGGGCTTTCATGCTCCTTGTTACGTTAATGTTGTGTCTATTCATGTCTTCTTATGCATCAGACTCGGATGCGCTTCTCAAATTCAAGGAGTCACTAGCTAAAACCACTGCACTCGATAGTTGGAATGCATCGACAAGTCCTTGCACCGGTAATGCCCAGAACTGGTATGGTGTGCTTTGCTCGAAGGGGAATGTACACGGATTGCAACTCGAAAAAAAGGGTCTAATGGGTATGATTGATGTGGATGCCCTTGTACGATTGCCGTCTTTAAGAACTTTAAGCTTCATGGACAATAATTTTGATGGTGCAATTCCTGATATAAAGAAACTCGGTGCCTTGAAGTCAATATATTTGTCGAATAACAATTTCTCCGGCGAGATTCCGAATGACAAATTTGCCGGAATGCGGGCGTTGAAGAAAGTATATTTGGCAAACAACAAGTTTAGGGGCCAAATTCCATTATCGTTGCTTGAACTGCCTAAGCTTTTGGAGTTGAAGCTTGAGGGAAACCAGTTCCAAGGCAACATATTAGACTTTCAACAGAAGGAACTTAGCGTGGTGAATGTATCAAACAATCAATTGGAGGGTCCGATTCCAGCTCATCTAAGCAAGATGGATCCGAGCTTCTTTTCAGGTGAGTTTAATTTCTATGTTATCATCCTCTCCAATAACACAGGCACCACCACCATGATTACTTCTGGAATTTCATAGCCCAGATAAAGCTTAATTCTCTAAATAAATGTCGCTTTTTTACACTTTTTATCTTGTAAATTTTTAAATGCCTAATTTGGGGGAGACAAGTCTAAAAAAGAAATAATAATTCAACTTAGTTATATAAGAATAAAGCAAGAAATTCAACTTTAACTTACAGGGGAAAATAGGTTTAAAATTATAGGAAGTCATCTTATTTCACCCAGTAATCATAATTATCACTTGGTAGAAGGTACAACCAACTCAATCTTAGGGAGATATAACTATTTTTTCCAAAAACAAAAAGAGAGGTATTAGAGTAACTTATTTTAAACCTCAAGGGATCTGTAGGTTTGTGTAATTTATTCTATTAATAAATAACAAAAGATAACATGAAAAGAAACTAGCAAGGTCTCTATTTATTAATTTCCTATATATATATATATATATACCAAAGTCATGTTGTAGTTGGTTTGCACGTTGTGATGACCAATTCAGAAGTGAAAGTCAACAGTTCTTCCTTTAATTTACAATTAGAGTTGCTTGGGATTGTTGTTCTTAATTAACCTGATAGTCAATTGGACATGCTTCTCATCTTTCCTATTGTTTGAACATTTTCTTAATTCTTCATTATACACCTTCAGGCCAAATTAAGGTTGTCATCTAATGCGTTTCATTTGATCAATCAGGCAACAAAGATCTATGTGGAGAGCCTCTGGAGCCCTGCAAATCCTCCAAGAAGAGGTCATCAGTACTGATGATCATCGTCATTGTGACAATTGTAGTGGTGGTACTGGCTGCCATAGCTGCCACCTTTTTCATCCTCCGTCGCCGGAGCAAGGCAGCATTGGATCAAGCTTCATCGTTGAAAAAGCCCAACAAGGGCACTGCTTCTGAGGGAGACCTGAAGCGTGCCCCATATGGGTATGCCAGCAACTATAAGAAGACTGAACATGGCAAGCTAAACTTTGTTAGGGATGACACAGAGAGGTTTGATTTACAAGATTTGCTTAAAGCCTCTGCTGAGGTGTTGGGAAGTGGGAGCTTTGGATCTTCTTACAAGGCTGTTCTTTCAATTGGACCAGCCTATGTTGTCAAGAGGTTTAAGCAAATGAACAATGTGGGTAGAGATGAATTCCAAGAACACATGAGAAGGTTGGGAAGATTGAGACACCCTAACTTGTTACCTCTTGTGGCATACTACCATAGGAAAGATGAGAAGCTCTTGGTTTTTAACCATGTTGAGAATGGTAGCTTGGCTGGTCATCTACATGGTAAGAGACTTGTAACACTTAGATGTGCTGTTTTGTTTCATAGTTTTGCATGATATCTACTCTTGAAGCCCTTTGAACTGCTTGAACACATGTAGTACTTTGATCTTAAAAATTTGTGTTACACGTGATTCACAAAGTCTAGTTTCCAGTCTATCCCACTTAGAGCCTGCTTCTGCAAGGACTAAGCTGGGCTGTAGTCCTTAATTTTTACATGATTCATGAAGTTTTAACTCTGCCTTTGTGAATTTGTAAAAATGTTAAAAATGTTAACCATTCAATCTGCATTTTGACTAACTTGTCGAGCCTTCCGATCTTTAGGCAATCACAGTGCAGATCGCCCCGGGCTCAGTTGGCCAACGCGCCTAAGAATCATCAAAGGAGTAGCTAATGGCTTGGCTTATCTCTACAATGAGCTCCCTAACCTAATCTTACCCCATGGTCACCTGAAATCCTCCAATGTGCTTCTTGACGAATCCTTTGAGCCACTCCTGACAGACTATGCACTGGTGCCTGTGATCAACCAAGAACATTCTCAACAGTTCATGGTGGCCTACAAGTCACCAGAATATTCGAGGAATGGTAGAACAACAAAGAAGACTGATGTGTGGAGTTTGGGGATATTGATATTGGAGATGTTAACAGGTAAGTTCCCCTCCAACTATCTAAAACAGGGACAGGGAGGTAACACAGACTTGGCAAGTTGGGTGAACTCAGTTGTAAGGGAAGAGTGGACTGGTGAGGTGTTTGATAAAGACATGGGAGGGACACGAAATGGCGAAGGCGAGCTGCTGAAGCTTCTGAAGATCGGAATGCTTTGCTGCGAATCAGATGTGGCGAAGAGGTGGGAATTGAAGGATGCTGTTGAGAAGATCGCAGAAATGAGAGAGAGGGACAGTGATGACGACTACTCTAATTCAATGGCTAGTGATGGGGATGTGTACTCATCTAGACCAGTGACTGACGATGAATTCTCCTTCTCAAGGAACAGCTGAGTGGAAATTAGAGGAATTGAGGGAAGAGTTTGGAAATGTTTATGGGAATTTGTTTTCCTTGAAGTTGAAGAACTTGAAAGGTGGGATTAGATGTTTCAGTTCTTGTTTTCCATACTTTGAAAGAATTAAATGAGGATTAAGGGGTGGAGGGGTGAGGGTAGTGCTATATATGTTCTTTTTACAAAAGATGTAAAACTGGGTTGGGTTGGGGGCAGGGAGAGTGTTAGCTCAGTTTCATGTCTTCACAAGATAGAAAAGTTATTTTCTTTTTTATTTTTATTTCAACGTTCACATGCTTTTTATTTGGGTTTGTACTTAGAGACTAGATACAGAGTTAAACATCATTAAGGGATAAGTTAGATTTGCAAGAATCTCTCTCTCTTTCTCTCTCTCTCTCCCTCTCAGTGAATTTTCTTGACATTACTCATGAGTAACATTGGAAATTTGCCATTTTTAATTTGATGCTTTACACCAGCATACTTAATTTTTCACCCTGGTGCCAATCCTGTTTCATAGAAACTATGATTCAAAATTAGTCTTCTATTAAGTGACTTTATTGTCAAAATATGATCAATAGGTTGATATTTCTTTATATATATATATATATATATATATATATATAGTTGGAGAGTTTATTGTTCAAAGATATTCAAATAAATTTATTTGAATGCTCCAAGTTTTCTATTTTAAGAGATTTACTTTTTTCTTGTAAACAAGTAATGTGAATGTTTCATTTAGTATTTTGCTAGTTAAAATACATCTTTGGATTTTTTTTTTTTAATTTTTTTATCATTTCCAATTTATGTTTCATAATTTTCATTTATTTCAGATGATATATTGCATGTTTATATGACAAAACAAGTTTATCTACTGCAAATCAACTTTAATTATAAGTTAACGTTTGTAATTTCAAAAAAGGAAAATTATTTGGCCACTATCTTCTCATTTTCAGCTGCAGCCGCTTCCCCCACTGAAAGTGTTTAAACAACCTTGAGTGGCAGCCTTACTCCATCGCAAATTTAATGTCGTCAAAAGTATCAATTTTTAGAGGCAACCTTCATGTTGATCACCTTGGCCATTAAAAGCTTCTAAATAACAATTAGTGACAACCTACCTTACTTTGTCTCAAATTCAATGTGATCATCGCAAGTATAGAAGTTTTTTTAACAACAGTGGTAGCCGGTAATGGTTGCCGGTAAAACTCTTAACAGTGGCAACCCGCAAGAATTTATATTTTCTTGTAGTTCTATGGGGAATTTCCATCATCGTGAGTTCCATCTGGTTATGTTAAACGTCCTCTTCACTTAGGTTAGTTATCATCTATTTCCATGTCAGATCAAGACTAGACACTGAAGAAAAGGAAGCTAGCAGAGTAACAAATTACAACTATTATGCTAATTCTGTTGGAAACGTGTGAACTCTATCTTCCACCTTTCATCCTTAATTTCCTCCACAACGACCCCACCTCCTTATACCTTTCCATCCCTAAAAGGATATTATCCACATACAAGGTACTTCTTTTTCTTTTGGTTCTTTCGATTTTATCACTATTGATGTGACTTATTTATTTTCAGTGATTCCCAACGTAACAATTACTTATATGCTAACGTGACAATCACCTATATGCTAAGAACGAGCACCTTTACAGGATCGTCTGTGGATGATTTAAATCCCCCTTTTTTAAGAGTAATTGCTTTAATTTTAACATTGATCAGTGTGTGTAACTAAATTTGATCTTATTGCTTAACAAAAACAACCTATAAACTGCAGCCCATTAACAGCTCTTCCATTTTGGGACAGATTCTTGAGAATCCAAATGGTTAAATTCATTGTGCAGGAATTTCCCACAAACCCCAGATAGAATATGTTTATTGAAACGGTACAAGTGAGTCGGCTAACCACTTGGGAAGGCCATTTGACTTGCACCAGGCACCATGAATCAGATACTCTGTAAGCATCTCATTCCACCTTATCCAGCCACTGGCACCATGTAGGCCTTCACACATCTTACATGGCCAGATTGCAGTGTTCCGAAACCCAGTGAGTGACTCGGAAAACTCGTCCAAGTCACTTGGGTATCCATGACAAATCCATCAGACTAAGCTGTATTAACTAGGGCATGTGCAAGTCAGTAAATTGCATGAGTTGCATAGAGAAATCAACAACCTTGCAAATGTTCTAATTTTATCAGAGAAAGAAAATCATGAAGTAATTCTAATTTTAACAAAGTACACTTCTTAATCTGTGATGGGGTTAAAATTTAAAACACTCATTACAATAGATGTTACCCAGTGACTCGGATTGGGTCATTGCAACTCGTATCGGTAGACTTCTGAGTCAGGGTGTAGCTATCTAGCTATCAAATCTTCAACGTAGACGGGGATGCTAACGTTTCTTGGAGTATTGCAGTTGCTTCTCTCTCTATCTCTAGTTTCTTGTTCTATGGGAAGAGAATCATAACAGAATATTACCAGCCAGTACTTGGAAGTATATCCCTTGGGATTTCAAAAAATTTTGAAAAAGTTCCTTTTTCATGGAATATCAAGATAAAACAGAATAATTTCTTACCAAAAAAGAAAAGATATAAAGAATGATAAATAGGCAAAGATAGGAAGGCGGTCACACCATTACCACCAAGTTCTCCTGTAAATTCAATTAATTGGGTCTTCGTTTGCTTTGTTATTTCCTGATCAAAAGAGCTCCTAAAGTGGATAGAAGCTGAAAAAGAAAACAGAGTTCATCAGTTATTGCTTCTAATTCTCATGGCAGGACCAGATTATGGGTTGGAATTTAGGGATGGCAATGATTTCATATCGATTTTAGCTTCAGAAGGCGTCGAATTCCTCATATCTGGTGAAGGAAAGGTACGCATGGAACCATAGCCTCTCTCTCTCTCTCTCTCTCTCTCTCTTGTTTTTTTTTTCCTTAATTAATTAAGTTCTTTTCTCCTCTTAAGCTCTCACCTTCTGTTGAATCTATGGTTTCTCAGCAACAAAACTCACCTAAAGATGTTTATATTTTAATTTCATGTATTTCTCGTCCCCTCCTCCTTCATCATCAACCTTTACCTCCCTTTATTTGTAATCATAATTAATTATTATTTGTGTTTAAGATTTTTTGCACTTCAATCTCTCTTTTGGACTCTCGTTAGACAAATTGGGATTTTTTTTTTCTCTTTCCTTTTTTATTTTCTTGAAAGATTGACTAGCTAATTAATTCCATCTGTCTCTTGGGTGGTGCAACAAGGCCCAAACATCTATCCATGCCTTGTTGGCAAGGTTCCTATTGATTTTCATTTTTTTTTCTTTCCTTTGATATTCCAGTTTTGTGTAAAATCCATGTAAATATCTCTAATCTATGTCCAAATATCTTCCTGCCCCTTGTTAATTTATTAATTTGCTTTTATATATATATAGATATATATATATACATACATAAATATACATATTTGGAAAAAAATTCACATGTATGTGTAACTTTTTAACAAATGTAGCTATATATGTATAGAACTATCAGTTCTTGCATTTTTGCATAAGATATAAATACAAGTAAAAACTATATCAGGAACTTTCATACATATCTTGAGCTTGAGATCAGGTACCCTTATCAGCACTTGATCAGAAGAAGAGAATCTGCCTCTTCTTCTCCGCAAATTGGTGCAGGCCATGCAGAGCATTCACTCCCCAGCTGGTGCAGCTCTATAACACAATAAGAAACTCAGATAGAAAGTTAGAGATCATCTTTATTTCCTTTGATCATGACGAAAATGGCTTTACAGAACACTTCGGACGCATGCCATGGGTAGCAGTCCCTTTCAATGTAAGCTTAAGGAGAAAACTGTGTGATCAATACCATGTTGACTGCATTCCATCATTTATTCCCTTGGGTTTGGATGGTGAATCATTCGAAGACAATGCTGTTTCGCTGATTGAAGACTATGGTGTTGATGCATTTCCCTTCACAAAGGAGAGAAGAGAGGAATTGAAGTTCATCGACAATGCAAAGCGTCAAGGGGGGAAGTTGGAAGAACTTCTGGTTTACAAAGGACGGGATTATGTCATTTCAGGAGATGGTAGAAAGGTGATGCTTTTGTTTCTGTTCGATGTAATACAGGGTTGAATCTTGGTTTTCATTTTTATAATCATTCTTGCATTTTCATTCAAAAGTTTTGGTTTTCTTCTTGTTTCTTATGTATACAGATACTAGTTTCAGAACTTGCTGGTAAGACAATAGGCCTCTACTTTGGGGCACATTGGTGTCCCCCATGCCGCGCCTTCACTACACAACTCTTAGAGGTTTATGATGAGCTCAAGACCAATACAAATGGAAGCTTTGAAGTCATATTTGTGTCAACAGATAGAGACCAAGAGGAATTTAGTCTCAATGTCAGAACCATGCCATGGTTAGCCATCCCATATGATGAGAAGACCAGACAAGACCTGTGCCGAATTTTTGATGTCAAAGGAATCCCAGCTCTGGTTCTTATAGGAACAGATGGTAAGACCCTTAGCACAAATGGAAGGGCTCTTATCTCCTCTTATGGTGCAAAAGCCTTCCCATTCACAGAGTCAAGGACTGCAGAGATTGAGGCTGCTGTGAAAAAGGAAGGGGATAAACTACCCCACCAAGTGAAGGACTCAAAACATGAGCATATACTTAAACTGGACATGGCCAAAGCATACATCTGTGACTCTTGTAAAAGACAAGGGAGGTTCTGGGTGTTCTCCTGTGATACCTGTGACTTTGACCTTCATCCTTCATGTGTGGAAGAAATATATTACTAAGAACAAGTGGTGAAGGGTCTAAACCATTTACTAATACAATTGGCTGACCCCATTAGAAGGGATTGAGTCCTAGCTAGGCATATCCTTGATAGTGAATGTAATATACGTGGAACATTATTTTCTATTGTGATAGATATTCCTCTGGGCAATATCATATCAGCTCAAGTCAACGAGTTGTCTTCTTTGCCTTTATGAGGATCAACCTTCCATTAATCATTAAGGGAGCTTCCTTTGGATTAAAATATGAGTAAGGGAAATCTAAGCTTTCCTTGACTAGATGTTCAACCTTCTCTACATTTGATATTTTGACCAAGACTAGATTCATTCTCTATATGTTGATTAAGGTTCCCTTGCCCAGAATGAAATCAATATGTAGCTCTTGCCTATCCAAAATCATAGGAATGTAGTCATATTAACATGACTAGATGGCACTGGATGGTTAAATTAAACCATTAATGTTGACGCAGTAAATGAGATAAAGACTCTATTTTGAAAGTAAGGTGGCATAAATATAAACACATTTTTCTTTTATTTTAAGGGAGCAAGTTATGACTAAGACATAACTCATCCAATACAATCTTCACAAGGAGCTCTTTCCTAGTTGATATGATAAGTGGCTTTTGCTGCACCTGTGTGAGGATAAGTTTATTGTAATCCAATGTAATCTCTTCATTATAAGATCCATCAACTTGGAAACTTGCTTCTTCTGGTACTCTTCCTACATGATTCCTTTCCATGTACAAAGTTTTAGCTTGAACACATTAACTACCTGAAATTTTATTACAAAGGTAGTTTAACCTAGATTTTTATTATAAGGCCTCTTTTACTAAAATATCAAATAAGAATAATAGGTACAACTCTGGCTTATTTCTTCTATTCTCCTTCCTATTTCCGTCAACAATTCTATTACATAAAACTTTGATCTTCCAAGAAGAAAATTTACAACCAAATGGGACTATTTATTATGTTTCCTTATACACCATCAAGCATAGAACATGTAAAAAATTGCTATAGGAGCCCAAATCTGCAAAAGCAACATGTCATTATTTGAATTTTGAATGGTGTTGAGGTACATAACAAATATCATGTTTACTTGTACAATTTTCCAATCCAGATAATAAATATCATTTTTACTTACAAAATTTATTTTCCAATCTATAAATTGGATGATAATTATTTTGTACCCTAATACCATTCAGCAAAGATCTTGTAAATGACATCTATGCATTATTTTATTTTATTTTTCCATTTCATTAGATATCAAAAAGTAAAGAGACAATAAAACATGCAGTCCATGAGGAAATGGACCCTAGAGAGCAGAAAAGAAAAAGAAAAAAAAAGGGCTATAGTGAAAGGACCACAGAAACACAGAAAAGAACCTCCAAAAGCCCGGCTAAACAGCAGCCAGATGCCTATAACTCATCTTATCTAATAGCAAGAGCCCTCCAATGAATAGAAATGTCCCCTGCAGCTATGTCATGGAACTCCTCCTGATGCTAAGCCATGATGATGCTATCACCAATATCTCCTCCACTACATAAGCTGAAACCTGGATGTCCAAAAAAATCTCGTGGTCCTTTGTCTTCCATATAACCCAAAGAACTGAGAAAAGCATAGCCCTACATATCAGACGACCTAAAAGTGTGAGGGAAACCTCCGCTTGTATGATAGGTGACAAACATCCCTCGGCGCCACCACACTCACATCCATCACCATAAGAAGTGGCCACCATATAGAGCTCACAAACTCACAATGAACAAACAAGGGATCAATCAACTCCCTGTCCTTAAGAGACAGTGAGAACACGAGGTGAGAGAGATAAGTGAGCCTTCTTCTGGAGGTTGTCAAGAGTGCTAACCTTCTTTTGGAGTACTAAGCATGCAAAAGCCAAAACTCAGGGAGGTGCTGAAGATTCCATAAGAACTGGGTGAGGAAAGGAGGAAGGGAAGGCAACTGCAAAGATGTGCAGAAATGAAAAACCGACTTCAATGTGAAGGAATGAGGGCTGCCCAAAGATCAATATATCATTATTGGTATTGGTAAGCACAAACATGGGAAAGTAACATGCCATGTTATGTTGGTAGGTTATGCTCACAAAAGATTTTAAGTTAAAACATATTCTAGAGGGTTGTCAATGATTCAAGATATCAGGTTGTCAATAGCTTGCAAATCAACTCTATGCAGTCACTCGTATCGGTGATTCAGTAGTGTTTTTGGTTATATATATCCATATAAAGCCTAATTTATCATAATTGTAAGAGGTTAACCTATGGGATTGCGACACCAATTGATCAAGCTAGTCATTGTCTCCTTCTCAGGAAAACACAAAGTAAAACATTAAACTTATTTGAAGTGTCTCAAATAAATTGTTTTACTTTAAGTCAAGATTAGCAACACATGTGGACAAGAATGAGGATTTGCCATCAAAATTTTTAAGAGCCATAGAAGAAACAAATAATGATGTGAATGCGGTGTATATTCTACATTTTGTACAGAGTAAAACCTGCATTTAAGTCTGCAATAAGGTAGCCTTTGGATCACACAATTAAAGGGTCAATGTATATAGTAAGTTATATTCTTTATATAATCACTCAAATGAACCATATATTATTCCTCTTGTTGCAGGAAAATTGTGAGCTTGAGGGACTTCTAAATGCATTAGAAACCTATTAACCAAAGATCAATGATGTTCTGCAATAAAAATCACAATAAACAAAAATGCCAATATAATTTGAAATTAAACATCCAAACAAGTCAACTCCTTTGGTTTTGCAAATTTTGAGCTAAAGGCACAAGCATATAATGTAACCTTGATAAAACTAAGAAGAAACAAGTAGGAAGATGTTTGAACAATAAGCTCATAGATTTACTATTTGTAAGGGAGCATGATAAAGTATTTAGCAAATCAAGTGAATAAAAAGTCAAAATACTATGGACTATTATAGATTTAAAATCAGGTTAACCACTTAGTAGAATAAAACAGAGAATGAAGATCACTGGGGTGCCTTTCTCTTCATTACTGAAGAAGAGTCTAAACATGCACAAGGTAGTTTTTACAATCACATATAAGATCTACACTTAAACAATCTATGTGATACTGACACGAGATCATAGTAGATAAAGCCTGTAAGATTGAGTTGAGGCTGTAGATATATATTTGTATGCTCATCTTGCATATATGTATACAAATCTAGATAAGATGATTACCCCAAAAAAAAAAAACAAAACAAAAAACAAAAAAACAAAAAAAAAAAGAAAAAGAAAAGAAAAAAAATGGAAAAGCTCGTCAGATTCTATGTGCTAAGCTGACATTTTTATGTAGAGAAGCACTTGAGCTGGTATTCTCATTTGTGGTACACGAATAACCAAATATATTCTTTCAATTTAATTCACTTCCCAGCATTCTTGTCAATAGAAGAAAAAGGTGCGAGTGGGATTTATTTTCACTGTAAAAAGAAGAGCTTCAGTGAGCAGACCTTCCATTTCCAAACATAGACGCAGAGAGAAGGGACAGAGAGACAGAGGAAGAGAAAAAATTAGGAAGAAGAAGGACAAAATAAAGGAATAAAAACTACAAATGCTGCAACAAATTAAGAGTATATCGAAATTAATTGTTTAGTCTGGTCTATTATCCTGCTCGGTGAAGGAGTATGGTGAACGGATTAAAGGAATTATTCCCTTTCATCTTTGCCCTTGGTTCAGTCCATTTACATCAGATGATTCACAGGAAAGTCACAGATTAATAGTCCGATGGAGTCGATGTTTGACCTATATGAGATAATGAGAGACCCCTTCCCGTGGCTCCTATCCGTCTGAGAAGGATTTGTTTTTATCAAAGGGCAGGGACGCATTAAACGTGAAAAATAAAGATCATTGCACTGAAGGGAGGCGACAAACCCGAGATTATAAAATGGGACGCGGATCCCTCAAAGTTGGGAGTATGGTTAAGTGAAACGAACCGTAACTTTGAGGAAAGATGAAGAGAAGGATAAGATCACGTCTATTGAATGAAAGAAAACTATTCGAACAGTGCAGGGAAAAGAAAAATCGCTCAAATCGACTCTAATGATTTCCCTATTGACCGGAAAACACGAGTATTCGGTCTAGAGTAAGAAATAAAGGAAAATGATTTCCCTATTGACCGGAATCTGATGTAATAATCCGTCCAGACTTCGATAAGATCGTCGGAGAACGGACCAACAGCACCACGCCGAGGAGCGCGCGGTGAAGACGAGTCGATCGAGATGGGGGAAGAAGCCGAAAACGGAAACCCTAAATCTTATAGGAAGGACAGAACAGAAATTTTGAAATTATACAGGGGCATAATTGACTTTATATCGATCAAAACCGTCCGTTGCAACCGATATGCGCGGCCGAGTCGATCGGGAGAGAGTAGCACTGGTACGTGCTGTCTCGTATCATTTGGGACAAACGAAAATTACGAAACGCTTAATTTAGATTTGAAAGATAGAATTAAAAGGAAGAGGGAGATGAAGGTTCACTTCTAAAAATGGAAAAGAAACTGTTATATACATGAAAGTACTAAGAGAGAAAAAAGAGGATCTAGCTTTGGTTGGTGGTTGTGAGCCTTTCAAGAAAGTTCCAAAATGGGGTGTTCCAAGAATTTTCTATTTTTTGCTCCTGTTGTTGCATTATTTGTTTGGTTGTGTTAGATGGTTGCAGGTTTTGGCCTCCTTTCTATGGAGAAAGAAATACTGGAGAAGATGAGTGTTGATTGAATATCTCTGCAAATTGGGTTGTTGCTGCTGTTTTTTAGGATTTTAGAAGGAGAAGAAAGAGAAATGTGGCTTCCAAAGCATAATGGAGAAAGGAGAGAAGGAGCAAATAAGTTGACAGCTGTGGCAATAGACAAGGACAAAGGGAGCCAAAATGCTCTGAAATGGGCTGTTGATCAGCTTCTCAGCAGAGGCCAAACTGTGATACTGGTTCATGTCAACCTTAAATCATCCTCTGCTACAACACCAAGTAAGTCTCTCTCTCTCTCTCTCTCTCTCTCTCTCGCTCTCTCCCTCCCAATCAACACAACCACCCCACAAAATAAAGGGATACAAAAACACAAAGGAATCACATAAATCCAAATTAATAACAATTCACAAGCTGGGTAAATTACCTGATACAAATATAAGGTTAAGCTGAATAAATTGCAAAATATATGACATTTCATTTACAGAAAGAGTGGAAAAGAGTTGGCAGTTAAATTCTTTCTTGTGATGAAGCTGAATCAAAATGTTTGACTTTTAAATATTTAAGAAGGATTTAAAAAAATAAAAAGACAGGTACATTACATTAAATACCCAAAAACAAAACCAAAAAAAAAAAAGAGTATACAAGGAAAATTGTATAAAAGATTAAAGAGCAAACATGGTCCAGCCTACCATGCCAAGCCTCCAATGCAAACATGGCAGATAAAAGGTTGTTAATAATCTTATAAATAATGTTAATTATCCACGGGTCTCTATTTTTTATTATCCCCCAACAAGCTGAATTTGCACCTTAGCTGTTATTAGCCTCTGCAGCATTGCTTTAGCTTCTGACATATTAAATCTTCTCTTCTGCACGGCCCTGAATGAACTGATACAATATTTGTCATAGTCATTAACTCCAAATAAACTAAATACAAGTCAAAAGGTTAACCAATTACAGAACAAAAGAAACAAAATTTTTTATCAAAATTCCACTAAAATTTTAATTTGTTCTGAATGTCACCTTCGTGTCATCGGCATCCAGCAATCCTCACTCTATCCATTTACACCTTTGCAACTAAAGTTTTTGACCATATATTCTGTTTCAACAGGAAGCCATGCCCCCCAGTCTGATGTCAATGATGCGGCACACAAGCAACAATTTGAAAGTCAAGCAAAGGAATTGTTCCTTCCTTTCCGGTGCTTTTGTACACGAAAAGATGTTGGTTCCAGACCTCTTCTCTTATTATGCTTATGCCAAGAATAATATTTCCCCTGGATCATTGCAGGAAATCCATAATATAAATATAAGAAATTTGTTCTTACTTCCAAAGCACCAAGGTGTATTATTACATGGTAGCATTCTCATATCTCAAATGATATTTGAATCAGATACAATGCAAGGAGGTCATACTGGAAGACAAGGATGTCGCAAAAGCATTGGTTGAATATGTTTCACAATATGCAATTGAAAATTTGGTTCTAGGTGCCTCATCTAAGAATGGTTTTGTCAGGTAATTCCTTCTCTCGTTAAGTTTACAGCACTATGGTCTATGGATATGAATTCAAGTATCACATTGCAAAATGGATAATCTGCCAAACATGGCAGCTCCCAGAAACAAAAAACACACACCCAAACATGTATACACACACACACATGCACACATGCATGCACATACACACGTACCAACAGGAAATGGAAACCCACGTGCACATAACAAATTTTCCAACCCCAAAGAATGTGCCATTGGACATCATAAATGGCAAATAATTGGGAAACATCAATAACATAATGACCATTCAAAATAAACATGTTATTCTCCAAATTCACAAGCAAAAACAAGTATACACATCATAAGTGTCTAACCTGGTAACAACATAGGTTGTCACAAATGTGTGTGTGTGTCTTAACATGCTGACTTTTATATGGACAAGTGTCTTACATATTATTGTTACCTACACTAAGCACACAAAGATTAGGAAAAGTGTGCTTCACCAAGATCAAAAGCTAAACAAAAAGCTCAACTTAGGAGTCATCCTAAGGACAAAATCTGAATTCAAAATTTCACTCATAGACCAATAACCATATTACCCTTTTGGGTAAATTCCTACAAGATAATGTTACCCTTCTGTATAAATTCCTACCAGATAATGACATCCTCAGATTCCGCAGCTCAAAAACTGAAAGCAAATATCAGACTATACTGGTTCAAAATGTCCAGTCTCAGTAAAATGAAAGAAGAATAATTGATATGGGACAACTATGACTCAAAAAGAAACTCACATCTTGACCAAGTCTATCCAAAATAATATCTTCAACTCTGCAGGACCATCTGCCACTTGACGAAACTTCTTCTTACCTAAGATCATATTGAGAATTAGATGATCCTAGTGCATAGCTTTGAAGCAGGAAGAAAGCTTCAACAAGAAACCTGAGTAACCAAAAACATAAATTTGGGTTCAACCTGGTCAACCTGGTTGTTTAAAAACTCTTCCATCTGACCAAGTTTTGAAGCCATCATGTTGAAACAGCTAGCAAAAGAATAGCATGCTACTGTCCCAGCTGAGGAATATGCTATCATGTATCCCTTTTTCTTCTAAGAAAGCTTAGTAAATAGGAGCAACAGGGAAATTTTATACTGGTAACAATGTGGAATTTTGTTTTAAGGCAGCAATTGTATACACACCTATAAATGCATACCAAAACTAATTTCCAATTTTCATTTACTCCAAAATTCATTTTCCAAAGAAGACTCAAAATTGCACATCCAGACAGCAGTTGCATCTACCAACTTGAAATACAGAAACTAATTTTCAATTTGCTTCCGTTTCAAAAAACCTTTTTCTCACAGAAGATTCAAGGCAGCAGATGTTCCTAGCAGTGTATCAAAGGCGGCACCGGATTTCTGCAGTGTCTTTGTCATCTCCAAAGGAAAGATCTCATTCGCACGAAATGCCTCCCGACAGGCCCCAACCATCTCACCCCTGCATAGCCAAATACAGAACCAAGCCAACATCAGACCTGATCCAAGGGATGTACATTTCTCTCCTAATGGTTCAAAAGGTTTGTTCTCAAGCTTCATTTTTCCTACTTTATTTGGTTCTCTTACCATTCATTTCATGGACTTCATCTGGATTGTCTGTCTGCAGCCGGAAGGACAACACCTGAGACCCGAAACTTGCATGATGAAGAATCTTTCAGGTATAATGCATTGACATGGAGTATTCACACTAAAAACAAATACTAGTTACAGTGATGGTTATAAGACATCCATACAAAAAAAATAAATTGGATGGCGACATCACTCATCCAGGTTGATTCTTAGTCCAGCAAATTGCCCAAGTAGCACACATTCAATCTGTGGTTGCAACTTTCTAACCAGATGCCTTACACTTTAGGCATCATCACTAGCCAAAATGCATAGAAAAAAATGAGAAACATAAATGTATCAACTGTTAGTTTGGCTTGTCATGATATGGAGTCCCTGCTTTGGATTAATAATTTAACCCCATTATCATCACTGGAAACAGATCACCATTCACCAGGAGAGGTTTAAATGGCAAATCATATGGTGAGCTCTCAATTCCAGAAACCGACATATCATTCGTGAGTTGTGGAAGGCCAAGCACAGATCGCATGTTCCCTTCCCTCTATGAAGATTCTGGCAGGACTCCACGGTTGTCAAACAGCTCAGACCTGGACAGAGGAAGCTTTGAGTCACTACATTGGGGCCCTGACATTATAAATGAATTTTCATCATTCTCACCAGATGGTGGAAGAATGTCATTGTCAGCAAATAACATGGTAAGGAAAAGAAATCCCGAACAGGGAATACTTAACACAGACAATTACCAAACTACATGTAAACACACATCCGTTTGATAATATTAAGTACAGGGATGGTACTTGAAATTCCAGTGGATGGGCCCTATTTCCATCTCCAGCAGAACATCAACATCCAGATGAATAAAAACATCTGATCGAGACAATTTTATGATCATTTTACATGCATCTTTTAGATATCCAAAGGAATGCCATAAAAATTTGACAGTCGGGATTCTTCAATCACATGAATAATCTATAGGACTCAATGTCCAAAGCCACCAAATCTCAAGGTGAGCTTCATCACATGAATGACCTATAGGACTTTTCAGCATGAGCACCATTCTCAAATGGTTTAAGTGGACAAGCCATTGGAATCCTCCATCACTGTGATACCTGAGCTATGACATATTTAGCTAGCCTATTTTGTGGTTCTACAATTTTAGATATCAGGGAACATTTTCTCTTCTTCCATGTTGATTACTCCTTGTACATACCCCTTGCAAGAAAATTATGCCTGCACTATTTTAGCAAAGAAGATGGACCATGGTTATAGCTAGCAGGTATTAGGTTTTCTGATTGTTCAGACTGTTACTTAATTTGAAAGTTGATATGTTATCGTTTCCATGCAAACATATTCATTTATATGTCCCATTATTGTGGTTGGTAAGGGGTTCACATCTTCTCCAATCATGAAATCAATTTATTAAACCTTTATCAATGCAAGCATGTAAGAATTTTTTTTCATGTTAATGTCATTAGAAATATCAAAATGCTCCCTATTAGGACTATTCCTGCAAGCTTTTATCTTATATCTGTTAACTTAGTGAACTGATAAATGTTATGCCATTGAAATCAAGTTTCTATCATGTGGTTGCATATTAGCTGGCCCGACATGACAAAAAGATTGCTGAAGTGTCAGATTATTTGGGAAACTTTAATTGTCAATGTGTACTTTCACTTGACCACTCTTCACCCAAATACTAAATTTTAGTCTGACAGTAATTTGACACTACTCTTTGCACACTAACTTTCCAATGGTACTTTGACACTACTCTTTGCATACCAAGTTTCCGTCATATACATCTGACATAAGAAAAAGAAGAACCTCCTACATCAGGTCATTCTTGCAAGGAAATAAAAAATATTGAAAAATTCAGCAACTACTAAAATATTATTGAATAGAAAATTAGTCACAAGGCCTCCACTTCCCAGTTTTCTTTTTCCACTTTGGAGCTACATTTTAATGATTGTGTACTGCAGGCCAACTTTTAAGTGATGTCATCAAAGTTAGGCATAGAACACCGTTACAACCAAGTAAACTCAACCAGTACCAATTTGGTACATCCCAAATCGTATCATTCTCATTCAAACTCAGGTGAGTTTGATTGAGTTGAGGGGTTTCAGAATTCAGATCAAGGCTCAGTACCAGCTCCCTTCGAGTCCATACTGAGTTAACTCAGCCGATACCACTCAGTATCCACTGAGCTCAAAAACAATGCCTAAGAGGGCAGACTAGCAGCAAATGTAACCTTTGCCATTTATATGCAAAGTAGCTGCACACAGACTCATACCTGTGTTCTCATGCTGGCAACCAGAGGATTTCACCATTATATAAAGTAATGGTCCCTCTCCTAAGTTGACCTATGACCTTTAAGTGATTACTAACTGAACCCAAGTCTTTTTTCTCTGGTCCCCGATCGGCTCTTTTGAATCTTCAACTTGCACCATCTCGTGCCTTCTCATTGGCATGGCTCCACAAGTGCCCACGAAATCATCTCAACCAGCTTTATTAATCACCTACTGTGCCAACTCCTTAACACTCTAGACTATTTTCCACCAGCAACTTGTCCTTAATCTTTTAATACATCTATCTCCACAGCCTTATCATTTACCTCTACTATGGTCATACTACCAGTATTTTCACTCTTGATAAGCCTGACATTCCACTCCATACATCATAGCTGATCTTGCATGTCTTTCAAAAGCACTATTTAGTTTGAGTGGAATGAATTAGTCTCTTAATACTCTAAGAGAACCTTTTAAATTAATCCATATTTCCACCACAGCATATCTTTCAGACTACTTGCCATGTATGTCCTAGATTTTTCATAAAATAGCCTCACTCTACACAGTAGACACATCACTTTCCTGTTCATGCACCCATAGGTCAAAAACTGGAAGTCCCTCCAGAATTCACCAAATATCAAAATTATTAAACGCTATACATTTGTGAATTCCATGCTGCACAAGATTCACTTACCTTATAATAAGGTCATCTTTTTATCTCATCTCCACACAAATATATACAGCTACTCATCAAAAGTGAAAATAGTTGTATAGACAAAGAAATCTACTTGCAAATACATGGTTGTAATTGAAGTCATATTTTTATCAACTTACAGGAAGAGGTGGAGGCAGAGATGAGAAGGCTAAAGCTAGAGCTCAAGCAGACAATGGACATGTATAGTACGGCCTGCAAGGAAGCACTCACAGCAAAACAGAAGGTAATGGGGGACCACTTCTGCCTGATTCACTGATAATACCAAGTTATTTATGATATGATCTTCCACAGGCTGTGGAGCTCCACCGCTGGAAGATGGAAGAGGAACAGAGATTAGAAGAGGCACGACTGGCTGAGGAAGCTGCACTAGAACTTGCAGAGAAGGAGAAAGCAAAGTGCAGGGCAGCCATGGAGGCAGCTGAAGCAGCTAACAGGATTGCAGAGCTGGAACAACAAAAGAGAGTAAATGCGGAAATGAAGGCTCTCCAAGAATCTGAGGAGAAAAAGAAGGCCCTGAGTGCTCTAGCACAATCTGATGTAAGGTACAGAAAATACACAATTGAGGAGATAGAAGCAGCAACAGAGTTCTTTGCTCCATCTCGAAAGATTGGGGAAGGGGGTTATGGGCCTGTATACAAGTGCTATCTGGACCATACACCAGTGGCTATCAAGGTTCTGCGGCCAGATGCCGCTCAAGGGAGGTCACAGTTTCAGCAGGAGGTGTGGATCCAAACTATAAACTTAAGTACATGCATCTAGTTAAAATGACAGTAGTGGGATTGAGCTACAGAAGCAACTGTTTTATAAACTCTAACCAGTAAGATTCCATTGAAAAACTTTAGCAGATCAAAATATCCAAACATACAAAGTAGGCCCTAATTTTTAAGGCACTTTAGGTACTTAACAAAAGTTTGATCTGACTCAGCATAAGGTTCTCACCTGGAGGATATATTTCAGATGCTAGTACACAACAGAAAATTATATAGTAAATTTGAGGCAGAAAAAAAAGAAGGCCAAAGAGATAAAAAGAAGCAAGTAAATTTTTAATCTTCCATGGGATTATGAGATAATCTGCATTTCATTGAAATTTATGGATCCTGTTAAAAACTTCTATGTGAATCAGATCAATGTTTGGCAAAAAGCAATAACCAAAACATTTAGTCCATGGAGATTTTCAGTGTTCCTGGTTTTTCTATACTAATAGTACAACAAAAGCAGCAGCTGCAGCAGTACTAACAAAATGCATAACAAAATACCTTATTGTGAGATGAATAAGATATTCATACTCAGCCCCAAGTCACTGTTCACTTCTCATAGCCAAATCAAGAGATGAGGAAGCCAAAACAGTCTAAATCATTTACCTCTTATTAGAGATGCTTCATGCCATAGAAGCCTAATTCTATCATATCTTGCATGTCCGGGATACATTTCTTATGCAACTAATGGATAATCAACTAATAATTCCCTGATAGTTGTTCAAATGATTTACTTATTTTTGTAAGCTATTTCCTGGAAATGTTATTCCAGGTTGAAGTACTGAGCTGCATACGGCATCCCAACATGGTTCTCCTCTTGGGAGCCTGTCCAGAATATGGCTGCTTAGTTTATGAATACATGGCAAATGGCAGCTTAGAAGACTGTCTATTCCAGCGAGGGGATACCCCAGCTCTCCCTTGGCAACTGAGATTCCGAATTGCAGCAGAGATTGCTACTGGTCTGCTCTTCCTCCACCAAACCAAGCCAGAGCCGCTCGTGCACCGTGACCTCAAACCTGCCAACATATTGCTTGACCGCAACTTTGTCAGCAAGATTAGTGATGTTGGCCTGGCAAGGCTTGTACCACCATCTGTTGCAAACAGTGTGACACAATATCGCATGACATCAACAGCTGGAACATTCTGTTACATTGACCCAGAATATCAGCAAACAGGTATGCTTGGTATAAAATCCGATATCTACTCCCTTGGAATCATGCTGTTACAATTGATAACAACCAAGCCACCAATGGGCCTGACACACCATGTTAGCCGCGCTATCGAGAAGGGGACATTTGCTGAGATGCTGGACCCAGGTGTGCCTGACTGGCCAGTGGAAGAAGCATTGTGCTTCGCCAAACTATCACTCCAGTGTGCAGAACTTCAACGAAAAGATCGGCCAGATCTCGGGAAGGTTGTATTGCCAGAGCTCAACAGGTTGAGAGCACTTGCTGAAGAAAACATGCACCCCATGATGCTGGGAAGCAGTGCAGGCAACTCACCCGCTCACAGCCACATTTCCATGATCCAAGTGAGTTGAGAATGCATATACCTACATATGTAGCATTAAATACTGAAGAAATGATCTAAAATGCCAATGGAAAATGCATGTGCATTACCTAAGCTAGAAGAACAACGGTAAAACTGTGATCAAATTTTTGAACCATAAAATAGTCTCCAACTGATTGCTAGAACATGCAGCATATATGCAGTTGACTAGAACACATCATTCAAGTATCCAGCCAGAAGACCCCTCAAGCTTGAAAAATTGAAAGACTTGATGACACCATCCAATTAAACATAACCGTTAGGATTTTTGGGATGTATGATAATGTCTTGGGAGAATTCCTCAGGCATGGATGGTAGCACATTCGGCGTAATCTCTATTTTAAGCATAGATCTTACGGATTGGAGAAATGCTACTAGAGGTTTCATTCCTTTACATGCATGTACTAGAACTCAATCAATCTATCATTTATGAAACCTCCTGGACATATACTCATATTTCCTCCTCTAGGGAACTGATATATCATTTTGATACAGAATACGATAGCCTTTATGAAAACATACTATTATATTTTCTTCGACAGTAATCTTGATGGATTGAAAAATTTTCTGCAGGATGTGATGAGCGATCATCAACTTGCACAATCCAGTTATGATAGCTCAAGGAGCCGCTCAAGTGCATCATCTGCGACGGGAAGGCGATTAAGTATGGATGGAGAAAAAATTTGAAAAAGAAGAGAAAAATGTTGCACTCAAAGGTTAATAGAAACTCCTTTGATTGTTTCATTGGCATGGCCTCGCTGTTTAATCCTCTTCTACTCATAATGGTATAGAAAATTATGGTGAGTGAAATTAAGTTAGCCGATGTATTCATTGTATTACTTGATTCAGAATCGGCAAGTTCTTTCTGTTATTTGTTTAGTGACAATAATATGGGTAACCCAGGAAAAGTCTACAAGGAAGCATAATGTACGAATGTTTGAACCAGAAATATGTGACATGTTTTCTCTGATTTTTTGGGATCAAACAGGAACCAGGATAGATCAAAGCATACTACTCTGACCTGAATGACTTTCCCTGTAAGGGTATTTGCTGATTGGGAATTCCTTCAAGAGTAGCAGATTTAATTGAATAATCCTTTTAGGAATTCCTAAACCTACATTATCAATATCCACCAGTCCCAACCTTCCCACCAGATATGTTAAATGGACTCAAGTATGGTTGTTGGATACAGGTGTATGTCTAGGAGTCGGATCCATCTAACACCTAACACTTAGGATGCAAGGACTCAATTAAGAAGTGTCCAAATTTTGGTATGGACACTTAGATTCAGCTGATCCAAGTAAATGTAAGCATGGCAGGTTAGAACCTGTGCTCTCTATTAATTTATTTTTGTTTTTGCATATTTTACACATATTTTTTTCTTTTTGATTCATTGTTTACAATTTCTGAGTAGGAAGATATTTACCTTGTCTCTATGGAAACTATTATCTTTTCTTGATTCATTGCTTGGAAGCTGCTTCTTTTTCCCCTGATCACTCATGAAAAGAAGCTTACTGAAAAGAAGATGCAGAAAAGTGTAATTCACCCATGAGAGGTGGATGAGAAAAGCTAGACTGAAATCTACCACATCCCTTGGCCTTTTACACAACCATAACTACTGTTGCCCAAGCGCTCACTACATCACTCTCCCCTGGCCCTTTAAACTTAGTCTTAGATGCCCAATCAACCACTGTTGTTATAGTGCCCTTGATGGTGCTAAAGGCACAAATGTGTTCATCCTCAAATATGAGTCTATTATTCACTTTCCATACAAGCCATAATCACATGAAAAGCAGCTTGATACATGACTTTATCCTTCTAGGGAAAGGAAATCTCTATTTCTGTTGGTGATCGCATCTTTTCTTGGAAAGTACCTATCCAACTCCAATCTTCTATAGAATTTTTATCCACATATATCTACTAAACTCACAATGAAGTAAGAAAGGATTGACTGATTCTTTATCTTTGAGGCACAACATGCATGCACTAGGTGATAGAACTCAGGTTTTTAATCTTCTCAACAGGACATCAAGTGTGTTTATCTTACCTTGAAGGTCTGTCCAAGAGAAGGCCTTGACTTTAGGGGGTACAAGGGCACAACAAGGATAAGAGATGGAAAATGAGGGAGGGGGCTGATGTTGAAGTAATAAGATATTGAAAGAATGATTTTGTGGTCACTACTTGCGAGTTGATTAATTGATATATATTTTTTTCTTTCTCCTGTCTTCAATCTTTGACAGCCATGCCAAGAGAATAGGTGGAGGATCCAACATATCCCATACCCATACCCATGTAATGTCATATCAATACAGGTATTTGGCGTTATTTGAAGTGTATATTTAACACAGTTCACCAGGCCCTGTTGAACAGATAGATTATGTTACAACAAAAAGGGTAAAGAGTGAATGAAAAGAAAAGGGAAGAAGGAAAGTCTCTAACTTCAAAAAGATTTTTTATAACAACTTGGAAATCTTTCCAAGGTCTTGGATGACAAGCAGCAGATTTTTGGAAAATAATATTAGATACCGAACAGATCTCAATTCCATTCATATCTACCACAAAGTTTACAAGGACACCTCCACAGAAAGCTTGATGACATTCAAAAAGTTTATGTAACAGGCAATATCAGGTCATTGTTCCCTTAATGTGACTCAAATTATGCTAGCATCCCCACAAGCCATTTATTGATCACAGACGTTCTCTCTAAACTTTTTCCTTTCTTGTCTGCATAAGCAAATTCATATATGCAACAATGATGTCGTCACCTTGATAGCATATGAGTTTGCACATAGGCAAGCATCAAACATGGAAGAGAACAGCTATATATATCAGAGAAAAAGGGTATTTCAAATAACACACTTCCCAAATTCCAATATAAGGTCAATGGACTGTGAAGCATCAAACTTTGTGAAATGTATCTTAATGTCCCTTTACTCCAACATGCCAGGTGAAATAGCGAAAGCTACCATGAACAGTATAGGCTGAAACATACATCTATACTATATATAATGGGAATAGGGCCCTTGGGAAGCGTGCCAAACAAAATGCACAGCTTTCCCAAACAGCCCTTATACATTATTGAGAAAATATATTAATAAAAAGGGTAAAATGGTCAAACTGCCTCAGTTTTTTTTTCCAAAACTTGTAATCAGTTTTGTAATTGTTTCCTCCCACGTTCTCCCTCCTCCCTTCCCTTCTTACACACATGCAGTACTGCACATGCGCCTAGCTAGTTTTTTTAATTGGAAAAAGCATTAAATGCATCAGATGAGTACTCCTTTTGCAACCTATAGAAGCCAATAAAATCTTGTCATCTGTGATTTTTTTTTCAATGTTTTATTTGTTTCTAAACAATGAAGGATCCTTCTAACAGAGAGGAGTTGCAGAACATACAAGATGGGTGGAAGGGCAGGAAGATCATACTCACCCAACCAATAAAGATAGAACTGCAAGAGAAAGAAAGTAAAATACAATGACAGATCAATCACCATGGTTCTAATAATTCCAAACTGAATACTTCTCCACATTCTTTGTTTCCTACAAGTCTATAACATATGTTGGTTTGGAAAATTCTGAACAGTAATTCCAACAAGTAACTAAGACCTTTTTTGGCATTGATATTATTTTTTTTCTTAATGAGTTTCACCTTTCACGAACCAATAAGTGGAATCAGCATTCAAAACCAAATTACAAATTGAAATACAAGAAAAAGGAAAGGAAAGGGAAACGGAAAAGCAAGAAAATGTGGTTTTATAATCACAGGACAATTTTAAACTCTCCATAATGGAATTAAAACAATTATATAATCACAAGAAATTAGGTTTTATAATCACAAGAGCATTTGCTTTTAGGCTTTTAGCATAAATATAAACTCTCCATAAGGAAATGAAAACTATTTTTCTTTTTTTTATTAATAGTTCTGCTCTTGAACTGAGTCACTTGTGCAACAAATGTCAAGTATACACTGTGTTTAAAAAACCATAAAACATCTCGCACATCATGAGAATTAAATAATTGAAAGAATTGATATGGTGTCAGTATTTTCCTTTTTCCTTTTGGAAATACTACTTAGAATACTAATCACAAGGCATGTTACCTTTCAGTAATTCCAAAATATTTGGTTGCACCGGTACTGTTTCTTGAGATATATTGCAATTAGCTCCCTATAAGTCCATTCCGTGTTTCTTTTAGACTCCAACAGTTGCTCTGAGCTTGAATGGAAATCCCCTTTTCCAAAGACCTCAAACACCAATGGATCCGTGGAGACCAGTGGAGAACGATCAATACCAATTTTGTCCAAAGCAAAGCTTAAATTCCAAGCAATTTTTCTGTCCAAGTATGCATCAACAACACAACCATATGTCACAAGATCAGGAACAACTTTTTCATGTCTCATATGTTCAAGGCTTACATGGAGATCCCAGAACAAAGACATTCTTGAAAAGGCCAGAGCTCGGATATTAAATGTTGTCAGATCAGGAAAGAAACGCGCCTCCATCATTCTTAGAAATTCTCTCTGCAAACTTTTCATTTTGAAGTTACCAGCATAGGATAATAACAGAAGGTTCCACAGGAGATTTCCCACATTTCGTCTCCCAAGACCCACATCCCTTAAGAACTCACCCAACCGGTAAAACTTCTTTTCCTTTATATATGCCGATGCCATTGCCCTAATCCCATCTTTCTCTATGAGAATTCCAGACCTTATTAGGCGATTATATGCAGCTTCCATCTCTGTCAAAGAACCAAAAATACTATAATATTCAACAAAAGCATTTCCAGTGGCAGAGTCCACAGAGAAACCTCTTGAAACCATCTCCCGCACAGTGGTTTCCATCATTTCAAGCTGCCCCTCCTTTCCAAAGCAAGAGATTGCCAGTGAGTAAACCTCTGGTAATAGGTTGAAATCCCTTGAACTCACTTGATGCAGAATTCTGATTACTTCATCACAATGCCCCATCTTTCTATATGCATCCATTAGTCCTGAAACTAGCTCAATATTGGGGACGAAAGAACTATTCAAAATTTCATCCCAAAGACCATTGACCTCAGCGATGAGGCCATTATCTGCATAGCATTTCACCAGTGCAGACAAGGTAGAGCAGCTAGGCAGAAAACCTTTGGACTTCATCTCAACAAAGAGATAATGAGCTACATAAGGCATTTTCTCTCTATTTAACACATGAATTAGTGATGCACAATGTAGGAAATCATTTCCGCCAACCCTATCATTCTGCTTCCAACCCCGAACTATCTGCTTTAAAGTTAAGGGGAAATCATTATAGGAGAGCCAACACGACCAAAGCATATAACGAAATGAAACTTGCGTCAAATAAATTCTTATAAATTGCGAACAAATCTATGTGATATGGACAGGAATACATATCCTAGCAAGCTTATCCAAGGAAGTAGTAAAAAATAATCAATTTCGTTTAAAAATGCAAAAACAGGATGTTCGGATTGAATCAGAACTCCACATATAGGCATAAAGATAACAACAGCATTAACGCAATTACTGAAACACTACAGCAAGATGCTGCGTTTAATGAAGCAAACAGCTCTTAGAAACAGATGAATATCAGAGGGAAAGTACGAGGAAGGATAAATGTAAAGTAATAGAATCCATGCCTATGAAGAGCAGTGGACAACAATTAGAATACCTTTCGAGCTAAAGCTCGATTTGCTGAATTTTCTTGTTGCAGGCAAACCCTAAATCGCTTCGGTTTGAGGCTCCGAGAACACAAAAGAGAAGTCGAAGTAGGAGAATTAAAAGCTAGCGGTGCCTGCATTTGAAACGTTAACGGACTTTCAGAGAGTGAGAGTGGAGGGACAGATTTATATACTCTCGATATCGGATCATTATCCGGATCCTAGCCCCAGAGTTGGAGGAAAACATCGGATTCGGTTCGGTACCATTTTCAGATCCTCCTTTGTGGGTTAGGTTGGAAAATTTGGCCCAGCCCAGTTTAGCTGGGATTAAACCCACATATCGAGGTTTATGGCTTGAGCTAAGCATGTTTAGTCCCGGGTTTTATAAATTTCAATGCTTTTATGGAACTATAATTAATGGTTTTATAGATACTTTACAGCATATTTTCTTAAATTTCAATGCTTTTATTATTTTTATTATTATCATTTTTTGTTCTATATGAAAAGCGCTTAATTTCTTGGACTACATCCTCACATAGAGGACCTAACCAACAAATTGTTCGATGTACCCAGACCTCAAGAATGACATCATGAAGTTGAAAAAAAGATATTTTTCAATGGCACCTTTATCTTTGAATTAAAGCATGAATTCTGTGATACAATAACAATTAAGCACTTTACAAGCCAAAGAAATGTGCTAAGCTTTAATGATACATTTAAAGGGTGGACATCTATTACTATTATAAAGCGAACAGGGGTTTTTTGGCTAACATTTTGTCTCAAAAGTATCCTCTAAGTAATCCTGATATTACAATTTTGTTACTCACATCAACATCATAACCAACTGGATGATATGATATGCGATTTGGGCCTAAATTAACCCTTTCTTTTAAAGTGAGATGCTTCCACGTGGAGTATCCCATGGTTAGTATTCTTCTAAGTAGACCCGACAATAATAACACTAGATGCTCTGCACGGAAGCATTGCAGAAGCTCTTCTTTGTTTTCCCTAGTCCTAATCAACCCAACCTAGGCCAGGGCCTAAATGACTAGTGGGTCTTACCTTTTGCTTGTACCTTATGGAAAAGAACAAAACATAGGGGTATGAAGGAAAGGGAAATGGGAAATGGAGGACAAGAACTAATTAATGGGAAGTCCCACAAATGGACCTTTTAAGGGCAATCAGATTAATGAATCCTGTTGCCATTTAACGAATGAATTTGGATAATGATGACGTAGATAGTGACCTATCATTAAGGACTACCTGTCCTACTTGGTATATCAATGGGACAAAGTGTATCAGGGGCATGTAGGGATGAGCAAGTCAATAAGTCCTCTATTGTGGGTCTCTTTCCCACCAACAATAGGATCTTCTATATTGCCCAAGGATAACCAGAAGAGTTCTCTATGAAGATTCTCCAAGCCAATCTATCACAATTTTTATCTATAGCACATGGGCTAATAAAAACCTTACTTGCATATCATCATACTTTTTCATATCATATATCTGTATCATATGTAAAGGAAAGTGGTCTCTTGATCCCCAAAACAGCTTTAGAATGTCCTATCTAAAATATTTCTTTATGAGCAAATTGATCATTTTCTACTTTCTATAAAATATCCGTTATTATTTTTTGGAAAATTTACACTTACAGGATCTGACATTTGGGAAAGGTGTACTTACACCCCTTGACATTTGAAAAAGGGCACTAACGCCCCCAAATATTTGAAGAAATATGCAAGTAATATCTCTTGTTGTTAAGTTAAATTTCTACACTGTTAAAATTTGGTCTGAAATGACAAAAATAAACTTAATTACGCCCTAAAGTTGTCTAAAGGGAGTTATGTTATGACATAGAATGTGTGTAATCCTTGGAAAAAAAACAAGAAGGAATATTATGACATGGAATGTATCTAATTGGGATTATTTTGATCACTTTAAACCAAATTTTAGTGGCAAGAGTGCTACTTGCATATTTATTCAAATGTCAAGAGGTGTTAGAGTGAGCTTTTTCAAATGTCAAGAAATGTAAGTGTAAATAATTGTTGATGCATTACCTACAATATGAAAGGGCAAGAAGACTAATTAGAAGGAAGTGTTTAATTTCATTACTCTATAGTAATTTATTTATAGTACTTTATGTGTTACTTAATTTGATTTCAAAAACATAATTCAATACTTGGGGTTTGATAGTCTTATCAAACAAATTAAAATATCAATATTTAAATCATAAAAAAAATTCTAGGTGATCTTTTCCTCTAAGAGAAAGAAATATGGAAACAAATAAATAAACAAGTAATATGGTCATGGCCTGTCAAGGGCCTATTTAACTTTTAGACGGAATCTCATAGCTTAGAAACTTCCAAAAGAGCCTTCTTCAAATGCCCTTCACTATATGTTAGGTCCAAAATTCCCCATTTTTTTTTTTTAAATATGTAGCTTAGGCAACCCACTTTTAGCATAAATGCATTAGAGAAAACAAAGAATATGAACCAAATCTCACCTAACCTTATCAAATCTGTGTTAACAGTACTTCCAAAGCTTACACAAAATTTTAAATTGATTAAAGATAAGTTACAAAAGCATAGGTTCATGGTCTACTAGGTGTAAGCATATTATATGTCTATATAATATGTATTTCAAGCAAATGGGAAAGCATACTAAAACAAATGTAACATGGAACATTACAATCAAATCAAATTTCTTTTAGCTAAACAAATGGGGTAATTTATCAAATGATAGAAACATGGAAATTTTTTTAATTCTAAGCTAGTAAATAAAAATCCTCATAATGAAGCTATCTAATGTGTCATGGCTAGGAATATGTGTATTTATATAAATGTCATTACTAGATTATGTTTGATCGATCATGACTACTCATTTAAGTTTTAATTACCTTAACACAAGGAACATAAAAATAGCCATAAACAACAATATTCCTAAAACATCATTGTTAATGTCATTTACAATGTAACAATGTCAACATCAGGGTAATCTACAGGTAATAAAAAAAATTCAATGCATAGAAGGACTTGTGTGATTGATCAAATTGTTTTGGTTGATTGAAATTCTTATGCCCAAATGTTGACATTGAGGAGAAAACGTCTAGCTCTGACTCCGAGAAAAGGTCTAGCTCTGACTCCTTCCTACACTTGAAACCAACTAAAGGGTCATAACTCATAACTCTTAAAAATAACAATATACTTCAAATTTACAAAAAAGATCTAGAAGTGATGCTCACCTAAAATGTGTGGTCAAAGAACAGCGATGAAATTGTCTGCGGCCGAGTTGGTGCGGCAAACAATGCAGCCACCGTTGGATGCTGCCACATGTAGCATCCAATGGCAGCTGCTCACTTCACATTTTTCAATGTGAAGTGATGTTTGACATTGAAATAGCATCTCTTGTTGGATGCTACACGTGGTAGCATCCAACGGTGCTGCATCATCTGCCACACCAACCCGACGGCAAACAATTTAAACCCCAAAGAACAGGTCACAAATAATAAAATAACCTTAAAAAAATGTTGTTATCAACCTTAGAGATTGGTACCATTAGAAATTGTGAAGTATAGATGCCATAAAATGGTATTATATTAGAACAATTCATTATTTGGTGGTGTGCTCATATCAAGCTCAAATATTGTTGGGCATAATATCCTATGACCTTTTCATAAGAATTCAATTATAAGGCCTAAAATTACTCACATTTCTAGATGGCTTTGATTCCGGTGTCTTGCTTAAAGATTCATGTAAAAGTTACCGAATGTTTGTATGCGTGGTCAGATGTGGCTAATGTTGGTGCAAATGAGTAGTACCTCTTCAGCTTTAGGGACTGGAAATACGCTACAGGTAGAGGTCTAAGTAGGGTGGGTTGGGTCAGGGTTATGAGAGTTTGGGTTCAACCCAATCTAGCATTTACTAGCCCAAACTCGTCATTACGTCTTAAACTCAAACATTATTGTTTGAGTTCGGGCTGGGTTCGGGTTGGCCCAAACAAAATGTAAGATTTTGAATTTTTTTTTTCAATTTTTGTTATAATTATAGAATGTTAGAATATCATTTATTAAATTGTCTATCAACATGCTTTTATGTTTTTTTGTCATAAATGCAAATGTCACAAATTCTACTTGATTTGTCCCTTGAATTTAGGAAAAAACATTTAATTAATTTATTTCTTTAAAATTTTTAAAATATAATACTAGCTCATTATATTTGTAGTTTTGCACAATCTTTCTTGTAGAGTATGTGTTCCCAAATATCACATTCATTATAACATATATATCTATGTGAGTATTAAATTATTTATTTGACAAAAATTCATAAACTTATTATTACATGTTAATTAATTTATGTTTAATAGTTGATCACATAAATACAATTTTAATATAAAAGGAAAAGAAAACAATGATACATATACATACAAATAAATATTCACTTATATATATATATATATATATATATATATATGAGAGAGTGTACATAAAATCAACATTAACTTCGGGCTTCTCGAGTTGTATAGCTTGAACTCAAGCCCAACCCAAACTCAACTTCGGGCTAGAAATGAAACCCAAACCCACACTCAATGCTCACTTCGGCCTGGGTTGGGCGGGCTTTGGGTGGTCCGGGCTAGATTTACAGCTCTAGTTACAGGTTCTCGTGCAAATCAAGTGGATAGTGGAAAGCCACCGGAAATGATCGATTGGTGTTTGGTACAAGGAATCTGAGATCGTCCGTATGAGAAAGACATTAGTTTTCTATCGGAACAAAGCTCCAAATGGGATCAAGACTGAGTGGATCATGCACGAGTTTCGTCTAGAGGACTCACGTATGCCTACAAAGGTCTGTTTCTTGGTTCTAACATTGAATTGAACTTATTAAAAATGTACACACATACACTGCACTACAAGGCAAGGCTTTTGATTCTGTGTCTGTCAGAACATGCATGGCTATCATGTGATCCTAAAATAATAGTCGATTATTTGATAGTTTGATATCTCCTAACCAATGATCGGAAAAATAGGTCACCGGTGGCACAATGAAATACCTTGGTTGTTGCTATTTAAGTAAAATGCTGTCACGTAGAGCATCTGACACTTTAAATGTTTTTTTCCTTTTTTTCTTTTTTTAAGTGGACCCTACATAAAACATTTATAATAAGGAAAAAAAAACATTAATTGTCAAATACTTCATATGGCAACATTGCACTTAAATAACAACAACAAATTGAGGATAAAATTGGAACGGATGCACTATTTAACATCTCCTAACCAATGATCGGAAAAATATGTCATCAATTATAGGGATGAAATTTGCAGCAATTTTCTCCTAATTTGGTTGTTGCCAATCGAGTAAGGTGCTGCTCTGTGGAGTATATGACAGTTAAAAGTTCTTTATTTTTTTTAAAAGTGGGCCCCACATAAAACATTTACAATAAGGGAAAACAAAAAGGGAAATTTGGTTTTTAGTGCAACGTTTTCAAAATAATTCATATTCAGTCAGCTAATTCTTGAAAATTGGGAATAATTGATACTTTTTTAAAATAATTAGAAATCAGTGTCATTTTATTATTCATAAAGACTTTTTTCCTATAATGCCTTCAAAAGACTTTGAAAACCTTTTCACTCATTTAGGTACAAGTGAGGTTTGCAAGTCTTTTGAGGGTATTTTTGAAAGAAATTCTTCACTAATAGTAAAATGACACTGATTTTCAATTATGTTAAAAAAGTATCACTAATTCTCAATTTTCAAGTATTGGCCAACTAAATCTGTATTATTTTGAAAAAGTATTACTAAAAACCAATTTTCCCAACAAAAAAAAACATTAATTGTCATATACTTTAGGTGGCAGCATTGTACTTAAAATGACAAGCAATCAATCGAGGATAAAACTGCAAACCCTAGTTACCTATTAAATGTCTCAAATCATAGATAGTTACCTATTAAATGTCTCAAATCATAGCAGACATCACAGGCTCACATCATGTATCATGTGAACTCCAAAATTTCGGTTTGGCATGACTTAACAGATTTCGTTACCCCATACACTTTTTTCACATTGCTGATTAATTATGTGATAAATCCAAACCATTTAGCTGATATGGCACTCTCCAAAGACTCGTGACTAAAGCCATGGGTCCCTGCTTTTTCTAATCGCATTTGCAACACGAGAGGATGTCTACCCCTCATATGTGTGCTCAGGCTTGGTGCAGTTGGACCTTTAGGTACATTTGTAGTTTGGTATAGCACTCAAAGCTCAATTTCCGTCATATTTAAAATCTAAAATTAAAAAAAGTTGAGCTTTTAACGAGCCAAGCCTAAACCTGAACCAAGCTTAACCCAAAAAATTTTTATCGCTTGTTTACAGCCCTAAAAGTGAAAATTGCACAGGAAACCTAGCGAGCTATATACCTCTTACTCATGGATGATTATTTAGAGAATCCTACTTCCTAGTATATATATTCAGTCAAGCCAAAGAAAGTTTTAGATCTTGTAACATTTCTAACATATTTCTTGGTGCATAGCTTAAAAAATATTTTGTGGTTGAAAGCAAAGGATTCCTATATATATATATACACACACACACACACATGTACAGGAGGAGAGAGACTTCTTTGCTCTTGCATGTCTGCTAATACAGCAAAATCTCATTAACAGGAAGACTGGGTGCTATGCAGAGTTTTCAATAGAAGCAGGGTAGGGAGTCTAGAGGAAGAGCTAAAGAGCACAGGTGGTATCTCTTCTCCCAGTTTGATCTACAGAAGCAAGGGAGAAATAATGGAGGAAGAGCTAAAGAGCACAGGTGGTATCTCTTCTCCCAGTTTGATCTACAGAAGCAAGGGAGAAATAATGGAGGAAGAGCTAAATAGCACAGCTGGTATCTCTTCACCCAGTTTCATTTCAGCTCCTCCTATCGACCAAAGAGTGCTCGGAGAATATCAACAATTCATGTCATTCTTCCAAAGCCAGCCACATCAAGACCACAGCACAAACTCTTTGCCAAGTATGGGTTTGTTGTATTCTAATTTTCTACAGCACACCCATCACCGAATTCAACTGTGCAAGTGAATATGAGACTGGGTTCCTATTGGATGAGAATAGCTTAGAGGATGACCTTCAAATATAACTAAAGAATGAGGATGATAAGAGCAGTCTTGTATGTTATGCTGAAAGATTATGTCTGTGAATAAAAACATTAAAATTCTTATATAGATCATGAAGAAGATACACACCAGTTGTTTTCTAATATATAGATCATTTATGGTTCAGTTTGACTTATGTTTCTTGGGTGCTTAAAAGGAATTCTTCATGCAAGGTGGGTGTATGTAAACATATCAGCATATCTTCTAGTTATTATAATTATTGATGAGATGGGATTCCCCAAAGGGTCCAATGACCCTTTACAGCAACATCTAGATGATGACCAATCATGCATGAAAGAGTTCCCTTCTCTAAAAAAGTGAGACACCCTGCGATTCTCAAAAGAGCTGAGGATCATTGGTGTCACAGCCATCATCCAATAAGTTCACCATTCAAGTTAATCAAAGAGGAACAATTAAACCAACTAATAACTGTACTATACCCTTTAGTTCATAATTGTGATAGATTCAGTTGCCCTCCAGTTAATGCACTTCATGCTACCCAAGCCTAAATCACAATGGCTAAGGCCACAAGGATGGCTTCAACCAATATTTGTCTTAAAATACCCTATACTATCCTGAATAATATCTATTGCGGCACTAGTTAGACAACTCAGACCTGACAATCTCATAGATGTGCAATCAAAATTACTTTGCAGTCAAGGCTGAGGAGCAAGGAACCATCAGTTGGTAGAGTGTAGGTTCGAGTATAAACACTTCACATAAAAAATACAAGAGGCTATGTTTGCTGCCAGCATATCCTTCCTAAGATCTTCGTTTGGTAGGACCTCCATCAGGATATGGTCCTTTAGATATGAAAGGTAGAGAACACTCAACATGTTAACTAATTATGAAACCAGTTAGGGTATTGTCAAAGAAATGTTTCGAGATAGAAAAATATTATTGAAATAAATCGATGCTTGTTCAAGGTGAAGTTTGGAGACAAAATAATCTCCTATTTCATATGTTTGGAGGTTATAACATTGAATTATAGGCAAGAAGCAAGGATGCCATGAGCTATTCCAGATGTAGACCTTCTATGTACTTTTTTGGGGGAATCAAAGATCATTTTTGACCGGTCAATAGGAAATATTTGATTCCAATTGGATTCCATCCAAATATAGTATATCAATAAATGAAACTGTTACCGTTTCGCTGCGTATCATCAATTCAGTGGAGTAAATGCACTATGAATAGTGAAATTTTCTCCTATGGTGCTACTACCGTTGGTGATGAACTTGCTTCAGAAAGAAATTTACTAATAACAAATGATGGAGAGATGACTAACCTTGGAAGCTAAGATATAAGGGCTAGCTCCAGCAAGCATTAATTAGAGTTACATCCAATCTGGCCCGGACTCTTTGAGTGCCCAAAGGTGCAGTCTTCACCATAGGAAGCAGTATATGGATGCGGAATTGCTGATGTAAACAGCAGCACTTTCTGTCATGAAACATAGACATTCACAAATATTGCTCCTCTTTCCCTTGTATTCTACCTGTTTCACTTTGTGGAAATTTACACTTACCTCTGATATTTCTGACAAGCAGTCAGACCCCATTACATTTGAAAGAAGGCAACGACCTCCCAGCACATTTTAAAGATCATGCACAATTTGCTCAAACAACATTAACTTTGCAAGCACAAGTTCTTGAAAAATTTGCACATACCTCCTCATCCACGTCAATACTCTAGCATAAACATGTAGGAGATGTTCCACACCTTCCTACAACAAATGCTGGTAACTCCCAAAGTAGAAAAAATAAAGTCTGTTATCATATTATCTATGGCCTATATGCAAAAATCTTTAAAAAATGTTCCAGGTCTTCATCACAAATTCACAATACAGCTTGTTTACTGAAGATGAAATAACGATGTACATTTGATCATTTATTGAGGAATTAACCGTACAAGATTCAGAAATTTGTTCGTATCCAACAACACACAAGTTCATGGACTATATACAGCTCCATTATGATCTGAACAATCTTGGCACGACAAACAGGGCAAACACCTTTCTTAGTTTCAATTTGGTTCAAGCAAGACATCATCCAGCCATGTGACCACAGGGGATGCAAACCCCCTCTAGTGGAGCATCCAAACATATCACACACAAGGAAGGAGAACCTCCGCCTTTCAATTCATTTATTGTGACAGGATTGTTATCCTCAACTGGCATGGAGAGATCAATGGAGCTGGTATCCACGAAGGATAGTGATTTGGGCTGTCCTCTACAACCGCCTCAGGAATTGGTGGAGCAGATAGTACTGAAGAAACTTGTACAATAATACTGTGCATTGTTTGGACAATATCAGAAATTAAATGCCGGCTATCGATATTTTGAGTATCTTTGGCACTTGGTTCAGCTCCACGTGCTCCTAAACCATTAAACCATTATAATCGTCTTCAGCTGGATTGTCCAGCCATCTACTGCTACTACTTGCTTTGAAAGAAGGTTCAGGCCTTCCTGCAGAGCCCTAACCACTACGACAAGGGTTGTCTATGGAACTTTGATGATCTTCCAAGTTGTTCAATTCAGGACTCGGATAAAGTGGCGGCCTCTCCTCCATAGCTGACTGAATGGAAGTACCAATTTTTAATTCTAAATTTTCAGCATCTGATAGTGGTGCTGTCACTGGAAAAACTGCATGCAAAGCATTTTGAGGCCGTGGCCAACGCAGCACCTGGACAATTGAATAAGTCAGCTTATTTGTGCATTTTACCTTTCATTAATGAAAAATTTCATTCAATTTTTACCAGGCCTTAGCTAGTATTATGATGCAGTAGGCCCATTGCAAGTCATGGAATTCCAAAAGCTCTCTCAAGTATACCATAGTGGTTACTCTTACTGCTGAAGTTCTAATCATTTTCATACGGAAAAAAATTGTCAACTTATCTTCTACTTTCAAAATTACAGTAAGCTCAGTTCATAGAGAAAGGCACCTTCAGCAATAAATAAGGGTCCACAGAACTTAAAAGGGTCATTTAGTCACCAGTAACGAAGTACAGCCTAGGCCACTTGGTAGAACAGATGTTCATTCGCATCATAGGAAGATAAATTCTGGCTCATTTGACAGATTTTCTCATTCTCTATTCTGGCGAGGCCAGGACCTATTTTACCTAGTATTATGCAATGGAAATTTCTATTTTTATACCATTCTGATAGCAATGGTGATGAGGGCAATAACAATTATAAACGAAAATGAAATTAAAATAATGCTATCCATCAACTCAACAGCTTTCTATAGGTCAGTAAGTGCGACTTCATACATTAATGGAGTGAAGAAACATCATACCCTCATCTGTCTAAGCGACTATTAGAAAGTGTTTCTTGTTTACTCTTAAAAATAAAACAATCTTTTCCAGCTTAAGTGGTCAGATTAATGAAATCCATTAAATATAGCAAGAAATGTACTTTAATTAGGCAAGTCAACAGATAATATAAACCATATATCTTGTTTTTGGTGTGCAAACCATCATTGAGATAGGTTGGTTTCATATCTTAGCAGTTATGCAATTGTAAATGAGTACGTAGAAATTTAAACTTTGCTGGCCTGCATGTACATTAACAATGACTCATGTTAATTGCACATATCAATTTCTTCATACAAATTCAAAGAGTATACAGAAAAGCAAACATCTGTAAACAACTTTCCATGCATGGTACCTTACTAAAACCTCTGCATGCATCATATAACCACCGAAGTTGCTGCTTGTCACCCTCATTTGCAGCTGAAAGCCTGTAGCATGTTCCTATAAAGGAATCACATTACTGAAGTCAGGCCACAAACACCAAATATTATATAATGCTCAATATAAATGGTAATCACTGTTTTCACTAATACAACAACAAACATCAAAACAGAAAAGATAATGCGTCCATCGTCAAACTCTGTTCTTTTATAAAGAAGATTGTTTATGAAACAATCATCCTTGTCTGCCATTGCTTTGTCATTCTATTCATCATGGTTAGGAAAATAATCAGGTGATTTGCAGAGGCATCTCATCCAACAATGACAATAAAAGTATGTTCTACTTTAATATATCACCACCACTAATATTAAAATGTAAGGTTTTTTAATTATCAGGTCATGTGAACCTGTTGGTTGAAGGATAAGGTTTCGAACAACATAAAAAACAGCCTATTAATTTACATATATCCAGCTTACTGTTTATAAAAGATTTCTAGTAAAAAGAATGGCCGTGTTTTGGGTATGGACATGTGACAGTTAAGAGACAGGTAACGAAGGCTAAACATGTCATTTATAAAGAAAGCGAGAGATTGGTATATGACTTTACTATTCACTTTCTAGGCGCTACATGAGTTAAACACAACTATAAAACCAATGTAAAAGCTAATACATAGCATTCTGGGGATTCATGTAAGTGTATGGTAAAAACACACACACACACACATAGTAAATTATGGAAACCTCCCTTGACTTATATACTAATCACACATAACTCCCTCCACATTTCCAAAATAACACTTTCCCCTTGTCAGATCACATCCGTTATTAGAGTTTTATTTGTTTCTACTTAAATGCCTTCTTCTTTACCAGAAAATTACCTCCCTTTCTTTACCTTCCCCTTTCTTTATCAGAAATTTAACTCTTTTCATTCTTTACTCCTTTTTCCAACTCCTAAGAAAAATAATTTGAAGAATAAATTGATCTTTTTATACTTGAAGATTGTTCACAATAGCCATCTTCATCAAAAACTTGGACGATACTTAATGAAGGGGAAGTGAGTATGACCTTTCTACAAACCTTAAGGGGGAAAGTCACACACACACACATGGACATAACAAAAGAAATATAGATGATAGACCTGAATAAACTTGCAATCCTATGTTTGAATAAATCATATCGGTAAAAATCCTCAAGCAGCCAGCATGAGAACATGGGTTTGAGTTAGAGTGAAGCAACTTCGCCAAAAATTTTCAAAGGTTTAACTCTGTTGACAATCTATCCCTCCTAGGACTTTGCTTCTATAGGATTGGTCCTTAAAAAGTCATGTGAGTAGATGCCAAATCAGTGATTCCATATATGTTTCATTGAATTATCACTGAAATTTTCAGATAGGATTAATGCACATCTCAAATGAGAGATAATTTTTTTTTTTTTTATAGATGTTACTCTTGAGAAATGATCATAATGATATAATCCATGATATGACAAAAAATATGTGCATATGCACAGCATATGCACATGTATAAAGATATACATGCATATACACATATATATACATATAAAAACACACACAAAGTCACAAACACACACACACATAAAAGATCCCCTAAGAAATTACAGGTTAATGTATCAAAAATTATCAGTACAGGGTCATGCATTTGAAAGTTCGGTTCCTCGATTTCAGCCTTCCACAGTGAAATATTTGTACGTGGCTTGGAATCCTGCCAATGCATCAAAGAAATAGAAGGTCATTAATAAAATTATTTTAAATTGAAGATCCACAAATCCTAACAGACAGTAGAAAAATGTGCAAATTAAAACTAATCGTACTTGCTAAATGACTCAAGCACAGGGAAGTCTTGACTCTTGAGAATAGCAAATTCCCTAAACCATAAAATCTGAATGTTGGCAACCAAAAAACCCATGCATATCAGACACATTTAGTTTTGGTACTCATTTATACACCTATAAATATCCTCATTTGCAATGAGGAAAAAATATGGATTAAATTTTTCTGTACCCAGAACAAGCAGCCAAATCGCGATAAAGAGAAATTCAGGCCAGGTGCTGACCATCATAACTAACTCAATTAAGGAAGCACAAAATTTATCACCCATTGTCAAGCTGCAGAAATCCAGCTTTTGATGCCAATTAAGGTGAATATATGAGCACACAAAAAGCATTCACGGTATCTATGTGAAACCATGTGGCAGTTGCAGCAAAAATATTGCTCTGCCAACAGGGAAAAAAATGAAACATAGAAACATAAATTGTTGGACAGCTGTTGTATGAAATCCACTGCCAAAAATAGGGAGATGGACCACACCTGGGATGCTGCATTGTACGCAAAAGGAGCAACTGTTGCAGATATCTATAAGGATTATAATGAGTCCCTTTTTAAAACAAAAACAACAGTAACAGAAAACTTTAACCCCATTTAGCTATTTCTTACCTCTTCTCTCCTATTCAGGTAATACCTAAACACTTTCAAATATGTTCATTCCTTCTTTCCAAGTCTTCCACACATCTACATCGACATCCTCATCTCAGCACCAATCATCCAATACATGTCCTTCTTTGATGCATAAAAAGAAAACTCCATATTTATAAGTTGATCTCATAGAGATAACCAATTGGGGAAAAGATAACTCTCGGACAATCTTCATTCCTGTGTAGATGCACCATCAAACAATGACCCCATTGAAATTTATTGTACATTGTGGATCAAAGAAGGAGAAAATGATATGAAGACATCATGATTCAAACTTCAAAGTATCTCAATATATCCCTTTCCTAATAAAAAATCCAGATTTTCTATCGATATACAGATTTTTTTGACATTCTTTATCTGGAATTATATGAAAAGAGAAGATAATGATAGAATTGATCCTAATTTTCTCGTTTAAGTATGAAAATTTCAAATTTATATTTTCTTATGTCATGGAATGATATGCAGCTTAAGTATGAAAAGAAGTTAAAATGCAAATTAAAATTTTCTTATGTTGTAGAATGATATGCATCTCACTGAGGATATGGACGTTATTAAATAAGAAAATACAAACAATAGTGTGCAATGTAAAATTATGTGTTTGTAGTTGAAATATTTAACTGATAAAAATATTTGTAAAAATAAATAAAATCCAGAAATAAGTCTGAAAAATGTTTTTCTTTGTTTGGTATTTCACATGATTATTATTATTTAATTTTTTTTGGCTCATGTATTACCAAAATTTTCTCACCCTAGTATGTTTAAAACAAAAGGTGTGAGACATTTTGAGATTGCGGGATGTGGGATAAGTATACAATTTAGACCAATATGATGGTTAGTTGAATCCTATAACTAAAAGTGACAATATAAAAGTTTTGTTCAAGGACGTGAAATAAATATACCCAAGCAACATTTTGACAAGGGGTACCACTACAAAAATAAGGGGTTCTAGCGGCGGGGACTAAGATACCTTTAGCAGCGGTCTTTAAAAGGACCGCCGCTAAAAGTAATCCTATTTTCGACTCTGCCCTACTCCTCATTTCTGCCCTAATCCTATTTTCGACTTTGTACCTCGCCCTAATGAGTCTCCCATTTGACTCTGCCCTAATCCTCATCTCGCTCGTCATCTCCGCAATTCTCTTCGGATCAAGCGTTTCATCGAGCGAGCATGTATTTACTTCCTCTTTCGTCTGTGTCGAGGTAATCACCTGATTGATTCCTCCAATGATTCTCTCCCGATCGAGCTTTACTGCAAGCGAGCAAGCCTTCTCTTCCTCTCTTGTCTGCGTCGAGGTAATCGTGTGATTGTTTTTTTTGTTTTTTTTACAAACCTAACTTTTTCAGTCAATTTCCTTTGTATTTACTCTCAATTCTTCCTCATTGCCTACTAAATCCCTTGTTTGGGCCTGCACGCCGGACGTGGTGACATTTCTGTATGCTCGGCCGATTGTCCCTCCTTTGAAGTTAGTCGAAGAATCTGCAGAAGGAGTCAGTTGGAATACGTGACAGGTCAGCTTCCTTACATGTTGTTTTTCTGATTTTCCTTTTTTTCGGATTGTTAAGGTCTTTGGTTTGAGTCAGAGGAGAAGGAGGTGCGTCTGACATATTACTGTAGGAATTATAGAAAATCTACTTGGCTCTTGACAAAACAAAATTCGGAAGTAGGAACTATGTCCCTAATACCTGTGCATGTGCATTGCAATTCTGAAACATAGTTTAGAAAAAACAATAACCATTTATGTTAGGCTCAGACCACACAGTTTTAATCTCCAAACAAAAAAGAGCAGAATTATTGGAATGGATGTACACGAAAATGAGGTAAACCAAAAAGGTTTTCAGTCTACAGATTTGAGATTTGGTTAAAGAGAATTTAACATGCAAGCAGAAGACCATACCAAATGTGCTACCAAAGTTGTTCCACAGTTCAGCACTAATAACCATTTTGCAGTATTACATAGTGTATTAATTTTTATCATTAATGGATTAATTATATATCTAAGTTTCTTACCCAGGTATATACATAGTGTATATTGTTCATTGTTGGGTCTAATTATACATCATATGCCATTGAATTGTTAGATCAGATTGCCTGTTTTGCATTTTATTTGCTTGGACAGCATAAGGTGTGGAACAGTTCACTGCTAGAGTCATCTAAGTTTTACCTCTCTCAGTCATCATTCTTCCCAACATTTACTTACTGTCATAATGTATCAGACCTCCAATTCAGCTTTGTTGTAGGGCACCTGATAAAGCAGGTGGGATACTACATGGGATATTTCTGCCACAGTCTTCCATAACAGGAGGTAATTTATCTTCATAAGACCAGATCTTACAAACTCTTCCATTGCCCTTATCAAGAAGAAGTTTGCTTCTCTTGCATGAAGAAATCATCTTAGAGGTTGCCTACTGCTCCACTTTGAACACAGTTGATAATTATGGAGGAAGAAACCTGTTCTGCTATGAACAATTTTGACCTGCAGTCTTCCTGCTCACCATCAACTGTTACTGCGTAACCATCCTCTTAACAGTTGGCTTGGAATCCATAAAATCCCTTCATGTATCCGAAGTTCTTAGATTGCCATGTATCCCAATTCTTGTTTGTCTGGCCACTTTCCTTACAGTGGTTTGCGTATCGAAACCTGATTTTCTAGCCAGGCAGGTAAATCTCAAACCGTCAACTTTAATTCAACACTCAGATCTGCTCAAATTCCTCCACGGATATAAACTTTCTCATTTCGCTGTTTATGGAATCTCAGGGAGGCACTCATAAAGAAAATCAAGGACACTTACAGAGATATAGTTGGGAGCAGCTAGAGGAATTCGACAACGAAGGCCAGTCAGACGAGGTCATCCTCTTTATATTAATTAATTTTTTTCTAGTTTTTTTAGAGTACCATGTCCTGAATGGTGTTGTAATTCAGCATCTTTTATTTGTGTTCAAAAAAACTTCTTTTTAACCCGGCCGGCATATAAATCCATCAGGCCAATCATGTATTTTTGGCTTGACTGTGCATTTAGGCAGCATATTTAAGTGTTTTTTTTTTAGCTTTGTTGGCATCTTCAAGTGTTTATTATGTTTAATTGACAAGCCTATAACATTGAACTCATTCTGTTATATATTACTACAGGAGTGAGCATATAATAAGCATGAGACCCAACATATGATGATTATTCCTTGGCAATCTTCTGGGGGAAAACTGATCCGAACCTGTGAATACAATTTTGTGATATAGGCAAGAGGAGGGGTATTGTGTTGCCATTGGACAAGTAGAAAGTGTTTATGTAGCAGAACTGGTGAATTGTTTCTAAACTAACCGATGTTGTTGAATTTGTCTGTACATATCATTAGAGATGATATGTACATATTGAGACAGACATCATTGGTCACACAAGTTAAATAAATATGTTTGTTTTTTCAATCAATCAATAATAAAATGCTTTATCTCATATAGTTGGGGTTTGCAACATGAATCCTATTCCTCCATTCCAATCCGTTGCAAACCATATCTTCACCCATCTTATGATGTTCAGATCCTTTCTAACTAAATATTTGCATCTTTTGTTCATAAAAATGGTGGAAAAAGCTCATGACGCTTTAGATGCGAATCATTTGATAGTCTGTTATGTACATTTATCTCATTAGATAGTCTGTTTTCTCCTTGAAAGCTTTGACTAAGAAGCTCATGACACTTCAGATACCAATCAGTTGCAAGGTCAACTGTGCCGGGAACCATAGATTTATTTGGGTTATCATGTGCTTTTTGGTGGTATGCTGTTTCAAGAAGAAAATGTATGTATTTTTGTTGCTTGATCAGAAATATTATTTCAATAATAATCAATTCTAAGATCCATGCTCCTAAGTTCAGGACACAATGTTGTGCACCAAATTTTCTGAAAAACTGAGGTCTCTCTCTTTCTCCTATTTCTCATATGTGTGTACTTTCGGAAAAATCTGAGGTGGCACCCCCCCCCCTCTCTTCTTTTCTCTCTCTCTCTATTTCTCATTTGTGCGCACGTGCACACATATTTTGATCATTATGGATTTCCTATATGCAGGGAAGTGCTAATCAAGCTTCAGGATCTGGTAGGGCAAGAAGGGATGCTGCTGCTCGTGCAATGCAGGGTTGGCACTCTCAGCGCCTTCTTAGTAATGGTGAGGTTGGTGACCCAATTATTAAGGTGTGGAAAGTTTTTTTAGCCCTATGCTTATACTTTTCTGATGTATTGTTTGTTGCCATTTGTTTGTTTTTTATTTTGGGTGATTTTCATTTGTTACAAATGCGTTTCTTTTGTAGGATAAGAATTCGATTGCTTTGACAAAACGTGAGAAACAACTTAAAAGCATTGGTATGGTTCCTGTTAAAGTCACTTTTGTCAACAATCACAGCTTCTTAACATGATTTCTGAGCCTTTGATTTTGTTTATTGAACCAGGTTTGATTAAACGAAAGAAACCATCTACCCTGGAGCGAGTTGTCAAAGCTGTATGTACTAAAGCAGCTAAGCCACAGTTAACTTCCCTAACCACTCCTTTGGTTTGTACATTTGCATCTAAAAATCAATGAACCGAAAAACTATAATTAAATTTTTTTTTGCTGTGACTGTTATAAATTACATTTTTATGATTCTTTTCTTGCGTAGAAACTGATATCCTGTTTCAAGTGCCTGCTGTTTCATTCTCTCTTACATGAAACACTTTTCATCCTGCCTCTTAACAGCTCTTACTATGTCTAACTGGAAAAATAAAAAAACAAAAATTTGATTTTGGTTGTGGATATTGTTGTGAGTAGGAATGGATTAGAAGCCACCTTCAATCCATATGATGGATTCTGTTGTTCATAACTGAATTACATAATTTTCGAATGGAAGTTAACAGTGGGATTGGAGAACTAATCTAAGCCTCGAAGGGATAGTTTGAATTTACAGTCTTTAGCTAACTGAATTACATAATTTTTTATGGACAACGTTACATTGGATAACCATTCATAGAAAACATAATCCAGTTCTGTCTGTATTATTATTATTATCATAGCTGAAAGACATCCCTTTTTCTATTGGTTCAAAATAATTATACTTGATCTGTGCCTTTGCTATCACATGGTTTTATTAATATTAGATTCTACTTTCATCTGGCAGGTCTCAGTCGAGGGCAGATCTATTAGCACTTGGAGGTGACTATTTTCACAGTGGAGCTTGAACGTTTGAAGATGGATTTTGAAGCATCAAATCATAGTTGTGAGCAAATTTTTTTTTTTTGTTTTTTTTGATAAAGTTTGTAGATGGATATTTTTGAACCATCAAATGTTGTGAAACAGTTTTTTTTTTTTTTTTGTGGCTTGGTACTAATATTGTGATGGAAAATGCAACTTTCAAATTAATGATTTTTTTCAAATTGCAAATTAATATTTTTTTTTTTTGGCTTCATCGTGTAATTTATGCAAGCAAAGAGACCGCGGGGGGGGGGGGGGGGGGGGGGGGGGGGGGGGGGGTTTGTTCGTAATAATAGAAATTTGAGGGGGAGGGATGCGGTTGTAAAAATTAAAAGAAAATGGGTCGATTTGGGTAGAAAAAAAAAAAGAAAACAAGTGACTTTTAGCGGCGATCTTGGTCCGCCGCTAAAAGTCAAAAAGACCGCCGCTAAAACAATCAGCGACAAACCAGTCATCGGCGGACAAGCGTCGTTCGGTAGGACTTTTAGCGGCGGTCTTGGTCCGCCGCTAAAAGTCACTTGTTTTGTAGTGTACCCTAATATTTGCAATTGTGAGTTAAACCTTGTTGAAATTAGAAACACAATGGAAGAAACATGTCTCATCCCATCCACAGCTGAGACATGCTTACATTCCTTTCATTTATTTGTGAGTTGCAATGTAAAATAAGTTCTCGACAAAAAAAACTTGTGTGTTAGGTGCAAGTTCTAAGAATAACACCTACATGGTAAACCATAGCTGTCTATGCATGCCTTACTTGCCCAATATCTTTTTTTCATAATGTTCTAATGTCATGCAATAGTACAAGTTCCTATGTAGCATCCTATAAAGTTCCGATTTAAAACTTTTACCTTTTTTCCTAATATTGCCAAATTCGTCTTAATTTTTGTGCAAAATCATGTCCCTAGTATTATGAAAGGAAAAATATATCACGTTATGATAGTTAAAATCTTAAAGAAAATAGATATAATCATTCTTGAAGCTAAAAGGATGGAAACATATGAAAGACAGGGAGAGAGAGTTCAGAATATACACATATGAAAGAACAATCAGTTAGGATTAGGCCTGTCAATGGGCTGGATAAAAATCCGAATCCGACCTGTATTTGGCCCGATTATTCGAATACGGACATTCAAATTTATCCATCAAATCGAATACGGATATCACTTTAAATTCCAATTACATTCGAATTCGAATATAGATTTTTCCATATCCGACTGAATATCTGACTAGATATCTGAATCCGAATATATATATTATAAATCTATATATATTTTTTATATATTTATTTATATGTTAGAGGAAAGAGGCATCCTCTCTCCTCTCATATGAAGGGGCCCTTTTATAGAGTGATTGGCTTGGAAGAGTTCTCTTCCTAGCCAATCACCTTCTAAAAGCAAACGGTTTGAACAATACAATGCAGCCAGTTGAACAGTGTTAAGCATGTCTACAAGGTTCAACCAATTGCATTTAAAGAGATTTTTAAAAAATAGTTTTTAAATAAAAAAAAGGATTAATCGGATTCAAATTGGAATATGGTTTTATATTTGAATATAAATATAAATATTTTATTACCGGTCGAATTCGGATCAAGGTAGATATGATCTGTATTTGACCCGTTGACAGCCCTAGTCAAGATAAATAAGTAGGATTCATCTCAATAACCCCACTTGATTGGGATAAGGCATTTGGTTATTGTTTGAATGACATAAAAAAGAAAACAGTTGATCCTATTACAAACTCTAACCTTACCAACTAAATAAAAAAAAGAATAAAAGGAATTATCAGTAATGAAAACACCAAGATAAGAAGGACGTGCACTTTACCAAAAGGGATAATTATAATTTACTTACCTTGAGTTTTCAGGCAATCCCACTTTTCCCCGTGAGGTTTTTGAAATACTGGTTTACCACGTTGAGGTTTGTTGTGTGTAATAGTTGCCCCCCTTCTAAAGGTTTGACCAATGAGGTGGTAAGAGGAAATATATATATATATATATGTTAACCACCTTGCCCCTTTTATTCTAACCCACTGAAGGATCATCTTGGTATTTAAAAGGGGAAAGTTGTCAATATTTTTTTTTTCTCTTGCCAACTCATCGGTCAGACCTTTATTAGAGAGAACCTGTTACATACAACAAACATTTAGGTTGTAAATTGGTATTTCAAAAGCATCAAGGGGAAAAGTGGGATTGTCTGAAACCTCAATTAGGTAAACTGTAATTATCCCTTATCAGAAAGAAAAAAAATTCGTCCTAAATAAGATGACTTAATATAACTGTTGAGAACTACAACAATTAGAAGCACCAAGATATCTCTTAGGCCCCGATTGGCTTAGAGAATTGGGGCAAGAATTCAATACAGAATTGGAATTGTAGGCTTAAAGTCCAAATCTTATGTTTGGAAGCACATTGGAGAATTGGAATTAGAATTGTTATCCAATTCCATTCAATTGCCTTATAAGCTATTTTTTTGCTTACCTAATTCCCTACCCAAGAGGAGAGAATTCGGGATTTCGTGATAAGAATTAGGAACTCAATATAGAAAGTTAGAAACGTGATAATAGAAACCCATCCATATTCTGCGTTTTCTTCTAAATAATAGAAATCCATTGATAGTTTGCGTTTTCTTCTAAACCCTATCCAAGAGAGGAGAAACTCATTGGTATGCTTTTTTCTTCTAAATAGGTATATGTCTTCTAATGTCGATAGTTCTCTCTATCTCTTTCTCTCTCTTCTCTCTCCCCATTCTCTCTCTTGCGTTTTCTTCTAAACAGGTAATTTTTTTCCCTTTCTCCTTCTAGCAATCTCTCCGATCGTCTTTGTTGTAAACGTGAAACAGCCCCCCCCCCCCCTCTCTCTCTCTCTCTCCCGTTCACATCTAAATAAGTAAGATATTGTTTTTTTCTCCGGCAACCTCTCTTCTAGTGGTCTTTGTTGCTATTGTCAAACAGCTCCCCATCTCTCTGTCTCTGTCTCTCTCTCATGGTCATCTCTATTGTGGTTTCAACCAATGTGAAACAGCCCCCTCCACTCTCTCTCTCTCTCTTCCTACTCTTTCTTCCATTTTCTTCTTAAAAAAATCTTTTTTTTCAAACCAATTCTTCATGGAATTGTAATTCCAAGTTTCAATTCTCTTACCATCCAATCACAAGAATTTAAATTCTATTCAATTCCAATTTTTGATGAATTATAATTGGAATTAAAATTCTCAATTTCAATTCCAATTCATTGAACCAATTACAGAGATCCACAGGAGGTACAAAAGCCCTACACTACATTACAACATTCAATCAAGGGGGCACAAAAGCAGAGAAATTGTGCATTGTAACATTTCATAGCCTCAAATTGCTAATGAGATAAGTAATTGTGTTTCCGTGATACCTGCATATTAGGATATATAGAAAGCTCTAATTTCATACGCTTTGTGGGATTCCAGCAACCACAAGGAATAACAACAACCCAACTGCAAAAAAATATATTATTAATCAGCCTCAACATGATTTAAACCATCTGTTATATCACTAAGACAACAACACATATTCCTTTGGGTAGATTGCAACATTACCCCCAGGGCATAATGGCCACAACAACACCTTAAACCTTGACCGTGACAAATAATCCCAGTGTAGTTTAAAATCATATTATGACATCATCCTTCCATTAGTATGATATCCATATTCCATATCAATGCAATAATTGCTTATGTCAACATATCTGACGAAAAATCCCTGTTATACTTTGCCTAGCATTAAGGAAAAAAATACCATTGTGATCCATATAAAATTATCTAACTTTCATCTCTCTCTGCCTCTACTAATCCGCAATTAGTTTTTGGGTGAATTTAAACAAGACTACCTCCTGGGTCTCAAAGATCTACAAAATGGTACATTCATTTCACCAAACTGCACTTGAGATGAAGTTCTTCCAAGTTTCCAACTGCTGAGAACAACTACAAGGCTGCAAACAACAGGCCATTTGAAGAGCTCACCGCTTTACAACTCATTGATAACAGCAAACAAATTACAGCAGGCACCCAAAGCAACCTTTCAAACAAACTACAATCAGTCTGATGGTTAGTAAAGTGACAACTTCATAACAAAACAACCTTCAACTATGGTTCACTCAGACAAATGATGGACTTTCACCAGATTACCCCGTTGGTTGTGGTGTTCATAATTTACATCCTTACCAATTAAGAATAGGATTATGGTTTTTGTTTTTCTGATTGTTTAGGGTGCAGTAAATTTTGGAACCGTTTATTTCAGACAATTCTGTCTTGGGATAATACAGGTTTGAATTGGCACATCCTCTTCCCCTTCCTCCTCACCCCTCTTCCTACCAAAGTCAATTTGCAGATCTTGTGAAGAACCATAAACTCAAAACAATCTTGAACCAAATCAAACCATGACAAAGGCAATGTTCCTCTTGAAGAACTCCCGTTGCAGATTAATTATTGAAGAAGGAACAGAGTTCAAGAAGACAATCCCAAGCCTTGCTCTAATGAATATTTCAAAAAACCCTATTTTTAACCAATATTTTTACTCTACACATGTTTTTTTTTCCTCTTTTTTTATTTTATTTTTGATAACTTACTCTGTACATGCTTCACCCACTTTTTTCGTCAACCAATTTACTGTATATATATATATATATATATATTAACACATTCAAATGAACGAAAGATAAAATTGTCTTTTGCTTAAGTTTGATCATAGAAAGGAGCGAAACCCCTCCCCCCATGTGTTGCAGAAGAATTATTTGTTAGCAACAAGGTCTGAGTCGTTGTCACTATTCCAAATCTCAGTGCATGCCCATGTCATTCACCCGTTCTTGTCTGCTTCTAATGAATTGGAGAACAACTCTATACGGGGAAAAAACGAAAAATAAAAACTCATGGGAATGGCAAAAAATAAAATGCATAAACAGCAAAACGCATAAATATTTGTAGCCACATTTTTTGTGAAACCCATTTAGGAGCTGCAATTTCATGGTAGCTTGGCCCATAAAGTTCCCAAAGCCAACCAGAGAGTAGGCAGATGTGGCTCTACGAAGCATCAGATTGAATTTGAACATGCAGCATTAGGAAAAAGTAACAAATAATAATCCTTGTCAATACCCAAAAAAAACCACACATGGTTGTAAGGAACTCACAAACATTATGCATACCTCAATTGAGCGAGCAACATTGCTATATTCCTTTTCTCTAGCAACATTAAGTGGAGTCTGACGATCATCATTCATCACTAAAGCATTTGCTGAAACAAGTCAAAAGCAATTCAACTATTAAAACTACAACAAACAGCCAGAATGAAAACAACTTGGTCCTGTAAAGAACTAAGGTCCATGCTCCATCAGAGAAATTCAGTATAAAATATTTAATGGGGTGACCCCCTCTAAAAATCAGCAATCAGTCAATGTGTTTTCTGAGGTTGAAGTTGAGCTTGATATGGAGGAAGGAGAACCGGCAGACTTGTTGGACAAAATAATGTTGATGAGTAGTGTTTTGGGGTTGTCATTTGAAGGATTTGAAGAGGAAGCCATGGCCCTTTTCTCTGTAATAGATGTCCAAAACAATAAAGCAAGGCAGATGAGAAGAAAGGCAGCTAGAGAACTTCAAAAACTGGAATGGTCAGTGAAAGATGTGCCCAGATCAGGAGGCAGAGCATAATATCAGTAGGAAGAAGAGTAAGAAGGGACCATTCAGTTGTAATGAAGCTTAATCTTTTATCCTGGAATGTGAGAGGATTGAACGCAGTGGAGAAAAGAGATGCAGTGAGATCTATGTTAAGGATTTGGAAGCCAGACATTATTTTTCTACAAGAATCAAAATTGGAAGTTGTGGACAGCAAGGTTATTAGAAGCATATGGGACATCGATAGGATCCAAAGGGTATGTGTCCCATCGAGAGGAAGTGCTGGGGGGATTATTATGGCTTGGAGAAGCGACGGAATTCAATTAGAACAATCATGGATCAGGGAGTTTTCGGTTTCTGCCACTATTCACATTTCCAAAGTAGCCTCTTCTGTTCTCATAAGTAGCGTGTATGGTCCTAATTCAGAAGATGATTTACCAAAATTATGGGAGGAACTGGGAGAAGTTAGACAAGGTTGTAGGCTCCCATGGTGTATAGGAGGCGACTTCAATGTGATTCGTTATACTACGGAAAGGAAAGGTTGTAAGAACATCTCCACAGCAATGAAAGGGTTCTCTGACTTCATAAATAATTCAGCACTGATTGATATACCAATGAAAGCAGCTAGATTCACTTCATCGAATAATCAGTCTCATCCTTCGTTGTCTAAGTTAGATAGATTTCTGATTTCATTTGAATGGGAAAGTTTATTTTCAGATTTTTGGGTGGAAGCAATGCCAAGGCCAACATCAGATCATGTTCTATTGATTTTAAGGTGTGAAAACGAGATTAGACGACCAGCCCCCTTCCGTTTCGAGAACATGTGGTTGGTGGACGAAAGCTTCTCTAAGAAGGTAGAAGAATGGTGGGCTGAACTTCAGGTGGAAGGTACCCCGAGCTAAGTATTGTGTAGGAAACTCAAACTGTTGAAAGAGAGGATTAAGACTTGGAATAGAGAAGAATTTGGGAAGGTGGACTGCCGCTTGGCAGATCTTTTAAAACAAATCAAGGAGCTAGATGATAAGGAAGAAGATGCGACCCTAGATTCCAAGGGATGGGTTAGAAGAGAAAGCCTCAAAGTGGAATACAAATCTTGGGCTAGAAAGAATGAAATTTGTTGGCGTCAGAAATCTAGGCTTTATGGTTGACAGGAGACAAGAACACGAGATTTTTTCATAGAATGGTAAATGCCCGTCTACGTTGCAATGCTATTTCTAAAATAGAGATAGATGGTTCAATATACATGGAGGAGGAAGCTATAAGAAAGAAGGTATTTGAATTTTTCTCAAAGTTATATGAGGAAGAAGACACCTTCAGGCCCAAAGTGGAAGGTTTGGATTTCAAGAAGATATCGGAGGAGGAGAACACAAGCTTGGAACGCCCATTCTTGGAAGAGGAAGTCAAAGGCGTAGTGTGGCAGCTTGACGAAGATAAGGCCCCGGAGCCGGATGGCTATACCTTAGCATTTTTTAAGTTTTGTTGGAATATCGTCAAAGGTGACTTAATGGCAACTAGTGCTGATTTCCACAAAAATGGCAGTTTTGTAAGGTGCACGAACACGTCATTTATAATATTGATCCCTAAGAAGCAAGGCACAAATAATTTGAAGGAATTCCAACCAATTAGTCTAATTAGCAGTGTTTACAAGATTATAGCTAAGATATTAGCTAACAGGCTAAGAACAGTGTTGGCTCACTTAATCTCTAAGAATCAAGGGGCCTTTGTAGGGGGGAGGCAGCTACAAGATGGCGTGTTGATGGCAAATCAATGCATTGATTCATGTATTAAAAGCAAGGAGGAAATGGCTTTGTGCAAGCTTGACCTCCAAAAAGCCTACGATCACGTCAATTGGGAATTCCTAATATATATGCTAGATCGTATGGGTTTTGGTGCGAAGCAGAGGAGATAGATTCTAACATGCATATCAACTTCGTGTAGTTCAGTTATTGAAAATGGATCTGTGGCCGGATTCTTCAAGAGCTCAAGAGGTTTGCGTCAGGGGGACCCCTTGTCTCCTCTCCTTTTCACCATTATTATGGAGGTGTTCAATAGGATGATGGCGAGGGCTATGGAAGGAGGCATTTTAAGAGGAGTGTCGTTTGGGAATGGTATGAATATCAATCATCTCTTATTTGCAGATAACATTATGATGTTTTGTAAGCCAACTCAACATCAGATTTTGTGGTTACGAGGGATCTTGTTATGTTTTGAAGTTTGCTCAGGGCTTAGAATAAACCTTACTAAAAGTGAGATGATCGGAATTGGGGAAGGAAGTAACATATCTCATCTAAGTAGGAAGTTGGGATGCAAGGTAGGGAAGCTACCAACCACTTACCTTGGGATCCCTTTGGGGGCAGCCTTTAAGAAGACTTCCATTTGGAACCCGGTTATCGAAAGGATGGGGAAGAAACTAGCTGGCTGGAAAGGTCGCATTTTGTCTAAAGGAGGCAAATTGGCATTGGTCAAAAGTGTTCTATCAAGCCTCCCAACATTCCTCATGTCCATTCTAAAGATTCCTAAGGCGGGTAGTAAGTAAATTAGAGCAAATTCAGAGGAATTTTCTGTGGGAAGGAGTAGGAGGAGGTCCAAAATACCATTTAGTGGCATGGAAGCAGATTTGCAAGCCTAAAGAGAAAGGGGGACTTGGGTTGAGGCCGCTTGTATTGTTTAATAAAGCCCTTCTCCAAAAGTGGGTCTGGAGGTTTGGGTGTGAGAGGGACAATCTATGGAGAAAACTAATCTTTCAGAAATATAGAGCTTCTACCAATGGTTGGTTTCCTAACCCCTCAAAACATTCATTTGGATGTAATCTTTGGAGACCCATAGCGAATTTGTCCATGTCTGTAGAGAAGATGTGCCAATTTAAAGTGGATAATGTGAGAAGAATAAGGTTTTGGGACGATGTGTGGTGCGGGGATTCTAAGTTAAAGGAGTCTTATCCATTGATTTATAGTGTGTGCAAGAACAAACAAGCATTGGTGTGTGATTATGTAACAATATCAGAAGCTGGAATTGTATGGAACATCATTCTCAAGAGGAATTTGTCAGATTGGGAGATCGAAGCTATGAAAATTTAATAAAAGAATTGTATAGTAAGGAGGTGGGGCTGCAGGAAGATACTAGAATCTGGTCACTAAAGAAATCTGGAGATTTCTCAGTCAAAGCAGCGTTTGCAACTATTCAAATATCTTTAGGTGTGGAGCTCTCAAGGTTTAAAAGCATTTGGAACCATCGGATGCCCAGCAAGGTGGCCTTTTTTATGTGGATAGTAAGTTTGAACAAGATTCTTACAGTAGATCACTTGAAGAACCGGGGATGGCAGCTCCCAAACAGGTGTTATATATGTAAGGAAGAGGAAGAAGATGTAGCACATCTATTGGTCCATTGCAAAGGTGCAGCATTTATGTGGAATGCACTATTACAAAGGTTTGATGTATGTTGGGCACATCCAAAGGATTTCAGGCAATCTCTAGAGGCATGGGGCTGGAGGGACGGTAGAGCTCCTGTTGATATCATATGGAATTTAGTCCCAGCAGCCATTGCTTGGACATTATGGGGTGAAAGAAATAGAAGAACCTTTAGGAGTGAGGAAAGGACCTTAACTGTCATGGAAAAAAAACGCCTTGAAAATGCTCTACAGTTGATTTGCTTGCTGCCCGGAAGGAGCCAGAGTTCCCCCAGAAGATTTCCTAAACTGTAATAGATTCTCTGACCTAGGTGGGGTTTTGTTTGGTACCTAAGAGGAATATATAGTGGTCATGGGGGGGTTTAAAAGGGAAATGTGGCTACTAGTTTTTTACTTTGGTACACAATGTGTGTACCTGTAACTTCTGCATGTTATCTTTATTTTTAAATATATATCACCATACTTTTACTGATAAAAAAAAATACTATTTCTTCGGATCATCTGGCGTAAATAACTAGCTTTGAAGATATTATTCACATATATTATTCTGATGAAACTAGAAAAATATAGTTCACAAAATAATTCTCATAGTGGTAGGTAAGCTTCTTTCCATGGGGCTCTTGATACAAGTCTTTATAGTCAAGGGATTTGAGGCCATGATGGTTTTCTACAATCAGATGTCACAAACTGAGCAAGAATAGACACAAATTAAGATGTGCTTGAAAAGCATTCTATCTATTTTAGACAAGCGAGAATATAATCATTTGACTACGAAAGCACATTATTCATATGCACAATCTCTAGTCTCTAGGAAAGTACTCATTTTGAAGACCACATCAAGCTCACTGATGCCAACCTCATGCCAAAGATGGAAAACAGATGAAAGTTGTTACCTTCTATAATGCCCCGAAACCGGATTGAATAGTAAAACCGTAACTCATTCCCAAAGGGTTACTTTTATACACAGGATCGCTATATCAGAGTGAAGGATAACATGAAATAAATATTAATATAATCAGAGTCAACTAAAAATCCCCAACTCACCTGAAACAAGCATATACCCGCCTGTATCGTCCTCTCTGAAATCTGAAAACAAAACAAAACAAAAGGAATGAGATACGACTATCTCAGCAAGTAGCACATGCATGCTCAAATATATTTAATTTAATTTCTAAAACATGCACGATTAAAGACATACTCAACAATTAACCACGGATAAATCAATTAATCCGACAAAACAATATCAAACCACAAAGTAATATGGGACTCGTGAAATTTGTCCACTTTGTAAAGTTAAGTTCTAGCTCCAAAACAATCTAGTCCGAGAACCTCTGCCAAAACTGAGAACCTCTGCCAAATCTGATACCTCTGTAAATTGATTCCAATATATCGTATCTTGGTACAAATCACAAAGCCTCACCCTCTCCAAGGGTGGAAACGGATATCAATCCAGTCTGAAAACCACTGTCGAAAACTGCTGCCAATAATAGACCTCACCCCCTCATGGGGTGGAAACGGAGCTGCTGCAGTACATCCCTCATGGAAGGCCTATTTATATAGAGGAAACGCATAAAATAAATCCCTCTTAGTTCGTAGCACTTCCCTCATGGAAGGCCTCTCCGCATAAAGGAAACGCATGAAGGAAGCTAGACTTTAACCAAACAAAATAGACCGACTTCACTTACTAGCTAGATTATGGATCCATAACGAGCTAAACCCTAAATAGCTTTAAATTTACCCAACCCGGAAAACAAAACTTCGATTTAAGTCAAAAAGTATTCCGATGTGTAAAACCACATATAACCGAGCGCGATCAAACATAACATGACCATTCAAGACCAACATACTCCCTCATGGAGTTTTCAAGATACTTTCTCAAATGAAACCCAAGAGTAAATAAAAATCCATTAACAATTCCAACGCGAAATCCCTACCAGTCAAAGCTGTCCAAATTTGCTAAAAATTAAACTCAAGACAAATTAAGATAATGCTCAAGCAAATGAAATCATTTATAATTAACAATACCAAGTCTAGCTCAAATAGCTACTAGGATTCTCAAACAGTGAAAATCTCCAAAATTCGGTACAACCGGTAAAAGTGCTATACATTTTAATAAAGATGATAACCAGTGCTTTATTATGATGGAATAATCAAGATAACAATCCAGTCAAAATAGAAATCCATTTAATTCCATGAGATTAACATCAGATTAAGAATTTCCCAAATGACCATTTCCAGAATGAACCAAACCCTTCCAATAACCTATTTATCATAATTTGAATTTAATTAAACTACCAAAACAATTTGCACAAAAATAGCCACTCATGCATTCACTTAAATCAGGAATCAGCAAAAACAATTATATGACCACTGTATATGTATATAATCTGATCAATTCTCTTCATCATTTCATCACCGGCAGATCAAAACTCATTTAATTAAACAGTAGCATCCTTGTGAATTTAATTGAATCAATTCTTACTATGGCGCCAGAAAATTCTGTAGAAACAGGGTTCGACTGACCTCTAATTCAAGACTGGACTAAATTCAAATTAAAACATATAAGCCAAATCAAATTATGCTACTTACTTCTTAGGTGAAATTCTAAGTTGCTAAAAACTCCATTTCTGCAGATCAGAATCTCTGTAGCAAAAACTCCAACTCACGATCACTCCTCTTCTTAATTAACTTAACTTCTGAAATTATTCTCTAATGTGCCTCCAATATAAAATCAGAAAAGAAATTGCACTTAAAAGAAAATTTCTATAACTCTAATTTCAGCATTTTTATATTCACCCAAATTCCCTTATTCATATCTAATGAGTTCACCAAAGTAAATTCCAAGTTGAATTAACCAACTGAATACTACAAGAGCTGATTTATATGCTAGTTTAAATACTGATTTATATGCTGAACTTCACCCTGGGCGCCAACCACCAGGGGCCTAAGTAGTCCTGGGTGCCAAGCCATAAACACCACTCTTGCATGCAGCTATTACACAAAAATCCTAACCTGAATTGTTTTTCCACCTTTCCATCACTCAATACAGATTCATATTCTCTTAAACAATTCATTTTATGAACAATTGAATTTAAATCATTCCCAATATCAATCTCTAATGCATCAGCCGCCCAAAACAAATAGAGCAGAGATTTCAGCATCTCAATTCCACCAAAAACATTCGATCATTCAATTCTAACCAATCCAAAACAAAATGGAGGTGCTACTTACTTTAAAGATGCCTCAATCTATAACACCTCTGATGCAGAAATCTCAGAACTTCGAAGCTCCCATATCTACTTCAATTGATCGCTGAAATCTACAGAAATTTACCAGATCTGATTAGATCTGATCGAATGCTAATTTCTGCATCTAATCACGAAATTAGCATAGATTTCACTCTCACCTGAATTCTCTGATCTGCCGCCAACTTGCATTAGCCCCTCATATCTACTCAGTCGCTTATTTCATTCAGTAGTCTCCAAACACCTCCAATCACATCTTCCAACATCTTCAATTCAGGCTTCAGTAATATGGAGAATTCTTCTTCTCCTCTTTCAAATCTCCTCACGGCCCTAACTTCTTCTCTTGACTCTCTGAATTCCAGATCACTCAAGCAACAAACAAAATAACCTGACAAATGAAATTCAGATCCCATTTATAGTTGCCGCCCAAGTCTCTTTGACTTCTCATGATCCGCCGAAGCGCCTCTTCGCCAATAATTTTACACCTTCACCCTATTAGCCTTCGATTCACTAATTCACCACCCTATCAACTACTCGCATATATATTACTAGCAAAAAGCCCGTGCGATGCACGGGATGCTGAAGAAAATGAAGCATTAAATAGATCTTTTCGAATAACAACAAATAAAAACAAAATCATCATCATCATCATTACCAAAAAAAAAACAAAAACAAAATCATCATATATTATGTAATGACCAATGTTTAAAAAACAAATGCTATTTGAAAAAATTTATACTATAACCACGTTAAAACTTTAAGTAGATGTATTAAATGCTATTTGCAAAATAGATACATGATACATAAGATGATTACAAAAATACGCTTGTTCTGTTATCAGCATTTTTCCTTTCACTGAAATTAAAACTATGAGAGGGCACCACTTGAGACGGTGGTAAAACCTTGCACTAGTCATCGCCAAGGTCTGGTTCAAAACCCACTCTCATAATGGGAGTTCACTTGATAGCCAGCTGAGACATTTTGGAAGTCATTTGAGTTGCCACACCATGTGGCCTGCGGGTCCCTGCTCCCCCGAGGAGTTAAGTAATGGGTGTATGTGTAGATCCCAACTATGTGCTAGGAGGCAATGCTTCAATGTATACGATGTACCAAAAGGAAAAAATGAAAAGCATGAATGATTAACAGCGTCAAGGTTAGAATGATGAGTTTTTCAAGATGAAACCCCATATATCATATTGGCAAATTCTTTTGTGAGTCCAAATTTGGTATTGATGGGGTTTTTGGAATCATCTTAAGGGGTTGAGGTTGATTCCGAAGATAATAGAATGACTTTGAAATACCCAATCTTTTTTACGAAGCTCCTAGTTCTCATGACCTGGAAACACTTGGCTGAAGACTTATTTGGAAGTTCAGTTTTCTGTATTGAAATATATGAAATTGTTTATAAAACAGCAGCTGGTTCTATTATGTTGTGTGACGTGTGCTTTCGATTATAAAGTGAAGTATATCCTGAGAGGCTTTGTTACAATAAATTGATTTTGGTATTCCAAATTAATATAAGCAGCAGCTGAGAACTGATATTTAGAAATTTTGATTAGAAAAGCACCCCCATAAATCACCATAAAAAAATATTTTCAAAATTGTGAAGACTAATATAAGGGAATATGAAACTAACTCCAAATATCTTATACCTAAAAAAAATTTCAAATTAAAAAACTTGATACCATTATATATCAAGATATTTAATTAGAGAAGGACAAGAAATGAAACTCAAAATTTCAAGCTGTTGCAATAAGAGTTGCAAGACTCCATATTTAAATAATCCTTATCCTGGCAAGTCCTTCACTGAACCAGTTTCCTAGGAGAAGACCACTACCATGTCCATCTTCATAGAAGATAATATTTGTGGCTTCAGTTACCAAGGATGTGGCTTACTGTGACCGGTTTCTATTCTCGATTGCAGTTTTCAATGTCTTCAGTGAGCAAACAAGCTACAAGGAAAACAAAATGATCTCCCATTCTCAAGTAACAAGGGATAAGTAATTTTTCAGAAATAAAATATGTTAAATTGAGTCAAGGTCCCAAAACCTTCATATAGCATCTCATCCTTCACCAGAAAACCTAACAGCAAAAAAATTGAGGCAAAACAAAACTAAAGCAAGTCATATAATTGAAATAAATACAAACAATAAAAAGATAACAAAACATCTCAATAAGAAGAGGGAATGCCAATTTTTTGGGAAAAACTGTGACATAAGGAAACAAAGTTTTTAATGTTTCAATTGGAATATAATATGACAAAATTACCAGAAAGTCATGTGAGGAAATATAAGTAATGATTAAACATTTAACTAAGTTAAAAACATAGAAAATAAGTTTCATTAAAATTAAAAATCGTATAAAGACATAGAATTAATAACAACAGCAATAGAATTATTCATCCAGTAGCATTACAACATTAAAGAGAAAAGTATTCAACAACTTAATAACACCTATAAACTCAACTTGGAGTCTTATTTGAATGGGTTTTTCCAGTTTTAAAGCACATATTTGTTGTTCTCTTCAGAAAAAGAAAAAAAGGGAAAAAAAAAACAGCACTATTAAAAGTCAATTTGGAGTCGTATTTTACTCTTTAAAGAAAAACAGCAAAATTACAATATCCACTCTACTTGACAACCTTCTCTTATTTGGTATGTAAAGTGGCTGTTTTCACTAATAAACAGATGAAAGAGTCCAAAGATTAGACCCAAAGGGCTCAGGTAAAGGAAGAAAACAGGTAAAGTAGCCTACATGAAAGGATAAAGCAATTTGGAGTCTTAATTAACTGTTTAAAAGAAAAAATAGCACCACTTCATACCTTAAACTCACATTTAATCTCATGCTATATCTAAATCATCAGATCTATAAATTATGTTGTAACTTGTATACTCTCCAACAAATTAATCCAGAACCCAATGGATGTCTGTACAACTTGCATTTTAGTTCTCACGACAATTTATTACTGGTAAAAGATGGGTAATTATATCTTGAGAAGAGCCAAGAAAGTGAATGGATATTTTAGCAAAATCAACAAAAGGTTAGTCACCATCTAAAAGGAAAGGCACCTGAATCATGGTCTAGACAGAAACATGGCCATCATAAGTATAATAAGAAACATATTATGTGATATTATTGTAAAAGGCAACACCAAATAGGCAAGGATACTTCGTCGCAATTAGTAACTTACTATTTAGTTCCTTTAGTCTACGACAGAAGTTATAGAAAGAATTAATAGGGTATGTGGGCCATTATTTACAGCTAATGGCAATTCATTTCACCACAGAAATATTTAACAAAAATACAAGGTGGGTCTCTGAGCTCGGTGAACAGCTTGGATGTTCATATGGTTCCTTGTGTTAACATTATCTTAAAGCAAATCTATGGTTTAATCCACTTCTCATGGTTCAAATCGATTGAGATTGAATGACAAACCAGTTGTGAACAAATGCAAAAAGGAAACATCAAACAGGAATTTTGTCAAACAGCTACATGTTAGTAAATTAACTCTAAAAGATCTAATAAATTCAGGAAATTAAATTAACAATAAAATACTTCAAAGAGCTGTACATACCTAGTAGTGAGGGCTGTGTGAAAGGACAGATGGCCATACTTTCCATTTGCACTATCTTCTGTTTGGGAAAGTCCCATCCTTTCCATTTGCATTAGTTTCTGTTCTAGAAGACCGATGACCATACTTACTATTTGTGTGTTCTAATATTCCCTAGAAAACCCAAAAAATTAAAGTAATTGAGGTCTCCAACAGACAGCCACATCAGACGAGTGTGTTCTTCTAGCAGTAAACCAGGAAGACCCGGACTCAGATGCCATCTGTAGCATGTCTGAATCTGAAGCAGGCCCTGTTTCCCAGGCCTTAACCATTTTCCAAGATCACATGCCTTACGAGGATGAACAATCCTTATTTGTTTTAATCCATGGCCCAATCCCAGAACCTCCACTTCATAACTGGACTGTTGTTCATAATCCCTCTGAAACTCAAAACCTTTGTGAACATACCTTCTCTGAGAACATTGAACTACCCCTTGGCCCCCTTCGATTATGTACCTATTGTCATTTCTCTACCCAAATCCTTACCCGTATACACTGTACCCAATGTCAACTTACTTGTTGCCACTTCTGTGCCAAAATACGGTTAGGGATAACCGTTCAAAAGCCGGGTGGAGAGGATTGGTTTTATCGAAACAAAGATGCTCTAATTCAGTCTTTGTATGAACATAATGCCTTCTTATTGAAGGAAAATCAGAAGTTGAAGAAAAGATTGGAAGATCATCCACCCACCATAACAGATCTTACAGAGGAATTCGAAGATTTGTTAGTCCAGGAAAAGGAGAAGGAATTTGAAGAAGGAGAAACTTCAAACCAGGAGTTAACAGGTGTAATTTTTCCTGTTGAATCCTTTGAAGCAGTGGCTGCGGAAGCATTACATGATCAAAAGACTACCCCTTTGGGAAAAAGAATCTTAAATAGGCTATACAATGTTCTGATATCCTTTGAGATTCCCAGGGAAAAGAAGGAACCCTTAACCTTCAAGGTTGCAGCAGTAATTGACACAGGGTGCACTTGCTGTTGTATCAATGAAAAGGTGGTACCAGCAGAAGCACAGGAAGAGGCAGCCACTTACTCCAACTTTTATGGGGTAAACTCGACTCAACAGGCAAGAAAGCGAGTCAAGCCAGGCAAAATGCATATCGGAGGTCATTATTTCAAAATCCCTTATATTTATTGTTTTGAGATGAATATGCCAGGAATACATATGCTCCTAGGATGCAATTTCATTCGATCTATGGAAGGAGGAATGAGGATAGAAGGTACGGAGATTACCTTCTATAAAAATGTTACTAGGGTTCAAACTACCTTAGAACCAGAAAAGGCCATGTATCAAGCTCGCGAGGAAGAACTTGATGAACCCATGTTCCTGGATCTCCAAGAGTATGGCTTCCATACTCAGTTATCCGTTCAGGAAGAAAAGGAGGCTAGAAGATTCAGAGAACAGTTCCAGCCCCTCTTGTCAAAATTAGAGGCCCAGGGATACATCGGATTAGATCCACTGAAGTTTTGGGGTCAGAACAAAGTACTCTGCAAGCTGGAAATCATTAATCCCGATCTTACCATTGAAACATGTGACGCCAGAGATGAAGGATACTTTTGCCAGGCATATCAAGGCTCTTGAAGATCTAAGGGTGATCAGACCCAGCAAAAGTAGACATCGCACTACGGCGGTCATTGTTAAATCTGGGACATCTGTTGACCCACTTACAAAAAAGGAGATCAGGGGAAAGGAAAGAATGGTATTTGACTACCGTACCTTGAATGACAATACTTATAAAGATCAGTACTCTTTACCAGGTATTAATACCATCATACAGAGTATAGGATGCGCCTTCATCTTCTCAAAGTTTGATCGTAAGAGTGGTTTTCATCAAGTGGCTATGGAAGAATCATCAATACCATGGACGGCTTTCACAGTACCAGGCGGATTATATGAATGGCTGGTAATGCCTTTCGGTTTAAAGAATGCACCGGCTGTTTTCCAAAGGAAGATGGATCACTGTTTCGCAGGTACGGAAAAATTCATTGCTGTCTACATTGATGACATACTTGTCTTTTCAGATGATCCTTTACAGCATGCAAAGCATTTAGAGATAATGCTTGAAAAATGCCAAAAGCATGGCTTGGTCTTATCTCCTACCAAGATGAAAGTAGCCACTAAGGAAATTGAATTTCTTGGTGCTATCATCTCCAATCGAAAGATAAAGCTACAGCCCCACATAGTGACTAAGATAGCAGATGTTCCCCTCAAAAGCCTAATGACGACAAAAGGTCTCAGATCATGGCTAGGCGTAATCAATTATGCTAGGAATTATATTCCTAATTGTGGGACATTGCTCGGACCACTTTATTCAAAGGTAGGCATTCACGGGGATAAAAGATGGAAAGACAGCAATTGGGCATTAGTGGAGAAGGTGCAAGAAATGGTGCGCAACTTGCCAGACCTCGATATTCCCCCAAAGGACTGCCACATCATCATTGAAACAGATGGATGCATGGAAGGATGGGGAGGAATCTGTAAATGGGCACCTAAGGACAAGAAAGCAAAAGCAGCTGAACGAATATGTTCCTATGCAAGTGGGAAATTTCCAGTCATAAAGTCACCAATTGATGCAGAAATCTATGCTGTTATAGAATCATTGGATTCCTTCAAGATATATTATCTTGATAAAGAAGAAGTCACAATCAGAACAGACTGTCAAGCCATTATTGCCTTCTACAACAAGCAAGCACAAAGCAAGCCTTCAAGGGTAAGATGGTTAAATTTTTGTGATTATATAACAGGTACAGGTGTTAAAGTAATCTTCGAACACATTAAAGGTTCGGCAAATTCTCTTGCTGATCAATTATCTCGGATTACCCATACTCTTCTTCACCAATCATGTCTGGAAGAAGCCTTGGAGGAGGATTTACAGCTAATAATGGAGAGTCTCAGCGAGATCAGCTCACCAGACTCCTCTCAGCTAAGCCTGTTCTCCTCAATAATGGTGGAATGGCTCAACCAAGCACAGAGGCAAGACTCTACAACGCGGAGGTTCGAGGATCACAGCGTATCACAGACACCAGAAGGAAATGGGATGAGCACTGGAGGTTCCTTCATGAACTCTCATCCATGGAACTAATCCTACGCAAGGAGTTGGAAGCCTGCCGTAGTTACACCACCAATGACAATTGGGCACGTGATCATCTACCCCACCTATTGCACAGGCAGGAAATGATGCATGAAATCATTGACCGAGTCAACACACTTACCCCCATGGTTCACCAGCTGAATATATGATTCAGCTCCTCGTTTACTTTAATAATTGTTAAACTTGGGATGCCAAGTTAGTGTCCTGTATTTTGCTTTTCTTTTCGTCACGGGATGCCGTGCCAGTCTTGTACACATCACCTTTAGTCACTACCCATCACGGGAAAAACTGAGTGATGTCTTTTAATAAAATGTGCAAAGCATATATCATAAAGGAATCCGAGGCACATGTATTAGCTGTCGATGGGGCCCAAAAAGTACCCGAGCTAAGATGCCCTCTCTTTTCCTTCTCTATATAAGCTAAGTTTGTAAATGCTTTCAGGCATCGAGGAGTTCCCTCAAGACCTAATTGCATAAGTTTGTATTCAGTTTTCCGCTCAATAAACTCTGTGTTTCTCTTTGATTTCCCATACTTTTCTTTGAGAAACAGATCCAGGTTTAGACTCACTTGGAGTTTAAACTTACGGAACCTACGAATTTATTTTGGTAATCTGTAGATCCCTGATAAGGATCTTCTCCAAAAATCATCTTCCGGATAGCCGAAAGAACATTCTGTGCATCGTTAGCCAGGTTGACCAGTTGCTTGTATTGTTCTTCATAGGACAATACAAGCAACTGGTCTCCGTGATCATCCCATTTCCTTCTGGTGTCCGTGATACGCTGTGATCCTCGAACCTCCGCGTTGTAGAGTCTTGCCTCTGTGCTTGGTTGAGCCATTCCACCATTATTGAGGAGAACAGGCTTAGCTGAGAGGAGTCTGGTGAGCTGATCTCGCTGAGACTCTCCATTATTAGCTGTAAATCCTCCTCCAAGGCTTCTTCCAGACATGATTGGTGAAGAAGAGTATGGGTAATCCGAGATAATTGATCAGCAAGAGAATTTGCCGAACCTTTAATGTGTTCGAAGATTACTTTAACACCTGTACCTGTTATATAATCACAAAAATTTAACCATCTTACCCTTGAAGGCTTGCTTTGTGCTTGCTTGTTGTAGAAGGCAATAATGGCTTGACAGTCTGTTCTGATTGTGACTTCTTCTTTATCAAGATAATATATCTTGAAGGAATCCAATGATTCCATAACAGCATAGATTTCTGCATCAATTGGTGACTTTATGACTGGAAATTTCCCACTTGCATAGGAACATATTCGTTCAGCTGCTTTTGCTTTCTTGTCCTTAGGTGCCCATTTACAGATTCCTCCCCATCCTTCCATGCATCCATCTGTTTCAATGATGATGTGGCAGTCCTTTGGGGGAATATCGAGGTCTGGCAAGTTGCGCACCATTTCTTGCACCTTCTCCACTAATGCCCAATTGCTGTCTTTCCATCTTTTATCCCCGTGAATGCCTACCTTTGAATAAAGTGGTCCGAGCAATGTCCCACAATTAGGAATATAATTCCTAGCATAATTGATTACGCCTAGCCATGATCTGAGACCTTTTGTCGTCATTAGGCTTTTGAGGGGAACATCTGCTATCTTAGTCACTATGTGGGGCTGTAGCTTTATCTTTCGATTGGAGATGATAGCACCAAGAAATTCAATTTCCTTAGTGGCTACTTTCATCTTGGTAGGAGATAAGACCAAGCCATGCTTTTGGCATTTTTCAAGCATTATCTCTAAATGCTTTGCATGCTGTAAAGGATCATCTGAAAAGACAAGTATGTCATCAATGTAGACAGCAATGAATTTTTCCGTACCTGCGAAACAGTGATCCATCTTCCTTTGGAAAACAGCCGGTGCATTCTTTAAACCGAAAGGCATTACCAGCCATTCATATAATCCGCCTGGTACTGTGAAAGCCGTCCATGGTATTGATGATTCTTCCATAGCCACTTGATGAAAACCACTCTTACGATCAAACTTTGAGAAGATGAAGGCGCATCCTATACTCTGTATGATGGTATTAATACCTGGTAAAGAGTACTGATCTTTATAAGTATTGTCATTCAAGGTACGGTAGTCAAATACCATTCTTTCCTTTCCCCTGATCTCCTTTTTTGTAAGTGGGTCAACAGATGTCCCAGATTTAACAATGACCGCCGTAGTGCGATGTCTACTTTTGCTGGGTCTGATCACCCTTAGATCTTCAAGAGCCTTGATATGCCTGGCAAAAGTATCCTTCATCTCTGGCGTCACATGTTTCAATGGTAAGATCGGGATTAATGATTTCCAGCTTGCAGAGTACTTTGTTCTGACCCCAAAACTTCAGTGGATCTAATCCGATGTATCCCTGGGCCTCTAATTTTGACAAGAGGGGCTGGAACTGTTCTCTGAATCTTCTAGCCTCCTTTTCTTCCTGAACGGATAACTGAGTATGGAAGCCATACTCTTGGAGATCCAGGAACATGGGTTCATCAAGTTCTTCCTCGCGAGCTTGATACATGGCCTTTTCTGGTTCTAAGGTAGTTTGAACCCTAGTAACATTTTTATAGAAGGTAATCTCCGTACCTTCTATCCTCATTCCTCCTTCCATAGATCGAATGAAATTGCATCCTAGGAGCATATGTATTCCTGGCATATTCATCTCAAAACAATAAATATAAGGGATTTTGAAATAATGACCTCCGATATGCATTTTGCCTGGCTTGACTCGCTTTCTTGCCTGTTGAGTCGAGTTTACCCCATAAAAGTTGGAGTAAGTGGCTGCCTCTTCCTGTGCTTCTGCTGGTACCACCTTTTCATTGATACAACAGCAAGTGCACCCTGTGTCAATTACTGCTGCAACCTTGAAGGTTAAGGGTTCCTTCTTTTCCCTGGGAATCTCAAAGGATATCAGAACATTGTATAGCCTATTTAAGATTCTTTTTCCCAAAGGGGTAGTCTTTTGATCATAACTCCTCGTCCTGTCTGTTCATCAATTTCTCCAAGCTCATACGACTCTCCCAGCCGGGCTCCTGCGTCCTATTGCTCAGATAAATTAATAAATCTCCTGCTTTCCTTATCCAAATAATTTCCTACCATGCAGTCTGCGGCTAACACGGCCTCTTGCCTCAACGCCTATGACCCTCGGATTTCTTTGGATTGGAAGAACAAGATACACTAACTTGGCATCCCAAGTTGTACAATTATTAAAGTAAACGAGGAGCTGAATCATATATTCAGCTGGTGAACCATGGGGGTAAGTGTGTTGACTCGGTCAATGATTTCATGCATCATTTCCTGCCTGTGCAATAGGTGGGGTAGATGATCACGTGCCCAATTGTCATTGGTGGTGTAACTACGGCAGGCTTCCAACTCCTTGCGTAGGATTAGTTCCATGGATGAGAGTTCATGAAGGAACCTCCAGTGCTCATCCCATTTCCTTCTGGTCTCCGTGATCACGGGATGCCGTGCCAGTCTTGTACACATCACCTTTAGTCACTACCCATCACGGGACAAAGTGAGTGATGTCTTTTAATAAAGTGTGCAAAGCATATATCAGAAAGGAATTCGAGGCACATGTATTAGCTGTCGATGGAGCCCAAAGAGTACCCGAGCTAAGATGCCCTCTCTTTTCCTTCTCTATATAAGCTAAGTTTGTAAATGCTTTCAGGCATCGAGGAGTTCCCTCAAGACCTAATTGCATAAGTTTGTATTCAGTTTTCCGCTCAATAAACTCTGTGTTTCTCTTTGATTTCCCATACTTTTCTTTGAGAAACTGATCCAGGTTTAAACTCACTTGGAGTTTAAACTTACAGGACCTACGAATTTATTTTGGTATCAGAGCTTAACAAAGTATGTCAGGCTAAACCCATAGTTCAGGTGTCCATTTGGAATTCTTGATCCACTCGGAAATTACTTATCTTGGGTATTTACTACTCATGTGAGTAGTAAATACCCACATGAGTTGGCTGAAAAGATTGCATGAGGAGAAATTCAGAAAACATGTAACACTCGACTATTGGCTATAGCAGAGAATCACATAGGAAATTCAACGAATATGTACTATGTAGCAGACGACCGAAATAAAGCAAACATGTGCTTACCTATAAAAGTTTGAGAGGTATTAATAAAATCATTTTGTTGAGGGAAATTAATATCCATCTCGGGAGATTCAACAAACATGACAATGAAAACGTTTTGAAATAACCATGTGTTGCTTTTTCCAATTGAGATACATTGAAACATCAAGTGTTCCCAAAACAAATAAATGATTAATAAATATATAAATCAATCAATCTAAATGTCCCAACCCTAGTAATTTAAAGGGATTGAAACACAGCATTCTGATCCTTGGCCAACCAAATTCAAAATTTTAAGGTAATACAAGTTGTCCTTTTTGAAGTAAATTTCATAACAGATCAATAACAGTTAGATGAAGGGAAATGGATTAGTACATACAGCCAGTCCTCGAACCCGACAATCAACAGAAATCCATGAAGCGAAATGCCCTAGTTAAAATGCAAATCAAAGAAAAAACAAACTGCATTTGACGTATATATAAATAAGTTGATTGCGTTAGTCTATAAAACTGTTTACACCAGTGACAAAAACAACTAAAACCAACAAAAACACAAAGGAGGGAGAAAAAAAAACAGATATTCAATTCAGATACTGGCAGGTGGCTTCTTTTCTTCCTCCGCCGTCTGCCACTGCTTTTGATGCCAGTGATTCTGCTAATTCTTTCTTGCAGATGCTTCTCGGTATTCAGAATGATTTTGCTGAGATTGGTGGTAGCTTCAAGTCTAGGCTTTCTTTTATTTTGATAAACATGGCTGTTAGTGACATGCCTAGGCTAGCTTTGAGTGTACTTAACTTTCAGAAGGAAGATGGTGTGAAAGATGAAAATGAATAACATTTGGCCACTTGGCAAATCCAGTTTCGGTGGTAATGCCCCACCTATCCCAAACTATTCTGGTCATTTCTCAAAGAGAAGGTTCGTGACTCAGTCTTCTTCTTTGCCGCTCCTAGGGTCTTCACCCCTCTTCTGGGCGACATGATTGCAGATCAATTCCCCGGATTCTACCGATTGATAGAGAAATTTCATTTCTGCCGATTGAAAGAAAAGGGCGCATTACAAGAGAGGAAGAGGCATGCATTGTAGGAGGCGGAGAAATTTTCGTTTCTGCCGATTGAGATTACAGGAGAGAAAAGGGCGCATTACATTTTGGGTTGCAAGAGGTGGATACATATTGGTTAATTATTGCTTGGGACAAGTAAGCTGCCACTTCAATTATGACGTGGAGCTACAAGGGTTGAGAGTTTGAGATTTAGAGCTTTGTCAGTGAAAACACAAAAGGATAATTCAGAAAACAGAATACAATGCAGAACAAGAAGGCGAAACACTTACATATATCGTTTTGCTACTTTCTTCCATTGGGTGAATTAGAGAAAATCTGTCCAAAACCATTACTGAGCCATGTATTAATGTCAATTAGATGAAACTAAAATGCTGTCATGAACTACAAAAGCCATTAGTTGTAGAGAAATAATTGAAATTCAGATTGACGATCAATAGGTTCAATTAGGCAATTAGTTTCCAGGAAAACAATGAGATTAAAAACATGAATTAATCCACTTATTAATCCATAATAGCAATTCGTAACAGTCCCTATAAACAATCTCATTATAAATCTGTAAAATTGAACAGTAAACAACCCCCTTGACAAAGCATAGTGAAATAAGTTTTGAGACAAAAGAAATATAATTCTAACACTTACCTCTGGGTTTCTTAAATTTCTCAGCAAATCGGCTAATCACCACGTATAATAGTTCCATAGCTTGAGGGATTATCAAAGATGGGGTTACTTCACCGTAATAAGGGAGAAGGACTTGGGTGATTGGAATCTAAAAAGATTATCCATTATTGCTAAGATTGCTCAGTCGAACCTTGGAGGAATGCAGATAACTCATCAGCGAATAGGAACCCCCACACTCTTTCTGTTTCTGCGTGCATTGCGGATGCCATCCGACTTGCGGTGACTGGAGGCGATGAAGCTTGCTTGAAAACCTTTTTCAAAGGATATTTTCCATTTTCTGCTGGTGATCTTTCGTTTTCTGGATACCGATGGTCGCTTGAAACGCTTCGTTTGCCTGTCAAGGATCTTGAAAAGACAAAAGCATTTACGATAGGCAGCCACGTCAGAAATAACATGGGGTACGAGGATTGAGAGCTTTGAAGTTTGAAGCTCTGAGCCTCAAGGAAACGACCGATTCTTATATATTATATATATATATAGATATAGATTACTTAATTGGACTATTTAAAATTTCCTTACATTATTTATTTAATTATTATAATATAATATAACCACTACTTTCCAAATTATCATAATCTCTGATTTGTTGGAATTCCCAACTTTCTCTTGCGACACTCCACCATAACTAACCAATAATAAATTTCCTGCAATTTCTCATAACTATTTATTTGTAATTATCCCATCCGGTTCGACCAAAAGTTTCCAGTTTAACTCATTGGTCTCCTTCCGCTATAAAATTACTAATTAACCTTAAATTAATTACCAAACTAATAATTTTTAATTTCATTAAAAATTAGGGATTTTACACCTTCACTAAAGAAAAAAAATATAGTAAAATATCTGAACTCAAAAAGAAAATAACTTACAACAGAAATTCTGAAGGGGTAGAGCTTAGGCTTCCCTTTCCGGCTATACTTAATTAGCTGAGTGCCCTTTTTCAATGCAATAAGTGCCTTCAAAAGTGAGGAAGCAAATATAAATCGAAGGAATGTATCTAGTAGTCATAACAATTAATTACCATAGTAAATATGAAAGAAAGTTGTTGTTGCTTCCAATTATGAATAAGAAAATTTGCAACATCAAAGCCCACTTAAACATTTCATCTACGTCATAACCGTTTGATTATATGTTGAAAATAATGGAAAATCAACTGAAAAAACAAACTTTGAAGACATATATATTCAATAATTCTAACAAATGTAGAATTGATAGAAAATAGCAATTAGCCGTTACTTAATTCATATTATAAAGGAACTTTAAAAGCACACATCCACTAATGCTAAAAAATATAGAATCAATATCAAATACAACAACTAGTTGCCATTTAATTGATACAATGGAAAAGTAGACATAGTCTGAAAATAGGGCACCAAATAGATAGTATCTCATACCATGTCAAAAATTTCTAATTTAGTCAAAATTTGGGATATGTGGTTCTTGAAACCTAAGTGTAGTGGGGAGATTGTTGTATTCTCTCTTCGATGTATATTAATTTACAAACATTTGATATTAAAACTAGGATAAATAATGATTGTGATTCAAAGTGTGACTAAGCATGATTTATTCACAGCAAAGTGATTGCAACATCGTGAAATTTAATGTGTAACAACAAAAAATGGAGGAAAATCATTAAGAAGAATGGAAAAAAAATGCAAGCTTCTCTTTCAATAATTCACCGACGGAATTATCCTGCAAAGATTCCCAGGGCAATTTTTTTTCTAGTGATATCAATTGAAAATTTTTAGTCTTCTAGAACATCTCGTTTTCACAGCATCAAGCCCCTCCCAAAAATATATATATTTTTTCACAAGGTAATGATTAGCACATATCCAGGCAAGCCTATGAGTTGTGGTTCTGTAGAAATTTACTAATTATTTCCTATATCAAGCGAAAAAAATGCAAAAGCACCAATCATTGATAGAGCATCAGCAAAGAGACAACAAGCATACCCAGAAGAGGCAAACGACATGTATACTTATCCACTATCCCCCTCTTTTTGAGGAAGCAGCAAACGACATGAAAGGACGTCAAGACTCTGGGGTAGGGCCCCCTGGAGCAGGAACATGGTGTGCATGCTCAAGGGATTGAAGCATCAAATATTCATCTCGAATGTACTCAGCATCACTTGGAAGAACATACTCTCCAATGACACTTTCAGAAGCTTCTTGGTCAACTGTCCTCTATTCTCCCCCATCCCTATTCAGCTTACGAAGCTCCTGATTTTCCAATTCAAAGTGCTTCATGGCCCGGCTGTAGTCTTGTTGCATCTCCAAATAGATCTTGTTCTGATTATCATATCATGTAGTACTTTGAGTGTATCATCAGCCTTCCATGCCATTGACCTCACCCAATTCAACTTGGTGTCCAAGTCTGAAAACTTCTTGCCAATCACTTCTCTTATGTTGAAGGATGTAGAGTGGGTTTCACCTTCTACTTTCTTAAGAAGATGTTTCAGCTCAGCAAATTTTCGTTCAGTTGCATGCTTGTATACAATCTGAACATCATATAATTGTTTAATCTGCTGCTGCATTGTGTCTTGGTTCTCAAGAAGTAGCTTGGTTTGACTCATCAGCTCATTTTTCATGCCCAATACCTGTGAAAGGAGTGATGTAAGGTAATGAGGAAATGGGGAAGAAGTGGATGTAACTAGAGGAGTAGCAGTGGGAGTAGGCGTCAAAGTAGATGGAATATCAGGTTTGACATCATAATCATGTGGAGTAGAGTCTAGGAGAGGAAGATCATGATCATGTCCTCTTGAAACATTGGGGGTAGGATCTTTAGGAGCAGGGGGAGGAGATGGAGGAGCAGGAGCAGGGACCTCTGGAACAGGGGGAGGGGGTGAAGGACCATTAGGGGGAGGATCTTCAGGAGCAAGAGGAGGAAATGGAGGAGCAGGAGCAGGAACCTTTGGAATAGGGGGAGGGGGTGGAGGATGAGGATGATTCTTCTTGAACTATCCCTTGGATTTATTATATGAAAATGTACTGATAGGAGGATTAGGATCCATTAACTCATGATCTGGAAAGTCAATTTCATGCATCTTGACTATCTTTGCAATGGCACACCCCAAAAGGAAGTCCATAAGTATGTTTGGTATCAAGAAAAGAGTCAATTATAAAGGTTATCATGATGTTGGCAACATCAATTGAATGCCTCTTGACCAATGCAAAAAGCAACAATGTTCTCATTACAGGAACAGTGGATCTATGAGAAATCGATGCAATGTTAGAGCATTGGATTTTTTATATGAAGGAAGTGCCAAATGTAAAATAAGAGGAATCTAGAGCTTTGCCGTGATAGTCCCCTTCCCTCCTAGTGGTCAGTAAGAAATCAACCACTTCATTGAGCTTAGCTTGACTTCATCAACATAAAAGAAGTAAGGATTTTCAACTTTGGGAATATCTATAGCATGAGCAATGTTATCACAATCTACATGGATGGACTGCCTTTTGAGAGAGGTATCGAAAGAAAGAGGATCCTGTAGGATGTTGTTAATGTTTGAATAGAACTCAAATATTAGTTGTGCGGATGGGAGGTGAAAGTTGGTGAAGAGGTTATCCCAACCTCTACTAGTAAATGCTCCACGAATAGACTCAGGGAATTTCTCTAGAATAACCTCACTTTCAAGCAAAATTGGTCTGTAGATGATGTTATTCTGGTACTTCTTCTCAGCTTCAGGATTGATGAAGATTGAATTATCAAATGAATCAGTCCTGGGTTTTTTATTAGACTTCCTAAAGGATGTCTTAGGTTTAGAAGACGAGGCTTTGGTCTTAGGGGCCATCTAAGAGTTCAGAAGAAGAAATGAAGAAAAAAAATAAGAAGTACAAAAAAAACACAGAGCAAAAGTGTACGTTAGACACAAAAAAGATGATTGCAATGGAATGTAGATAAAATAAAATGTATGAAGAAAATACAAAAAAAAAACCACTCCCTAAGTGCAAAAATAAAATTCCAAGATGTGAGAAAAAATTGCATGTGTTATTCAAGCGTTCGGAGGAGAAATAGGGATTTGTACTTGTCAAAGGCAAAAAAAATAGTAAATAGCTTTCAATCGAAAATAGAAACCATTCCGAGCAAGACAAAACCAAATGTTCCCCTTTAAGACAATTGATTAAACACATCAATCAGAAGCCCTAAATGAACAAATTAATACCCTAATCGTAACATTCGAATTCAATGCAATAATGTTCATAAAACATAAATCTCACCTTCAAACCTTAAAGAACTGATTTCAACAACGTTTCGAATAGAATGAATAGGTGGATCCTCTCTGAGAAGCTCTCACGAAAGGAAGATGAAGTATTAAGGTTTTTTAACGCATGCGGTAAATGATGCGCTCTTTTTAAATTTGAAAGCTATACGCAGACGCACGCACGCTCCTATACATACTTATTACTATATTATAATTTATGTTCTTATATAAAACCATATATATATATCGTAATATATTTATATATTATACTTAATATTATAGATTCCACATGTTACATAATGGTTATATTTGATATATTAATATATACTGTTGTATTATCAATATATATTATAATAAATAAGCCTAAGGTACCTCCCAAAAGAAGCCCACGGAACCCCCTGAAGTACGTCTTAGGTACCCAAAAAATAAGGCCAAAGTACACACAAAGTCAACCAAAGGTACCCCCAAAAGAAGGCGTGGGTTACCCCATGTTTGCACGAGGTACCCCCAACATAAGCTGAAGGTACCCCTTCCAAAGACTTAAGTAGAACACAATAAAAATATCAATGCGCGCACGTTAAAATTGAACGCTCGAACGTTCGGATGCAAATGAAGAATATTTGCTTGATGTGCGTACGTCAGCTTTGAAGTTCAGGCGTTACATGCAAATTAATAGGTTAGGTTGATAATTAATCACATATTTATATATATACATGTACTAAATATACTATATATATATATATATATATATATATATATATATATATATATATATATATATTATAATATTAAAGATATATATGTATATATATGTTATATAAATATATTAATGTATAATTATCTATAATGTTATTAATATATTAATATATAATTATCTATATATATATATATATAATTATCTATAATGTTATCTATATGTTATATAAATATATTAATATATAATTATCTATATATATATATATGTATGTATGTATGTATGTATATGTATATGTATATGTATATATATATATATAGGTATATATACATATGTAGCACCTCGGAATCAAGTCTGCCCATTAAAGGCACCAACCCATCCCTGGGCACTACTTATGGGCCCACAACAACCTGATAAACAGAGATATGGCATTATAAGACAATTCATTAGAGTGCACAAAACAAGTTGTGTGCAAGTATAAGCTATCCAATCAAAATACCATCACCTGTGTATATAAGTTAGTACACCAAAAGTAAATAGAAGATCATCTACAAAATGGGCAACTAGTATCTCACAATCTATCTCTCAAAGTATGAACAATCATATACAAAATTCCATTAGTCCAAAATACATCATATCTAGGCCAAAAAGTGATCAGATGTGTCTTAAACAGAGACCCTACATAGGGTGGAAGTAATTCTTTGGCCTATACTCCAAGCACCCTATAAATCTACCCCAATACGCGGCTCACTAGTAGGATCTAAAAACAAAACCGATAAAAACAAAACACACGTGAGACTAACGTCCCAATAAGTAACACAATGCATGGTAAGAAACAGTTTATGCAACTTTCAAATAATAAAGAAACATGCTCATATACCATGCATTCAAACCTTATCAAAACCATGTGAAGAAATAGTTCATCATAACAATACAAATCTCAGTATAAAGTGTCTGTGCAGGATTCGTGGATTAGTGTGTCTGTCAATCGAGATAACCATTCTCAACAAATTTGCCACTTCACGACTTGTAGGTAGAAGCCGTAACATGGTCATCACCTTGAGTGGAGCACCCATGCATGGGCTGGAAAGAGACAACCTAATCAACTACGATCATCCATCCATATAACCATAACACACACACACACACACACGGAGACCTCGCCGATCCTACATGGCGGAACAGGTTGCCGCAGTTCAACTATCCCATAAGAAGGCCACACCAATCCCACACGGTGGAACGCGGATATGGCCCAAGTGTTAACTCGACAAGCCATCACTGATACACTGACTAGGTTGATTATGTATCCACAACCATCTCTATGCCCACTAGACTCATACAAACTCACAAATAACTGTTCAAAACATTTTACTAAACAAAACTCATAAGAACACCATCAGCCCCAAGCACAAAACCAAATCCAAGTGAATCTCATATTCACTTTCCATTAAAATACTATGCCATACTACCTTCCGAAATGCCATAGGCTTACAGCCTTTTCAAATTAACAAGAAGCCTCAGCTTCATTCTCCAATCACATAACCCAAACATGTTTTACAAGCCTGTAAATTCACTTTTAAAGAACACAATTTCCTTAAAATTCCAAATCGAAACCAATCTTAATAAAACGTAACCAAAAGTCTGATTATATCAAGTCTTAAGATAAATTAAGTAGAAGTACTCTCTAAACACCTAAAATTTATTCATACTTGGATTAGATTTGATAAGAACACATTCCATAATTAAAATCTACTCAAAAATGGCCAAAAACGTATTTTCTATGTTGGGCGCTTGACATGGTCGCTCAGTCCCCCTTTTAAGTTGATTTAACATGGGCACTTGACCCATCGCCTAGGCGACCGAGTTGAGCGCCCCCTATGTATTTGGCCACATTTGGTTGCTCAACCCCAGATGTTGAGCGAACGGAAAACCTAGAGTTTTTGGAACCTTCGTTCTTCTAAATCTAACTACAAAACTTGTTTTATTCCATCTCAAACACTTAACAAACATCAATAAGCACTCAAGAATCAAAACCTAACAACTTACAACCTGATTTACATAGTATACATTCCCCAACCCAAATCAAACGTCTAAACCACGAAAATTTCGTATGAAACCAAAGGAACAGTGATTCTCTGTTAAAACCGAAATTCCTCCGCAAACAAAAAGTAGAAAGGTGTTACTTACTTGGAGATTCGCAAAACCAAAGCCAAGGCTTTCCTCTTCTTCACCTTTTCTCCTTCTTCCCCTTTTTGCAAACCCTTGAGCTCTTATCTCCTTTGTTCTCTACGTATTAGGCAAAGATATGTTTTGCCTTTAACTAAATTTTGAGGTTAATACATTGGCTCATGTGACCTTTTATAGAATTGCCCCTTTCACTCAAGCCCCTTTTCCACATCACTACTTAGTCTTACCAAACACAACCTCTTATACCATTGCTTCTTGGCACAACCTTTATATTAATTTACTGCAACAATGAGGATACAAATTTACTAGGTGAATTCAAATAAACCTAAGTACCATAAACCAACAAATAATTAATAATGTGAAAGTAACCTTAGTTGAGCTTACCTCATTCCAATATTAAATGGTCATTAATCAGTAGCTCCCAAATTCTCGATATTTACCACATCACCTTCACCTTCATAACACAGTTATTTAGTCTAATAGGCCCAATTAACAATAAGCTAAATAATTAGACTAAAATTAGAAAATACAGGGTCTCACATTCTACCATCCTACAAAAGAAATTTCGTTCTCGAAATTTTACCTTGTAGATTATCAAATAGGCTTGGGTACTTCTTCCTCATTTCTCTTTCAGTTTCCCACGTGGCCTCTTTAGCGGTATGGTGCTGCCACAGAAACTTCACTAGGGAATGGTCTTGGTACGGAGCATTTGCTCACGTCTTTCCAAAATCGGGATCGGGTACTCCTCAAACGCAGCATCCTCACGTACTACTAGTGGCTCATATTCAATAACATGGCTGGGGTCGGGCACATAACGACGAAGCATGGAGACGTGGAATACGTCGTGTACCCTAGCAAGCTATGGTGATAAGTCGAGATGATAAGCCACGGCTCCAATTCTTTCCAATATCGAAAATGGGCCAATGTATCTGGGAGAAAACTTTCCTCCACTTCTTCCCAGCATAAGGGAGATCTGCAGATTCCACCATATAGTGCTTCGTATGGGGCCATCTTAATGCTGGCTTGGTAGCTATTGTTGTAAACAAACTCTACTAGTGCCAAGTGTTTGCTCCAACTACCCCCAAAATCCAAAACACACCACCTGAGCATATCCTCTAAGGTCTGAATGGTACGCTCGAATTGCCCATCTGTCTGCGGGTGGAAACTGGTACTAAATTTCAGCTTGGTACCCAATGCTTCTTGAAGACTCTCCCAAAATTTAGAAGTAAAATGAGGATTGCTATCAGAAACAATAGACGCAGGGACACCATGTAATCTGACTATCTCTCGAATATATAGTATATAGTATATATAGCATATATAGTACATATATGTATAGATATATATATATATATATATATATGATTAATTATCAACCTTATATTGTAGATAACACTTATGCAAAATAATTTGTTAATAAGTATAAGATAATATAAACATATAGTATATGCAATATTACTTATGGAAAATAATACTTGTGTTGGTTAGAGATGTTTTGATTAATTTTCTTAAAACTTATTAATTTGCATGTAATGCCCGAACTTCCAAGCTGATGTACGCACATTAAGCACATAGTCTTCATTTGCCTCTAACGTTCAAGTGTTCATGTTCAACGTCCGCACTTTGGTATTTGTATTGTTTTCTAATTAAGGCTCTACTGGAGGGTACCTTCGGCTTATGTTGGGTGTATCTCAGTCAAACATATGGGGTACCCAAGCCCTCTTCTGGGGGTACCTTTCAAAAACTTGGCGGAGTACATTGGGGTTACTGTAAAACCCGAGAATTTTAGGAAATTAAATAATTAAATAAAATAAATAAAATAACTCTAGGAGTTTTTAATTTATGCAGAGAATGGGAACCAGAGCCAACCCGAAGATATTTTGGTGTAACTTGGCCTTATTTTGGGGGTACTCAGATGTATATATATTTAAACTTCAAATATTAAATTGCATATGTTATATGAATCATATTAATAAAGTGACATTAATATTATAATGTATCACATTATTCAATCCCTTGGATTTTGTATTGCCCCGGTTCTAGGTCAAATTTTCCAGACCTGAGGAGTTATTGAATGTGGCCAAAGCAGCTAAAAATTTAAAACAATTTAAAACTTTTTCTAATTTCATTATTTGACTTTTACATGCCCAATTCTTTCGAATACTGAAGCCCTTGTGTGCTGCATAAGCATTGTAAAATTTATATGCTCCTTCAATAGATGTGAACTCCATTCCCACGTAGGGCCTCAAATTTTGAGTATGGCATTCGTCACCATCAAATCTCAGCTCTCTTGCAACTCTAGGCATGGTATTTATATCTCCTGTATCATCATTGATCTCATCACCACTTACATGCTCACTTCCACTAGTAGAAATGACTTGATCCATTTGTCCCTATAAGAGAAAATAGATATTGTACTTAGAATGTCATACTCATAATAATATATAGTACCCATGAAAATCACAGGGTAACCATACATCATAACCATTCTCTTGAAGCATGTGCCAAGTTGGTGTATTTTGAGGGTTATTACAAAACTTGATTACATGGGAATAATTTTTAAGTATCTTAGTCACATGGTACCTACGAATTATTTTTAAGGTACCCCAAGGGTACAAAGGAGGTACATAAGTTTTGGACTTTGTTCATCCCCATAGGTTTGATTAAAACAAGATAGAATATACTAGTAAAGAATAAAGTTAAAAAAAAATGACCAAACATGTCCGGGCGATTAGCCCAAAGATTAATCGCGAGGTTCGCGATTACAATTCCAAGAGACAGATTTTCCACGATTAAGCCTCACGACTAATCGTGAAGTCGAGATTAGGTTTTGTGATTAATCACAAGATTAATCAGGACCTTCGCGATTAATTTTCCAGAGAACATGAAGTCTATGTTTCATCAGGATTAATCGGCACCAGGCGATTAACTTTCCAAAGAACATGAAGTTTCTGTTTCATCAAGATTAGATCTCAAGATTAATTGGTATCACGCGATTTGGGAGTACCTACGACTTATTCTAGGGGTACCTATGGCTTATTTGGGGGGTATCTAAGGATTAATTGGGGGTACCTAAAGCTTAATTGGCGGTTTTTTGGGGGGTACCTAAAGGTTGTTTTGGGGTATACCTAAGGCTTAATTGGGGTGTACTTTAAGTGTATTCGGGGGGTACCTAAGGCTTGTTTGGGGGTGGTAATGGCTTATTTGACGGCTATTTGTGGGGGCACCTAATTGTTAATTTTGGGGTACCTAATTCTTATTTGACAAGCTTTTTTGTGGGGTTACCCAAGGCTTATTTGGGGGGGATTTTTTTGAGGTGCCTAAGGGTTGTCCTGGGGTGTACCTTAAGCTTAACAGAGGTGTACCTTAGGCTTATTTGGGGGTACCTAAGGCTTAAGTACCCCTAAGCTACGACTTATTTGGGGAGGTACCTATTACTTAATTGGTACTTTGTATATTCGAATCGTATTTACAAATTTATTATCTCCCTTTACCTCTGAATAATTTTTAAGTACCCTATGTGTACCATGGGGGTACCTAAGGTTTCATTTTAAGGATAGCACATGTTACCCTATGGATGTGTGGCGGCGTACTCCTCAAAAATACGCCCGACTATAATTTGTTTTATTAAGGACTGTATTTATTTAAGGTTTTACCATGTTCAGGGGGTTCAGATAAGGCACAATAATAGGTAAAGCCAAAAATATGTTTATACACCTGATTCAGATGGGTTGTTGGAATCTTAAATAGAAATGAATAATGGTGGAGTGGTGGTCCCTTCCTTAACACTTGGAGGTGGAAGTTGCCTTTCTTTGAAGTGAGAGTAAAGAGAACACATTTCCCGCCAAAGTCTGAGTAAACATAGTAAAGTCTCTAGTAAAGTGCGAAAGTCCGGACGTCGAGGAGATTATAAATTATATAAAATAAAATGTTTCGCACGTTTTCATCGAGACGAGGAGAGAGCCGAGGATAAGTTTTAATAGTTTTTTAAGTGTTGCAGTCGAAATTATTATAATAGCCTTGACTTAATTTGGTCTGTTGGATTGCGCTGTACATAGAACGAGTTTGCTTCACGGAGGATTTGCTTTGCAAAGGATACCTTGCGATTCCGTTAGTGCTTTCAAAAGTACCTCCATCACATAAATTCGCTTTGATATCTTGCAATAAAAAGGTCACCGTTTAGAAAGCTCCTCCTATTGACAAAATCATATGCAATTTTTTCGTTGAATTGTTTGTCGATAGTAAGTTCCTTCACCTGATAATATCTCATGCACACCGCAAAAACTAATGCAATCTAAAAAATATGGCAAATACAAATATCCAGTGTAAGCAACCTCAAGACATTGGCGGACCAAAAGCTTATCTATAGCAATAAAAATTCAATATAGCAGGGTCTGTGAAGAAAAAGTGTCTTGCCAGGACAATGGTGGTGTAATGTCCTTACTTTCTAGAAAGAAAAGGAAAAGTTAGCATTCGAAAGCACCACTCAGACCAGTCATATTAATTGGGCTTCCTCTAGCCACCTGAGCAATACTAATAGTTATATAATCTTCTTTGGTTTGGTCCGTACGATGTGGTCTATTTCTTTAGATATTTGCTTGCCTTTAATTTCTTCTTCTCCTACAAATGCATGTATACACTGATATAGTAATTCTTCTCCCATTAACCTGCAATCCGCTCCTTTCAAAAGGATTCAAATCATCTACTGTCGACCATGTAAAAGGTGTTCTTCAGTAGCGCCCAACTAGTTGACATATCATCAAACAGTTGTAATAAAAAAATAAAAGAATAAGGATAGTAGTTTACGATTGGTTGCCATATTAGCAAATAGCTAAAATATTTTTTTAAAAAAATTTTCCACATTTCAACGAAGGAGAAAGAAAGAGGAGAGACAGCAAGGACAGCAAGCGCATTTATGTGGGCCCCACAAAAACATAAAAAATCGATGTCGTAGGTTGCAAAAATCACTGAGTGCTAGTCTGGTAGGTAGGCCGAATGTTGGTCTGGACTGACATGCCGGGTGGGCACGTGGGCCTCCCGGCCTATTTAGACCCCGATAAGAACCCTAGCCATTTCACGAAGTGGATGAAAGCTTCTTTCGTCTTCCATTGTTGTAATCATCCCCTAGACGCATGGGCAAAAAGGTTTAATAATTGCTTAAAGGATGGGAAAATAAAATACATTAATTCAAGGTGTACATGAAAGTGTTCAGCCATAAGAGAAAATCTCCATTTCCCATTAAATTCCCACATTGAAGGGCAAAAAAAAATTCCTTCTATCCCTGGTAGCAAAAGTTTCATCTACAGTTCTGCAACCCAAAAATAAAAAATAAAAATGCTTGGTACATGCAAAAATTCCACAATTTGAGGATGTAATATTTGTTATAAAATTGAAAATTAAAAACTTATAAGATGTACAACCGCAGGATTAGAGATTCGGAGAAGACTTATAACTAACTTATTAATTCTCATAAGGCTTCTTCAAGACAACCTCCTCGTACTAATAAGGCTTCCAAATGGCACTAGAATGATTCCTACCATCTTCTTCATCTGAATCAAGAATTACAACAGGCTCGTTATAGTGATTCTTAAAGCTGCTAAGCACATGATGTGTTTTGCTGTGCCCCATGAAATTAGACTGATCATGAAACACAAATATGTAATAAAAAAGAAGAAGAAGAATAGAGGAAGTGAATTAAAACAGAATAAGATGAACACACTAAACACATCACTTGAGCAAAACATTGAATACATAAATTGAACGTAAATAGATGTACATTGAAAATACCTACAAAAACGCCCATCTAAAAAAAAAACCAACCCCCACCACCAATTTGCTGAAAAGAACATATTCATAATATTAGACCAATCGTTCCCACTCAAATCTTCATTTTTAGCAAACAAAATGAAATAAAGGAAATAGAAAGTAGGTGTGATTCAGCCATCTCAGTTTTAGACGTACAACACTCATCGACTTTATGGTATGGATCATATTCTTTAGAAAACATGAAATAAGCCAAAAGAGAACATTTTATAACAACCTCGTACATACACTAATAATTACGGCTTTACAAAATTAATTTTACTGTTCATAAAAAAATTATTCCTAAAATGTCCTCATAATATTTGTAAACCCCACTTAGAACAAAATGAGTAAAACGGTTCTCAAAGTCTTTTGAGGATATTTTTTTTTTGGAAGAAAGTGTTCATGAATTATAAAATGATATTGATTCTCAATTATGTTACAAAAGTGTCATTGATTGTTAATTAACATTAATTTGTTGACTGAATCTGAATTATTTTGAAAAATTATTATTTGAAACCAATTTTCCCCTGTTCAAAACCCAAAAATCAGTGCGATTCGGTCGTTATTTCTTTCGATCTTCATAACCCAAAACCAACCCTATCAGTTCGATTCGGTCGTTATTTCTCTCGATCTTCTCTCAATCTTCATAATCCAAAACCGACCCTATCAGTTCGATTCGTTCGTTATTTCTCTCGATCTTCATAACCCAAAACCGACCCTATCAGTTCGATTCGGTCGTTTTTTCTCTCGATCTTCTCTCCCCAAAACCGACCCTATCAGTTCGATTCGGTTGTTATTTCTCTCGATCTTGAAACCCTAGTTTGTTATTGAACTTCGTCATCAAACCCTAAAGATCCGGTTTATTCAGAACTTTGATTTTGTCATGTCGACTTTAAGCTCTGTCCCTGGTTCGAATGCTTCCCCTTCAGCACAGTTTACGTATTCAAACAATGCTTATTTTCCTGTTCCTTTTCACATTCAACAATCCGATCAGATACCGGTTGAGCAATACAGTAAGTCTTTTATGCCCGAGACTCCACCGATTCGAATCCATCCCCCGGTGAAGCTTCCTTCTGTTTATTCGGCTACTGTTCCAACTGTTCCTATGCCCGGTGTTTATTCGCTGCCGCAGTATCAGCAGGTGAGTGTTTGATTTGCATCTGGATTTTTTTTCCCTTTCATACATTGCGTCTTGATTTTTAATGTTGCTATCAGGTAAAAGTTTCTTGATTTCTAATGCATCTGACATGAACAATTTTGTTTTATATTTTTGAAAGAAATAATAGGAAAAATTAGCTTTCAACATTAATCGTTATTGTATGCCGAAGAGAGTTAGCATTTTGTTGATTTTGGTCTCATGTAAGTGATGCAAATCTGTGGTTCATGAAAATTTCCTAGAGTTGAATTATATTTATGTAGAATTGATTTCCTACAGAAGAAACGTCAATTTCTACTCCATACATGGTACACAACTCACTTCATAACTATGGATTCAACTTGGATGAATTAGAATCCATATAAATAACTAATGCTAGAAGTATCAAACTAAAGAAAATTCATATGAGAGAACCTACACTGTCAAAAACTCGGTTGAATTGGTCTTTTGAAACCTTACCAAAATTTATTAGATTCCAAATATTAGGCAATTATGGTAGACAACTAATACTAGGTTTACTAGCTGCCTTATTAGTTTCAACCTGAAAGGAACATTGAGAGCTTAAATAGATATGGTCAAATATGTTGTCATGAATAACAGCTTGCTGAAAGCTCTTGGGCAATGTAACTGGAACTTGTAGACAGAAACAGAGTCAAAAGTGTAGTTCTAATCTGATATGAGTAATTTAAATATTTCCTTGTGCAAAGCAGAGAGTAAGAGAAGCGTATAACAGAAATTATATCATAGTTTAGTGCTTCAGAAAATCACTATCAAGCTGATGGAATTTCAAGTTGGAAGCTAAAGTAAAACTCCTAAATTCAACCATTTATTTAAAATCTGATGTAAGCCAGTTCTTATCCTAGTAAAGAAAAAAGTAAGAAAGCATTGAATGAAACTAAATCAAAGGTTAGTGATGCAGAAAGCTAAAGAAAATCTTTTAAATTCAGTTATAAACAAGTTTATAAGATATATTCTATTGTATAGACCTCCAAAATTCCTTCCTTTTTAGCACCATAACTCAAACAAACAATCTCAAATCCTGTTGTAACTCTCAGCAATTTTCTCCTCTTAGAATAGTTCCTATGCTTGACCATAGCCCTCTTAAAACCTAAGGTATAACTTTATTCCTTGAACAACAAACATAAATCAACACCAAAACCAACTTCTAAGCTAACTATGACTACTAGGACAATCTTAGATCACTGGAAGAGTTCATATTCATCCAGGAAAAATAATTTTAATACTCATGACTACTATTCCTTGTCTTTGAAGTTATTGTTTAGAATTGGGAATGGTTCATACCCATTAAAGGAATATGCATGCAGAAATTTTGTATTACTTATGCCTTTGTAAAAGGTAGTTATTACTTTCCAGTAACCTGTTTTCTTTATTTTTACCAAATGCATTAAAATTTGGATTATTAAAAGTGATGGGATCATAAAAGAGCATGATATATAACCAAAAATTATTCTGCATATTTCCCATTACATTCCCACATTGAAGGGCAAAAAAAATTTCCACATTGAAGGGCAAAAAATTTCCACATTAAAGTGTTCAGCCATAAGAGAAAATCTCCATTTCCCGTTAAATTCCCACATTGAAGGGCAAAAAAAATTTCCTTCTGTCCCTTGTAGCAAAAGTTTCATCTACAGTTCTGCAACCAAAAAAAAAAAAAAAAAAAATGCTTGGTACATGCAAAAATTCCACAATTTGAGGATGTAATATTTGTTATAAAATTGAAAATTAAAAACTTATAAGATGTACAACCGCAGGATTAGAGATTCAGAGAAGACTTATAACTAACTTATTAATTCTCATAAGGCTTCTTCAAGACAACCTCCTCGTACTAATAAGAAGGCTTCCAAATGGCACCAGAATGATTCCCACCATCTTCTTCATCTGAATCAAGAATTACAACAAGCTCGTTATAGTGATTCTTAAAGCTGCTAAGCACATGATGTGTGTTGCTGTGCCCCATGAAATTGGACTGATTATGAAACACAAATATGTAATAAAAAAAGAAGAAGAAGAGAAGAAGTGAATTAAAACAGAATAAGATGAACACATTAAACACACCACTTGATCTAGACATTGAATACATAAATTGTATGTAAACAGATGTACATTGAAAATACCTACAAAAATGATCATCTAAAAAAAACCCACCCCCCCAACCAATTTGCTGAAAAGAACAGATTCATAACATTAGACCAATCGTTCCAAAGGAAATAGAAAGTAGGTGTGATTCAGCCATCTCAGTTTTAGAGTACAACACTCATCAACCTTATGGTTTGGATCATATTCTTCAGAAAACATGAAATAAGCCAAAAGAGAACATTTTTTAACTACCTCATACATACACTAATAATTACGGCGTTACAAAAAAATTAATATTATAAAACAAATTTTTAGTGGTTTTCAAAATAAGAAATTTTTTTTAAATGAAAAATAAAGGACAAAAAGAAGGAGATATTGTAAGAAATTAAAATAAAATGTGTATGGTTTTTAGAAAATGTATAACTGAATTTTCTGTCCTGATGTAAATTTTGTTAATTTTCTGTCCTGATGTAAATTTTGTTAGCTAAACAGTAGCTTACAAGCAGATTCAGTGGAATTGAATGTCAATATAATTTCAATTTTCAAATTTTTTACTAATCTAAAACTTGAAATTAAGAGCCTGCCCAATAAATGAAATTATCAAATAAATCAGATATATCAAGCTTCAAGTAATGAGATGGGGAAAAATTCAATGCCATAGATGACATTCTTCCTAACATAAATTGAAAGACATGGTTTTCCAGTATTCACTCACAAATGTCTTAGGGTTGATGTGCATTGGTATTGATGTTAACATGTGTATAACTTGAGTGTATAATAAAACCAAAAAGATTTTTGTCTAGGAGCCATTCCACGAAAGCTCAATGAGACTGAAGCGGCATGAAAAGTGAATAATAAACAATGCAGCTTTAAAACTAATCATTTCTAAAAAACTCATGGAAGGTTCTGTTTTTAATATGTCTCCTTAAGTCTTTACTTTATATACCCAAATCATCTCAACCTAATATTTTTTATCCTATCACTTATTCTGGTGACACCTGACCATCAACAAATATGTTCAATCCTTATATTTCTCCTAGTTTTCCCATACATCAATCTCAACATTAATATCTTCAATGCTCATCCCACATATATGCTTTTTTTTTTTTTTTTTTGGTGGCCTTACATTTTGATCCATACATCAATAGAGGCCTAACAATTATTTTCAAAAATGTTTTTTTTAGTTAAAGCCAGACACATTGATCATAAAGGCTCTAGATGCACCCCCTCCAGTTTAGTTATCCTGCTCGAATTATAAGTACAATAACTCAATCTCTCTGATTGTGATTAAATAATCTAACACAACAAATTTAGCATTTTCAAGAACCTCTTTATTCCGAATTCATGTTTTCACAGTAAAATATGAAAATAAAGGATTGCATAAAGAGCAATAGAAGATTTAACTCACCTGGAGGAACACCTCTATTTTGCTTTAAATAAAGACTAAGCAATTGGAACAATGCAATGAATGAGACCTAAGCAAATGCAATTGGAATAGAGAAGTTTTTGGAAGAGTCGATATGAAGCTTGAAAGCATTATGGTAAGACTAAAGGAGCTGGAGCGTTTCGAGGAGGAAGGGAACATGTCGTTTGATGATTGGAAGGAAATGGGAAGCTTGAAATTAGACTTCAAGAAGGCTGCATCTTTATTGGAGATAAGCTGGAGGTAGAAATCGAGAGCCTTATGGCTCAAGTCCGGAGACAAGAACACTGGTTTTTTCCACAAAATGGCTTTAGCTTGAGGGAGAGTAAATTTCATTTATCATTTGGAGGTGGAAGGGGCTCTCTGGCTTGAACAAGAGGAGATTAAGAAGGCAACATTAGATTTCTTTGAAGACCTTTTCAAAGAGAAAGAAAGCGTAAGACCACTAATGGATGCGATGGAATTTGATTCAATTTCAGATTTCCATAGATATATGTTGGAGAGGCACATAAGCGAAGAAGTGTTGGAGGCTCTTAAGGATATGGAGGGTGATAAGGCTCCTGGCTCGAATGGGTTTACAATTAAATTTTACAAGCTATGTTGGATGCACATCCGAGATGACTTTATGAGTGCAGTTCAAGAGTTTTATGAGACATCTCAGTTTGAAGGAAGTTTGAATGCAACGTTTATTTCCCTCATCCCTAAGAAGGAAGGGGCTGCATCATTAAGAGACTACTGACCTATTAGTTTAGTGGGGAGTTTCTATAAAATAATTTCTAAAGTTTTAGCACAAAGATTGAGGGCGGTGCTTCTTGATGTTATATCAAGATATCAAAATGCATTTATAAGGGGAAGACAAATTCTTGATGGCGTGTTGATTGTTAGTGAATGTGTTGATTCTATTCAAAGAGAGGGTGTTGATGAGGTATTGTGAAAGTTGGACATTGAGAAGGCCTGTGACCATGTGAATTGGAATTTCTTGTGGTATATGGCTCAGGAGGATGAGATTCGGGGCAAGATGGAGAAGTTGGATGGTTAGGTGTGTCTCTACAGCGCCTTTTTCTGTTTTGGTTAATGGTGTGGCAGTGGGGTTCTTTCATTCTTCTAGGGGTTTGAGACAAGGGGAGCCTCTTTGCCCCTTATTATTTCTATTGGTGATGGAGGCCCTGAGTCGTATGGTGGGTAGGGTAGCTAAGTTGGGGCTAATCGAAGGGTGAAATTTGGTAGAGGTGCTTAAACTTTATCATGCATGCTCTTTGCGGATGATGCTATGGTTTTTGTAAGGCTTAAGCCTCACAAATTCTGGTGGTTAGATCGATTCTGACATGTTTTGAAGCTATATCGGGTTTGAAAATCAACTTACAGAAAAGTGAGTTGTTTGATGTTGGAGGAAGCGCCATTGATTCATACCTACGTGATCTGTTGGGCTGTCAATTGGGTTCTTTACCTACTATGTACCTTGGGGCTCCAATTGGTGCATCTTTTAAAGCTAAATCAGTATGGGAACCAATCATATCGTATATGAAGAAGAAGCTGTCCTCTTGGAAAGGGAGATTTTTATCTAAAGGTGGTGTTAATTAAGAGTTCTCTGTTTAACTATCCAACATATATGCTCTCCTCTTTACTTGCCCCGAAGTCAGTTTTGGAAAGAATCGAAAAGATACAGATGAATTTCTTATGGGTAGGAGGAGAGGGGTCCAAAAAGTATCATTTGGTAGCTTGGAAGGATGTGTGCAAACCAAAGGATGAAGGTGGGTTGGGAATTAGAAACCTTGGGTTATTCAACTAATCCCTTTTGGCAAAGTGGTGTTGGCGATTTGGTCAGGAGGCGAATAGCTTATGGAGGAACCAATTGTTGTTAAATATGGCTATGGTAAGGCAAGGTGGGTCCTAGATTAGGTGAATGGTAACATTGCTTGCAGCTTATGGAGGCCTATTTGCAGATTTTCTCCCATGGTCAAGGAAGGTGTGAAGTATCAGGTGGGGAGAGGAGATAGGGTGAGTTTCTGGTTTGATCCATGGTGTTCTAATGTACCTCTTAAGGAGCAATACCCTATGCTGTATAGCATATCGATATCCCCTCAAGCCTAAGTTGCAGATCTGTATTCCCATGGAGTGGGAGGCATAAAATGGAATTTAAAATTTAGAAGAGGAATCTTTGATTGGGAGTTGGAAGCATTGGCCCAACTATTGGAGTGCATAAATGGGAAGGAGCTGGATTCGTTCCAAGATAAAATGAGTTGGACTAGGAGCAGTGATGGTAATTTCTCAGTGAAGAGCTTCTACAATCATCTTTGTAAGCATAGTTCCAGTTTTAAGGTCCATACCTTATTATAGCAACCCTTGCTCCCATCTAAAGGGGGATTCTTTATATGGACTGTGGTACTGGAAAAAAAATCTTAACTATGGAGAATTTGATGAAAAGAGGTTGGCAATTCCCTAGTAGGTGATGTCTTTGCAAATCTAGTGTGGAGAATGTGAATCATCTTCTCATTCATTGCTCATTTTCAAGTGGACTTTGGAAAACCTATTTTGCTAAATTTGGAATAGCATGGGCTCATCCTGAAAATGTGAGGAAGCTTCTTTTATGTTGGAGGATCACTAAGGGGGTTTCTCCCATTCAGGTATTTTGTAGATCAACTCAGGGGGCCATCATGTGGTCAATTTGGCATTAACGTAATAGCTGGATATTTGAGAATAAAGAAAGGTCTTTGAATGCTCTTTTCAAATATTCGCTCAGCTTAGTCCTTTATTGGGCATCAGCTGTGGAGTCCTATAAGGGTTTGAAGCTTAATGATGTTCGAGCGTGTGAAAATTTTGTGTCCTGTAGAGGTTTGGGATGGGGGATTTGTACACCTTTGGTGTACAATGATGTATTTGATCTTTAGCTTTTAATTAATATAATTTTCATTACTGATCAAAATAAAATAAAAGGAAGAATAGGAGAAAGAAAAAATTTTCTTTGATCTAAAGTCATTTTAAGCTCTTAATTTCCCTTATGATTTGTTCTTTTGTATTTGGGAAAATTGCCCCCCTCCCCCCAACATGAAACACAAAACCGAAAAAGAAAAGAAAAAAAAAAAAAGAAAGGAAGAAAATTTTTTTTTATCTAAGCTAAAGTTATTTTAAGCTATTAATTTCCTGTTCTGATTTGTCGTTTTGTATTTGGGAACATTGGGTGCAATGGTACCATTTAAGTTCTTTCTTTTCCCTTTTGTTAATTTATTAAAATTTTATTAATATTGATGTACCTTCACTTCCCATTAATATTCCCATGAATATTGGCTATCTATAATATTTGCATCTATAAGGGCCAATATAATTTTTGAATTACAATGGATTTGATCTAGTATCAAATTAGTGGATTGTATTTTTGGGGCTTGAGGTTAATAAAAGCAATGGATTTGATCTAGTATCAAAACCATTGGGGACATCCTTTCATGCACTATCCGGTCCATTGTGATTGTTGAACTACAATGGATTTGAATTGAAAGGCCATTGGTAGTTTACAGCCATTTTGGATTTGATCTAGTATCAAAATCATGGATTTCATTTAGGCATTGATTCATTGCAATACATATGTGCATACCATACAATTGTCTTCCTATTCAAATTAATCTCTGTTCCGATAAAATTTCTTCTGTAGTGGGGAGTTTGAAGATATTTGCCTTGACCATTTGACTGGGTCAATATATGCTGTATTTCTACTGTAGTACAAGAACATACCGTTGGGTTTTTGAATTTGATTTTGGCAGTAGCGTCCCATTGCCTATTTTTTTTAATGTTTTTCAGAAGATTGAGGAAATGATGGTTAGTTTAAAGTTGAGTTATTCGCATTAAACAATGACTATAACGGCTTTTGAAATGTGCTGTATTCTGAATCAATTGAGATTATTATCTGTGTAGAGTAAGGAACTAATAATAGGTGGTTCTGCTTAGAGTAAAATTATTATTGTTGTCTTTAAAATTTAAACAGGCTCAGCAGTTATTCCAAAAAGATGCCCAGACAATTACACCAGAAGCTCTTGAGAGTGTAAAAGCTGCCCTTGCAAGCAGTGAAATTGAGCACAAGGCAGAGACGAAAAAGAAAGCAATACCTCGTAAAGCTGCTGGACAAGCATGGGAGGATCCAACACTTGCAGAGTGGCCAGAAAGTACGATTACTTTATCTTACTGTTATTTCTTATTTATTGCATGAAAGGATAAAAAAGTTCTGTTTGTATGGTGTACATTGGTACAATAGAGTAAAATTATGTCATACAAAGGCTATATTGTATGCGTTCTCTTCTAGCCTCATGTGGTATTTTTTATTTATTAGCTCTTTGAAATGAAGTTAAAATTGACTTTCTTGTTGATTCATTTACTTTACCTATTGTGTTTGGTCTGGTCCTAAAGTTGTTGGATGACTTTGTTCTTGCCAACACGTCATAGGCTGTAGCCGCAGTCAGTTGCTTGAAGCCTTGAATTAATTAGTGCTTTTTTCCTATACAGAAATTGATTACTTTCTTATAGAAAAAAAAGAACTCTGAATTGCAAACTAATTGGTAAAATCTTACTTTAAGCATTAACGTTTTTGTGAACTGCTTTTCTTCTAGCAGCTTTTATTTTGACTTTGATGTCGATTGAAGCACTTAAACAGGAATCTTTGACTAAATTTAGAATTTACGAGAAAATTATTCCAAATAGTTTGTTAAAAGAAATCAAAAGTATCCACCAGAGGACTATTGTGGTCATGTCTTGATTAATCCTGCCTAATTGTTTTAACAACTTTGGCAACAAAATTTGGCAGTGGACTAGTGGATGGTTGTTGTACTCTGTTGCATTTTTGTGAGTTTGCTTGGGTCTGCTGGCACACGGCAGTTACATCAAAAGGTTGAAATCCTTGCAGTTTATTTGGGAATTGTTCATATGCTTTTGAAATGACAATAGGTAAATGATGGAAGATTCTCTCTCATGGATTGAGGTGTTTCTGTATGTAAAGATTATTTTGTTGGGTTAAATTTCAGAGTACCACCTCTTATGTTGCCTTATATCATGCTTATGAAAATCTACTTGGTGTATATGCCTTATGTATTTGTGTATAATCCATTTTTACTTCCCTGTATTTCCTTTGTTGGGAAAAGATGGGAATAGGGGGAACTTGTTTTCTTTGTATGATATAATCATACAATCGTCATCACACATGCATATGGCTACTTGGCTAGGTGACTCCGCATCGATTTGTTCTTTCCTTCGTTAGTTCTACTTTCTGTATCTCTATGATATTTTCTATTCCCTATTCCTTTTTGCAGATGATTATCGGCTATTTTGCGGTGATCTTGGTAATGAAGTGAATGATGATGTCCTTTCAAAAGCTTTTACAAGATTTCCTTACTTTAATATGGCCAGGGTAGGTTTCTATTGAATGTTCAAGTCGTATGGGTTAATTTTATTACATGAGCTTTTTGCATATGCTTCACAATGCTTGTTCAAAGCGTACTGAGCTCTTATACTTCTATATATATAAAGCTGGACCATACACACATTGTTTAGACACTTGAGCGTGCATAATATGTGATTTGAAGATTGCTAAAGGATCAAAATAACTAGTTACTATCTAACATTATGATAGTATTTTAATGTCTAATTTTACAGGGTTATGATATTCGTATATGCTTTTGGTTTGTTAGGTAAGGAGGCTAATAAAACCTAACTTGCTGTCACATTTTGCAAAGTTATAAGTATAATGTAAAAAGTAGTTCAAGTTTGATTTAAGCAATTGGGATGGGTTATAGCCTTTAACTACCAAGTATAATGTCTCTTGCATTGGTCATCATATTGAGATTTTGTGTTTGGATGCATCAATTTCTCTCTCTATTAGTAAGTGAAAATGACATGGTTTAATTAAAGAAATGCATTTTTTGAGTTTCCGCCGGTGAGCTCCCGTACTTGATAGCATGAATATCAATGACAGGGTACTTTTTTTACTGAGTGCATGAAAGTGTTATTGATAAGAAAAGGCAAATAGTAGTCTAGAAAGAACACTCATCAAGAAACAAAGGATGCTCCCACTACCCTCCCATAATATCCTACTCCCTCATCACATTGGAAGGGATTCAATACAAAGATCTAATCTACCCACTCCTTGTTTAGCCAGTTTTTCTACAAAAGAGTTTGCTGATTTTGAAACCTTCTTGAACGAAATTTTCAAGCCAAGTCCCAAAATCTAGCCTTAAGCATTGGATGATGCCACCTCCAAGGACTCTCCACCCTTGCTGACTTCCAATGAATGATGGCATCACAATCCCCTTCAACTACTAGTCAAGTGTATCCTTCCTTCAAGGTTATTTCTAGACCATTCAGGCATGCTAGCAATTCCACAAAAAATGGAGAGATCTTCACCACAAGCTTTTGGAAAGACGAGAATGATGTTGCCGAGCGAATCGCTGAACACCTCTGATGTCTGAAGGTATAAGGTTCCTAAAAGAACAACCATCAAAGTTCAATGTGATGTATCCTTGAGGACGAGGTCACTATTTAATAGTACTCATCAAAGTGGGTGGGCTAGAGAAACAAATATCCTGTCATCCTCTCAAAATATTTGAAATGGATAGTCCCTGAACACTGGAAGCACCAAAACCCAAGAAGCCACAGATGATCTGATTGTAACAATAATATCATCCGCTATACGCCTCATTTCTTTAAAAATCATCTTATTCCTCTCCATCAGACTACCGTATAGCACATGAAACAAAAAGATGTAAACTGCAACCTGGAAATCTCTACTTTGAGAACAGCAATAGTAAATAGTCTAAAGACTCCTGCATAACCCCAAGTATAGCCAATAAGAGAAGCGAATAACGCCACACCCTACCCGCAATTGGGTAGTGCAAAAACAAATGGTGGAGTACCCCTAAAATCTACAAAAGAAACAAATGATAGGAGATGGAGTCATGAACTTCGTTGGAGGATATCGGCCTTTATGACGTTGTAGCAATTCACGGTTATACTAGGGCCTTAACTTTGGGAGGAGCTGCTGCTTTCCCAGGAGAGGTGAAAGAAAAATGGGCCAATGGAGCTGCAAGGTCATTCCTAGAGGAAGAAGGAAAGAATTTATAAGAGAAAAGTCCATTAGAGTTTGGAGTCCAAATCACCTTATCTTTCATGTAGGAATCCTAAAAGACATCAAATGTGTCTTATCAAGCTGACCAAATTTCTGCATGTCTATTTTAAGAATTCCCAAGGTGGTGCCAAGTAGACTGGAGCATATTCAGAGGAATTTTCTTTGGGAAGGAGGGGGTGGTGAGAAAAAATACCATCTAGTGGCATGGAGTTAGGTTTGTAAGCCTAAAGAGGAAGGAGGTCTGGGGTTGATGCCTTTAGTGGGATTTAATAAAGCTCTCCTCCAAAAATGGATTTGGAGGTTTGGATGTGAGAGGGGGAATCTATGGCAGGAGGTACTAAATCAAAAGTATGGAGCTGCTAGCAATGGTTGGTTTCCCAGTTTTCTAAGGCGGCCATTTGGGATGAGCCTGTGGAGACCTATAGCAAAGTTGTCAACATTTGTGGAGCAGAAATGCAAGTTTAAAATGGGGAATGGCAGATAAGGTTCTGGGAAGATATCTGGTGTGGAGATTCAAGGCTTAGGGAGAGATTCCACTTGTTATATGGAATATGTAAGAAGAAACAAGCCACGATGAGTGAATATCCTAAGCTAACAGAGTCTGGAACAGTGTGGGACATTGTCATGAGAAGCAATCTGTTCTACTGGGAAATAAACAGCTATGCAGAAATGATGGAAGAATTGTACAACAAAGAAGTGAGTCAGGAGGAAGATGTAAGGGTTTGGTTAAGGGGCAAATCGGTCCATTTTCAGTGAATTTAGCATTTAAGAATCTACGGGAAAAAGGTACGGAGATGCCCCTGTTTAAGAACATTTGGAGAAGTCGAATTCCGAGTAAAGTGGCATTCTTCGTGTTGACTGCTACCCTAGATAAAACACTAACAATGAACCACTTGAAGACAAGGGGTTGGCAGATGCCAAATAGATGCAGTATATGTAAGAAAATGAAGAAGATGTAGCTCACTTGTTGGTGCATTGCAAGGGTGTCGCCAGGCTTTGGGATCTAATCTTCCAAAGATTTGGATTACTGTAGGCTCAACCAAAGTATTTCAAGCAAGCACTAGAGTCATGTGGAGAGGGATGGATGTTGGTTGGAAAAATCGGTCCTGAAATTAATGTACAGTTGGTTAGCTTGTAGTACGACACAGAAAATTCCTATTGAAGATTTCATGAAGTGTAACAAATTCTTTGATCTGGGGAAGGGATGTTAAAGATTGTTTTGGAATGATTAGTCATAATCAGTTAGCTGTCTTTTGTAGGTGGTCTCTTAGTTGGGATGGGTACACAGTTTGTGTATGTGGCCTTCGTTATTTGAATATATATATATATATATATATATATATTATGATCTCTTTTTATAATTATAAAAAAAAATTCATCGGAAAGAGAATTGAGCAAAGAAGACAATTCACTTAAATCAGCAGGTCTCAGTTCTCATCTAAAGGAGAGGTTCCAAGCTAAAGCATTAGGTAAGCAAGATAGTGTATCTTCTACCTGAGCTAAAGGATCACAAGAAAGCCTAAAGAGTTTGGGAAAGTAATGGGTGAAGGTATTTTTCTCCACGCCACAGATCAGTCCAAAGACGAGTGAAATCACCTCTCCCTATAGACAAGCGGGGGAAGTGATAAAATGTGGGGTCTAAGGCTATTACTAACTTCCAAGGATTAGTTCCCGAACACCTAACATCATTGTTAATGTCTCAACCATTCTCTGCTACACCATATGAGCTAGCAATAATTCTTTGCCGCAGGGAGTTCTTTCTAATCAAATTTTTATCCATTGCCAAATCAATGGATAAACTAAGGAAATTACTAACAAGAGTTACAAGGAAAGGAGACAAGGGATCTCATTGATGCAGAACTCTAGACTCTCGAGCATAGCCATAAACCAGCCCATTGATATCCAGAGAGATACGAACATTGATGACACAGCCCCTTATCCAATTCCTCAACCTAATAACAAACCATTTTCATTCAAGGACAAAAAGAAAATTTATTATCCTTTCATATGCCTTTTCCAAATCAACTTTACACACAATTCCTTCTTCTCCAGATCTTATCATTTCATCCGCTCAGACATTTGCTATCAAAGCACATTCAAAAATTTGTCTCCCATGCATAAAGGCTTTCTTATATCAATTTTAAGGTATTGATATATCAAACTATATCAATTTTTCCTGTGCTTGCATGATCCAAAAGTTTGAGATTTTACTGTCTTTGTTTTTCCTGTTTTCCCCCAATTTTCTGTTATTTCCTACTAGAAATGTTAACTTATTGGCCTTTGCCTCAGTTCTTTGGAACTTCATTGCTAATAATATTCCTCTCTTATGGATGCACCTTTAATCAGTATGTGAATTTATTCCCCTTCATGTTTTTAACTTCTTGTCTGGAGCTTATGTTTATAATGTTTCTTATTAAATGCTTATAGTTGTGTGTGGTTCCTATCAATTTGTTTTGTTTTCAGGTTCTATGGCCATTTTTTGTTGCTCTTCTCTATGCTTGGAATCAGACAACAATTAATATATATATATAAACAATCTTTCATATATAGGTTGTCAGAGATAAGAGGACTGGCAAAACCCGCGGCTATGGATTTGTTAGTTTTTCCAATCCTCTGGACCTTGCAGCAGCACTAAAGGAAATGAATGGTGAGTAATATGTGTACTTTTGTACTGTGCTTATATGGATATCTATGCTGCCATATGTCTTAGGATGCTGTAAATATGATATAATATCCGTACGATAGACCAGAACACCTCCATAAAAGTCCATGATTATATATATTTCTATGCTTCCATAGATTGCGGTACACTGCTAGTGTTATATATATGATTGACCAGAACACCTGGATAAGAGCCATATAAATTGGATTTGTAAAGTTACATATGATTTTTCATTGTATTGTGATGTCAAGTGTGGTTTCCTACTAGTCTTCTGCAGTTAGTGGCCCTTTGTCACCACAATCCACAAGGGATCAGATTAGCAAACAACAAATATTTTATCTTTACATATTTTGTACCTGTTAATATAAGAAAGGCAGCAATTTTTAAAGGGAAATAAGAATAACTAAAGGAATGGGATTGTGCTGTCTTTCACCTAAGCATGAATGAGCATATCGTGATTAATGATTCCATGATGAACTATTTTTGATTGACACAGTTGCTCAAGGGTGCCGTTACTTGGGGTATAGTCACTAGACTATAGTTGTTCGTATCATGATTAAAGAGATTGTTTTGACTTAACTTGGATTTGCTGAAACTGAGTAAGTTAGGATGTGGCATGGCTCTCCATCTATAGATAGGTTGTGAAAAATATCTTAGTATTAACTGGGAAAATATGTTGGTACATTGGTACTGTGACAGGGATATAAGGAGGGTGTTTTGCTTTCAGTGGCTTCTCGTGGAGGAATCCTAGTGATGTAGGATATAACTGGATTTGTTTGCGAGGTACTTCATTTAGGAACCTTTTCCGTAAACAAGTAAATTTAGGGTGTGGAAGATCAGTTTGTCTGGACATTACAAGTGTGCAGCACTAGTGCCCTAATAGATCAACCTTATGGGTGGACTTACTCATGGAGTTTGGGACCTCCCTTTGTCATATGTGGGTAATTTTGTTCCATTAGATATCCTTATAAGAAAATGCTAGGTGGCAGAATCACAAGGAATGCAATTTTATATCATGGTGACAAGAAAAGAGGAGATAAGAAATTAGTACATGCCACAGACAATTGTCCCTAAGTTCCCTATCTTTTCCTTTTTCCCCCTTTCTGGTAAGCAATGATTTTCGTATTAATTCAGAGAAATTAAAAAATACAAAAAGTGTTAGAGATGCAGGAGTTGGCAATCTTATGTGCTCCATGCACCTGAATATAAAATCACTCGAAAGTATGCCCTCAAAAAAAAGGAAAACTCTATAGATCTGAAGAAAGCATAAGAATCAACTTCACAGATATACACTTAACACCCATCAACTCCCGAAACTCCTTAACTGCAGCCCCACTGAAAAAATCATCTCTCAAAGCTTTAGCTAGCCAATTTGCCATGATGTTGGCCTCCCGTAGCACGTGACTGAACGTGGCATTCAACTTGCTTGCCAATGATCTAGCTTAGCTTATGTAATAGGATAATCTCCAAGAACCCCAATCGATGTGACAATCCACTTGATGACGATAGTTGCATCATCTTCTATTGCTAAAGCCCTAAATCCAGCATGCCTCAAAAAGACCTCCTAATAGAGTTAAGAGCTCCACCTGAACGGAATCACCACTTCTCGTTGGGCCACAGAAGATAGTATACACCGACCTCAAGCGGTCTTGAAAACGCGTCCTATAACTGAGGGTCTCAGGTTATGATGGGAACACCTTTTGAAATCGACCTTCATGGCACCAATAGCTGGCTCCCTCCATCTAGTCTCCCTTATATCCTGGAAAGGGGATTAGAAACAACAACCAAACCACTCTGCATGAACGAGGAATTTGTAACATCCTTTGTAACTTGTTAGAAACTTGTGCAAATCTGTAATTGATTTAACCAATATCAAAAAATGCCTTAACCCAAGTAGTTAGGGTGGGGGCAACTACTAATATAATTGAATAGGATAGTGCAGACCATGCACAATGATTTCGTGTATCTGAATTTGGTGCAACAATTTTCAGGTAAATATGTTGGAAACCGTCCAATCAAACTACGGAAGAGCAATTGGAGAGATCGAACAGATTATGAAGCCATGGAGAGGCAGAAGGTAAGATCCTACTTTTGCTTTATGATTATTCGTCAGTTAATTCATTTATGTTAATTCACGTCCTTTATCTATCATAACATACCATTGGAATTTGTTCTGTTACTTTCCTGGCAGAATCAAAATCAAAAGAAGCCAAAGCTTTCAAAGAAGAGTGTCCTGCACAGGTGAGCCAGCTGCAACATGCGAATATTACAATTGGCAGGTAAATAATCTATCATATCGAAAATGCCCACTCAATTCATGGTGCTGGTGGTGCTTGAGATTTAGGTCACTCAATGTTGTTACATTATTTGTTGTATATAATCGTGGGTTAAGAAGATGCTAGCGGTATATGGTATACAAATGGAAGGTTCATGAGTAAGAGCATACCATAAGTAACCTAAATCAAGTCAATACAAAAGAATTTGGATACACATAATTTGATTGAAGATGTGATTTTTAGCAAATTGGGATACAGAAATGATTCACATTTCTTACAACAAGTAGGTTGGGCTAGGCATTTTTTTTGTTGATTCTGTTGATTTAATCTTCAATCACAGAGTGGTCCATGCCCAACACTTTTTTTTCTTTTTGTTTGCAATTATTATCTTCCCTCCTTTTGGAACTTTTAGAGGCCTGCAGTACCATCCTACATGTGTGTGGATTTTGGTTTTGCCACATGTATCGTCAAATCTGCTTGTTCAAAGAAGTTTTTTATGTTTCAAATCTCAAGAAATTCTCATGACAACACATAAAGACTTGGAACTACATCAAGTCACCGACCCATTTACCCTTTATTTTGATTTTTGTTTTAGGCCAACTACAAACTTTGATATCTCTTTAGTCTGTACTGTTCTCTTTCACTCTGAATAATACTCAGTTTTGTGCTTCTGGTTGCAGAGAGAGGAAGAGATGCTACATTGTTTCTTTAAATCTTTGACCAACATTGGCCAAGATAGCTGAAGGTTCCATGAGTGGGGGGCAGTTTATATCCTGGTACGTGGGCATTTTTATGTAACATAATTTCAAGCATTTATAATCCAGCATGTTTGTCTCGTGTGATTGGGTTCTAAAAAGGTTTACTGTTTAGCAGCTTAGATTATAAGAGTTTGGAAGAGATGCAATGAGCACCGGGCGTGTCTGTTTTGCAGATGTAGTGTATTACAACTGAGGTGGCAAATCAATCCTGGCTGGGCAATGTGGAGGACTATAATTAAAGATGTTCTAAGGTTAAAGATGATCTTGTTTAAAAAATCCTAACAATGGTTTCTTACGAGTGAAATTAGGACAGGATTTGTGATTTTAGCTCAAAGAAGATTGTTGAAGAACTCGACAACAATTGGTTAGAAAGGGTTGTTTCTTAATTGATAAAGAAGCTACTCCACTAAAATCATGTTTAGGTATCTCCTTTGAAAATTCTGGTCGACATTTTCAGTTAGTCAAAACTCAAAAATGATCTTTTGAAAATTCTTTAAATGACTCTCTATACACTCTAACAACTCATATGTGATAGAATTAAAAGTATGATTATGGTTGCAGCTTTGCCAACCTTATAAATTCAGATATCTGTGTTCGATAATTATTTTGCGTAAATAGATCCATTTTTCTATATCTTTCGTGTTGTATCCGATGTTCCATATTTATCTAATAATAATTATTTCCTAATTATAAGTAATAGTTTAAAATTTTCTTAATTAATGAATTTGTTTATTACGCACAATACCGCGTGTCAAAGAAATTTTTTTTTAAACTTTTAGGTAGAAGGCCTAGCCTATGTACTTGCATTCAGCAAAAATAAGCTTACAACAGTACAAGCATTAACAAAAATGATGCACGAAATTATAACAGCCTAAATTCCAACTAAACCTAATACAAAGATGCAAAAAAACATCAGACGAGCGGCAAAAACACAAGCTACACAGCACATCATTGGAGTTATCTAAATAGGGGTCCATACAACAACGGATTAATGAACCCAAGGAAAGGGAGACCAAGATCAACGTCAGAGACACAAACGGAGATGGGGTGGTATACGGAAAACCAAAACTATCCCAGAACTATCCAATGACGAAGTGCAAAAGGATGCGACCAAATACCACACCTATATTAGTGGAGACCTCCAAAAAACCCTCCGAAGGGGACAACCGACTAACAAAGCATGGACCTAGCAAGGAGGATGGACCATTATGTTGCGATAAGAGATGGACCAACCATACTCATCCAAATGCAATCAATCTCCATCGTCCTCATCAAAAGCATACTTGTTGTCATTCACTTCAGAAGACTGCTCCATTAGTACAAACCTTGCACTAGCCAGCTGGAAACACTAGAAAATAGGACTTGAAATCTGCTGGAGCCCTTGGTTGGAAGATCTGTTGGTCTAACGGTGAAATACATGTCCACATAGGTGCATGCAGCCTATGTGTACACACCCTCCACCGTTAGACCAGCAGATGTTTTCGCATGAGGGACCAGCTGATATGGTCTCAGAAAATAGCGATGATGTTGGCTAGACAGCGAACCCTTGAGCTGTCAAAGAAACCAACTGGACTCCCCTAATTAATAGCTTTCATTCTCAGTGTTTGATTATTGCGCTTTATTATGCAAGGACCTTTGAGAATGATTAAAGTTCAATGTGATGTACCTTTGAGGACATGGTCACTATTTAATTGTTCTCATCAAAGTGGATGGGTTAGTGAAACAAATATACTGCTATCCTCTCAAAATATTTAAAATGAATAGTCCCTGAACTCTGGAAGCACCAAAACCCAAGAAGCCACAGATGATCTAATTGTAACAATAATATCATCCGCTATATGCCTCATTTCCTTAAAAATCATCTTATTCCTCTCCATCAGACTACCATATAACACATGAAACAAAAAGATGTAAACCACAACCCCTCTTCTGGAGACGTGGAAATCTATACTTTGGGAACATCAATAGTAAAGAGTCTAAAGACTCCTGCATAACCCCAAGCATAGCCAATAAAAGAAGCAAATAATGCCAGACCCTACCCGCAACCGGGCTGTAAAACCCCGACCTGGATTATATCTTAATTATTAAGCTTAATTATCTAAAGTGAGATTATTAGACTAATTAAGCACTTGTGATATGAAGATGAGGTGGATGTGGATTATACCCGAGGATTGGGGAAAACAAATTGAAGTATGTTGAAGGTTCTATTAAAAGAAAGCTCTAGGTTATATTTAGATTTTAATTGGCTAAGGTATCCTCCAATTAATTTTAGTGAATTGGAAATCAAAGTCTGAAAAATTAGAGTTAACTATACCTAAAGTATCCCCATGTGTTGCCTAAGGTACCTTACTTGTATACCTAAGGTACCCTTATGTATTGCCTAAGGTACCCCACTTGTATTGCCTAAGGTACCCTACATGTATACCTGAAGTACCCCTTAATTATACTTAAGGCATTTCCTTGTATTGTCTAAGGTACCTCACTTGTATTGCCTAAGGTACCCTTTGTTTTACCTAAGGTACACCTTCTTATGTAACTAAGGTACCCTCTTATATAACTAAGGTACCCTCTTGGTATAACTAAAATACCCCCTTATATAACTAAGGTACCTCCTTTGTATAACTAAAGTACCCCCCTTATGTAACTAAGGCACCCCTTTGTATAACTAAAGTGTCCTTATTATATAACTAAGGTACCCAATTGTATAACTAAAGTACATTCCCTTATATTACCTAGGGTATATCCCTTGCATTACTTAAAGGTACCCCTTCATATAACTAAGGTACACCCATTCTATAACTAAGGTACCCCTTTTATGTTACTAAGGTACACCCCCCACATATAATTAAAGTATACCCCTTGGAATAACGAAGGTAAACCCTCTTGAAATACTAAGGTACCCCCACTTAACACTAAGGTACCCTTCCCCATAATACTAAAGTACCTCTTGATAACCCTTAGGTACACCGAAGGGTTTAGTGAGAATAAAAGCATTGTCTAGGGGCAGATTTGAAAGACCAAAAGTTGGGCATATAAAAGGATGCTCTAACTAAAATATCTAGTATTTTGAGAACCCATTTCCTTGTCTTGGACATATAGGGCAAGAGAAGAAGTTGTGAGAGCTTGCTTGAAAACTTCAAGAAGAAGGAGAAGAAGGAGAAGGGGAGGAGAGCTTGAAGAGAAATTATGCTTCTCCATTAAACAAGTAGCAAACCCTTTAAACTAAAATGAATTTACTAAATTTTCATATTTCTCTCTCTTAGGATTTGGTTAAACTGAAAAATCACTTGCATGTTAGGTTTTGCCTCTAAAATCTGTAGGGTTTTGGTTGTATCACTATCTTGTTTAGTTTTCTATTGATTTGCCATGGGTTTTCGTATCTCTCTTCTAGGGTTTGGATAAACTGGAAAATCATTTGCATGTGGGGTTTTGCTTCTAAAATTTGTAGGGTTTGGTTGTATAACTATTCTTGTTTTCTATTGATTTGCCATGGATTTCCAATCTATATTGGTCACCTTTCGGTTCTTGGATTGAGTTTGGTGGGTTGAATGGGGTTTCATGTGGTTGGATTTATGTTTATATGTATCTTGGGTGGATTCCTGTATTGAAAGGTGTATTTGGGTAAGGAGTATTTATGATCAACTCATTTGGTATTGGAAAGGTTGGATAGGGTTTGTATCGGTGGTGTTGGAAAATAGCCAAAAATTTGCAAGAACCTGAGTTGGCAATTAACCCTGGAATTGGGGGATTAATCCTGAGCCAAATCCCCCCAAAATCAGTTTTTGTTAATGATAGGATTAGTTTCGTGATTAATTGTAAGGCTAATCGTGAACTAGACACGAGAATGTCGGCTTGTTTTTTACCTGGACGCGAGAACGTTGATGAGGAATGCCCGAACGTTAGGACTAATTGCCCATGGGCGATTAATCCAAGAATGCCCAAACCTTATTACATGAAAGACTTTACATGTAAATAAGGTTTTACCCCCATTTGGAACTAGTAAAAATACTCCCAAGATCCAATTCTCAACCAATCAAAAGTCAACTTTCCAGTTCATGCTTAAATTTTCAGTTTTGCCTGTTTTTTTTATACCAAAAACCACTTTTTGAGTTTGATACCCAGATGAAGGATTCAGAAGCCCATAAAATTATAGAAAATTTGTCAACCCTTCATTAGACTACAAGCATAAATTGAGCTCGAAACTCCTTGTAGATTTGTCTAGAAAAATAATATACCCCAAAAGTCAACGTTTTTAACTAGACCTAGAATATTTTTTACGTCCGAAACTTTTTGTCTCAGAATCCATTGATTTTTGGTATGGTGACGTTATTGGGAATCTTAAGGCTATCTCTCTCATCGAATATATGGATTGTGGAATTTATAGCTATTGTTTTGCTTAATGTGGGTTTATTAAAGATAAGGTTAAGATCTCTTATGAATTTGACAAGATGCTTAGCCCTGGGTTTACTTGGTAGTGACAGTGTAGATCTCACTTGCCCTTGGGTGAATGGTAGTGACGGTGTAGATCTCACTTGGCCTTGGTTGAATGGTAGTGGATGGGGAATTCCACTTGCCTTTTGGTTGAATGCCAGTAGATTTGGATGTATTTTACTTTGATTTGGATTTGGAGGTATTTTGTGAACTTGATGGTGTATGTATTTTACTTTGATTTGGATTTGGAGGTATTTTGTGAACTTGATGGTGTATGTATTTTACTTTGATTTGGATTTGGAGGTATTTTGTGAACTTGATGGTGTATGTATTTTACTTTGATTCAGATTTGGATGTATTTTGTGAACTTGATGATGTATGTATTTTACTCTGATTCGGATTTGGATGTGAAGTGATTATTAATTATTTCTTACACTTTGTTAATATTAATCTGATTTGGTAAAGTTATGATGAGTTCTCTTATGTGGTTTGACCGGGCAACTAGCCTAGAGTTGATTAGCAGTGATTGAATAATCCCACTTGGTAGTGACGGTGTAGATCTCACTTGGCCGTGGTTGACTGGTAGTGACAGTGAAGAATTCACTTGCCCTTGGGTGAATGGCAGTGACAGTATAGATCTCATTTGGCCTTGGTTGAATAGCAGTGGATGGGGAATTTCACTGGGTTTGTGCATTGAGTATACCTTCTTGGTTTGTGGAATGAGACATTGGTTCCAATAACTGATGTGAAAGGTTTGTTTTACATTATGAGTCCTACCAAGATATACTTGGAGTAAATGATTGGGTCTATCGAGCTAATTTTATGTGTTATACTATTTAGATGCTTGGACTTGAGAATATTAATTGCATGAACTGCTTCTATTCATGATGTTATATGAATTTCATAAACTGCTTCCATTCATGCATATGTGAATTGCATAAACTGCTTTCATTCATGCATGTTTGCTGCTTACTGAGACTTTAAGTCTCATGTGTGTTTTGTCTTATCGGATTTGTTTTTAGATCCGCTTGGTGAGCCACGTACTGGGGCAGATATTAAGGGCGAGCTTGAGCACAGGCCCGAGACTTCTACTACCCTTAGTAGGGTTCTCTTTGTGTTATTATATTTAGTTTTCAGAAACTTTATATGGGATGTAATTATTCTTTTTGGATTTGTAAACTTGGGAGTTATCTTTAGATTATCACCATTGTATATGAATGCTCATGTGAGAGATAGTGATGGAGAGATCTTAGTTGCCTTTTGTATACACAGAGGTTATCATTTGGAGTTATTACATAGATGATTGTTTGTTATATGGAAAATTTTAATTTCATGCTTTTTTGGCTTATGCAATTTAATGAATACTTTGTAATTGCCCAGGTTAATTGTGTTTATTAGGTTCTTTTGGACTTATAAGTAGGTTTTGGGAATGGGTTGGTGCTGTGATAGGGCAAACCTGGTTCTGGGGCGCTACATGAGCAGTGCAAAAACAAATGATCACTGGACTACCCATAAGATCTACAAAAGAAACAAATGATAGGAAATATAGTCATGAACTTCTTTGGAGGATATCAACCTTTATGACATTGTAGGAATGCATGGTTATACTAGGGCCTAACTTTGGGACGAACTGCTGTTTTCCTACGAGAGGTGAACCAAAAAGGGGCCAATGGAGCTGCAAGGTCATCCCTAGAGGAAGAAAGAAAGAATTTACAAAAGAAAAGTCCATTAGAGTTTGGAGTGCAAATCACCTTATCTTTCATGTAGGAATCCAAAAAGACATCAACAGTGTCTTATCAAGCCTACCAACTTTCTACATATCTATTTTAAGAATTCCCAAGGTAGTGGCAAGTAGACTGTAGCAGATTCAGAGGATTTTTCTTTAGGAAGGAGGGGGTGGTGAGAACAAATAGCATCTAGTGGCATGGAGTTAGGTTTTCAAGCCTAAAGAGGAAGTCCGGGGTTGAGGCATTTAGTGGGATTTAATAAAGCTCTCCTCCAAAAATGGATTTGGAGCTTTGGATGTGAGAAGAGGAATCTATGGCGGGAGGTACTAAATCAGAAGTATGGAGCTGCTAGCAATGGTTGGTTTCCAAGTTTTCCAAAGCAGCCATTTGGGATGAGCCGGTGGAGACCTATAGTGAAGTTTTCAACATTTGTGGAGCAGAAATGCAAGTTTAAAGTGGGGAATGGCAGGAGTATAAGGTTCTAGGAAGATATCTGGTGTGGAGATTCAAGGCTTAGGGAGAGATTTCCCTTGTTATATGGAATATTTAAGAAGAAACAAGCCACGGTGAGAGAATATCCTAAGCTAACAGAGTCTGGAACGGTGTGGGACATTGTCATGAGACACAATTTGTTCTACTGGGAAATAAACAGCTATGCAGAAATGATGGAAGAATTGTACAACAAAGAAGTGAGTCAGGAGGAAGATGCAAGGGTTTAATTAGAAGGCAAATCGGGTCCATTTTCAGTGTATCTACAGGAAAAAGGTACGGAGATGCCCCTGTTTAAGAACATTTGGAGAAGTTGAATTTCAAGTAAAGTGGCGTTCTTCGTGTGGACTGCTATCCTAGATAAAACACTAACAATGAACCACTTGAAGACAAGGGGTTGGCATATGCCAAATAGATGCAGTATATGTAAAGAAAATGAAGAAGATGTAGCCCACCTATTGGTGCATTGCAAGGGTGTCTCCAGGCTTTGGGATCTGATCTTCCAAAGATTTGGATTACTGTGGGCTCAACCAAAGGATTTCAAACAAGCATTAGAGTCATGGGGATAGAGGAGAGGCAAATCCCTTGAAGATCTACTATGGAACTCAGCCCCAGCTGCAGTTGTTTGGGTAATTTGCGGTGAAAGAAATAAGAGGATCTTCAAGAATGTGGAGAGGGATGGATGTTGGCTGGAAAATCGGTCCTGAAATTAATGCACAGTTGGTTAGCTTGTAGTACGAAGGCGCAGAAAATTCCTATTGAAAATTTCATGGAGTGTAACAAATTCTTTGATCTGGGGAAGGGATGTTAAAGATTTTTTTGGAATGATTAGTCATAATCAGTTAGCTCTCTTGTGTAGATAGTCTCTTAGCTAGGATGGGTACACAGTTTGTGTACTTGGCCTTCATTATCTGTATATTTCCTCTATATATATATATATATATATATATATATATATATAGATCATGATCTCTTTTTACTGATAAAAAAAAGGCATCCGAAAGAGAATTAAGCAAAGAAGACAATTCACTTAAGTCAGCAGGTCTCAGTTCTCATCTAAAGGAGAGGTTCCAAGCTAAATCCTCAGGTAAGCAAGATAGAGTATCTTCTACCTGAGCTAAGGGATCGCAAGAAAGCCTAAAGAGTCTAGGAAAGTAATGGGTGAAGGTATTTTTCTCCACGCCACAGATCAGTCCAAAGACGAGTGAAATCACCTCTCCCTATAGACAAGCGGGGGAAGTGATAAAATGTGGGGTCTAAGGCTATTACTAACTTCCAAGGATTAGTTCCCAAACACTTGACATCAGTGTTAATATCTCAACAATTCTCTACTACACCATATGAGCTAGCAATAATTCTACACCACACCACAAGGAGTTCTTATCAATGTTGAACCGCTACAACCATTTTTCCAGAAAAGCTGAATTCCTATTTTTCAAGTTACCTAAATCCAAACCTCCTTTCTGGTTGGGATATGACACAGTATGCCATCTAATCAGGAAAATGTGATCTTTTCTAACCAAGGTTTACCGTTTTGGTGCCCATGAAACGATGGAAAAATCAAAGAACGAAAAAATTGGACAAAAACTGGATTTTTTTATTTTGTCGAAATTTCACTGGTATGCCGCCCCATTTTGCCGGTACGCCACCAAAATTCACCAATGAAAATTAAAGAAATTTATGTTTCTTCTTCCTATTTCGCTTGTTTCGATCGTGTCTCCCCGTTTCGCTCAGCACGCCACAAAAAATCGACCAAAATGCAAATAGCGATTTTTAGGCTGTGAAACGCATCGCTAAATCCAAAAAAAAAAAAAAAAAACGAAGGTGTGCTGCCTAAACTGTAAACACAAGTCCTAACCACCAACCCCCTCTTTCCGAAAGTAAGTCTCGCTGAATCTTTTCCAAGACAAAAACCGTGGATCTAAGCACCCTACGGAGGGATGTATAGTACACTAGTAAATTAGCCAATGTGGACTTAATATGAGTATTTCTCCCCTAATTGCTCTTCCACGCAGTTAATCTCTTTTCAGATCTTTCCACCACCAGGTTTGAGAAGGCAAACGGTTTATGATTACGGCATAGAGGGAGACAGATAATTTATAGGCTTAGAGCTCAACCTGCACCCAATGACATTTACTAAAAGCAGTGCTTTGACTTCCCCACATTGGCAGCAATTATGCTGCTTTTATCAAGGTTCACCCTAAGACCCATCACAATCTCTAATGCTTTCAAGATACATTTGATCCAGATGACCTGATTCTTGTCAGCCTTAAGAAACAATAACGTATTGTTTGCAAAAGAAAGATGTGAAAGCAAGATTGACTGTCTCCCGATTCTAAACCGTCTAATCAAATTTTTATCCATTGCCAAATGAATGGATAAACTAAGGATATTATTGACTAGAGTTACAAGGAAAGGAGACAAGGGATCTCCTTGATGCAGAACTCTAGACTCTCGAGCATAGTTATAAACCAGCCCATTGATATCCAGAGAGATACGAACATTTATGACACAGCCCCTTATCCAATTCCTCAACCTAATAACAAACCATTTTCCTTCAAGGACGGCATCTAAGAAAATTTGTTATCCTTTCATATGCCTTTTCCAAATCAACTTTACACACAATTCCTTCTTCTCCAGATCTTATCCTTTCATCCGCTCAGACATTTGCCGTAAAAGCAAAGTCAAAAATTTGTCTCCCATGCATAGAGGCAGGAATATCAATTTTAAGGTACTGATATATCAAACTATATTAATTTTTCCTGTGCTTGCATGATCCAAAAGTTTGAGATTTTACTGTCTTGGTTTTTCGTGTTTTCCCCCAATTTTCTGTTATTTCCTACTAGAAACGTTAACTTATTGGCCTTTGCCTCAGTTCTTTGGAACTTCATTGCTAATAATATTCCTCTCTTATGGATGCACCTTTCATGAGTATGTGAATTTATTCCCCTTCATGTTTTTAACTTCTTGTCTGGAGCTTATGTTTATAGTGTTTCTTATTAAATGTTTATAGTTGTATGCGGTTCCTGTCAATTTGTTTTGTTTTCATGTTCTATGGCCATTTTTTTGTTGCTCTTCTCTATGCTTGGAATCAGACAAAAGTTAATATATATAGTAGGTTGTTAGAGATAAGAGGACTGGCAAAACCCGCCGCTATGGCTTTGTTAGTTTTTCCAATCATCTGGACCTTGCAGCAGCACTAAAGGAAATGAATGGTGAGTAATATGTGTGCTTTTGTACTGTGCTTATATGGATATCTATGTTGCCAAATCTTGTAGAATACTGTAAATATGATATAATATCCGTATGATAGACTAAGAACACCTCCATAAAAGTCCACCTTGATTATATGTATTTCTATGCTTCCATAGTTTGTGGTATGCTAGTGTTATATAGGCTTGTTATCACCACATCAACATCATATCTAACCAATTGAAATCCAATAAGATTTGGGGCTAAATTAGAGCTTGCTTTTAAAGTGAGATGCTTCCACTTGAAGCATCCCACGGTTAATTGAATCCAACTTTGAATTCTAGTAGGAGTCTCATGCGTTGCACGTGGAGACTTGTAGAGATAGTTTGTACTTTTGAATAAATCATGTATTCCTACATATAAAGTATTATATTTAATAATGAAGTTTTATCCACAAATATACATTATATTATAGTTTGTACTTCGAATAAAACATGTATTCATACACATAAAATATTTATTTTTAATAATGAAGTTTTATCCACATACATACATTAAAGTTCCCCATTGCTACTAATTTGATTATTCGTAATTCTAATTATTTGAAAATATTAATATTTACATCCCATTAATTCCTTAAAATGTGATATATGTAAAATTATTTGAACAGCCATTTTTATTTATCTTGATAATTTGTTGAAATATTAATATTTGTGGCTTCAAAAGACGCTTGTCCTCGAACCATTCATCATTTTTATCTAGGAACACAGATTAGATAATTAATATTATAAAGAAAATAATGTAGAAATATAGTGTTAATATGAGAAAGATTTTATTTGGCACTTAAATAATGTGCAAATGCAATGTATCCATACGTTTAGTTCTGATCACTTTAACATTCCTTAGCATGATAATTGAACCAAGTGATCTATACATGGTAATTGTATTGTCAATGTAATAGGAATCTGCATTCTGCAAGATTCTTTTAATAATTTGAACAATATATATATTCAAAAAATAATAGTGCTATGCTAAAGCTATACATAAATTCTATTTTGATATGAGATGAGTGATATTTATTGCAGCAAATTTTTTTTATTGACAACTTCTCTTTTGCTGCAGAGTAATTTTTTTTCATGGACAACTTTTCTTTTGCATTATTTACATGTTACATATAATGAATCATTTCCTTTGTGAGCTTCAATCCAATTTTTGTAGCAAATAGTTCTCCTTGAAAATAAAAAAGCTACCTAGCTTCTTCATCATAATTGATAGCACCATTTATCTCTCTTTCATTTGCAACATTTCCCCATGAAGAATAACCTGACCATTGGTCAAGCTAAGCATTAAAATACAAGGTAGGAAAGACATAAGAAAACTTTTGACCACAACAAAAAAAGAAAAGAAAAAGTAAAAGGAAAAAAAAAATTAGATACAAGGAACCCTTATGTTTTCTTTTGCCGACTTAAGTACATCTCCTAATTCTTTAATCTCATATTCAACCAAATATTAATTAATCGTACCATGGCTTAATTGCCTCTGCAACCATTGATAGCATAAATCATGATTTTATACCAAGAAGCAAACATCCACTTGTCATTGCCAAACGACTTCGAGAAATGCACTGTCAAGTCCAAGACTTTTCTGTCAAGGGTTACATGGAAAAACCAGCTGAAAACTGATGAGCACCATTCCGTGTGGTTCATGGGCTGTTGAAGAAAATGATGCATTATATAGATATTTTTGCGCTGCAAAAAAAATTCAATAATATAGGACTAAAGTTAGAACTTAAGATTGCAAAGTGAAAACTAAAATCAAAGCTTTAAAAAAAATTTATTGAGATAGTTTTATAGCAGCATCATCCACATGAATAATTAGAGAGTAGTCTCCATATTATTGTGAATCCAATGACTTCTAAAGTTCAATTTAAGCAACAGAGTCTTCACACTATGTAGCTTTCCTTGCTTCTTAATAAAGATGCTAAAGCTATAGAGTAGCATTTAAAGTGCTTGTAAAGTTACAGAGAGGTGGATGGGTGAAACAAATTCATTCATTATGCATCTTTTTGTTTTTATTTTTGGTGAAGCAGTAGATGAGTTGATGTGGTGAATCAACAAATGAAATGTTTACTGCATTATAATATCAAAATAATTACCCACTATAAAGAAAAATAGCAACAAATTTCCAAGACAAATGAAGCATAAGTTTCTAATGCACATATACACCATAACCTGAAAGTAAGCAGCCAGTAAATCAAAAGAAAAGGAAAATCTAATAAGAAAACAGAAACTGTCACATTTATATAATTTCTTATTGAAAAATTGAATGATCAAATAGAATTCAATATCCAAATCCACAACCCCACACTTGTTTGTTTCATAAATTAAGGAGAACTTTAGAAGTACAGATTATAGAATGAAACGGGGACCGACATCGTTTTCTTATATGCTTCAAATTTGTATAAAATATTAAGTTTATTGTTTTGGAATTTTAAGATGCCACTTCACCCTAAGAAATTTAATGTCAAAGGAATTTGAGGCTACCTATTTTGCCATATCATCCTAAATAGAAAAAGTGCTGTTTTTATCAGATTAGAGATGGATCAAACCTAGACCAGTTGTGTATCACATACCAGAAGAAAGAGACACTGAATACAAAATATTTAAGCCCCGGACCCTGAAATGAACAATGGAGAATGGAATTTGGTAATAACTATGTCAATTAGTGCTATAAAAAGGACCAAGAGAAAGAATTGATAGAAGTACAATAGGCAAGTAAATAAGAACAGTATAGATTTAGAGAAATAGATCAGAGTTCTTCAAAGAAAAAGAAAATATTGGTTTGATTTTGAAGGGTAGTTTCATCTTTCCCTGTTCCTCAAAAGCATATCAGGCTACAAATTTGGATAGAAGCACTATTTCTTGGGTAGAACCAGATCTTAAAGATGATATATTCTCTATTGGGGGAAAAAAAAGTACGCCCGAGAAACCTTCCATTAGCAAGATACTTGCATTTTCTGTCTAGAAATGTGCTTCATTCATTCCAACATTTATAGTAGTTAGATAGAGCAGCTGCTTTGATTCTTTCCATTAGGTTTAATTGGAAAAGTAGCCTTTGTATGTTACCAGCTTAGTCTGATTACAAAGTTAACGGGTCCCAAGATAGATTAAGACATCTTAAAATAATTTTTAGTCCTCAAAATTTCTGAGAGAAGAAACTGCTTATGAGTAGGGCTGCAACTTGGTCCGGGTAAATCCGAACCCAACCCGAACCAAACTGATTTTGGTTCGGTTTTGGTCCATAAAGTACTAACTTGAATTAAATCGGTTTGGTTTTGGGTTAGGTGTTCGGTTAAACCGAACCAAACCGAATTAGACTGTTTATCTAGACCGAACTGAACCGAACCGATTTATTATATATAATATTAACATTTATAAGTTTACATTTAAAAGTTAATAGAATTACAACCCACCCACCTCTCTTAAGTCGATCCATTCAAAAATTCCTTTGTTCGTTCAATCATCCAAACCCTAGAACCCCATTAGCGCAGGTGAAGTGTCGGCTGCTGAGTGCCGACCACCGATCACCGACCGCTGACCGCCAACCGCCGAGTTCATCAGTTGTTCATCATCTCGCTCTTCCTGCGAACCGAATTCGAACTAACATCGGCATAAGAGGAACAAGAGGATACGTCGCGCCTTAGTGGTTCAAGAACAAACCAGTCACAGTTAAGGTAGATAGAGTCCGAGTCTGATTTGCTATAAAACGAACGCAGTTACGAGTAGCTACTGACGCCTGTCGCGCTATTCATCCTCGAAGCCGATTAATTAGGGTTAGGGTTTCGTCTCCTCTCTTTGCATTTCAATTTCTTCTTATTGATCGAGCAAACTGAAGAAGGAATCCTTTCATCGGGTAAAAAAAAAAAAGAAAAAGAAATAAGAATTGAAAAAAATTAAAATCGTTAACTTAGATTTCAAGTTTTAGGGTTTCCTTTTTATTGGATTACATTGTAATTGTTCTAATTTTGGATATGTCAAGTTATATTTTTTTATTTTTTCTGGGTGCCGAATTTCGGTGAATCGATATGATAACTCTTTCTTCAGTGTTTTGCGGATGTTGCAATTAGGGTTCTCGTTGGTTTCTTATTTCTATTTGTGCTGAAACGTTGGTTGGTTTGGGTTGTGATTCTATTTATTTAAGGATTTGGATTTCCTGTGATTTACCAGTCTAATTTCTTAAGCTCCTCGGGCGTCAGAGGGTGAGTTCGATTGGTATGGAAAGTGTGGAAGAGATGTGTACAGTTACGGTGCAATGTTGCTGGAGATTATCTGTTGTAGGAGAAATCTTGAACAGGAGCTTGAAGAACAGACAGAGCCATACTTATAGACTAGGTTTATGATTGCTTCTATGAACGGACGCTAGAGGATTTGGTGTCTGATGACAAGGCGGCATTTCAGGACATGGAGAGGGTGAAAAGGTGGGTGATGATCGCAATCTGGTGCATTCAAGAAGATCCTTCCTTGAGGCCTACCATGAGGAAGGTGATTAACATGCTTGAAGGGATCGCCAAGGTTCCTTTGCCCCCATCTTCTTCATTCAGTTCGGTCCCTTGAAAAATTCAAGTTTTGTTTTGGAACCGAACCGAACCGAATTGACCTCATGTAATTCGGTTCGGTTCGGTTTGCGTTTCGGTTATTTTATTTAATATTGGTTTGGTTTTCGGTTTATAATTCAGTTCGGTTCGGTTTTGGGTTGAATATATATAATATCGGTTTGGTCTTGGGTTGGCATCAACCCGGACCGAACCGAACCGAGTTGCACCCCTACTTATGAGTAAACTTGGCAAAGCGTATGAGAAACCAAGAATAGTTATCAAGTCAAACAAAGGTTTCTTAACCTCATTCAATAGGGGAAGGTAATCCATGTAACTTACCCTTGTTTCTCAAGTTCGTACTGAATTTTAAAACATCGGTTTATACCTTACGATATTGTAAGAAACTCAGCCAAGAAACATCCACAAGAGAGATAGATAACATCACCTGGAGCAATATACTTGAGTACCAAGGCTTCGAACTCATCTTCCAAATAGCTACCAATGAATTTCACAAAATTTCTGTGAAATTTTCTCTATTAAGAAAATTGAAATTATTGCCCAATATAAAGATCGAGAGGCATAGCTTTTGCTTACTCAAGTGCCAACGTCTTGGAAGAGCTCTATTAGAGAGATTCAACTAATCTTCATCGATAATAAATTGTAATCATATAATAGATGAAGCAATTAACTTAAGAAATAATCAACATAATTACAAATATTCAAAACTCGCTTTGCTATATCTCTAAAACAATACAAACATACACATGCATCTTAACACTTCACTCTGACATGTAATTATGTGAAGTTCAACATTATAACCAAATAGCATCTATCTCTATGGTCAGATATAAATAGAAATCATTGCATTATGAAGAGAAGACTTGTTCGCAATTCATAAAAACAAAGATAAACTACTTAGACATAAAAATTTATATTATAAGAATGAAATTATTCATCAGTTACAACTTACAAATACACTGGACCTTTTTTTTTTTAATCCTAAAACAATGATAGTGCCTAATAATAGATTTATGGTGTTCAATGTGCACCGAAAATAAATTTCAACATTTAATATGCTCAAGAGCCATATATGCTTGATCAAATCTCACTTGGAATAATTTCTGAATTATTAAACAGTAATTTGTTTAATGAACTTATAATATGGTATAAATAACTTGTAGGTAAAGTTTTCATAACCAAAGCTGGGTATGGGTAAAGAAAAATTTGGAGAAAAGATATTAGTACCTTCACAAACCTAGCTTTCTTAAGTTAAGAGTTGCCATGTCCTCCTCTGCCACCCCTAAAGAAAACCATAAAAGAAAAGAGCGATAAGTCAATAATTATATCTGCAAATAATTCTGTATTATTTATGCCTATCAATCATCTTCTTGATTGAAAAAAGTAGTGAAAACTAAATTACAGTTCAAATATATAAAAATTAAAAAATATTTTAAAAACTCAATGTGGAAGAAAAGAACTACAGCCAAGCCAATTAGCAACTATACAAAAATAACTAAGTTTCCTTCATTTTATTGACCAACGAAATCAAGAAGCAAGCATCAAATGGAGAAACATGTTTGTAGATCGAGTGCAAGTGAAGAAATTAAGCAAGATAAGTGGCTAGAATTGAGTATGTACTCTTTGAGTGTGTTTGCATAGCACAAATCCTGAATCAAGCTTGCTCGAGCTGAGCTTTCATGATCGGCTTTCTGGTTAACAACTCCACCAAATAGTGGTTGTCGTTTTGAGAGATAAACGCAACACATCGTTTTCAAAGTAAATAAGTCAAATAAATATGAATTTATATGTATTGGCAGACACATTTTCCAAAGGGTATTGCCACCAACCCACCAAATAAAGAAAGTTGGCTCCTCTTGGTGTCATGGACCTCCAAAGCTAAAGCCCAACCATTTATAAAACTGTTCAGCATGTTCAATACACATGCAAAAATGGTTTTGGAGACTATTTTTAAACCCCAACCCCTATTGAGATCTTTAGCAGATAAAGCAAACATAGAAAAGCAAATAAGAAATCAATATAAAGCAAAAACTGCAAATAAATAAGTCTAAACTCTAGCTTTCTCTACCCTAATAAGGCTTCTGCGTCTCAAGGAATCTGATATACAGATGGATCAGCTCTTTTTTGTTTATTATTTAATCACAACAGCAAAAAAGTTTAATTGCTTTCTAATTCTTAGGTATAACATAAAATTAGTTCAATCTACTTAATAATGAATACTAATATATTTAGCAACTGAAATTGGACAATACAAATAAGAACAATCATAAATTAGTGAGAAAAATACCAAGCAGATAATAGCTCCAATCTCATAAAGGAGTAGATAGAAACCAAACAAACAATGCTATATACAACAAAAACAAAACAAAGATGGAGTAGTATTCTTGAATCAAAATAGACCAACAAAGAGTTTAAGAGATCAGTACATATTCTCTGCTCTACATACCATTCTTAATCTAATTAGTCGCTTAAGGGTGTCACTTCCATCTGGGATAAGCAGTGTCTTCCCAGTTGTTCTTGAAAGCACAGCATCCTATGAAGTAAATAACGATGAAGAAGAGGAAGATAATGTTGATAAATGCCACCTTCTTCCAGTCCTTTATGTTATCAAGCACTCCAGCCCTTCAGGGTTGGCAGTCAAAGCAGAGCTTGCTCTAATCATTACTCCATATAGTGCAATCTGGGTTGGTGGAATTTGTTGTTGTGTTTGGCGTCCAGAACATTGCATTCACACAAGTGAAATTACATTCAATTGGTGGTTTACAACAACCAGACTGCATTGAAAAAGAATCAACAGCAGCAGCAGCACCAACAACAAGCACATTAGTGTATGAACCAGGGAGAAAACATGATTGACTATTATAACCTATCAGAGAATCTGCATTAGATTGTAAATGAATCATTAAAATAAGAACATATAAAGGATTCTGGTTCAAAAAGAGGTGCAGAATTTTCAATATAAATTCATCTATAACAAAACAACCTATTGATGTTTGGCTTACAAATATCACGTCAATAAAACCAAAAACTCAATACAAAATGTACCCTCAAAACACCTATGTATTTTCTGGTTTACAAAATGTATCCTCAAAATACCTATGTAATTTACAACATTTTGTAAATTACTTGTCTGGCTTACAAATATCACATCAATGCCAGATACGTGGTATTTGCCATGCCAGATACAGGGTGCCATACATGCCAGATACAGGGTGCCATAGTATTGCAGCTATGGCACCCCGCTGGTAAGAAAGATGGTACCCCCATTTATCCTTCTTTCAATACGCACGTGGCAGCTTCAATACTAAGATCTATATCAATTTAACTTGTAATTTAAGTTCTTGAGGAAATCAAGGAATGGTAATGAATGAAATGCTCACAAAGCTTTTCAAAGTTTATATCAATTGTTGTTGTCACCGAACTAAAATTACATCAGCGGTTCAGGTGAAATTTACATCAGTGGCCATCCTATAAGAATGGAACGTGATTCAGAGGCTTTAACTTTATGAGCACTGCAGACTCCAGAGACCAGAGAGTGAAATCGCCATAGCTGCAATAGAAAATTTCTGATGGATTTACCATCTCAAAGTTTTAGTTGTTGGTGTTACATCAAAATCCATCAATCTCTTGAAGCCATAGTACAGAGTATCAACGGCTTGGATAACTTTACATCATATCTGCGTTTCATAAGTCATAACATGCATGTCATGAAAATCAAGATTAGACTATTTGTACGATGCCTTACTCTAATACTACAAAAAACAGACAATATTAAAAAGGATAATCTCTTATAATTCAAACACTCCATTATAAATATTTTATGCTGTAGCTGTTGTGTTGGATCATTTGAAGTATCAATATTGTATCAGATTTCAGGCAGCACGATGAAGAATTAAAATAAATTCATGTATTTGCTGATACCATTAGTTAGGTTTCACAATGGCTGCTCAAAAAACCAGTAGGTATCAGCTTTACATAATTGTTTCATAGAGAAAAACTACTTGGAAACCGTATTCTACCGGGATATATTTGTCATATGCCAAAAGTAAATCCTAATTGTTAGCAATTTTTTCCTTGTTTTGTAAGCTGAAAATATTGAAAAAATGGAAGTAGGAAATTTAAATAACAAAGGTTCGGTGCAGATGTGTGAACATATATTTTTTAGGTAGAATGATTATTCACATATCCCACCTAAAGTGTTTTTTCCATGTTTCAGTCTAAATCTACCACACATTTGGCATGACAGAAAAAGAAAACCATGTTTTCTACGGAGACAGAAACTAGTGACACATACCACAAATCCTTTTCCCATAAATTTTTTTGTTCAAAGTTATAATAAGGAGAACATTAAACAATACAGCTCCTGGTATTACCTCAAGAAAATGGATTCCATCCGGACCTCCATCTTTCTCTTACATATAAATGAAACACAGATTTTCGCCCGCTAGTGCACTTGCAAGGGGACTTCTGAAATTCCCGCTTATTCTTCTCTTTCTCAAGCCTTTGTTGTCAAGTGGAAGCAAAGCCCACTGGACTGGTGAACCACCACCATATCCACAAGAGCCTTGAATGAATCAGAGGGGCCTTCTATATCAGCCTATTCAATTAACATATCTCCGTGAGCGAGAGAACTCAAGGCAGGAGACAAAATAATAAAGGATAAATGGCTCCACAACAGTTAGATAAAATAATGGCATGTACCTGTAAAATTAAAAATAATTAAACCTGGCTAAAGGAAATAAGAAGCTTTTCCAAAAAAGTTGCATATAATACCTACATTATTGATTATAAGCATCAGGATTCTCTGCAAGGTATTTCATGGTCATGGCAATGGAAGCAACGCATTTCAGTTCCCTAATCTCCAAAACTGAACCGTGGGAAGGGGCAAAGTCCTGCATATTTGGAGCACCAACAACCACAGGGACAGCTCCTACAAAGGTTCATTATCAACATATACTAAAGAACATATGTAAAGTCCTTGTATATTATAAAATTTAAGCATATATCAATTGTAGCAACTTACAGAAACTTCTTATAAGCAAATAAAATTTTTTTTTCAGTTTTTAATGGTACTATCTGAAGAAAAAAAGAAAAAAGAAAGACAAGGCCAAGCAGGACGTTGTTGCTTCGCTTTTGATGACTTGGAGGTTCCTACAACGTAAAAGTCTGAATTGGTAATGTACTTTTAAGTAGGAGCATGAAGTATCCCCCAATCCTCCCATCTCTTTAACACTTGACCAGCTCTCTTCTCCATACGTAGCTGCTCCACTCCATTTCCATAAGCTAATCAATATCAACTTAAATGACAAATACATATAATGGATCAAAATCAACTTAATTCACTATCCAATCAGATATAATGTAATTCATTTATCAAACAAAAACTATAGCTTAAATTGATACCAAAAAAGAACCCTTTGGGTTCTAGCTCAAATTGAACTATCACCTGATCCTTCCCGAGAAGTGCTTGCCAATCATTCTTCTTCAGTAGCTCATCGGCGTTACCAATCATGCTCTTCCATTTACAAATAGCAGAGAACAAATTTGATCCTTGATAGAGAAATGCTATACAGTTTAACATGAAGATATTGTGAACACAGATGACAATCTTGAAATATGAAAATTCAGTTTCATGTTTTTTAAGTTTATGCATTATCTACTCGGTAGCAGACCAAACAACACCTATTGAATTATTTTGGAACTAAGAAATTTTGATAAAGAATTTCAAAACAAGCCTCAATCCCTTCTTGAGAGAACACTTTTCACTGACTATGGGCTTTCTTATGTTTGTTCGGTAAGTTAGGGGATCAGACAAATCCTTATTTGAGAGGAACCCTGAAATTCATTCTCAAGTTCCTAAGAGAGCAAAAAGAAATTGGAAGGCAGATATGGAAACAAAATAAGATAGAGAGTTACAGAGTTCTTGTTTTGAGTTATAGAGCCTCAAATTTCCTCTTTTTTTACACACATGATAAGGTACACAACAACCCAGTTAAAGCACCTATCACCTCACATGTAGATATTCATTAAGCCTCAAGGATGCCTTTTTAGCCTTGTTTAGATATTCCCAGCAAAAGAAGAGCATTCAATGATTGCCTCAAGCATAAAAAGAATAATAATACAACTAAAAAGTTAAATATTCCCAAAAAAATCACTACAAAGTACAGTGAAGATGGTTTCCACAACTCCAGATTGAAGCAAACTTTTTTCCCAAAATTCATATTCCATCATAAACAGTACACCTCACTTTTCCTGAAATTCATATTCCATCATAAACAGTACACCTCACTTCAGTAGTATGATTCATAGTATTGTTAATATAAATTAATCATGAAACCATGTTCAGCTTAGTTGAAGAAGGAAGGCTTAGCAATTAAGTTATGTGGAGAAATATTTTTTAGTACCATAACAAAGGAATAAATAGAAATTAATCATTTAGGGAGAAGGGTGCAGTATGTATATGGTACATAATGTTGAGAATACAATATGGCAGTCAACACAACTGCAAAATGGAAAAGGAAGTATAACACATTTCAATAAACAAATGCAAAGATGAAAAAAGTAGTGGTAGAAGAAAAAGGGGGAAGAGAGAGAAGGTGATCAGCATCTGTGGTAATCATCATGGTCAAAGTCATAGCCAATGGCTTGCAAGTGCAAAAAATAGATGAAAACCCACAAAAAATCTCATCAATAACATGTTTTTTCTTAATTTTCTTAAAAACAAAACCCATTAATAAGATTAGAGAGCTTACTAGCTGTCTAATCCAAATATTAGGCAATTATGGTAGACAACTAATACTAGGCTTACTAGCTGCCTTATTGGTTTCAACCTGAAAGGAACATTGAGAACTTAACTAGATATGGTCAAATATTTTATCATGAATAACAGCTTGCTCAAATGCTCTTGGACAGTGTAACTGGAACTTGTAGACAGAAACAGAGTCAAGAGTTTAGTTCTAATCTGATATGAGTATTGCAAAGCAGAGAGTAAGAGAAGCGTACAACAGAAAATATATCATAGTTTAGTGCTTCAGAAAATCACTATCAAGCTGATGGAATTTCAAGTTGGAAGCTAAAGTAAAACTCCTAAATTCGAACATTTATTTAAAATCTGATGTAAGCCAGTTCTTATCCTAGTAAAGAAAAAGAAAGAAAGCATTGAATGCAACTAAATCAAAGGTCAGTGATGCAGAAATCAAAAGCTATAGCTGATTTCCAAGTTGAAAACTAAAGAAAATCTTTTAAATTCAGTTATAAACAAGTATATAAGATATATTCTATTGTATAGACCTCCAAAATTCTTTCCTTTTTAGCACCATAACTCAAACAAACAATCTCAAATCCTGTTGTAACTCTCAGAAATTTTTCCTCCTAGAATAGTTCCTATGCTTGACCACAGCCCTCTTAAAACCTGAAGTATAACTTTACTCCTTGAGCAACAAACAAAAATCAACACCAAAACCAACTTCTAAGCTAACTATGACTACTAGAACGATTTTAGATCACTGGAAGAGTTCATATTCATCCAGGAAAAATAATTTTAATACTCATGGTTACTATTCCTTGTCTTTGAAGTTATTGTTTAGAATTGGGAATAGTTCATACCCATTAAAGGAATATGCATGCAGATTATTAGAAGTGTTATTACTTTAGTAATAAAGGAATATGCATGCAGATTATTTGACCATATTTAGTTATTGTCTTTGAAGATTTTATATTACTTATGCCTTCGTAAAAGGTAGTTATTACTTTCCAGTAACCTTTTTGCTTCATTTTTACCAAATGCATTAAAATTTGGATTATTAGAAGTGACGGGATCATAAAAGAGCATGATATATAACCAAAAATTATTCTGCATATTTATTAAAAAACAAGACAGAAGAAAATAGTAAAATACCATAAGAATGAAACAATTCAGAAAGAAATTAGACTCACGTCAACAAAATCACTTTTACTACGAGGTTGGCCTATACAGATCAATGCCTTAAGGCCTGCAAACCACACCTCTGCCTCAGCTTTGTCCTTGCATACCTTTTAGGAGTTAAAAGCAGATCACCATACTATGCAGATTCAAACTTAACATGAAACTGAAAATATTGCACTCCTAATATGATTACATGAAATTCAAGCTGAATGGTTTAGTTTTACTAACCAAATCTAGAGATCTCTCAGGATTATTATTTTATATAAGAGAAAATGAAAGATAATCCTTTTCCGGGCGCAAATATCTTTTGAACACAGCCTGTAAAAACACAGCAATCAAGAGACAAGATCTGTACATTGTCATTGCCAATTGCAAATTCTTGACAGCATATAATATGTGGCATGAGACTCAATCAGCTTCAATAAAAAATAATTATCATTAAGATCTCAAAATCAGGTTCTCAGGGTTCTTCGACCAGGGATAATTCATGAAACAGAGGACAATTTCAAATTCCTTTCTTCTCCATGCGAGAACCAGACCAATGTTTTTTCATCCTGGGAACAAAAAAAAAAAGGAATTATATAAGCATGGAAAAGCTTCTTAGTGATTAATAAATCATAAGTATCTCTCAATCTGCTTCAAAACCTGGACGTATGTCGATCCTCAGAAGGGTGACCTGGTTTGACTGGCTGGTCAATTCATATTGACTTGGATTTCATAGGCACAATGTTTTGAAAACAAATGAAAAAGATTCCAGTCAGCCAGTTCACACCAGTACCCACAGGTATACCATGTAGCAACCCAGGTATTGGGCCAGACACGGTTTAAGGGCATTTCTCCTGGACAGATATTTTAATAGGATTGTCCGGGTTTTAAGACATTAAATTTTGGATATCTTCATAGAAACATAGAGAAGTGTAGTAGGAAAGTCAATCATATCTATAAAACATGTTCAGATGCTGATTTCAATATGGAAACTGATGTGGAGAGAAATAACAGCAATAATGTGTTTTCAACTCTCCTCACTGACAACAAAACGAAGTGAGCAGCTGCAAGGAAGTATAACAAGAAAGAAAAATCTACCTTAACATAAATGTGGAATCTACTATTGATATTGCTTTGGTGTTGTGCATAAAATAAATAAGTCAAGCATCTTACCCAATAATACACATAATTCTATGTTCATATCTTGTATTGAAGGTAGTATTTCGACTTTTACCCCAATAACTACCCCATTAGAACAAAATAATAAGACACAAAACACTGGAAAGAACACCATTCTTATAGTCATACTATTATTCAACAGTGTTCATATATTGTATTGAAGGTAATATTTCCACTTTTAATCATCTCTCTTTTTTTTTCTTTTTATAAGCACTTTTAGTCATCTCTTGGTTCCCACAGCAAAAAAACCCCACCACGAATCAAAAAAGGAAGAACGAAAAATAAGGGTTCTCAACCCAGTTCTACCGAAGCTTCCTATTATTCAACAGATCATCAAAAATAGTTACTCATTGCAAATCAACACTGAAAACCAAAACATTCATTTTGAAATCATAAAACATCTTGGTTTATCCAAGAATAGGAACATGAGCTACACCATACACAGGTGCACATGGTTTAAGAACACAGATCTCTCTATCTTATTCTTCTTTAGTACCGTTTCTATTTAATTTACTTTCTAAAAGGCTGCATATAAAATTTTTCTGAAGCAAGAGTTCAGGCTTCAATTTCTGCCCCTGATGAAATTTTCCAACATAGTAATTCTAACCACCTAATAAAGGCGATATAAGTGCATATAAGCACTCAACCAGATGGAGAATATCTCATAGACTAACACTAGGACAAATGACATCCTCCAAAAACAACGCATTTGGACGAACAAGTCTCATAGACCCACACTAGGATAAATAACCTTGAAGAGAGACATTTTTATTATTATTACTATTATATCTGACTGTTCTTCAACTATCACCAAATAAATTTTCCACTCTAAATCAGATTTAGCTTTCAATAAATAGCAAGTAAAATTGTTTCCCAACAATCTAATAGGACTAAAAGAATATGGAGGCTATTGCATGTTTAATACACCCCTCATTTTAGAGAAGAAATATAATTAGATTCAATAACAATAGTTGCATGAAGGAAATCCTAAAAATTTTAGACTACTGTCTGAATGGACATTGAAAAAAGTCCAAAAAAATTTCATCACATAAAGGAAAAAAAGAAATGGTGACAGCTGTTTTGCTAGCAGTCTCACTGGATAGAAAATCATTATTACAATTTACTGTCATGGTCTTCAAGAGAAGAGGCAACTCAATGTTCCAGATAAGAGTTTCTCAACTAACTTTTTTGCAATTTAATGTGTCTCCAGTTACATTCTTATAACAGCATCACACCCAAAGTATCTGCAATATAAGTACTACACATATAAAATCGAAATCATTTATCACTGCACAAAGATAATCCTGTTGCATCCCTTATGAACTAAAGTGTCAAAAAATCATATCATTATTCCCTTGGCTTCAAATGGAAAAGTAGGAATTTGTTCTCAAAACTTATTATAATATTAAGTAAGTTGCTTAATTATTCAGAGAAAGATTGGAAATAATATCAAATCACACATCAATTCCTTGAACATTTTTAATATATTTCTTCCTATTTTCACTCTTCCTTCGCATTTTTGGTGCATTTTAGGAGGAGGATAAAAGAAAGAAAGAAGAAAAAGAAGAAGAATAATCTTCTTAACTTTCTTGTAAGCAAAATTTGCTACAAATGTTTAGTAAAATACTATTTCTTCGGATCATCAGGCATAAATAACTAGCTTCGAAGATATTATTCGCATATGTTATTCTAATGAAGCTAGAAGAACATAGTGCACAAAATAATTCTTTTTGTGGTAGGTAAGCTTATTTCCATGGGGCTCTTCACACAAGTGTAACGCCCCGGATCCGGGTTACGTAAGAAAACCATAACATGTCTCCGAAGAGTTAGCTTTCTATACAGGATCGCTATATCAAAATAAAGGAAAAAATGATACAAACAATAAAATATAATTAAAGTCAACTAAACATCCCCAACTCACTTGAACCAAACATATACCCGCCTAATCGTCCTTTCCGAGATTTGAAAACAAAACAAAAACAAAAGGAATGAAATACGACTATCTCAGCAAGCAGCACATGCATGCTTAAATAAATTTCATTTAATTTCTAAAACATGAGTGATTAAAATATAACTCGACGATTAACCTCGTATAATCCAAGTAATCCGACTAATCCGGCAAACAAAATCAAATCACATAGTAAGGTGTGACTCGTGAAATTTGACCACTTTGTAAGGTTAAGTTCTATTTCCAAACAGTTCCAGTCCAAAATCCTCTGCCAAATATGGTGCCTCTGCCAAATCTGATACCTCTGAAACATCTGATTCCAAAATCCTCATCTCCTAGTGGAAAACACAAGACCTCACCCTCTTCAAGGGTGGAAAGGGATAACCATCCAGTCTGAGAACCACTGTCGCACTGTCGAATCTGCTGTCAGCAAAAGACCTCACCCCCTCTGGGGTGGAAAGGGAGCTGCTGCAGCACTTCCCTCATGGAAGGCCTTTCTATACTAGAGGAAAGGCATTAAAAATTCTCTTAACCAAATGTAGCACTTCCCCATGGAAAGCATCTCCATATAGAGGAAATGCACAAATGAGACTAGACTTTAACCAAACAAAATAGACAGACTTCACTTGCTAAATTATGGATCCATAATGTGCTATGCCCTAATTAGCATAAATAATTAAACCAACCAGTAAAGCAAAGACTTCGATTCAAACCAAAATAATCTGGCGTGTAAAACAACATATAACCGAGTATAATCAAGCATAACATAGCCACTCAGGACCCCATCTACTCCCTCATGGAGTTTTCAACAATGCTTTCTCAAATGAATCTCAAGAATAAAGCAAAATGTATAATCAATTCAAACATGAAATCCCATTTTATTCAAAACTGTCCAATTTTCTTAATTCATAAATTCAGATTTACAAATTGTCTAGTACTTGATCCCCATTCTAATTAATCCTTAATCCCCTTACGTCTAATTAATTTTTAGAGGTTACTAACAACTCTTGGGTAACTCAGGTGAGAGAATAAAATATTCTTGACCCAAGAATAAACTTAACAGAATCTTCAATACTTGCTGCAGAAATTTATATTATGCCTTTAGTATCATGCCTCACAATAATACTCCTAATCCATATCAGCAACTTTGGCCTCCATAAAATTCTAATAATTCTGGAACCCCTGCATTAGTTCTTGAATAACTCAAATGAACAACTAAAAGAATTTACACAAGATAAACTTAAAAGAACCTCAACTCATATGCTGCAGAAATTTGCTACATGCCATTGGTATTATGTCACCCAACAAAACCCTTAGTCCATTTTAATAATCTGATCTTCATATGAACCTAATAACTCTAAATGTTACTTTGATCTTAAATAAATTTATTTGATCAGGTTTTAGAAACCATTATTATAGTTTAACTCAATTACCAAATCAGCCGTCTTTTACATTTACATTTGAGCTGGAAAAACAGATTTTTCTACACTTTTACCAATCGATCCCAATACCAAGTTATCCTTTTTTTATTTTTTATTGTCAATCTAATTTCCATAGATTTCTACAGCTCTTGAATCTCAATTTATACTGTGGTTAATTCAGGTCATGCCATAATTTCAGCTATTTCAATGAACTTAAATAAGCACAAATGTTTTCCCAAAGACCATTCATCTTAGTTTACAAATTCAGGTTTTTGCTAACTCTTTTACTAATTAAGTCTAAGAGTAAATATACCATATTCCTTATTAACAATGCTAAATTCTATAGTTTACTAACAGTGCTGAACTTCCAGGTATATCTTGAAAAATTCAGGTGGAGTAACAACTTAGATTTGTCACCATAATAGGCTCAAAGGAGACCCAAGCACTTGCTGCAGAAAACCATATTATATAACATGTCTCTAGTATTATGCATCTCCATAATTCTCTTAATCCCCCTTAGTAATTGGTCTCACTAAAATTTTAACAACCTTAGATGCTAAATATAACTTAGTTGAATTTATTTAACGAAGTTTAAGAAGCCTAAACTATGTTTATTTTCAATTATTAATTTAGCCGCACTATATTATTGAATTTGTACTGGGCGCTGACCCGGGGCTGACCCGGAGAGGATGGTGCCAGATACCCTCCTCTGCCACTCCAATTCCTCCTCACCCAAAACTGAATTCCTTCATCTTAAACGCCTTTGATACCTTACAAAACCTTCAAGTACTACATCTGAACACCCGTAGAGTTATTCTAATCAAGATTAATAAGCCTCCAGATCAATCGCTCAACTTATTTTTTTCCTCACTCAATTTGCTTCCAACTTGCGACAATTCAGATTTATAAATGTCTGAACTAAATTAAACCAAACAAATCTCTTCTAATATGCTGAGAATTATCCTAATAACACAAATACACCATTTCTGATTTAATCTAAATAAGCCAAAGATGATTCACAGATCAATGTCAACATACGAACAGAAATCTGGAATTTTCTGGATTCTTCAAATCTGGATCCGTCTAAACACAAATCATGCAATCAGGGAAACTTGAAAAGAGCTACTTGCAATAGGACTGAACTAACTTAATTCAACCAAACCACTTCTACCATACTGAAATTCGTCTAACGCATACAATGATACGGCTTTGGGTTTCATCTAAGACTAAAAAAAAAATTTATGGATCAGACGCACATTCCAAACCAGCACTCTTCATTACATTGGATTCAGATCTATCACTTAGAATTTCATCCAAACCACATGAAAACATGAGGGTTCGAAAGTGCTACTTGCCTTATTCTTGCTGGAACCCAACCTCAATAAAACCAGCAATGAAAAATCAGTTGTTCTCCACAACCAGAACCTCTCCACAATCTGAAAATTGTTGCAGAAAATTTTCAGACTATAATCTTAACGCCTGGTCCAAAAATTTTTACTGAAACTTGATATAACCTAACCCAAACAAACTAAATCAAACAATGAACCATTCTTACCTGATCTGAGATGAGAAATGTAGAAGAATAAGAACAACCAGATTTGAACGTGCTCCATTTATGAACGAAGCTCTCTTCACACTTCAATTTTCAATCAGATTTTTAGACTCCCCACCGACCTTCTGCTGTTCCCTTTTTCTCCAGCAACAAAGGAACTTCAAAAGCCTTCTCCAGCAACAAACGAGAGTTCAAAAGCCACCTTCTCCAGCACTTCTCCAGCACCCCAACTCTTCATCTTCCTCATGATTCGCTGCAACTCCACTCCACCGAATGCCCACCCCAACAGCCCATCAACCCTTGATAATTTAATCTATTCATCATCACATATATACATTATTCATTTCCAGCTCCCTAACATTTCTCATAATATTATTTCATATTGAAATTAAAATATAATACCACTTACCTTTAGTTTATATAAGCCGGAGATTCCGAAATCTCAACTCTTCAACTCCCTCTTTATGATCCGCTGCATCTCCACTCCACCGAATGTCTACACTAAAAGCTTATCGACCTCTGATCAACAAATTTACCCTTCTATCCACCTGCACATATATATTAATATTTATTTTCAGCTCTCTAAACCTTTCTTATAATATTTATTTAACATTGAAATTTAAAATATAACACTACTTACTTTTAATTTAATAAATCCTGTTTTATAAAATTTCCAAACTGCCCTTGCATGGCTTCCACCCTAAACCAATAAATTAAAATATAATTAATGTTTCTTATCTTTATATTTAGAATTTCCAACCGGTTTCACCTGAGAATTTCGGTTTGACCATTAAATCTCCATTTTTGAACTTTTCATCAATTAAATTAATTAATAATCCCAAAAATCAAAATTTTAATTATTATAAAAAATTCGGGATTTTACAAGAAGTCTTTATATTCAAGGGATTTGAGGCCATGATGGTTTTTCTACAATCAAATGTCACCAATTGAGCAAGAACAGACAGAAATTAAGATGTGCTTGAAAAGCATTCTATCTATTTTAGACAAGCGAGAATATAATCATTTGACTACGAAGGCACATTATTCATGTACACAATCTCTAGTCTCTAGGAAAGTACTCATTTTGAATACCACATCATGCTCACCGATGCCAGCCGCATGCCAAACATGGAAAACAGATGAAAGTTGTTACCTTCCCTATAAATATATATATTAAAGTAAAATATCTGAACTCAAAAAGAAAATAACTTTCAGCAGAAATTCTGAAGGACAAAGCTTAGACTTTCCTTTTCGGCTATACTTAATTCGCTGAGTACCCTTTTTCAATGCAATAAGTGCCTTCAAAAGTGAGGAAGCAAATATAAACTGAAGGAATGTATGCAGTGGTCCTAACAATTAATTACCATAGTAAATATGAAATAAAGTTGTTGTTGCTTCCAATTATGAATAAGAAAATTTGCAACATCAAAGCCCACTTAAAAATTTCATCTACGTCTTAACCGTTTGATTATATGTTGAAAATAATGGAAAATCAACTGACAAAAAAATACAGAATCAATATCAAATACAACAACTAGCTGCCATTTAATTGATACCACCACCACCCCCCCCCCCCCCCCCCCCCCCCCACCCCCCCCCCCCAAAAAAAAAAACTCCCCAATTAGGCCTTAGGTACCCCCAAATATGACATAGGTACCCCTAGAATAAGTCGTAGGTACCCCCCAAATCATGTGGTGCCAATTAATCTAGGGATCTAATTCCGATGAAACAGAGACTTCATGTTCTCTGGAAAGTTAAACACCTGGCGCCAATTAATCCTAGGTTCTAATCTCGATGAAATAGAGACTTCATGTTCTTTGGAAAGTTAATCGTGAATGTTGCGATTAATCTTGGGATTAATCGCAAGACTTAATCTCGACTTCGCGATTACTCGTGGATCCTAATCGTGGAAAATCAGTCTCTTAAAATTCTAATCTCAGACCTCGCGATTAATCTTTAGGCTAATCGCCCGGGCATGTTTGGTCATTTTTTTTGACTTTATTCTTTGCCAATATATTCTATCTTGTTTTAACCAAACCTATGGGGATGAACAAGGTCCAAAACTCATGTACCCCCTTTGTACCCTTGGGGTACCTTAAAAGTAATTCGTAGGTATCACGTGACTAAGATACTTAAAAATTGTTCCCATGTAATCAAGTTTTGTAATAACTCCTCAAGATACACCAACTTGGCACATGCTTCAAGAGAATGGTTATGATGTATGGTTACCTTGTGATTTTCATGGGTACTATATTATTATTATGAGTATGACATTCTAAGTAAAATATCTATTTTCTCTTATAGGGACAAATGGATCAAATCATTTCTACGAGTAGAAGTGAGCATTTAAGTGGAGATGAGGTCAGTGATGATATAGGGGATATAAATATGGTGCCTAGAATTGCAAGAGTGCTGAGATTTGATGGGGACGAATGCCATATTCAAAATTTGAGGCCATATGTGGAAATGGAGTTTACATCTACTGAAGAAGCACATAAATTTTACAATGCTTATGCAGCACACAAGGGTTTCAATATTCGAAAGAGTTGGGCATGTAAAAGTCGGAAAGATGGGAAGGAGTTGTCTAAAAGGTTTTGTCGCTATAAAGAAGGAAAAAAGGGGAATAGACAAATGGGATAAAGATGTGAAGAACTCTAGAAAGGAAACACGTACGGGTTGTTTGGTACACATGAGGGTGAAAGCTAAAGGCAATGGTATGTAATTTGTAGTGAACTTTGGGGAAGAGCATAATTACAAGGTTGTTACCCCAAGTAAAGCCCACATGCTACCTTCACAGAGGAAATTTACAGAGGCTCAATTAGCAAAAAGAAGTGGCATACGACCAAAGTATGCTTTTGAGTTCATGGGTAGAGAAGCCAACGGAAGAGAGAATTTGGATCAAGCTTATTAATGAAAGTAAGCTTATAGACGGAGAATTTGGATCAAGCTTATAGACGGAAGAGAGAATTTGGATCAAGCTTATAGATGGAGAATAATGAAAGTAGATGGATCAAGCTTATTAATTTATTTTGAAGGGCAGCTGAAGGAGGATCCTTTTTTCTTTTATGCTATACAAGTTGACGACAACAATAAAATAACAAACTTCTTCTGGGTTGATCGGAAGATGCAAAAGACTACAATAATTTTGGAGATGTCATTTGCTTTGATACCACTTATAGGACAAATGAAGCTCAAAGGCCATTTGCACCATTAATTAGAGTCAACCATCACAAGCGTATGGTATTGTTCGGAGCTACATTGCTTTATGATGAGACGAAGGCATCCTTTGTGTGGTTGTTCGAAACTTTTATAAAGGCAATGAATGGGAAAAGGTCAATTACCATCTTGACAGACCAAGATACAGCTATGTCAGCTGTAATTGCGTTTGTTTTGCCGAACACCTATCATCGTTCATGTGTATGGCATTTGCACCAAAATTCATTGAAGCATCTCGGCCACGTATTCCAAACGAGAACCTTCTTTTCATCTGATTTCAATCGTTGTATATATGATTACGAGGACGAGGCTGACTTCTTGGAAGCATGAGATGAAATGATTCAAAAATATGATCTCCAAGACAATGAATGGCTAAAGGGCATATTTAAAATAAAGGAGAAATGGGCCCTTGTATATGAAAGAACTATGTTTTGTGCTGACATGAGGAGCACCCAACTGAGTGAAAGCTTCAACAGTAGGTTAAAGAAATGCACGAAATACAACATGGACGTCTCGTGTTTTTTCAGCATTTTTCAAGGCTTTTGGATGATATGCATTACAAGGAACAGGAAGACAATTATAATATGAGCCAACGTATTCCAAGAATGATGGCGGATATCATCATATTGAAGCATGCAAGGGAGGTATATACATTGAAGCTGTTTGAGATGTTTCAATCAGAATATGCAAAAGCTTAGGATCTTGTTGTTGATGAGACTTCATAGATTGAGACATCCATAAGTTCTAAAGTTAGTTTATTTGATAATCCTCGAGAGCATGTTGTTAAATTTAACACGACGGATGATATGTTGAAATGCAATTGCAAGAAGTTTGAATTTGTTGGGATTTTGTGTAGCCATGTCCTCAAATTACTTGACGTGCGAAATATTAAGAGGATCCCAAGTCAATACATATTAAATAGGTGGACAAAGGATGTAAAGAGTTCCAGCACAAGTTGTAGTTGTTTGTCAAATGAGGAAGTCGCGAAGGTCTTCATGGTTAAACGGTACAGAGAACTTTGCCATAATGTTGTCAAATTATCAGCAATTGCCACCGAATCTGTTGAGTCATATGAATGTGCTGCACAAGGGCTGGTCATTTTAATGACAGAAGTTGGAAATGTGCTGAAGAACAAGCGTGGCAACCTAGAGGATGCAAATGAACCAGGGAATTTATCTAAAAATCTTGCGATTAATGTGGCTGGACTTAAAAGGAAACTACGTCGTTGTTATAGTGGATGTTGACCAAATCATTTTTCTGAAACGGCTCCAAAGAGGAAGAGGAAACATGATGTACCACCTCAAATAGAAAACACAATTCACTTTGAAACTCCACCATGAACACAATATGCAAGTTAAAGCTCTGGATGGAGTGAGCTAATGGTAGTAATAATTACCTCATACTACTTGTGTATTTGTTTTATTATATCATGTTTATGGTTTTAAGGATGATTTTTTGATTGTTTATGAATTATATCTATTTCGTAGGGTTCTCATCAGTTTTGAACAGATGGAGTGGCGACCCATATGCATGCGAGAAGAAATCCTATGGCTGAATTTGTAAATTGGTCTCCATTCCAACGACCATGTACTTACACACAACTACTGCAGGTATATTTCTAAAAGATCCAACTCTTCATTACTTTGTTTGAATGTCAATGCTTTCCAATGACGTTCCATAAATTGTAGGGATCATTCAGTCCAAGCATGTTCCAAGAATCCAACTCAAGCAATACTCTTGGCCAGAATCAGTTTGCCTCCTATTCAAACTCTACTATAAGGAGATCTCCAGGAGTTTATTCAAACTCTACTATAGGGAGATCTCCAGGAGTTTATAGTGGAGATGAAAGCTTATTCGGTGAAGGCGATTTAGGTCATTTCCCCGACGTTTTGTGATCCCTTTATATATAGCTAGGGCAAAAAAGGGGGGGAGTGTATTGTTTATATTGAATGTAATGACAATATTAGTCCTGTAATTATATTGTTTTTGTAATGCAATATAAGTGTTCATTTTTTGTAATTATACATGGATGTTTATGTACCAAATGCATATTCTGGTGGAATAAGAATGACAATTTTGAGTTAATTATTTAGTTGCATTTTTTGGTTAATATTTGCAGAGCTTCTTGCTATTCACTTTTGCATGTGTTTTTTTAATTGTGCATGCGTAATTCATAAATAATTCTGTTCCTCTTGTAAGTTACAGGTTTAATTTTTGTGCCCCTCAAATAGTCACCAAAATAAGCCTTAGGTACACCCCCAAATCAACATAAGGTACCCCCATTAATAACACAGGTTCATCCGAAAACAACCCTTAGGTACCCCCATCAACCTAAGGCACCACCCAAAATACCTCCCAAAACCCCCAATTAAACCTGATGTACACCCCAACTGAAGACTTAAGGCACCCCCTCAACAATAGGAACCCAGCCATATTGACTTGAGGTACCTCCAATTAAGCAGTAGGTACCCTCAAGCAAGCCTTTGGTACCCCACAAATAAGTCCAAGGTACCCACTGTACAAATAACGCGACACACATACGAGAGACATAAACGCCTGAACGTTTTTAGTACAAAAATAACCTTTAGAGTTCAACGCGCAAACGCTGCAACTAGACGTGCTGGCATTAGAAACAAATTCTTCCTTATTCTTAACCTACCCCCTTGTGCCCTGCAAATATGCCTTTGTCCTAAGGCAATCCCCCCAATGATGCCTTTGTTAGCCCCCAAATCAAGCCCAAGGTACACCCCAATCATTTTTTCAAAAAAGGAATGGATTCGGAGTATATATTACGGACAAAGTTATGCCAATTGGAAAGAAAAAAAAGGATTCTGATGCTGCAATTACAAATACTTTTATTATGTGAAATAAAAACATTCTGTAATTAGAGCTTCGTTGACATAAATACATTGATATTCAAAACATAGACCTTTGTCTAAAATCAGTACACTACAGTGCAATCTCATTGTCATCAGACCCAGGAAGTGGTGGAAGGGATGGATTCTGCTTACTCAAGTAGGTGAAAAGATGAGTCACTATCTTCACAGTTATCTTGACCAGCTTCTTCATTTCACCAACTTCATGAGTGATAGACTGCTGAAACATTCCAAACTCATGTCGTAGACTGCCAAGATCCTCACAAATCACTCCAACCTCTTGGCTTAGCCTATCAAAGGCAGCTGATGACAGTCCACGTCGTGAATATATCCAGAAAAAGCTCCGTTGAGAAGTGGAAGGATCAGGATGTGACAATGAAGAAAGTCGTGTTGGCTCTGCTTCCTCTCTTTGTGGCTGCTGTCGGTGCTCCCATGATGCTCCAGATCTCGGATTCGCTCCACATTGGTGGTTCAAAGGTGCAAGTTGAATTTGATTTAGATTCACCATCGAAAAAAGGTTTGAATGAATCACTGAAACAGAAGGTCCATGTAAACCAAACCTCATCTCAATCCTGGTCATAAGATAGGCAAATGGAAGGGTTCTGTGACCAGATGAATGGATGACCTGACATTTATGTCTGCAAATGAAGGTGGGCAGACAAAGTCGCGTTCGACCAACGAGACGGTAGAGAAGGAAGACCATGGCCTTGGTCAACTCGAACTTATTACTGCACTTAGGATAGAAATTGAATGTGAATATGAGATGGAGTATTCTATACCTAGGTAAGAGCCGATTAGCTGGAAGCACTGTCTTTTCCATGATGCATCAATCCCACATAAACAAGGAGTGGCCACAACAAGTTCCTGTTGCGTTGGTGGGTTTAGGAAGCAGACCTCTGATCTAGGTATGTCCATTATCTCACTTATCAAGTCAGGTGTCATAGTATAGGTAGAGCCTACCACTTTGATCTCAAATGCAAGCTCATGAAAAGGAGGGGCGGACAAGTTACGTGATCCAGCATAAAGTTGAGCAACGGTTGAGGAGTTCGCAGCATCCCCCCAATCTAGAATTCCAGATCAACCAATAGCTTCAAGAATGGGAACAATATCATATGGTTCTATACATGATCTAATGACTGGTTTTTCAACGATCAAGGGTCGTTGCCGAATCTCCTTGGCTCGAGAAGGTCTAGAAGATGAATTATCAGGAGAATAAGACTCCCTGTGGATGGTAGCTTGAGAGGGATTGGGTTCCTCTATCTTAAAAGGGCTGTAATGAGAGCCGGAAAAGGATAAGGGACTTACGGGTGCAGGAGTCCTAGCCCTTTTCCTCTTATGGGGCATGCTAGCATTCTTTGTTCTAGGCATGATTCCCAAAAACAAAAATAAAAAACAGGCGGCAGAAGAGAGCACCAATAACTCTTGCTTGGAATTGAAGAATATTAACAAAAGTAGAAAGCTCAGTAGAAACAAGCATGAGAAAAAGGCAACTCCTATCACTTTGACAAGGGTTGGAATCGAACACTAGGATATTTGTGACAAATATAAGCCACAAATGAAAATTATAGAGCTTACCAATGGTTACAACACGAGCGAAACCCTCTATTTATACCCTCAAATAAAAACCCTTGCGTGCGTGCATTAGTTGAATTCATACGACCGAAGCTATTAGTCATAAAAATCATAGATTAATCGCTTGCTTAATCGCCATGTGCTGAGTACTCAGGGAACGTAACCCTAATGAAGCAGCGACTTGCTGTATTATAATATGTATATTATTATGATATAATAATGTGTGTACAAATCCAATGGATTGAATGATCTGATACGTTATACTATTAATGTCACTTTATTAATATGATTCATTTAACATATGCAATTTAATATTTGAAGCTTAAATATATATACATGTGAGTACCTCAAAAATAAGGCCATGGTACCCCAAAAAAAGGACAAGGTACCCCACAAACAAACCCAATGTGCCCACAAAAAATAAGCCCACGACACCCCACGAAGTTTGCCTTAGCTCCCCCAGAAAAAGGCAAAGGTACCCACAAAGTAAGCCTAAGGTACCCCCAAAATAAGCCAAAGGTACACCACAAAGTAACCCCAATGTACTCCGCCAAGTTTTCAAGAGGTACCCCAAAAAGAAGGCCTGGGTACCTGATGTGGGAAATTATTTAACACATCTTCTTAGTCATATTTTGTGAATTTAGAGTGTTTTGTAGGTTTATTAGGACATTTAATTAGAATTTTGTGTCTTTTATATTTATCTAATTTCTAGGAATTCTTGGCATTTTACATGTCTTTAACTAATGATTCAAGCTAAAACTGGACTAAGGAAAAAGGTTAAATTCAAGCTAGTGCCATAAGCAAAAATTTAGTTGGGTTGACCCAATCAATACATAGTACTACTCAATATTTGGGCTATAATTGGAGATACAGGCCTCGGTTTCAAATGTTCTTTAGCTTGTTGGAAAGCTAAGACAAAGACCTACAACTTTCATGAGAGCCCAAGACCCAGTTCGGCCATCTTGAATGCCAAAAAGTAGCAAGAACAGGGGATACAGGCTTATGCGGTTTAAAAATCTGAAATTCAAAGGCTTTCAGAGGCCCATGGATATTTTGAAAAGGATCTGAAATTCAAAAGCTTTCAAAGGCCCAGGGATATTTTGAAAAAGGCTGAAATTCAAAAGCTTTCAAAGGCCCAAGGATTTTTTTTTTTTTTGAAAAAAAGTCTGAAATTCAAAGGCTTTCAGAGGCCCAGAGATTTATGAAAAATGTCTGAAATTCAAAGGCTTTCAGAGGCCCAGGGATTTATGAAAAATGTCTGAAATTCAGAGGCTTTCAGAGGCCCAAGGATTTTTTTTTTTCGAAAAAAGTCTGAAATTCAAAGGCTTTCAGAGGCCCAGGAATTTTTGAAAAATGTCTGAAATTCAAAGGCTTTCAGAGGCATAAGGATTTTTTTTTTTTTTGAAAAAAAGTCTGAAATTCAAAGGCTTTAAAGGCCCAGGGATTTATGAAAAATGTCTGAAATTCAAAGGCTTTCAGAGGCCCAAAGATTTTTTTTTCTTGAAAAAAGTCTGAAATTCAAAGGCTTTCAGAGGCCCAGGGATTTTTGAAAAATTTCTGAAATTGAAAGGCTTTAAGAGGCCTAAGGATATATATATATATATATATATTTTTTTGAAAAAAGTCTGAAATTCAAAGGATTTCAGAGGCCCAGGGATATTTTTAAAAAGGTCTGAAATTCAAAGGCTTTCAGAGGCCCAGGGATTTTGAAAAAGGTTTGAAATTCAAAGGTTTTCAGAGGCCCAGGGATATTTTGAAAAAAGTCTGAAATTCAAAGGCTTTCAGAGACCTAAGGATTTTTTTTTTTTTGAAAAAAAGTCTGAAATTCAAAGGCTTTCAGAGGCCCAGGGATATTTTGAAAAATGTTTGAAATTCAAAAGCTTTCAAAGGCCCAAGGATTTTTTTTTTTTTGTGAAAAAAAGTCTGAAATTCAAAGGCTTTCAGAGGCCTAGGGATTTTTGAAAAAGTTCTGAAATTCAAAGGCTTTCAGAGGCCCATGGATTTTTATTTTTTTTTGAAAAAAAGTTTGAAATTCAAATGCTTTCAGAGGCCCAGGGATATTTTGAAAAATGTCTGAAATTCAAAGGCTTTCATGTCTCATATGTTCAAAGCTTACATGGAGATCCCAGAACAAAGATATTCTTGAAAAGGCCAGAGCTCGGATATTAAATGTTGTCAGATCAAGAAAGAAACGCGCGTCCATCATTCTTAGAAATTCTCTATGCAAACTTTTCATTTTGAAGTTACTAGCATAGGATAATAACAGAAGGTTCCACAAGAGATTTCCCACATTTCGTCTCCCAAGACCCACATCCCTTAAGAACTCACCCAACCGGTAAAACTTCTTTTCCTTTATATATGCCGATGCCATTGCCCTAATCCCATCTTTCTCTATGAGAATTCCAGACCTTATTAGGCGATTATATGCAGCTTCCATCTCTGTCAAAGAACAAAAAATACTATAATATTCAACAAAAGCATTTCCAGTGGCAGAGTCCACAGAGAAACCTCTTGAAACCATCTCCCGCATAGTGGTTTCCATCATTTCAAGCTGCCCCTCCTTTCCAAAGCAAGAGATTGCCAGTGAGTAAACCTCTGGTAATAGGTTGAAATCCCTTGAACTCACTTGATGCAGAATTCTGATTACTTCATCACAATGCCCCATCTTTCTATATGCATCCATTAGTCCTGAAACTAGCTCAATATTGGGGACGAAAGAACTATTCAAAATTTCATCCCAAAGATCATTGACCTCAGCGATGAGGCCATTATCTGCATAGCATTTCACCAGTGCAGACAAGGTAGAGCAGCTAGGCAGAAAACCTTTGGACTTCATCTCAACAAAGAGATAATGAGCTACATAAGGCATTTTCTCTCTATTTAACACGTGTGAATTAGTGATGCACAATCTAGGAAATCATTTCCGCCAACCCTATCATTCTGCTTCCAACCCCGAACTATCTGCTTTAAAGTTCAGGGGAAATCATTATAGGAGAACCAACACGACCAAAGCATATAACGAAATGAAACTTGCGTCAAATAAATTCTTATAAATTGCGAACAAATCTATGTGATATGGACAGGAATACATATCCTAGCAAGCTTATCCAAGGAAGTAGTAAAAAAAATCAATTTCATTTAAAAATGCAAAAACAGGATGTTCGGATTGAATCAGAACTCCACATATAGGCATAAAGATAACAACAGCATTAACACAGTTACTGAAACACTACAGCAAGATGCTGCGTTTAATGAAGCAAACAGCTCTTAGAAACAGATGAATATCAGAGGGAAAGTACGAGGAAGGATAAATGTAAAGTAAATAAGTAATAGAATCCATGCCTATGAAGAGCAGTGGACAACAATTAGAATACCTTTCGAGCTAAAGCTCGATTTGCTGAATTTTCTTGTTGCAGGCAAACCCTAAATCGCTTCGGTTTGAGGCTCCGAGAACACAAAAGAGAAGTCGAAGAAGGAGAATTAAAAGCTAGTGGTGCCTGCATTTGAAACGTTAACGGACTTTCAGAAAGCGAGAGTGGAGGGACAGATTTATATACTCTCGAAATCGGATCATTATCCGGATCCTAACCCCAGAGTTGGAGAAAATATCGGATTCGGTTCGGTACCATTTTCAGATCCTCCTTTGTGGGTTAGGTTGGAAAATTTGGCCCAGCCCAGTTTAGCTGGGTTTAAGCCCACATATCGAGGTTTATGGCTTGAGCTAAGCATGTTTAGTCCCGGGTTTTATAAATTTCAATGCTTTTATGGAACTATAATTAATGGTTTTATAGATACTTTACAGCATATTTTCTTAAATGGTTGAAAAATTAGTATCAAAGTTTATTATTTTTATTAATATCATTTTTTGTTTTATATGAAAAGCGCTTAATTTCTTGGACTATATCCTCACATAGAGGACCTAACCAACAAATTGTTCGATGTTACAAGAACCCAGACCTCAAGAATGACATCATGAAGTTGAAAAAATGATATTTTTCAATGGCACCTTTATCTTTGAATTAAAGCATGAATTCTGTGATACAATAACAATTAAGCACTTTACTAGCCAAAGAAATGTGCTAAGCTTTAATGATACATTTAAAGGGTGGACATCTATTACTATTATAAAGCGAACAGGGGTTTTCTGGCTAACATTTTGTCTCAAAAGTATCCTCCAAGTAATCCTGATATTACAATTTTGTTACTCACATTAACATCATAACCAACTGGATGATATGATATGCGATTTGGGCCTAAATTAACCCTTGCTTTTAAAGTGAGATGCTTCCACGTGGAGTATCCCATGGTTAGTATTCTTCTAAATAGACCCGACAATAATAACACTAGATGTTCTGCACGGAAGCATTGCAGAAGCTCTTCTTTGTTTTCCCTAGTCCTGATCAACCCAACCTAGGCCAGGGCCTAAATGACTAGTGGGTCTTACCTTTTGCTTGTACCTTATGGAAAAGAACAAAACATAGGGGTACGAAGGAAAGGGAAATGGGAAATGGAGGACAAGAACTAATTAATGGGAAGTCCCACAAATGGACCTTTTAAGGGCAATCAGATTAATGAATCCTGTTGCCATTTAACGAATGAATTTGGATAATGATGACGTAGATAGTGACCTATCATTAAGGACTACCTGTCCTTCTTGGTGTATCAATGGGACAAAGTGTATCAGGGGCATGTAGGGATGAGTAAGTCAATAAGTCCTCTATTGTGGGTCTCTTTCCCACCAACAGTAGGGTCTTATATATTGCCCAAGGATAACCAGAAGAGTTCCCTATGAAGATTCTCCAAGCCAATCTATCACAATTTTTATCCATAGCACATGGGCTAATAAAAACCTTACTTGCATATCATCATACTTTTCATATCATATATCTATATCATATGTAAAGGAAAGTGGTCTCTTGATCCCCAAAACAGCTTTAGAATGTCCTATCTAAAATATTTCTTTATGAGCAAATTGATCATTTTCTACTTTCTATAAAATATCCGTTATTATTTTTTGGAAAATTTACACTTACAGGATCTGACATTTGGGAAAGGTGTACTTACACCCCTTGACATTTGAAAAAGGGCACTAACACCCCCAGATATTTGAAGAAATATGCAAGTAATATCTCTTGCTGTTAAGTAAAATTTCTACACTGTTAAAATTTGGTTTGAAATGACAAAAATAAACTTAATTACGCCCTAAAGTTGTCTAAAGGGAGTTATGTTATGACATAGAATGTGTGTAATCCTTGGAAAAAAAACAAGAAGGAATACTATGACATGGAATGTATCTAATTGGGGTTATTTTGATCACTTTAAACCAAATTTTAGTGGCAAGAGTGCTACTTGCATATTTATTCAAATGTCAAGAGGTGTTAGAGTGCGCTTTTTCAAATGTCAAGAAATGTAAGTGTAAATAATTGTTGATGCATTAGCTACAATATGAAAGGGCAAGAAGAGTGATTAGAAGGAAGTGTTTAATTTCATTAGTCTATAGTAATTTATTTATAGTACTTTATGTGTTACTTAATTTGATTTCAAAAACATAATTCAATACTTGGGGTTTGACAGTTTTATCAAACAAATTAAAATATCAATATTTAAATCACAAAACAATTCTAGGTGATCTTTTCCTCTAAGAGAAAGAAATATGGAAACAAATAAATAAACAATACTTCTTCATGGCCTGGCAAGGGCCTATTTAACTTTTAGACGGAATCTCATAGCTTAGAAACTTCCAAAAGAGCCTTCTTCAAATGCCCTTCACTATATGTTAGGTCCAAAATTCCCCACTTTTTTTTTTTTTTTAAATATGTAGCTTAGGCAACCCACTTTTAGCATAAATGCATTAGAGAAAACAAAGAATATGAACCAAATCTCACCTAACCTTCTCAAATCTGTGTTAACAATACTTCCAAAGCTTACACAAAATTTTAAATTGATTAAAGATAAGTTACAAAAGCATAGGTTCATGGTCTACTAGGTGTAGGCATATTATATGTCTATATAATATGTATTTCAAGCAAATGGGAAAACAGAATAAAACAAATGTAAGATGGAACATTACAATCAAATCAAATTTCTTTTAGCTAAACAAATGGGGTAATTGATCAAATGATAGAAACATCCAAAATTTTTTAATTCTAAGCTAGTAAATAAAAATCCTCATAATGAAGCTATCTAATGTGTCATGGCTAGGAATATGTGTATTTATATAAATGTCATCAACATCAGGGTAATCTACAGGTAATAAAAAAAAATTCAATGGATAGAAGGACTTGTGTGATTGATCAAATGGTTTTTGTTGATTGAAATTCTTATGCCCAAATGTTGACATTGAGGAGAAAAGGTCTAGCTTTGACTCCTTCCTACTAGAAACCAACTAAAGGGTCATAACTCATAACTCTTAAAAATAACAATATACTTCAAATTTACAAAAAGATTTAGAAGTGACGCTCACCTAAAATGTGGTCAAAGAACAGGTCACAAATAATAAAATAACTTAAAAAAAAGTAGTTATCAACCTTAGAGATTGGTACCATTAGAAATTGTGAAGTATAGATGCCATAAAATGGTATTATATTATAACAATTCATTATTAGGTAGAAGGCTCATATCAAGCTCAAATATTGTTGGGCATAATATCCTATGACCCTTTCATAAGAATTCAATAATAAGGCCTAAATTACTCACATTTCTAGATGGCTTAACATAAGTGATTCTGTTGTCTTGTTTAATCTAAAAAGAAAATTTCACAAGATAGTCATTGTAACGCCCTGGATCCAGGTTTATTTAAACACATAAACCCAAACCTGGTTCATTAGGGAAAATGGCCTGAAACACTATTCCAGACTTAAACAACTTCATTTATTATATCAGAGTGCGGAAATAAAATCATCATTTAGAAGCGCAGAATTAAACTACCAAAATAATCCTTTTATTTTTTCATCTATGAAGTCTGGAAAGGGTTCAACTAAATAACATAATAACATCCACCAAGGTGTGGATTAAAGATACCAATCATCCTTTAAATGACAATCAAAATCCTTAATCAAAATACTGAAAATAATCCCTAAGAAAATAAATCTAAATGTCTCTCTAAGTCCTACACAGGAATAAAATAATCTTCCTCCTGGTATTCACAGTATTCTTCCGGTGTCTCTACCCCGGCAATGTTTTCTCCAGGAATATCTGAAAACAAAACCGATAAAACAATAATGTGAGAAACACTATCTCAGTAAGCAGTCATGTAAATAGTTGACCATAATAAAATATGCAACGCTTAATCCGAATAACCAAATAAGAATCAAGACAACATTGAAATACAATTTGTCCACCTCATGGGACTCATGAAATAGTATACCAGATAAAGAGAGTAGACATGTGCCAATATGCTACCTAACCGAATTACGATGAACCAGCCGCCCTGCAATTTGGCTATTCAACACCAATGGAAGAACCCAACCATGAGTTAGCATGTACGGCCCAACCAATCTAGGAGTGGGTAACATAACGACCGACCAATTCAGGAGCGGTACCATCCTCGAGATGATGGAATGCCTCAGACACAGAATTCAAACCCCTCTAATACACATTTCACTTGCTAGCTATTCTATGGATTCACATAACTGCTAAGCCCATTCAATAGTGAGAAAACCAACCAGGGTAATGAACATACTTCTTAATGACACCTACCAAATACAGAACCATATTTGTAACCAAATCCGCCCATGCAGGATAAAACAGACACCATGCCTTGTCACACCATGTGACCCAAAACCAAACAGAATGTACCAAGTCATATGTCCAAAACTCCAGGTTTCAACGGGTCAATATGTCCCGAATGTGTATCGACTCCATCGATGCACACAATACCTTCATATCACCCAAACACAGGTGTATGAACACACAAAACCAACCTTGGTTAAAAATAAAACCTTCTGGAACAATAGAATCATGTAAAAGTTCTTCTTTAGAAACATCTACCCAAAATCTTTATAAAATTGAATTTTAAACACTCACCAATGCAAACACTTCCCAAATACCCCATTCTTGATGGTACATAGGCTAAAATTTAATAGAACCACTTCCTTAGTGAAAATTAGGTTGAAAAGTCAAGTTTTCCAAAATCTGACAAACTGGTCGCTCGAGCGGCCAAGGGCACTCGATCGGCCTTTCAAAACAGGTAATTTCAGGGTAGGTCGCTCGAGCGACTGTTCTAGCAATAGTACAATTTGGGTAAAATTGCTCTCGGGTTTTCAATTATATACATAGATCGCTCGAGCGACTGCTCAGGCGGTCCGATACGTGAAAATCCGTAACTTTGCGAAATTTAATAAAAATTCCACAACTCAATACTCAATGCATAAAAACCATTCTAAATCATTCCAAAATACATTATACACATGCTAGAACAATTCCCAACACATAAAACATCATAAATAACGAAATCAACGCATTAAACATCGAATAACCATGAATATCGTCTAAACACGAATTTAGATTTTATGTAATTGTCAAGGGACTACTTACCTGGTTTTAGGAACTTAAATCTCCTCTAAGAGCCTAGAAATATCACCCCAAAGTTTTGTCAAACGATCCCAACAAGTCCGATCATGTCTGGGTTAAAAATCACACTTTTAAAAACTCTTTAACATATGAAAATCTCCAGAATAGAACTTGTTATTAACTTGCTCTTACTTGAGTTCTCTATGCACGAAAATACTCCTCCTTCTTCTCTAGGACGGCTCCCACAATTTGTTTAGGGTTTAGGTTTTGATCACAAGGCAACTAAGTGGAAGAATAGGAAACAATAGAACAACTCACGGTTGATTCTAGTTTTGGTTTATAAAGTCCACGTAAATAGCAACTCATGCATTACTAGGTCTAGTTTAATATATAATGGCTTTTACTTATTTGCCCTCTTCTCCTTTAAGCCAACTTAAATCAAACCAACTTAACCCCTTGGGTCAACCCACTAATATTGGGTTCGACCAACCCCCTTTTATCCTTCTTATTTCTAATACAATTAATTCTTACTAATAATATATTAGCACAAAATTTAATATATTAAAATTATATTTGATCAATAATTAGGAGCTCACCTCATATTGGCTCTCCGATCATATCCGGTTCATCTTGAATTCCTCCGGGTTGAACCAAAATTTCATCTCCTGCATATTATTAACCAATTAGTTTAGTTACTAAAATCTGGGATTTTACAATCATTAATTAAGCCTATTATTATGTATGAGTCATAATGTTGAACAACAAAGAGGCAACATATGCAAAGGATGAACTTTGCTAAGATATGTGTGTTGAAATAAATAAAATAGGTTAAGATAATTCATGCATACAAAGTGACAATCTAGATTGCAACTATGAGAAGGTGCATGGGGTAATCATCCAATTGAAGCTCTAAGAAGTTGAGGGGAAAGACCAAAAAGCAAAATTTTTTTTTATGAGACTCAATTAAAAGGGTTGGATTACCCTTAATTTTATTTAAGATACAGAATTTGACAAAGTAGGATGGAAGAATAGGATTCATGTTGTTGACCAACCAATTGGGATAAAGCATTTGGACATTGATGGATTGATAAAAGATAGGAAATGGATTTACAAGGTTATAAAGTTTAAAATAAGCATCACTTTCCTAAATAAGTTGGCATATCTCCACCATCTTTATCAACATCAATTTCATTTTTATCAACTATTTGTGGTTTAGAATTATTTGTTGGTCCTTTTTCTTTAATTTTACCTTTCATCTCTAATATCTCTTGGTTCTTCTTCTTCTATAAGGAAAGCTAATATGAACTCCAACTGTGGCCCATCTTTATGACTATGGCACTCATTGACTGGTTCAAGTTCCATCTCTTAAACTGATTTGCTCAAATTGATTCCTCTCATATTAAATATATACAAAGGAAGTCAAATTTTGTTATAATTTGCAGTAAAGATAACTTGTAACCATATGTTTGTATACAATGTGAAGCTATAAGAATCTAATATAAATATGGATGCTTTTATATAAGAAAGCAATCAACAATCTTGTAGGAGTAGTTATGAGTAACAACATGCACTATGTGCTTCTCCCTAATCACTTCAACAATTTCATCTAATAAATTAAAATTCAGCTAATGACATGTTCCTAAATAAATGGTAAGACAGGATTTTAAATCTATGTTTGAATTGGCTTAATCTATAAACATAAACTTTAAGCTTTTATTTTAATGATATTGAAAGCATTACCATCTTGACAAAACCATATGAAGAATGGATGAGTTTTCTTTTTCTTTCATTATCATCTGTGTATATCGTTTTTAATTATAATATTTTGGGAGGGTCCCTCCTTTTCTCTTTCATTGACCATGCATTATAAGTATGGCTATCTAATTGAACCCTTTATATGTGGTCCATGGCTCTCCTTTTACATGGAAGTTGAGATTCTTTGCCCATAATAAAGGAAATGCTAACTGTCCTCCACATGGTTGTGTTCTCTCTATTTTTTAAACAAGCTTATTGTTAATGGAATATTTTAGGGCTTCCAAAGGTCCCACAATTTTTTGATTTGATTGGTACGAAAAAGACCAACCAAGGGTTCATGGAATATTTTAGGGCTTCCAGAGGTCCTACTTTTTTTGATTTGATTGGTACGAAAAAGACCAACCAAGGATTTTTATAGAATATTTTAGGGCTTCCAGAGGTCCCAATTTTTTTGGATTTGATTGATAAAAATAATCAACCAAGGTTTTTTTTTATTTTTTTTAAATTTGCTGAATTTTCTCAGTTTTCAAGTTCAAAAGTTGATTGACACATGTTTGAATTGAATTGATATCAAAAAATATGACACCTTAGCTTGTTCTTTGAGTTTCAACATTATGTTTAATCTTAAAGGAATATATTTTTTTTTCTTTGGGGTTCCTAAGGATTATCCACAGTGTTTAGGCATTTTATTCTGAAAATTCGGGCTGAAAAAGCCAATTTATTCATTTTCTGCATGTATCCGGTATTAAGTGTCGGATAAGCATATGTCTTATTGTATCCAGCAACAATGACCGGCTACACGCATAAGCCTTTGTATCCGGCAATATATACCGGATATGAAGAAAAGTATTCTTAACCGGCCTGAGTTGCCGGTTAATACCGAAATGGCCATTTTTGACTCATTTTTTCACCATATTAGGTTTTTTCATTCCCACTTGATGTTTACCTTAACTTGACCTTCAAAACTTGCCCCAAATTGGGCTTTGACATCATTCTTGATACAATACATTCATGAGGGTGCTTGTACCCTCCAAAGTTATGCACCCATTGTTGGACTTGATACACTTGGTTGCCTCTTGATTGAACTTTGGGTAGGATGACCATTAAATTGAGTTGGAAACTCATCCTATGGGTTACACCAACCTTATGTTATAAACATTTTTGGGAAAAATTTCATCCCAAGCATATGGACACCATGGCTTTTAGTTCACATGAAGATGATAAAATGAATACATGGCTTTACCTTGCCACCTTGTGTTACCTTCAATATGGTACTATACCTTGGCCTGTGAACATGCAAACGGCCTTCTCACATTTACACCCAATTCCCCAAACGCAATTGTGTACTTTTAGCTGAAAACGTGTTTCTCCACCTTCAAGCGTATGGTTTTTGGGTTTTGGCTTAATTGGCAACTTAGAACTCAAGTCTAGTGATGTCCGGAATCGAATCACAGATCCCATTGTCATCACATCATTGACTCAAGCTCTAAGGTGAATGTTTTCACTTTCACTTTCCGAAGTCACGACCTCGGTGCGCCAAGCTACCCACATTCATGGTTCAACTTCCTATAGGTAATGGGTAGGCTGTGCAAAGTGTTCAAAGTGCTCAAGTGCATTTAAAATTGAGGTACATTCACAACGTCCCAGCCCCTTGCCACTCTTTTTCGTAGCCATGCATACAATTTCAAGCCAAGGCATATGACATTATATTGAAAGCAAAAACACATGCAAGCAAGGTAGTACAAGCCACTCAATTTGCACACCATTCACATACCCAAAAAGTAGCATATAAGCATGTTATCATTTTGTGCCAACAACAAATAAACCATGCTAAACATGCTTGACCCAAAAGCATTCCCTAAATCTCAGATTTCATGCTCTTTTTCATGCTCAAAGGTGCATTATTTTTACCCAAATTGAAGCCTAAAAATTCAGCAACTATATGCATTGTTCAAGAGGTGTTTTTGTCCAAGAAAGCATCCTTGAAAACCCCAAAATGGCTATTGAATTTCCAGATTTTTTATTGCTTTTATGCTCAAAGTGTATCACTCATACCCCAAATTGATGCCTAAAAATTCAGCACTACTTGACATGATATAAGAGAGGTTTTGATGGTTGAAACATGCTTGAAAACCCCCAAAATATACACTAAATTTCTAGATTTCATGTTCTTCATTTTTATGCTCAAGTGACATTGTTTTATGCCCAAATCCAAGCCTAAAAATACAGCACCTAAATGTATTGCCCAAGAGGTGTTTTGTTCAAGGAAGCATGCTTGAAAAAACCCAAAATTATCCACTAAATTTCCAGATTTTGTATTCTTCATCTTTGGTGCTCAACATGCTTTATTCATGCCCAAATCAAAGCCTAGGGATTCAATAACTAAAATATGTCATAAGAAAGGTTTGAATTGAGGAAAACATGCTTGGGAACCCCAAAAATGCCCATGGAGTTTACTGAACTTATGCACTTCATTTTTATGCTCAAACATGGCACTAAAACCTCCCAAAACAAGGTAAGAAAATATAACAAGTAGGCATGCACACCAAGATAAGCCCATAAACATGATCCTAGGCATAATCCAATAATACACACATGCCTTTATCCATGTAAATTTCAAAGCATCCTCATCAGATTTCAAAATACAACAATATGTACAAATAAAAAAAATCAAAATAGCAAGCATTCAAAATAAATAAAAAGCATGAACAAATACACAAAATGGCTTAAATCCACAAGTCCCCAGCAGAGTCGCCAATTGTGAGACACGGGAAAAATCACCGGAGTGATCTCCCTCCGTCAACACACGGGCTCAACGCAAAAATGGGAGAGTCGCCACCATTTAGAATTTTGAGGTGAGAATAGACACCAAAAGAGATAAAAAAAATATACAAAAAGGGTTAAAAAGCAAATTCTAAGGTAAAAATAACCTTACTTGAAAATCAAATCCAGAGATGGGTAAAGGGATTAGATTATGAATGGGGGAAGGTGTTAGGCACCCCCATTCACCCACACAAGGTGGTTGCCAAGTGTTTGTTCATGCTAAAAGAAAATAGGAAGCTTGCTAAAAAATCATGAAAAGCCTTGAAAAAGGAACAAGTGTATGATATATTCACATGAAGATCCAAATGGATTTTAAATATTCTCTTATGTCAATATCATTTCTGAAATGTCATAAAAGGATAAAAATCCAAGCAAAAGAATGTACAAAGCCAAGTTGAATCAAATCCGGAAAATTCGGTGAAAAGTAATGCCATTTGTCTTGAAATCACTTAAATCCAATTTTAAATCAAATCAAACCAAATCCATTTGAAAGATTATGGTAAATAATAGTCTCATGCAAAATTTCAAGTCAATTCGGTTGAAATCCTAGGAGTTATGCTCCTTTAAAGTTGCTGCTGGGGATGATTAAAAGTAACAAGTAGGCAACTTTGGAAAATCACCTAGAAAAATCTACTCCATAGAAATCCGTGAAATTTGGTGTCAATGAAGTCTGTATGGCCATCTTTCAAAAGAAACTAGCCTCATACAAAAACTCATTCGGACGTGCCTTGGGTGACTTCCCGAACAGGCCCCGAGGATCACAAATTTACCCAGAAAAGTACTGATGAACAGTTCTGAGTAAATCCGTTACCAATAATTCAAATAGAGTCAAAAAATTATGAAATGAATTGGATTTGAAAATAGACTCATAAAGGAGTGCCCAGAAACAAAAATCATTCGAATCGGACTTAAAACGAACACATGGCGCTCCGTCGAAGTGATAAGTTCTGTATTTAAACCTGAACTGACCAATCAACTTCGACAGAGAGATGTCAAAAATCCGCTTGATAGAAATTAATGAAATTGGTAGACATAAACTAGACAGCCTCACCTTTCCCGTGGTTCTAGAATCACTCCAAAATTCATCCGGACGATGAAGTTATGAGTGTCCGAAATAAGGGTACAGTTGCTGTCAAGTTAAGCCCTTTTTGGAGAAAAACAATTCAAAACTGTGACAAAGTGTGTGCAATTCGTGCAAAATGAATACAAACCTTTAAAAATCATTTAAAAACATTCCAGAATTGATTGAGGCAATTTATTTCGGATTTATCACAATAAATGTAATAAACCCAAAATTTGAGCCTATCCCGCCAAAATAGTGCTATGCATGTGCAGGTGTGAAAAACCATACAAGATCAATACAACAACATAGCATGCATACATATTCATCAAAATAAGGTTCTAAAACAGCCTAGGGTTCCGTTCCATTATCGTTTACCTTTGTTCTCTCTCCCCGTTAAACACGGTTCTTCAAGATAATCAAGGGTACTTTGAATATGAAACGGTTTACAATCAATCAAAAGGCTTTATGCTACATAGGTTCTAGCACTAGGGTCAATCCCCAGTCTCGTTTCTCCTAGATCCCGCCTTCACGTTTTACGGCTAGGGGGAGTCTTGAGATACTTTGAGCCGGGGAAGGATTTTCACACACAAAGAAGGCCTTATTCTACAGAAAGGTAGAAGAAGAGATCTAGATCTAGGAATGTAAAAACAGAAAATAAAAGAAAAGTTTGAGGCTTACCTGGGTTCTGGAAGCACTTCCGCAGCGGTTTCCCTCTTCTCTTGGAGTTCTTCTTGGCGAGAATTCAAAACAAGAGTTAATGGCCATTTGCTTGAGGAGGAGTCTCCTATTTATAGGCAAAGGTTAGGGTTGGTGAGAATGGTAGACACAACATAATGTCTATAGCCCACCAACCTTAACCCTAGGGCTATTTCCGAGATTTCCCCTCATTTAATGAGGGATATGATGGTAAAAGTGAAAAGCTCTCGGAAAACCCTAATTTTGAGCAAAACTTGTGTATCCGATATATCAGGCCGGATACACAAGGGCCTTAATGTATCCGGCATATAATGCCGGATACACTAAAGCTTTCTTGTATCCGGCATTTTCCACCGGATACAAAGGAAAATACTTGTATCCGGCCTGAGTTGCCGGATATAAGGAAAAAAACCTTTTTTCCGGATTTTAACACAGGCAATACTTATTTACATGTAATATCGTTTAAGTAAATGTCCTTGTATTTTTTAATCTCCATTTACTTAAGATATTACATGTAAATAAGCAAACACCCCCCCCCCCCCCCCCCATTTGAATCTATTAAAAATAGTTCCAGACCCAAATTCCAAGTGAATAAAAAGTAAACTTTTCAGTTCAAGGCAAAATTCCGGTTTTTCAGGTCTGGAAAAAAGGTTCAATATGTTAAAACCAAGGTATTCGTCAAGATTTAAAATCTCAAAAAATTCATTTATGCAATAACATTGCTAAAAACCTGATTACCGGGAAAAATTATCTTGAAATCTTGCTTTAAAAAATATTTCATTTTCTGGGGTCAAAAGTCAACAAAATTCAACCGGAAAAAGTTTGACTTTGCACAAAAGATTGAATTTGGGCATTTTCCTTTACGGTTTTGGATTCAAATGGGTTAAGGATCTCAAACCCAATGCAAAGAATTGAAAATTCCAATAAAATATTTCTCTCCTTCAAGATTTATCAAAAATCGTGCAATTTTGGGGTGTCTACAGTATAGCATGCATTAAGGATAAAATAAAGGAGAGCAGATTAAGGTGGTATGGTCATGTAAAGCAAAGACTTAGAGATGCACCTGTTAGAAGGTGCGAGAGTATGCATATTGAAAGGCCTAAGTGAGAAAGAGAGAGACCTAAAAAGACATGAATTGAGTCTATAAAACAAAACTTACAAAAACATAAATTAACAAAAGGTATGATTTTTTTATAGAACAGGATGAAGAGACAAGATTTGTGTCACTGACCCCACAGGTGGAAACTGGCTTATGATGATGATTTCATTTATAAATGTATATATTTATAGGTTTAACAAGAGTATGGGCTACTCTATCCACAACCTCCGCTGATATACAGCTAAAGCTATAAGTAGGGTGGGTTGGGTCGGGTTATGTTAAGTTCGGGCTCAACCCAGGCTAAGATTCACTAGCCCAAACTCGCCATTAGCCCGACCTGACCTAAACTCATTAAACCCAAAACCCAACCTAAACTTTATTATTTGTGTTCGAGCTAAGTTCGGGTTGGTCCAAACAAAATGTAAATTTTTTAATATTTCTTTTGTTTTTTTTATATGAATGCAAATATTGGAATATCATTAATTGAAAAATCACCTATTAACGTACAACGGCCACTTAATTAATCTCTTGAATTTGGAAAAAAAAAACTTTTAATTAATTTCTTAAAAAATTAGTCTTAATATAATGAGCCAATCACATGCTCGTTGTATTTGTTGTTGCACAATTTTTTTTGTTGAAGATGTGCACCCAAATATCACTTTCATTGTTTCATATATGTGTTTGTATGTATAAGATTATTTATTTGAGAGAATAAATGCATAAATTTGTTATCACATGTTACATTTTATGTTTTATAGTTGATCGATTATATAACTATGAAGTCAATGTAAAAGAAAAGAAAACAATAGAACATATGCATAACAAACACTCACTTAAATATATGTATGAGAGTGTGCACATCAGCGTGTACATCTCAACTCAACTTTGGGCTTTTTGAGTTGTATGGCGGCATAAACCCTAACCCAACTCAAACTCAACTTCGGGTTAAAAATGAAACCCAACCCAAACCCAAACCCAAACTCAATGCCTATTTCAGGCTTTAATTCAAGTTGGGTTGGGTAGGCTTCAAACAGTCCGGGTTAGATTTATAGTTCTATATATAGCACTACATTCGCCTAAAGCATTTTGATTTATCATATTTACGCATAATACAAAAAAGAGCGAGATCCTCCAGTTACATATGAATGCCATATTAGAATGGCAATCCTTCAATCTTATAACTAAAGAGAATGTCCTATTAGGATTTTGCAAAAAGAGTATCGGCTACTTTTTGATTAAGCAAAGAAGAGTGGAAATGGAAAGAAAAAATATATATGAGAAGAAAGTCAAAAAAGATCAAATAGTGCAAAACAATTGAAAAGTAAACAAATATATTAGAGAAGAAAATTGTTTTGGCATAGTCATAAATTTGATTGCACTTAGCAAATGGAACTATGATCAACTTACAACAAATTAAAATTGATCCTGTCACGCCTTTTAATATATGATAGCAAGTCAAACACAATTATAACCTATATGAATTACAAAAAACTTTTATAGGTGCCCTTATCTCACTTTTGTGGTTGCAATAAATGGGATCAAGCACTAAATTGGGGTTCTCTTTTGCATATAAAAGTATGGGACTTTTCATATCTTTTTGCAAGAATGTATGCAGGTAATGTGTTACATTCATATATAGCCTTGTAACATAAGCATGAAATCTACATTATCATAAACATTGATCATTACCTCATTCAAACTCCTACTTTTAGGTTCATGTAGAATATCCTTTTTCCTTCTCAACTTATAATTGAGGTTCTTTTTTTCTTTTTTATCACCTCTAGTTCAACTCAACTGCTTGTGTCAAATGCTTGGTTACTTGTTCAACTCAAATTCTTGAGGTTTGAAATATAATTTTTTTATTTCATATGCATGATAAAATATATCAAATTATTAATGGAGTTTAGATAATGCCCATATGCTTTGTTATAATCGAAATAATCTCTTATTATTTGTGAGTTTATTTAATGGCTATGTGTAGTGAAAATCATTTTTAACTCTATCCCTCACATAGAATGTTGATATTTTTGTGAAGTTTATATATTTTACTCATAAAATGTCCTTCTGTCAAAAAAACATCCCTAGGTTTTATTTACACTAAATATTTTCTAGATATTTTATTTTTACATCCTTCACAATTGCATTTTTGGCCAGTCAAGGTTGGAGTCTTTATTTTACCAAGAAAAAAAAAAGGTTGGAGTCTTTATCACTTCAAATTATGATGAAAATGCTTTATTTCTCACTCTTATGTATTTCACAAAAAGATATCTATATATGTCGATATCCTTCTCCAGTTGTTCCGTCCATTGTTTCAACATTGCCAACAAATAGCATCAAAAGCTTTGAATATAGGCATAGCTTTTGGTAGTGGTAACAATAGGAGAAATCTACTTCTAAAGGAGGGTGCCACTTGTGTTAGTGGTCAAGTCTTGTGACATTCATATCTAGGGTTTAGGTTCAAAACCTTACCACATCAAATTAAAGATAGTATGCTCGATAACTTGCTTCCAGCTGAGACTTTTTGAGTTGCTTTAATTGCTACTGTATGCTAGGCCATGCATGGGTCCTCTATGAAGCCGTGCTCCTTAAGGAGGTATGTGTGTAATAGTTGAGTGTTTGTACTCTAATCCCTTATCAATAGCCTCGTACAACCCTGCTCTATCAGGTCTATACTAAGCTATGACACTGTATCACGAAGGATAATGTCTCTGTCACTAAAATGTTCATCCAAAACCATCCCCCTATTGTGATTGACTTCACAATGGGACAAAATTTGCTAAACTTTTGTGCTGTATTATTCCTTGTTATTAGCTGTCAGATGTGCCACGTGTAGCATCTTATCAATTAATGCTTTTTCTTGTTGTAAATTTTTCATATGGGAGCCGACCACTTGGAAAAACATGACTCGAAATCAGCTGGAGCCTGTGTCTGGATGATATGTTGGTCCAATGATAAAGGGTGTGTAACATGTCTGTGTAAAAAGCCAACATGTACACATCCTTTACCATTGGACTAATAGATCATCCAACCAAAGGTTCAGCTCATGTAGTCTCAAAAAAAAAACACTAACTTTCAAATGCTACACATGGCAACATCAAACTCCATTAACAGAAAGAAAACCTGCAAGATAAAATTACAAATGATTTCATCCCGTATGTTTTGCCATTTTTGTTATTCACCGTCCTGGCTACGTACAGGCTCACGTTAGCAAATTGCATTCCTAATTAAGTGAAAGAGAGTTAAAAAAAAAAAACCAAAAAAGCAGTGAAGGGATATAGGTCGAAGCCTTGTAACGGACAATGGTGGTGGATCCCACACAAATAATCATAGACTACGAATGAAATTGGGTAAACAATAAAACAGTATCAGATAACAGATGGTAACAGATGCACGAATCTGAGGAGAACAATCAAGACAAAAAAAGACTAACAGATCCAAACAGACGATTTAAGCAGAAACAAATATAACAGGATTGGAATGAACTTATCAGATTTAACAGTCGAGGCGAGATTCACAAATCTCTGTGCTTAAAGCCTTAAGCGTCCCCTGTAGAACGAATCTCCAGTGCGACGGGTTGATCGACACTATGGCTTCCAGCATTCAACGACAAAACGTCTCTCCAGTAATCCGCACAGAAATACTGGATCAAAACAGAACCCGTGTAATAGTGTCACTCTGAACAGTTTTTTGGAAGAAGAGAAGAAGAAGACAGTTTTCGTGTCACCCAAAACCCTAATCTCTCTCTTCTATATATAAGAGAGGAAACGAACGTTTGTGTCTCTTGAGAGGCACACGTTCACACGATTTAACGTTAATTAAATATTAATTAACGTTTAATCCAACGGTTATAAAACCCAAACGTTTTAGAAAGCAAAAAGAAACCATTACACACACACACGCCATATTTAATTAACGTTTAATCCAACGGTTATAAAACCCAAACGTTTTAGAAAGCAAAAAGAAACCATTACACACACACACGCCACGCCACGACCGACCGACCGGACGGCGGCGGCGCGCGTGATTCAAAGAAACCCCGACAACAAGGAACAGTGTCTCACTTTAGGGGTTGCACCCCTTTAGTTCCCACTATTCAATATAAATCATTAGAAGTTCTCATAAACTTCCAATGTGGGACTATTCATCCCACAAGAGACAAACACTAAAAGACAAAACACCAAGAGGAAATTTTGAGCCCTTAAAAAACCATTAAAAATACAACAGATATGTTGGTCCAATGATAAAGGGTGTGTAACATGTCTGTGTAAAAAGCCAACATGTACACATCCTTTACCATTGGACTAATAGATCATCCAACCAAAGGTTCAGCTCATGTAGTCTCAAAAAAAAAACACTAACTTTCAAATGCTACACATGGCAACATCAAACTCCATTAACAGAAAACCTGCAAGATAAAATTACACATGATTTCATCCCGTATGTTTTGCCATTTTTGTTATTCACCGTCCTGGCTACGTACAGGCTCACGTTAGCAAATTGCATTCCTAATTAAGTGAAAGAGAGTTAAAAAAAAAAAAAAAAACCAAAAAAGCAGTCAAGGGATATAGGTCGAAGCCTTGTAACGGACAATGGTGGTGGATCCTACACAAATAATCATAGACGGAGAATTCCGGGAGCTGTCGGCGTCTTGACATGCAACTTGACGCGACCTGCAAGGTTGTCGAAGCCGTCCATGTGGACCATTCATAGAGCCCCACGTGGCACTAAAACAATGCCTCCTGGATTTCTTCCCGGAGGGACAAAAAACTGGGATTCCGACGAACAGTGATCACTATATATAACACGTGGAACTCCAAAGTCGTGTGAGAAGGTGATAAAAGGGAGGGTGTGGATGTAACCGACACCTGTCATTATCTCACACGAGCGCGCAAGACAATAAAGAAATTTACTGAAAACTCCTTTTTGTGTTTCTGTATAAAAATATAATCTACCCTTTACTTCTGGTAGATCTCTTAACTGTATCCCTAACATCCCTTTTAGTTCCATCAGCCGTCCTATGAAGAGGAGTGGATTCAGTTTAAGGTAAATCTCTATAAGCTTTGTTTATCAAAAGATCACCAAAAAAATAAAAAATAAAAAAAAATCTATAGAAGCTTTGCATTGTTAATATTAGAGGAATACACGGGCTATGTGTGTAGTAAATTTGAAAAAAAAATTGAAGGCATTTTGGGTATGAAAATGTTATGTAGTTAGTTATTGATGCACTTGACATTAACGAATGAATGTAGAATTAATTTGATAAAAAGTGCAGGGCATTTTAGGCAGCTTCATACAATTTCATGGTTAATATGATGATGGTGACACAGGGTAGCAAATCGAAAAAATTTTTTTTTTGACGTGGATAACAAATTTGTAAAATAAAGATTACTTGGAGGGCATTTTCAATATAAAATTTCAGCCAGAAAACTGCTTTATTCAAAGTCTTTGATAATTGAGTGTTTGACCATTGAATGGCTATTAAGCTAATTCGATCAAACAAAATTTTTGTTACGCAAACATAAATACTAATTTGGCTAATGAAACTCATTATTTTGTAAGGAATGTTAATTATTGCGTACAAGGAGTACCAACAAGTTATATCAATATGGGTCCTATGAACAAGTACACAATATGCCAATCAATAATTGATAGTATACAGATGTAGTAGATTGATGCTACTGCTGCTTCAATGCTTAATGAAGGTTCTAATAAAAGAGAGACAACAATCACCTTGATTAAATATTTGGATAACCACTTCTTGCAATTATCCATCTAATAAAATTCTATTATGGTGTTTTTGTGATTCAAAATAATTGCATTTTTTTAATGAATTTATGTAATTAAAATATCTAAAATGTTTCTAAACAAAATATAATGTTTTTAACTATTCCTTTATTTGGGAAAAACAATAAGGTAAATTACACTTACCTCCCTTGAGGTATGCTATAATTACACTTACCTCCTTTGAGGTTTCTGAAATAATACTTTCCCCCTTGAAATTTGTGTATGGGTCAAAATAACACTCTTTCATTGAAATTTCCGTCAAAACAGTAGTGATAGTTAGTAAAATAATTTGAACTGGACAAGATTACCCCTTCATAAAGATGAGAACAAAAATTTAATGGCCTAAGGCATAACTATCATTTAACTTAAATGGGGGTAATCTTGTCCAGTTCAAATTATTTTACTAACTATCACTACTGTTTTGACGGAAACTTCAATGAAAGAGTGTTATTTTGACCCATACACAAATCCCAAGAGGGGAAAGTGTTATTTCAGAAACCTCAAGGGAGGTAAGTGTAATTATAGCATACCTCAAGGGAGGTAAGTATAATTTACCCAAAACAATAACAACTACTACAGCATAAATGCCTAGAGTATATCACTCAAAATCTTTTATATGACAACAAAAGTTCATATTAAAAAAAAAAAAAAAAGTGAACCACATGTTTATAGGCATGTGGTTCACATGCTTAAAAAACGTGAACCACATGCTTATATGAAAGCAACAGTGATATCAAACCTTAGGGGTCTAGGTGTAAATTTCCCAAAAAAATAAAAATAAAAATAAAACTAAGGGTTGTTCAAAAGCCACAAATTTCAAAAGTAAACCAAGGAAGAAACCACTATTATCATATCCAAAGAAGAAAATTGTAAATATCTAATCTATTCTTCACTTGTTATGAAAATAATGTTTGTGTAATTGCATTGCGTGTGGATAATGTCCCCATTTAAAGGTGGCCCGCATTTTTGTCATAAAATTGATGTTAGTTGGTCATTATTGAGGGCATCTTTTGCTACCCATTTTTCATTAATCGAGAAAGGGACATGATAGTGATTTGGGTAGAAAGAAAAAAAAAATTTTTGTTATTTATTTATATTCTTCAGAGGACATGAACATCAATAAAGATTAGGACATGGTCAATTCTGTCTACTAAAAAATAATATCCCCTTCCGCCCCATCAATCGTTTTCTTGGAACTTGGAAACGCCGGTAGCCTCTTGATTTTGCGCCTAATAAAAAATAAATTTAAAATGATTGGCTGATAAAAAGGCGAAGTCATTTTTTGCACTTTTGTCCTCAAAAGACTAAAAAAAGTACTATGAGAAAGCTTTTTGTCACATCATGTGAATTACAGTATTTTAATAGTAAAATTCCTCATGAACTACACGAGGTTATGTGGGCCCTTGAGATTAACTATCAGACAAATAAATACCGACTTCAAATTATGTATTAATAATTAATGTTAATATGCTAGTGGTGGGGTCCCAAAGTCATTAAGACATTAAGAAATTCCCAAAAAACATAAAAAATAAAAAAACCCACCCCCACTACTTTTTCTCATGTGCACTAATGAAATTAATGAATGCTTTTGTGCATTATTAAAAGAGATTCCTAATTTGGACTTTATGTTTTTTTTTACATGAGTATACTTAACATACATGAATCATTGACTACAAGCATATATGGAATTCATTCAAAGCATGCGCTTATTCATACACATACACGTGTGTATATTTAAAAGGAATGTATTTAAATAAATTGATGTTCATAAGGACATTCCTATAACTTTCTTCTATTAGCTTTAATTTTACAACCAACTCAGCTAAATCTTTTAAAATTTATATGAACACTCAGAAACGTAATTTAGACTTCCTAAAAATTTTTGTAATTATTTTCTGTCTTTATTTTCATCAGAAATTTATCACCAAATGAAAGAGATATTTCATGCGCTATGGAGAAGTCTTTACCGACAGTAATATCTTAACGGTAAATTCGACCACTAATAGCAATAAGTAGAGCCGGTAAAATGCCACCCGACCCGACAGGTCAACTCGATTATAAACGGGTTGGGTTGACCCATTTATTAATTGGGTTGGGGAAACCCCAACCCGCCAATAATCGGGTCAACCCGATTATGACCCGCCAACCCGACGGGTAACCCGATTAAAAAAAAGGACAATAAAAGTGTCTTGTTCCGATCCGATTAACGCCCAACCCGACCCAAACCCAGCACAACTCAATCTAATTAACCCCTCAACCCTATTTTGATCATATTTTTCGAAAAATAATAAACGGGTTGGCGGGTTGAACCTATTTATTAGCGGGTTGGGGGTTTTCCAACCCGCCTTAATTTAGTCCAATTCGAACCCAATCCGATTGACCCCAACCCGAACTCGACCCGTTGCCAGCTCTAGCAATAAGTTACCAATGTTGAATGTTAATTTTTTTGCAACAATAATCTACAACAACTATATAGGCCTTTAGTTTTATTATTTCAAATAGCGACCATATATATATATATCAAGGTAGAGGTGAACGTGTAGCATCTCACATGAGCGGCAAGATATGCTATAGGCTCATCTCAACAGATGATTTCATTCCACAGATAGCAATGTTCCCAGCAATAAGCGTGCATGATACGGTGGGTATACAAGTATGACCGGCGTTAGTCTACCATGGTGACATTTTTGTACTGGAGTCTCTATTTCTCATGATTATTTTAAATATATAAAATTTATTGTGATATATTTAAAATAATGAGGATTGTTCCAATTAACATTATTCCCATATTACATTTAATATTTACATTTTTTTTTGTCGTATAGATAACACCGGTTACATATTTTATTTTAGAAAAAAAGGTCCAAATTATTATTATTATTATTTTTATTTTATGAGAAATTGCATGAGATGATGAGAATCTAAACTATTGAAAAGAATATTATTTTCTAAATAATCCATTAGGCCAAATATCGGTAATTAGTTTTTAGTGGTACTTTTTTAAAATAATTGATAATCGGTCTCATTTTAAAGGTACTTAAAATTTCTTTCAAAAATGCCCTCAAAAAGACTTGCAAACCTCATTTATAACAAAACGACTAAAAAAGATTTCAAAGTCTTTTGAGGGCATTTTTGGAAGAAGTTATTGATGAATAGTAAAATGATACTAATTCTCAATTATGTTAAAACATTATCATTAAAAACCAATTACAAAGATGACAAACTGAATCTGAATTATGTTGATAAAGCATCACTAAAAACCAATTTACCCAAAAAAACAACGACTCTGAGATGTTTTATATTCTCTTCAAAATCCGACGCATTGGAGAGAGAAAGGAAGGTGGTCTTCTTCAGAAAGCCATCTCTCTCTCTCATGATGAAGCTGCTGTAAGTGCGGAATCGTTGATGTTCCGACTGCATAAGTTGAGTGAATCTCTCTGCAACTCTGTTTTGTCACATTAAATTGCTTTCCTGGAGTATCCAAATTTGGAGTTTCTTCACTTTCACTCAATTAAGGTCCTCCAATTCACACAAGCACACTGCTCTGTATTTCTCTTTTTAAACCGGCGACGTGAGCTGAGAACGAAACGAATTGGCAATCTGATACTGGAATAGAAATCCTTCTGAAACCCAAAACCATGGCTTCCGAATCCTCACCCAAGACCAGACCCCCAATCATCAGCCTTTCCCTTTTCACCCAGTTCTCCGAAACGTTCTCTGCTGATCATGGGTCGTCCAAATCCCAGAATTCTGCAACGGATTTCAAACCCCAGATGAAATCTCCGAGGAATTTCGATGGAGGAGTCGTGGGGTTGGGAATCGTTGCCGCAATGAACGAGATGAACGATACCCATGAAGCGTTTACCTCTGCTAAACCTAACAGGTCTGCTCAGATTGTGCTCTCCCCAAGATCGAAGCCCATTGCGATAGCATTTGGGAAACCCGCGGGGAAATTTTGGGAACCCTTTACAGATAACGATGTAATGGAGCAGCTCTCTGAGAGCTACACTTGCGTGATTTCTCGTATTGGGAATAATTCAATTGTAAAGCGCGAGTACTTCGATAAGCCCGATGGTTCTTCAGTGTTCATCTCGTCACCACCCAAGTACCCAGAGATGGAGAACCCCTTTCAGGCTGCAGATTTCCTTAATTCTTGCTATCTCTGCAAGAAAAAGCTTCAGGGGCTGGACATTTTCATGTACAAGTAAGAAATCCTTTTTGATTTATATTTGATTTTCTTTGTTATTATCTTTTTGGATGGTCAAGTAGTTTTTAATCATCTAGATATATATCTCTTCTAAGTTTCTGTTTCTGGATGAAGCCTCAGATCTTATGTTTGATTTCTGTATGTGAACTTCTGATGTTTTTGGCTTCAGGTTACCTCTTGATTGTAAAACTGTAGATACATTTTCACATTATGGTAGATTTAAAATCCGTCTTTTTATTGCTAAACTGATAGTCTTGGTTCTTGCACAGATTTTGCACTGGAAGTAAGGATACGTCTAATGATTCTGTTACTAAGCAGCCCTTTCTTTTTTACTGATTTTTTTTTTCTGTTTTTCTTGCATGGATGCCTTGATCAATCTTCCTCTAGTGTGGTGTGTTGGGATTTGGAATGGATTTCTAAGATTGTATTGTGTTTGCTTCTTGCTGTATATGAGGTTTGGAATATTTTTGAACGCAATATCTATTCAATTGTTTTAGATCGAGTATTGTTTATTTCTTTGATAGGAAACTATCTTTCCTTTTATCTTTATGATGATACAATTCGTTTTAATGATTTGATCAGAATTCTTCATAGTGAATTACCCGAATTAATTTGTTGTTTAGCTAGATCGGATTCGGACTTTGTCTTATGGTATCACTCCCAATCACAGGAAAGATTTGAACGTTTAATCATCTGCCTGACAGCAGTTTTAACCTCTGATCAATGGAGCAGATTCGGGTTTTAACTGTCGCTCAGGTAAACGTGGATCCAACGAAGTTCAGATAAAACTGCCAATTGATTTCTGTCAGGTCTTGAGTGATTCTTAAGATTTCAAGGACATTAGTAGTTTCCTGGGTGATTTCTTTCAGAAATTTTTTTTTTCCATAATTTGCTGGCAGTTCATCCAAAGTTAGCAGTTTTAGTAATTAAACATAGTTCCGGAGCATTCGATCCTTGAGACGTGGTAATCTGTTACATCTTTAACGTAGAAATTAACGCTTTCTGTTTACTTTTCCATTATTTAGCAGATTCTCTTTGCCTTGAATGTTACTAAAGCAGTTTAATTGCCCCTTTATTTTTTTTCCTTTTATTTTCTTTTTGTTTATTTTAAAAAAAATTATGTTGAAGAAGTGTTGTCTCGAATATGGATATGTTTTTTTTCCAGATCAGTATTAATTTGTTTAGTATAGAAATTAGGAGCCAAATGGCAATTCAATTCATTCAGTTCTATTGTTCTACTTTACAGAGCCATTTTCGTTGAATGTGTTATTGTCCGTAGTTTGATCCGAGAAACATGTCGTATTGTTTTATTTGCATTGTCCATCTTTCTTCACAGTGGTTCATGTAGCACCTACAGAACCAAGATGCCAGCTGCATCTTTAAGAACCTTAACTACATCAATATCACTTGTAAAATTATTCCTTTAATGTTTTTCAGTTAATGGTGACATTTGGCTTTATCATTTTCTTTCTGAGTTTGGATGCCTGCATTCTGGAATTTGTATTTTGAAGGCTGGCTAATAATGACAATTTTGTCTTCTGTTCATGGTTTCATTCTACATTTGGATGATTACATCTGGATATGGAATTAATTTGTCAGTCATCTTAATTATTTGGTTTTTCAGTTACATTTTTTCCAAATGCTAATGATGATTACACCTGGTTTTGTTTGCAAAGCAGGCAATTAATGATTATCTTATCTTCTTCTTTTAGGTTGTGGGTCCAGTGTTTTAATATCCGGAAAACATATTGGCCACGTACAGGCTGGTATGAACAAGTACGGACCGGTATTTACAATAAATATGAGTATTTACTGGTATTTAATGGTACCGGCGAGATTTGGAACCATGTGTGGTTCTTTAAAACTAAGTCCCATATCTTCTTCATTTTGGCTTCTGGAATTGTTAAACACTGGGACATATATGCTCCTTCTTGTTTAGAATTATGCCTTAAAGACGTTTTGCAACCTTTTTTCTGTACTGAGAGTTCTGGGCTTAATTTTCATGTTGAGTTCCAAATTGTTTTGATTTTTCTTAGTTTCATTTTACATGAAAAACTTGCTCATGTTTTCTAGTTTGTTAGCGGCCTTACGTATGTTTCTGAATTAGATGCTTCTGTATGGGAGGATACAATTGAGTCCTATAGGATCAAAATGCGATGGGTGGTGTTGCGTTTTCGTGATTGATTGGAACCGGAAGAGTTCACCTGGCTCTTATTTTTTCTCTAAATTTAGTGATACTTTTGGATAACACCCATAAAGTTCTTGTTTGCATCTAAATGTGATAACATTTTTATTGGGGATTCTTCATAAATTGGTTGTAAATTTAGAAATTTCTTTTGGGGATATTTTAGTGCCATTAATCTGAAGCCACATGAAGGTTTAATTTCCACTGATTCCATGTATGGTGGATCCTTTTTCTTGCAGAGGGGACAAAGCCTTTTGCAGTGCAGAATGCAGATGCAAGCAGATTTTTGATGATGAGCACAAGGAGAAAAGTGGGTCTGGAACATTGAAGAAGTCTTGTGATTATTCTGTTTCTCCTTGCTCTGCTTCAAGGCTCTTCTCGGCTGGGGTTGCAGCAGCTTGACTTCCACTATATACCCAAAGAATAAAGAAGGTACAAGGAAAGAAGCGAAAAGGGAGTACCCGAATAAGTAATCGGCATCACCAGCATGAGAGATATAGAGAGAAGTTGAGGGAGTTTGAGCATGGTATCTTGATGGTTCTTCTCAAAATGAAAGGAAAATCCTTGATAGATGAGAACATCAAGCAAAAATTTGAACTTGTGTGAACCCCCCAAGACGAAAGAAATTAAAGATCAGAACTCCTAAAATTTATGACTGTTAATTAGTATTATAAATATCAATATCAATATCAATATATATTGCCTGCTTAATTGTTGAAATTACACCTGATTGTATGCATTTAAATTTTATGTTTCTAGCTGAATCGTTTACTGCTTCTAATGAATCCTTTCTAATAGATGGACGGTTCCTGAAGATCTCAGACATTACGAGAACTCTATTAGTTAGGTTTCTGACACTCAGCAAGAAAGTTCTGTACCACAAAATTTCAAGGAGATTACATAGTCTCCTATGGACTTAAGAGTCCTATCTCTAGGAGAAACTTAGGAATAATTAAGATTTACTTAATTAATTGCCATTAAGGAGAACATTTGTGAGAGTTAAAATCCTCCATTTTCTATCCTTTTTATTACAACGTATGGTCCATTAATGAGCATTAGTTTTATATAACAACAAATATTTTTTCTTTTCCATTATTAGAGGAAACTGTATTAAAAATATATATATAATTGTTTTATTTTATTAAGATCCCTTTTTCTTTATGATTTAATATATATTTAACTCATGTATAGAAGAGAGTTGGTGATAACATTATTTTTAACATACAACTCCTAATCTTGGGTCCCAAATGATATTTCTTCAGAGTGTGTAAATTAGTAAAATTTTTCTAGTACCCATTGGGAGCATTATAAGAAAATCACTAAATTTGCTGCCAATATGTGAATTATTTTGTTTGTTTGCATAAAATTAGCAAAATTGCAAGTATTTTTGCTATGTTTTTAAAATACTATTTGCATGCTACCCTGAAAAATTCAATTGCCTAATAAAAACTTCAAAATAAAAATCAGAAAAATGAAAGAATTTAAAAGAAAAAAAACAAAGAGATAAATTAAATAATCTCCAAAAAAAAAAAAAAAATCTCAAACACTAATGCTGAATCCAAAAAGTCCTGGTGTTTAAAGACCCGAAATTATTGTATTTGGGTTCAACTGGTTAAACTAACTGGCCTGTTCAGGTTCTGAAAATATTTTAAAATATTTCAAGTTTGCACCAACAACCAACACTGTGGGACTGTTTTTGACAAAAATCAAGGCCAGTGCTTTCTTTTGATGTTTTGACAGATTTTCTGGTCCAGATTCTTTTAAACTCTTTCAAAAGCTAGAAACCAATCACAGTTAGAAACCAATCACAGTGAGCTCTTTTTCCATTTTTTCTGAAATGATTTGTCTAGCTTTTTAGGAAGGGAATGAGTCAAAGCGAGTTGCTACTTTTGAATAACCGGTCAATCAAGTAACGGACACAAACCACACATGGCTTGTGCCTCTAAAGATGACAGAATGCTTTTTGTCCTTTCTTTCGAAAATTTTTTTTTTTTTTTTTTTGGTAATGACTTTTCTTTTTGTCCTTTCTTTTGAAATGCTAGCCAAACCCACCAACAAGATTCATTGAGTACTTGCTCCACCACACTTTATAAAGCTGTTCATGAAGTGGGACCCACCTCTCTAACTCCAATGAACCCCAAACGCAACCCCTTTCTTTTTCTTTTTTAAAGAGTGAGAGTATGGAACTTATTACTTTTTCATAGCAAGACCCACACCTTTAAAAAAGCTGTTAAACGTGTGGAGCCCATCTCATATGCCCATGAAAATTAGACAGTGAACCTAAATTCTTCCTTACGGAGAACCACCTGAGGTTTGTCACTGATACACAGAGAGTCCTTGGTATTTGGGAAATGGTAAAAAACTCCCTTAACATTTACATAAATAAAAGCTCTCCTTTTGTCAATTCAATAATATTGAAAGGACCAAACTAATCCTTGAGATCAAATTTATTTAAAAACCAATATAATCCCAAAAATATCAGACTAAATTTAAAGAATTAATGCAACAAAATAAGTCCTTAAAAAAAATTTCGGACTTTCTCCATTGAGCATGCATCAAAGTTATCCTTATAAATCTACAAATAAGGGTAATTTTATCATTTTGTATATAAGGTAAAGTATTTTTGTTCAAACTTATGGGGTATCTTAGGTATAAAATCTCTGGAATGGGGCTTTGTTATCATTTGTTCATATATCATTTGACGTTTTTGCTATTTTCAAAATGTAAGGGATTTATGTACATAAGTGACAAACCTTAGGGTTGTATGTGTAATTATCTCAAAAATAAATAAATACCCGTCCCAACAGTCCTCAACAAATGAATATGGCATGACTGTCTGCTGGGTCCTTTTCCTGCTCAGCCTTGCAATCACTTTTCATTCTTTTCAAAGCCTGAAAGCTCAACCAAACTCCAATGAATAGAAAGATTTTTAAAATTATTGATGGTAATGGCTTATAGGATGCAGAAGATTTTGTTTTAACACCAAATAAAAGCAAGCACACAACCATAGAATGAACCTTGCCTGTATACTATTAACAAGGTAACATAGAAATGCTTCCTTACAGGTGTCTAACAAAAGCATTAAGATCCAACAAAAGCAAAATGATACATTCCCCTATCCCTTCTCTCATTGCTGTAATCAATGTTACAGTAAAAATAAAGAAAAGAAACAAAAATTCCTTCATAAATCATATAGCTGAAGCTAAACCACCTCCTAAACAGGTAGACTCCAAATTTATAGAGAGAGAGAGAGAGAGAGAGAACAGAAGATGATGCTACCTGCAGATACCAAAACAATAACTGAACCAATGAAAATTTAATACCCAGCTTCAAATTTCAATGGTAGTACATGACTTGCTGGCCAGAAGAATTTGATGGATACCCACTGTACATAGCCTGAGAACCAGCAGAATTCAAACCACCAGATGCAGGGGCAGCAGCAAGGCCCTGATGACCCGCCATTTGCAAAAGTGCCCGGCCTGAAAGAGCAGATCCAGCAGCCTGGCTTAATTGAAGTTGACGCTGATATCCTAACAACTCTGCAGCCGAGTATTCCTGATTCATCCCAGGAACTGGAAGAATCTGATAAGATGGGACTGGAGGCGGTAGTGGATTTGAAGTAGTCCCCAGAGGAGTCGGTTTGCTACCCCATGAACACTGCAAAGAGGGGGCAAAAAAAATTCCCACATTTCTTCAATGCACACTTGCAGAGTCAGTAGCCTTGAGTAGTATAGACTATCATGACTACTGTATCCCAATACAATCTCGAGATCAGTGCTACTAATCATATGACCAAATGCTTAGGCAATCCATGAAATATGCTTCTCCCCTTGAAACGTTCCCAGGTGAAAAATCTAAATCTGTCGTTCATAACTAATATTCCAAGAATGATTTTGCAAGAGACGAGCCAATGTATCAATATATTTAATTAAATATGCTTTAAATAAGTTCCATAATTATTAAAGTGGTAAGCAGTAGCAGGGTTTAAGGTATTAGGTGTTGATAGCCGTACACATGTATCAGTTAGCTCTGATACACAAGCACTAATAGAGCTTGTGTATTGAAGAATGATGCAGACAGCTTATCCAACTGGTCCATTATAAAAAAAGATGACCTAAATATCACCCACATTACTTCAAGTGGTAGAAAAACACATGTCAAACCAAGAACCTAAACCAGTTGAGATAGCAAAAAAAAAATACTTTTATTCACTAATAAGCATATTAAAATTTTGTATTGTTATTAATATAATTTTTAATGAGTATACTAAACACAAATATATTAAAAAACATTATTAAACCCCAACCAAAACTAGACATTCCCCAAGCCAAAATCATGACTAAGCATGCCTTTCTACCTGGTGACTGCCTGAATCTTGCAAAAAGATGCACAAGAGCACAGACAAGCACCTTAAACAACATTTGATCTACTCCATAGAAATTATTTTCCTACCACTCAAATTAATAGACTGCATATTTGCAACATGTAGAGTTCTAATTTATTAGGACGGATTGCTTATAATAACTTATGCACTCAATTCATGAACCTCTACTTAAATATAAGCGCCAAAAACAGTGCAGATGGCAAAGGCAACGGAAAGCCATTAGAATGAACAACATCCTTCCAGTATATAAATATTATTACCTTCATGGACTTTCCACAGACTATCCTGCCATTGGCCATCTGAATGGCCAAGGCAGCTTCTTCATGAGTGTGGTACCTGACAAATCCAAACCCTTTGTCCCTCTGCATGCGCACTTCCTCAATAACCCCAGCGCCAAGTGCATGGAACTGACGATGAAGTTCAGCTTGAGTAACCTAAGTACATTGCACATTGTAGAAGAGAAAAGAACATGAAAATTACTCAATAAAACCAACATCAGTATAGCATGGCTTATCTATTCTTTACATCTTTCAAATACCTCGTGAGCCAGGTTACCGACATACACAGTAGTGTACGCTGGATTATTCTCTGGAGCCTCCTCATTTATATTATCCTGACCTACATCTGCAAATATAAAAGAGAATTATTAGTATTCTAAATTATATATCAAAAAAATTATTAGTATTCTAAATTCCCTAGCAACAACAAATGAAACATCTAGAGATACCTAGATAAAGACAAACAGTGGTGATGGCATAAGACTCCAAAGAACTGATTTTGTTTGCATGATAAAACAATTCTTATTTGCAAATCTCATTTCAAATGGCCATCATTGTGCAATCCTGTTCCGTAACAGAGAACTTACCAATGGAACTCCAAGAAAATTACAATGGAAATGATTATGACAATCATACCTAACAAAATTTCAAGCTGAAGGTCTTGTAAAATACCAATGCAACATACGCTTCTTATGCATCTTAATGAAAATTTAAAATACAACCCTATAGCCATATCTACGTTAACATAGTTGGACCTCAAAATTTTTTCCTTCAGTTCATCTCATGCTTGGTTAGCCCCTTGTCCATAAAGCTTTTGTCAGTCAATCATTACACATATTAACATGGTTTTAAGTATCTCAAAAATTATTATTCATGGAGTGTCACCTTAAGTAATATAAAATTTATTGTCTCCAATACAATGCAATATAGCACAACGATTTAAAAGGAGAAACAATATTTAACTATGTATAAGAATTAAGAAGGAATCCAAAATTGCGCCAATTCTCATGGAATTATGTTTACTAGTAACATTATAAAATTACGGGAAAAATGTAATGGAGCAAAGGTTAAGAAATGTAAACTGCCAAAGAATCAGTTTGGATTTATGCCAAGGATGACTACGAAGGAGCCTATCTTATAACTTATTTAGTGGATAACTTCATAGAGAAGAGAACAGGCTTCATGGTTTTTCTTGATCTAGATAAAATATATGATACAGCCTAGAGACCTAACCTGATATGTTTCAGGCAGGAAATAAGTACAAAATAAGATACTAAGATCATGGTTGATAACTGTTGACTCGGCCGATACTACCAGTCAAGACGACCCAATCGGCCCCCAAAAAAGAAGGGAAAAAAAAAAAAAGACCACGAAGAGGTTTATCAACCTGCACTTTCTTCGAGAACAGCTACAAATATGTTTATTGATGTCACCAGCTCCATAAAGAGGTTAGAACAACTTGGCAGCTCTTCTTCTTCATCTTCTTCCCTCCTCTTCTTCTCCTTCCTCGTCAAGAAGGTAACAACTCTGTATCACCCAAGACATACTGTTCTCGGCATAACTCAGCCTAGTTTAACCGAGAAGAGGGGTTTCCAACAAAATCTCTCATCTCGGAACTCGTAGACTCATCAGATACCACTAGGTGTCAGACAAGTTTTTAAACCTTGACTTAGGTATTTATAAGGATATGTACAAGGGAGTAACAACTGGTGTAAGAGCAGATGTCACTTGTCAATAAACCAACTGAATTTTCAATAATGATATTTGTACATTCATATTCTATTAGAAGTCCATAAAAAAATTTTTTTGGGGGTTTTGATTACGATTTATGAATGAATTGACAACTCTTCTTCAAGAGGTGGTACCCTGGTGTATAGATATTTGCAATGATGTCGTTTTAATAGACCAAATTAAAGCAAAATTAAATACAAAATTAGAATTTATGGATGGGATATGATAGAATATAGGGGGAATGGGGTTTCAGGCCCAAAGTTTTCAATTACAGGCAGCGAAATGTCACAAAATTCCACGCATTAGCAAAACTTTCTTCCAAAAGAGAGATCAATACTGAACTAGAAACAAATTATATACAAATGTGAGATGAAGTGGCCAATTGCATTAAAAGCGTATGAAAAGAGTCATAGGTGAATCTAGAGATAAAGTTCAATCACAAAAGAGTTTTGGTGGAGTGGTTATGTTCAAAAGGCTGTTAAAGATAAAACGCTTTAATCTAAGACTTGGTAAAGAAATCAGAACAAAGAAACTATACATACATACATACATAGATATATATATATATATATATATATATATATATATATATATATATATATATATATGGAAAAAGAAAAATAAATTAGTAAGATAATCAATGCAACTTAAAATCATGCATATGATAACCTATAAGATAAGGTATGACAGAGAGTGAAAAACACATTTGCTTGCAGAAACAAATACAAGAGGTTTAGATCAAGTTAGATTCATTAAGACGGAGGATTTAAGATTTAATAAAAAAAATTTTGAGGTTAGAAAAGGGTAAATTTTTAAGGTAATCTTATAGGAGAGCTTTGCTTAAGTGTAAATATGGTTATTGCAGGTTCATAGTTGAAAGGTAATCTTATAGGATAAAGGTACAGAGAGCATGTTTCACGTGTAAATATAGTTATTGTAGGCTCATAGTACAATGTTACCATGTTCACAAGATAAAGATTCTTGATGTGAAGAGAGCTTTAGCCAATATTGAAACAGGAAGGCTTTAAAGACTAAATGGCATTTCATTTGAAGTGTGAAAGTGAATGAGGGAGATCGGAGTATTGTGGTTGATCTAATTTCAATGACTAAAAAATGCCAAACCATTGGAAGAAAAGCAAGGTAGAATATATATATATATATAAGAATAAATTAAATGCTCAGAATATGCTATTGAATTAAGGTCATTGGTCATGCTATAAAATTACAAAAAAGACTGATAAAATAAGAAGAATAATCTGAGAATCAATAAACCAGTTTAATGTTATGCCAATGACCCCCACTATTGAGTTGATGTTTTTAATCAAGATAATTAGCAGATAAATTGAGAGGAAAATAAGACTTTCACATGATTTCTATAAATATATAAAAAGAATATGACAGAACCCTAATAAAGTTGATCTTATGGGGGTATAAAAAATTTTATCGATTCAATAATTGAGTTATTAAAGATATGTAGGAGTGCTAATGAAAGCAGTTGATATCACGAAAAACAAGTTCTCCTTTAAAAAAAATTTTTAAACGACAACACTTGTTAAACAAACATTGCACCTAAGAGTTTAAGCTAATAAGTGAAAATGTAACTATGTATATAAGAAGGCCCGAATACAATATCTCAATACACCCTTGCACATGCAACTTCGCATGGAAACATACATCGTGAGGACAAACACAAGGCATTCACACCCTGGATACAAATAAATGCAAAGGCAAGCTTACCCCTGTGAATCGAACACAAGAACTCCCACTCTAATACCATGTTAAACAACCATTGCACCTAAGAGCTTAAGCTAAATAAGTGCAATTGTAACTATGTATATGAGAGGGCCTGGATACAATATCTCAATAGAATCCAACTAGTCATGACAAGGCATTTTGCTATTATTTTGGCACTATCAACATGAGCAATCTATAACATGCTGGTTCTTGATCTATAATAATACTTCTCCATAAAGCATAGCTAGTTTTATACTTTCTATTACTATCTCAAATATACAGTTCCTGAACCGGAGCCTGCAGGAAATGACTCGTATCTCCTAAAGAGACAGAAATTGTGCATGGTGTTCCTAGCTTACCCATATCACTCATTCATACCTCAACATAAAATAAAATTTAAATACATTTTCACACAAACAGCATAGGGAAATCAACATAATGCCTCACATATTATTAAGGTAAAATCAGCATCCTTTTCTAAAGAATTTATTCCAAGTAATAACACCTAAACAAACAACTTAAATCCACATACACACTATACATCCCATGATGCATTGGATGTCAAGTTTTGATGCTAAACAAATAAATATTTTTATTTTGATAAGACAGTTGGACTTGTGGCAAAACTAAGAAAAATAAAATAAGAAATGAAAACATTCGAAAGTGGTTAGGCATAGCATAGCATAGCATGCATTAGGGATAAAATGGAGGAGAGTAGGTTAAGGTGGTTTGGTCATGTGAAACAGAGACCAAGAGATGGACGTATAAGAAGGTGTGAGAAGAATATGCATATTGAAGGGCCTAAGCAAGTAAGAGGCAGACCTAAAAAGACGTAGATGGAATCTATAAAGCAAGACTCACAAAAAAAAAGATTAATTGAAGAGATGATTTTTGATAGAGTGGGATGGAGAAAAAAGATTCGTGTTGCCGGCCCCATTGTGGTGGGAACTAGCTGATGATGATGATGATGATGATAATCTTGAATCCTTGATAAGACAGTTGCCTATTAGATGGTTCTCCAGGTTTTCCTAATTAATCTTCTGAAATTGGTTTCCATGGCAACCTTTCTATGATGATTAATCTATAAGCAACAATAAATAAATGGTTCTTATATTAATGATTATTTTAATTTTCAAAATGTCTCAATTAATATCTCTCTTGAAAAAAATTAGTGAATCTAAAAAACGTTTGGGTGCCCTGTTCTTCAACACAGCTGAAAAAACATTTGGCAAGGTGTCCAGAATATATACATTACCAATGCAAGAAAACAACAATAACTGTGCACGCTTATCCTCCAAAGCAATAAAGAACTACACTATGGATACCATCTTACAACAGTAATATGAAACTGTACTACCTGAAGAACCACTTGTAAGTACAACTGTGTTCTGGTTGTCACTATTCTGCTTGTCTTCACTGTTCCCAGATCCTTTAGTTGCCCAGTTGCATCTTATTTGCTTACTCCCAAGCCATTTACCTGCACAATGAGGTTTGAATCTAATCAAAATAATTTGTAGCATTGCTATGTATTTAAGTGCAGATGAAGCACAAAACAAATAGATCAAACTGATAAAAATGCTAAAAGCTCACCATTTAAGTCATTTATTGCACTCTGTGCATCCTGCAAAGCAATTACAGGAAGACAGATGATTATTAACAAACACAATAACATATAGTGTATCCCTGTTTCCAGGCATTGGGACATGAGAACACTTCTCTTGCAATAAGCAATGTTCAAGAGCTGATTGACTTGCAACCAACCATATTTAATGGACAAAATTTGCTTATAACCTTACGTACCAATTCAACACACCAACTTCACTAACAAAAAAAACAAAGTAAGGAAAAAGGGCAGACTGGAGTGGACCCAATTACTGATAAGAATTACATGAAATCAACTAAGATAGGACAAAGGTTTTCCTAATTAATTCTTTAATGGAGTCTAAGAACACAATAAAAATCAATAATCATGGTATGGGTATACCTGCTGATCACGGAAAGAAACAAAGCCAAATCCCCTAGAGCGCCCAGTTTTATGATCCCACATTACCTTCGCATCTCTGCAAATCAAGTGCAATTTTAACAATCATCAAACTCTTAACATATTTGGCTTCAAAATTAGTCTTGCAAAAGCAGCAGGTTCCACAAGCAGGATTTTACATATAATCTTTTTCCCTCAATTCTTGTCCTTGCAAGAAGGATTTCATATATAAATTATTTGGGAAAAATAAAGCACCTTAAACAATAAACAATGGTAACCACAAAATTGAGACAGTCATTATCTACCACTTTATATATGTCAGTACCAATAGGCCCAAATCAAGATAAACAACAAAATGTCACAAGTTAGAATCAACAATACAAATCCTATTTCTCTATCCCAATCTGTCCAAGACCATATCTTATGTCAGATTTTGTATATCCTAATCCTATAGGACTGACTCCATCTAGGTTCTCTTATAAGGGCAACACGTAGATATTTTCAAATATATTTATTGATCACTTTTATCGTTCCTATTCTTCTAATATATCCGTGTCAACAGCCTCAACTCAGCAATAGTCATCCTATGCAAACATTGCTTCCTTGTAGCCCAAAATTCTACCATGTGCCTTATTATAGACCTAGGCAAGTGTCCTATATATTTTCAATCTAGCTTGAGTGGAAAAAGACAATTAAACAACACTCCAAAAGCATCTCCACTTAAGCTATCAGGCTGTTATTCTATGCGAGACATCTTCACCAATAACCCCCTTTTTATGGATAATTCACCCAATATAATAAAATTAATTACTTTTACGAATCTCTTAATTCCATTATTCCTAAAATGGCAGGAGCTACCAATATTGAGGACATTGGGTATATTAGTCCTTTTGATAGTTGATACAGGCTAATTGCAAAGGTATATCTATCAGACTTGATTTCCCTTCTTTCCATCATGCCATCAGAATCGATAACCAAAATGTTGATGAGATGAAGTTTTGCCATGCCACACACATGCAAAACTTTTTCAAATTCTACTTTCTAAAGGGTATATCAAGTTAAATGTCACCATATTTTGGCAACATCCCTTGCACCCCTCTTTTCCATTTTTAAAACCTAAAATCCCTATAGAACATTTCTTTTAAATCAAAAACCCTCTAAAAAAGATTTCTTGAAAATGTGAAGCGTGATTTTTTGAATACATTACGTGTTGGATGGATCATTGGAAACATATGTTCGAGGCAAACATAACTTTTTTCTAATTTTCAACCTCATAAACTTAACCAAATCATGTGAGATTGTTATGTCGTGTAACAACAAGTATTCAATCCTTATTTGATTTTTCAACAGTTATTTAATTTTTTAGTTTAGAAAATCAATATGCTATCAATTAAGAATGTAAATACAATACAAAAATTAATATTAAAAAGTTAATTTGGACAGCTATACATTCAAGTAGTTCAAGTAATTTAATTAATTACATAAACTATATGATCATTTAATATCCTTAACATAATAAAAGAAGCGTTAAAAAATTAAAAACAAGGATGTAATTTCAGAAATGGAAAACCTAGAAAATTTTTGGAGAATTTTAAATATTCTCATTGTTCTCTTTGATTGTTCTTCTACTTCTTGCAAACTTCTACCATATTTATGAAATAATATGGCAACTAGAAAAACATATATTGAGCAGAGAAATGAGCCCCCTTATGACAATGATGAGAAGTCTGCATGCAACAACCATTAGCAAAACATCAATGGTAACGGTGTCTCTAACTTTAAATAACACTTGGCATCTAGAAACAAAATTATCACTGCTTGCACTCGAGTACCCCTGAGGAGAGGTGAGTAGGCTGATGAAGGAACATTTAAGAATCCTGATAAAAGCAGAGTGCAGAAGAGGGATATGCAAGAGTAGTTAAGGAAGAAACTAGCACAACCCTTATGGACATCTACAAAGATGACTCTAATAATGATATTGCCTATCCTTTCGACTTCATGCTAGATGTAAACAAGGCCAATAATTGAGCTGGATGGCAACTCTCCATGCAATTCAATTTTTAGAGGTCAATACCAAGAGGTATGGTTTTCTAAAGATAGCTCTTCAGGACAGGGACTTTAGGTGCTAGGCCATCAACAGATAGGACTCCAAGTGCAATTCTATTAGATATAAAGCTTTTCAAATGGGTATAAAGTTTCAAAATGTCAAACCTTTCCCCAAATTCTTATATGCATAAATCTGAAGAGGCTAAAGAAAATATAGAGTGGAATGTGAGAGAAAAGATGGAAACTTTATTGCAAAGTTATTCATATTCACCATGTTTCAATTGATGTAGTGGCTTCCCTCCACTTCAAGAACATAACAATTGAAATTCAAGAGGATGGGAAAAGAGTGTTGTTTTCCATCCTCGTAAGATTATGAGAAGACATTTGGATGAAAACAAAAGGACTAGAAAGTATATTGACAGTTTGAAACTTCATTGAGGGGACTTTACCGTTATGCATGATAATCAGACGAGAACAAGCAAATTATCAATCATCAACTTCATGCTACATTGAAAACGGATGAATATCCGGTATGGCATATTATTCAGGAAGGGCACCCATCCCATTGCCCATGGTTTTTAGGACAGAAGAGGGGGGCCGCCCCTTGGGTCATCAAAAATGGCATCGGAGTTGGATCCAGGTCCAATTGTCCATTGCTAGTGTGAGTCATGGAGTTACCCATGGCAAGGTCGGGCCTTGTCATGGGCTGGTTGGCTTCTAGGCTGGTGACCTACTGCACGGGTATGCACAGCCTTAAAGGTAGGGAGATTCTAACATCCCAAATCCCACATTGGAAATGGACGAATATCCGGTATGGTATGAGCCAGGAGTGGCACCCTTCCCATCGCCCATGGGTTTTAGGACAGAAGAGGGGGCCGCCCCCTTCGGTCATCACATATACTACAAAGGGAGAGCCATATTCATGAAGACACATTTGATAAAACTAAGGATGCAAAACTACACTGTTAGTCAAGCCAAAAATGTTATAAAAGAGATCAACCTAGGTAATCTAGTGTATATATTTACAAATAGGAGGTGTGCCTTTATGAAGGTAAGGAAGATGATCTAATAGAAGTACGAATTATAGCAGACTCCAAGTGCTACATATTCTGTCCAATTGCTGTTAGAATCCATGCACATAGATAATCAGTCTTAAAAATGTTGAATGATGCTAAGATGTTGACTACGTTCATCAACAATGATACAACCATTCCTATTTGCCACCCAGGATGAGAGAGCAATGCAGTGGTGATATAGGTAGATTGGCATCACATGATTCATTGCGAACTATATTGCCTTGACAACCATTCTACAGTACAAGAGAGGATTAAAGGCACTCTTTACTAGAATTAATGTCCTCTTGGGTTTGCTTCCTGCCCAAGTTCAAAGGAATTTCAATGCCGAAGCTCATCAAATATTGGGACTAGGGCTGTCAATGGGTCGGATCATGACCCGTTTACCGCCCGTTTCCGATTTAATCGGATTTTTTACCGATTAAATGCTCCGTTGGGTCCGATTTGGATCAGGGTCATATCCGCCCGATTAAGATCCGAATCCGATTACATTATACGTGTATCTACATATTTGTAATTTTTTTAGATTGTTGAGGATGCTTAAGTAATTTTAGCATCTTTATATTTAACCCTAACCTTTGCTGCCCTAGAGGGGTCGAATAGTGATCTTCTCAACGCCTCCTTCCTCTTCACAAGTCCGCAACTCATCTCCATCTTTAGATCTTTCATTTGTTATTTGCTCATCACGCTCCCTGCTCAGCTACTCCTCTCTTTTGTTTGCTGTTTTCTGTTTCCTGTTTGCTGTTTGCTATCCGTTGCCATAAACCCCTCACCCTAGTTATCTTCTTTGTTCGTTAGCTCGCAAGGACGTCTCATTTTCGAAGATCTGGTCCTCCAGATATTAGAGACAAATACTCACTCCTTGATCTCAACATCACCTTTCGTAAGTGTCTCAACTTCCTTGCGTTTCTTTATTTTCTGTCTCGAATCGTAGGTTTTTTTTTCTTTTTCGTTTTTCTTATTTTTGTCTTAACTGATGTTCTTCACCAGGAAACAGTACGGAAGATCTTTTCCCACTTTTCAACAAGTATGGAATGGTCGTTGACATCTTCATCCCAAGAGACCGAAGGTCTAATGGCCCTTCTTTGGTTTGCCTTTTCTTTAATTTATAAATTTTTTTCTATTATTCCCTCTGATATTCTTAGCTGTTGTTGTATGAGTTCCATTTTGCGTGGATTCTACGTTTTTCCATATATTAGGACTGGTGATTCACAGTGGGTTTGCATTCGTTCGTTATAAGTATGTGGAAGAGGCACAGAAAGATGTGGATAAGCTTGACAGTATGATTTGTCTAGTTTATTTCTATCTTGGCATTGATAATTACTTCTCAACAAAAATCTAATCGCATATTTGCACTATCATAAAAAGTTCTGCTGTTTTGTTTCATCTTTTATCAGGTTCGCTTTGAAATATCTATTCCTTAGTTAGTTGTCTAATATGAGGAATCTGAAGTGCAGGAGATGATACACTCCTTGAGCAAATTAGCATCCTACATCTGCTGTTCCTCCTAAGAAGATGAGGTCCAATAGAGCTCAATGTTTCATTTTTTTTTGCCAAAGAAAACAGCCAAAGAAGTTCAGCAATAGAAGTAATCTGAAGTTCATGAGTTGCATCTCCAAGTTCTTTATGCTCTGTTATATTTTTCCATTTTTTTAAAACTCTCATATTCCTTCTTTTCTTCTTTGAATAGAATCATTTTTGGATTGAAACCAATCTTTTTTTTGAGTTTGATTTTAATTACTGTTGAATCAAAATACAATTATATAGTGATAAAACAAAGCCAAATTAATCGGATCTTTGAATTATTTATTCGATTCAAATATTTAATCGGATTTGAATATGGATATGAAAACTCCATTCAGATTTGGATTCAATATCATATATGCAATATCCGCCGGATATCTAATCAAATACAGATATCCTAAAAAATAATCGGATTCGAATTCAGATCATCCTAGATCCGGTTCGAATCCGACCCGTTTACACCCCTAGTTGGGACATGCTTTTTTTATCATAAATTATTGAGAGGGTTTTGACCTAGTGAAGAGTTGAAAACCATTGAAGGATAGTGCTGTTAAGCTTACCTTTGACAAAAGCACTATCAGCAACCCATGGACTTAAAGGTTTGGAGGCATCATTAGGATTCTCAAAGCACCGTTTTTCACTCACATAATGGTCCCATTAAAGTAGGAGATCTGCTCAGGGTAAAGGTGTGGGACTGATTGATTGGGTTGAAGGATGCTGAATCTCACAGTTCCCAAGTCATTTTAATTGCAATTCTTCATCAGTCACTTGTGGTTCATGTCTACTAATGAATATTTTTGGAGGTTATTTCAATTAGATAAACTTTCTCAAAATGTATAGTTCAGGTTTCAACATCATGTTCTCTCTCATACCCGAGTCTGTGGTTAGATAATAACTTATTAGAGGAAGTGCGTTTACGGACATGCTGATTTTTGAGAGAGGCGCACCAAGCCTTATTGGTTTGAGCTAGTGTGGTCTTGTGCTGCTTTTGTATTGGCTTTTCTGGCTAGCATTTTTGTTTTTCAATTGTCTTAGGACCTCTTCTTGAGATCTTTCTATTTTTTATATTCTTCCTTCTCAAAATCTTTAAAAAAATAAATAAATAAATAAAAGAAAAACAAAACAAAAATTGGTTATTTTCATATCATTTAAGCATAATGTTACTATTTCTTACAAAATCTTGCCTGCATAAGTGAATGACAACATATGTATTCAACGTCTTCTACTCTCGTTTGAAGACCCTGGATATATCAAGCCAAGATTCCAATTTTTCCCCTTAATGTCCCCATTTTTTCCCCATAAAATTGTGAAATTTTCAACCATGTCAGCTATATTTTTCCAAATTTCACATGAGTCTCCTGCAGACATGGTACACAAAATTGAGATTTTAAACCTTGCCTAATATTACTGATCCCAACAGCTTTGTTTAAGCCATGGATAGGGGAGGAAACATGCAGTATCTGCATGTACATATGGGAGCACTCGACATGGTCATAAGTAATTAGTTTTAAGACTGGGTGGGAGGATAGTTACTTTTGGGTTGGAATGTTGGGATATAGAATTCATTACGTAGATCGTTGGGATAATCTTTTGGATACATAGTAGTATAGATTATTGCCCCAAACACCACTGCCTAGAAAGTTAATAACTTATATAAGTAACCATGATGTTAGATGCAGATACCAGAAGCTTCAGTTAGATTCAATTAATCAACAATAAAAAAGAAACTATAGTTAACAATAAATTAGATCAATTTACCTTTACTTCAAATAAACTGAAACACCAATATTATAATTTCAGAAAGCTTGAAGGCAGGAAGAACTTACGAACAACTACCATAAACTGAGAAGCATGCATATAAAGTTGCATCAGTAACCTCAGGACTTAAATCACCAACAAAAATATTGAAATGGCCTGGTAAGCAAAAAGATATATTAAAACTAATTTCACAACAGCACAAAAAGGAAAAGGGTGAAATAACCATAAGAAACCAGATGAAAGTCTTAAACGAGGATAAAAGCAAACAGTGACCTGAAGTATCCTCCCTCTGACCACTGGCATATGCCCAATTCACCTTAATTGCCTGACCATAACTGTAAATAAACATCAAGACACACTCAACAGAAGCCAATTCCGAAACCAGCACATGAGAAGAAAATACGAAAGACATCTATCCTTTAGTGTGTTTTTTGCCAGGTGAATTGAAAATCTCATTCCCTCATGAACCTAGAACAACGAACAAGATCACAGCCAAGGTTTTGAGTTTCGATGCTGTTGGGCGTGTCGATCCCTGAAAAAATTGGCACACCGCCAGCATGCCGATGAAACGCTAGAAAAATCAAGAAAGCAAAAACTAGAAAAAAATTGATTTTTTTTATTTTGTCAAAATTTCACCGCCGCACCGCAAAAAATCATTAATGAAAATTAAAAATTTTCTATTTTTCCTCTCTTTGTCTCCTGTTTCACCTCGTTTCGTCGGCACGCCGTAAAAAATTGATCGATTTGCAAATAAACGATTTTCCTACGCCGAAACACATTGCTACCTCACAAAAAACGAAATTTCGACAACGTGCCGCCGAAACTGTAAACACTGATCACAACAACGCTAGCTATGCATGGAGTGTCAAGGGAGGCAATGCATTTAGCATCTCCTTGGAGGGCTTTTGTATATGAGGGCCTTTCTTTCATTTTTTTTATTTTTTCCTTCCCTTAGTTTCCCCCTTTTCGTTCTAGCTTTTCTTCCAATTTCTAGTCATGTCAGCTGCTAACTGAGCACCAACCAGTGTTTACAGTTTCGGCGGCACACGCACAGTGTGCCATCGAAATTTCGTTTTTTGAGAGGTAGCGATGTGTTTCAGCGCAGGAAAATCGCTTATTTGCAAATCGATCGATGTTTTGCGGCGTGCTTATGAAGCGGGGCAGCGTGTTGAGCGAAACAGGGCGAAACAGGAGATAAAGAGAGGAACAATCGAATTTTTTTAACTTTCATTAGCGATTTTTTGCAGCGTGCCAACGAAACGGAACGACGTGCCAGCGAAATTTCAACAAAATTAAAAAAAAAAACAACAATTTTTTCCAGTTTTTGCCTTCTTGATTTTTCCCACATTTCGTCGGCACGCCGCCGACGTGCCAATTTTTTCAGGGATCGGCACGCCCAACGGCACCGAAACTCAAAAGCTTGCCACCAACAAGGCATGGCTTCTGGTTATCCTTCCCTCTTTCTAATAGAACTTTTCTTACTCAATAAAAAAATGACTGCATGTTTGAATTGTGCAAGCAAATTAGCAAAATTCTCTATTGGCAAACTGAAACCTAAACGAACAAAACTGCAATGCATGAATTGATGCATTCGGTTTCACAAATCTATGGTTTACATAGAATGTCTGGCATTGCCAATTATGCTGTTTTTATTCAAAATATATTTTAAGTTGAACCATGGGCTCCACATATCATGAAAGCTACAATGCATCCAATATACATGTGCATGAAGGGACAACACATATGTATCATGCATAATACAAAAAATAATCTTACAGTTGCTGTCCATGCAAAGTCATTATTGCAAGAGCTGCTGCCCTTCGGTCATGGTAATCCACAAAGCCAAAAGATGACTGCAACAACAAGAAATGGAAGAAACAAGTGTCACAAGAAAGCAAGATCCCAAGGCATAAAGCAGTATACCAAAGCTTTCATTCAGAAGAAATAACTTAAGATGGCTAAAATATTTCACAGCATGTGTATCCATTTATGTCCTGAAAAGTGAGTACGAAGGGCTGTATGCCTCACCTAGGCTATCTTTTCCAGATTCACAAATAAAACATACAGTTCTTTTTTATTTCATGGTTTGATCCTCGAAATAGCATCTGCTATCTTCCATCTTATGAAATGGAATCTGCATAAATATATTCGGCGTTCAAATTTTCAAACATTTTACAATGTATGGTGAGATACAAGTTAAAAATCATTTTATAACAAGACATGTATGACACAGCACTCTGGATTTCGTATCCTTTATCATTTTTATGAGCGTAAAATAGGATTTCTCTAAGATATTTGTTGTCAATTCAAAAACAAAATTTCAAAGGTGTTCACTTCAAGAGGAGGCACATTTAGGCCTTGTTTGGTTAAGATTATGGATTCAGAATTTTGAATCTGATTCTAGATTACTGGACTCATATTGTAACTATAGATTTTCAGAATCCACAATCTCATTTGAATGTACTGGATTTTGATATCTGATTGTGTAGAGTCCACAATCTATTTTGGAAGACCTTGATTCACATTTGATGCTACAACTGTGATAAAAATGATTATACAGGTATTTGTCACCCAAAAACAACAAATTACTGAGTAAAGAATACAAAAACCCTGACACATGGATATTTAGTTCATCCCAAAATAATATGTCCACATACCTCAAGTTGGATGCCAAACACCTTTCCAATCTATTAATTGAACCTATTGACCCCATATCTAGTTTGATTAATTTGATTATTTATGGGTGACTATCCACACCCTAGATTCAATGGATGGCAATTCCTTAAGTTTTGGTTTGACGGTTAGATCAATCTAAAATCCGATTTCTCACACAGAACATTGATTCATAGGTTGCTTCCTGTATCCTCTAGTGTCCTTCACTTACGAATAAACACTAGAAAGGATAGGAATCAGAGATATGTTTTTGTAAGAGTGAAAGTACACAAAGATAGAGTTGCTTCAGAAAAATAAAATTAAAAACCCATATATGTATGAGAGAGGAGGGATGAGCAAGGGAGGAGCAAGAGAAGGGGGGGGGGGGGGGGGGGGGGGAGAGGAAGAGAGAGAGAGAGAGTTTCTAAAAACAGTGAACCTGAGTGAAATAGGGACAGAAGGAAGGGGGAGGAGTTTATTTTTTTTGGGGGGGGGGGGGGGGGGGGGAGGTTGGCAGGGCGGTGGGGGAGAGAGAGAGAGAGAGAATTGTCAAAAAAATAAAAGACAAATCAGATTGAGGGCGTTTTTCCTCTTTAAGAGAATCCCAAAAAACAGGTTGATCTGATTTCTCCAAGAATCAGCAGATAATGTAAGAATCCACCTTTAAATGGATTCTAATATGTGCTGGATTATGAAATTTGATTTTTTTTTTTTAGCTTCCTTACAATCAGATAAAAGCACCTCTACTTAGTTTATATAATCTATCACTAGAATCCCAGCCAACCAAGGCCTTAGTAATAATAGCTAGAAAAATGATTCCAAGAATTCTCAAGCTTACATGTACTGCAAAACCAAGATAATTACATTAAATTTAAGATAATAAATACTAGTTATTTATATCTAATAAAGCAGTTACAAACTCAAAATATGAATATAAAAAATTCAACATGTGACAAATGATAACATAACAAAATCATTTTTAAAAATTGTGATTTTGGCTATGTTAGTAGACCCCAAAATGTTAGTTGTCTGTCAGTAGATCATGGTGTGTACCAAACTTAACAAGTACCTCAGTTAAAAGTAGACTCATCTTCTAATAAACTCAAATGTCACATCATATCTGACATGGGTTTCATAGAAGAACCAAAGGGCCCAGGTATCACAGCTTGCAAGATTTCCACAATAAAATGCTGATTTTATTCAAAAAAATCAAAGTCCTCAGTCATGGAAAGATGGAGTAATTGAAAAGCCTGCAACTCAAGACACGAAGCATAAGAAAGTAAAACTTTAACAAGCAAAAACAGTTAAGAGGAATTATTTGGATTTAAGGCATAACTTCCATTAATTCTCTGCTCAACATTTGAAAATAACAACAGGAAACACTTTAATTAACACACCAATCCAAAAAAAAAAACACTTTAATTAACAACAGGAAACACTTTCATAATATATATTTATCATCTGGATTACTGATCAAAAAAGAAACACACCAATCCAAAGGACAATAAGATTAATGGAAACTGCTAGAGTTCATATTTGAACCTTGGAAAGCATGGATAGTTTGGCTGATTGTGTAAAACCAAATTAAAAAGTACTAAAAGAACACCAAAGGAATTCGCCACAAGAAAACTCAGCATGAACAATAGAATTGTACCTTTTCTTTTCTGATGAGTTTGCATCCTTCAAGAGGACCCATACTTCGGAAAACCTCAGCAAGAAGGCTGTCAGTAACATTTACATGTATGTTGCCAACATACCTGAACCAAAATTGAACAATCGGATGATAGGGACACAGCTGAGCATAATGTGTAGAGGATACCAGTCATAGAATGAAAAACATAAGTGAAATTCAATTAATCTGATACTTCAAACAAAGTCATACTAATATTTTCTCTAAAAGCTACATAACAAGAAGTAACATAATATGACAAGAAATAAAGTGCCATCCCATCACAAAATTTAATAACATGTGAACCAAAGACTGTCAATTCTCTCAAATGACAAGTTCATTGATAACCTATTAACAAAAACCACATAAGCATAAAATAAAGGGGGGGAAAAGGGAAAAGAAAGGAAAAAGCATTTAACTCACACACTGCGGCAAGAAGATGAATCAAAACCAGGAGGCAGATTTCCACTTGGAACTGGCTCCATCTGCAAAATAATAAATCAAAAGGAAAAGGGGGAATAATGAAGAAACCATAAACGAGGGAAGAGGATGCCCCAAACTCAAAACAAAATGTCAAAAAAAAAAAAGAAAGAGGAGGGCAAAAAGGGAAGACTCAGATGCATCATGGGGTCTCTAGCTAAGAACTGATATTCTCAGACCAATTAAAGAACATATGGACAACAGTTTCTTAATCCTAAAGTACTTTCTAGTACAATACCAGAAGAGAAAAAAAATAAGGCGAAAGACACCAGTTTATGTATAGACTAATGATGAAATGGCCCCCAAAAGGAGAACCATGGGAAAACTATGGGAGAAATGTCGAGTCCTTAGATAATGGTAAATTTAAACATGTACCACCGAAACGCCAAATCAATAATCTGTATTAATAACAAGAATTCCATTTAGCAGATGAACAACCACTTTCTTATCAGCGTGTATCACAATCAATTGGACACCCATAAAAAAGGGTGGCACAGTGAAAGTTACAAAAACAAGGATTAATCTCCATTAATCCTAGAAAACTGGAATCCACCAACAAATAACCTTGAATCCACAAGGAAAATGACAGAGAAACTCTGTAGTTCTTAAAAAAAAAAATGTCTAAAATTCGTGTACAACCTTTACCCCTTATTTATAGACCTCTGAAGACCACAAAATAAGATAGAAACCTATTAAAATTAGAACTCCTACTCATAGTAAACAACTAAGAGTTAAAATCTAACTCTAAAACCTCTTAAAGACTCCTAATATAACTCAAATACCTAATACAAGAAAATAGGAATTCCACTTTTACTAAATAACTAACTAATCTAAACTTTGGGTCCCACACGTCCTACAGTCCTCTCCCCTTAGAAAAACACTCGTCCTCGAGTAAAGCAATGGAATGGCCGTGGGAACATGGTACTGTCTTGCACATTGAATATTTTGGAGCTTACCCTTCCCCTTTTTAATAACAAAGGCATAGACCTGCTTTGTTTCCTTCACTTTAGAAGCTTTCAGAGTCTTATCAGAAACTTTGGTTGGTACCATGGCAATGTTGTGATCCTTCCAGGTGATTAAATACACAATGTCCCTCGCCTTATAAGTTGCATTCACATCATACTGCCAAGGCCTTCCTAATAAGACATGACTGGCATCCATGTCAATCATATCACGAGTAATCTCCACCTTGTAGTGCTTTCCAGTAGAAACTGGAATGGTGCAAATTTCAGCTACCTTCACTGTGGGGCCTTTCTTCACCCAACCAATCGAGTAAGGTGAAGGGTGCTGTTTGATTGACAATTGCAAATAATCAACCAACTTCTTCGCCACAAAATTATCACAACTTCCATTATCAACAATCAAATCGCATACCTTATTGGAGACGGTACACAATGATTGAAAAATATTGTATCCTTGAGAGAAATCTTCTTGCTTGTCTGAACATAAAAACTCGTTGCAAAACTAGGTTGAGACATTCACTTTCGTCTTCTTCCCCCACTTCGTACACATCATTATCATATATGACCAGCCCACCATCTTCTTCTTCTCCTTCTCCTTCTTGCTCAATCAAATTCACAGGTTTTCTAGCTGGACATTCATTAGACCTATGCCCCGTTTGACCACATCTGTAATAATTTATTGCTGCTGATTTGGCATAAGGATTAGAATTTTTAGGCTGATCTTTATAGCCCTGCTCGGTAGATTTTCGGTTAGCTACGCTAACATTAGCATTCCCCTTGTCCTTGGCACCAACTGGAGTAGAAGAAACTGTTGTTTGGGACGCCTTGTCCTTGCCAGAAAAATCACCATCATCATAATAAGACTTCCGAGAATACTCCAATCGCCCAACTGATTTCTCCATCAATTCTGCTTTCAACGCCATGTTGTGGGCTTCATCTACTGACCACAAAGTCTGCAACCTAATTTTGTTACGAATTGATGGTTTCAGCCCTGCCAAATATCTAGCAACTCTCTGAGATTCTGTTTCAGACAAATTGTTACGTACAGATAGTCTAGAGAATTCAGCAGTATAATCAGAAATTAGTTTACTTCCCTAAACGCAATTCTAATAAAGCTAAAATAGATGTTGATCGTAGTCTGGTGATAAGAACTCTCCATCATCAGTTGCTTCATCCTACTCCACGTATGGATTAGGACTTTCCCCTGTCGACGTCTATTATTCTGCAACGTGTCCTACCAGACGGCTGCTCCACTCTTCAGTTTGAAAGCAACAAGTTTCACTAGTCTCTCTTCGGGAACCTCCATCATCTCAAAAAATCTCTCAACTTCTGAAACCCAATCAAGAAATTCCTCGATATTCATATTCCCACTGAAAGAAGGAATATCTACCTTGATACAATAGTCTTCGAACCTTCTATTGCAAACTTCATGATTTCCCTGATTGCGAACTATCTCCTCATCTTCTAGGTCTGAATCATCATTACCAAATAGTGCCCGATGATGCTAGCAAACATTGCGTTCATGGGTTCGTTGGTAGGGCCTTCTAGCTTCAACTCTTGGGGGTCCTCGGGCAAGTCCCGCGGCTCCACGCCCAACAGCGTTTTGATTAAGGTTGGCATTAACTGCTAGATCAGCGATCATCTGACGAATCTCCGCCATGAATTGCCGCTGCTCTTGACGATGAGTCTCAATGGCCTCCCAAATCTCTTCTTCCCCTTGAACAACGTCGATAGGATTATTACCATCACCCTCATTGTTGGCCATCTCATCAGACAAGTCCTGGCTCTGATATCAAATTTTTTTTTTTTTGATAAGTAATGATAATGATATTTGTATTAGATTAAGGAAAGTCAGTACATGGAACCTACCGGTGTGAAAATACAAGTGTGTATGAGGATCCCCTTTCTAAGAACAAAAAACATCGAAAGGGGCTAAAAGCTATAACCTATCTCTAAAACTATCCACACCACATATATAAGTAACCCATGTATAAATATGTCAACCAAAGGAAAACTCATACTATACTGATACCATCCCAAAATAGCAACATACTAAACTGCACACATCCCCAAGAACTCATCTATAACTGGGCCACAATAAATATCCAGTCTTTGAACTCCCTGCTTTGCTAGACAATCCGCGATTGCATTTGCTTCTCTTGGTACATGACTGAACTAGGCTCTGATATCAATTAACGTAGTGAAAGTTACGAAAACAAGGATTAATCTCCGTTAATCCTAGAAAACTAGAATCCACCAACAAATAACCTTGAATCCACAAGGAAGATGACGGAGAAACTTTGTAGTTCTTAAAAAAAAATATCTAAAATTCGTGTACAACCTTTACCCCTTATTTATAGACCTCTGAAGACCCCAAAATAAGATAGAAACCTACTAAAATTAGGACTCCTACTCATAGTAAACAACTAAGAGTTAAAATCTAACTTTAAAACCTCTTAAAGACTCCTAATATAACTCAAATACCTAATATAAGAAAATAGGAATTCCACTTTTACTAAATAACTAACTAATCTAAACTTTGGGTCCCGCACGTCCTACATCAAAGGGAAATGTAGAAATGTCACAATGCACTGTCCTAGTGGTACTTATATTACTATGATTTCAATAACATCAGATTCAGGCCAAAAATAGTTCAACCAAAAAAAAAAAGATGGTCAACTTAATTATCATAACTTGTATAACATGTACATGAGAGCAAGCCTTGGCACAATGGTAAGGCTGCTCCATTGCGGCCTAAAGGTTACGGCTTTGAGTCACAGGAAACAGCCTCCCCGCTTGCGTGGGTAAGGCTGCATAATCAGACCCCGCGCAATAGTGGCAGCCTCATGCACCAAGCTAGCCCTTTTCAAGTAATACACACACCCACCCACCCTCCCACCAATATCAAGCTCCTAGGGGCATCCCTAACACCACCCACCCACCCCCCAAAACACCAAAAGATAAATAAAATAAACAATAACAATAATGATAATAACAAAATGACTGATCCCAACTAGTCACGATCAGAAACATGAATCACCTTCCTCCATCAAAGCTGTTAAAAATCATATAAAATCCTTTCTGATTGACTACAGCGAAGTTGCTTTTTGCCTCTCTCGCTTTCTTGGGTCCTTCAAATGAGTGACATTCACTCGTCACAACTAACCCATTGGGTGTTTGCTTTAAATGCATAAACCATCTTTAACTTACTCTTCATCTTCCCACGCATCCATCTCAAAATCCACATATCAGAAACACTTATACAATGCAAACATTGCTTCTTTATAGCCAACATCATAAAACATACATCACACGAAACCAAACAGACATTCTAAAACTTCCCATTTTAGTTTAAGCAGAGAATGTCAACCATATAATACTCTAGAATCACCCAACTATTTAAGCAATCTAGCTCTAATTCTATACATGTAATATGCTCACCATGTCCCCCTCTCTGTAGATAACTGATCTAGGATACTAAAGTTGATTGCTTTTAAGAATCTTTTGACTCTAAATTATTGTTGTTCCTTCATCTCTACTATTACTTGTGCTAAAATTACACCTGAAATAATTGACCTTCCTTTGACATATATTAAAATTTCTTGACTTCAAGATATCCCTCCATAACTCAAACCTTTTTATTTACTTCCTTTCTAGTTTGATCAACCAAGATCATATCCTTTGTAAAGAAGATTCACCAAGGCACCTTCTCTTCAATGTGGGAGATCAATTCATCTTTACCTAAAGCAGCACCAAAAACCAAAAAAAAAAAAAAAGGCTAACCCTTGATGCAAACCTATCATTATTGGAAACTTATTTGTCTCACTAGTCACTACCCCCCTCCTCTAACCATAGTTGGCACTCGTTCATACATGACTGTAATAACCCCAATGTATCTTATTAATACTATTTGTATATCAATAACTCACAAAATTAACTCAACTGTAACTCCATAATATTATTTTTCTAAATTAATAAAAAACATGTGAAAGTCTGTCTTGTCAAAACTCCTTAAGTAATATCTAAATGAAAATATTGCCTAAATATACATCCTCGGTATATAGCTAGATAAATTTCCTAACCCTTAGTCATTCTTCTTAACCTTTACTCCATCGCTCTTTTTCATAATTCATGGTATGACTCATAAGGCTAACCCCAAAATAATTGGCAAAATTTTAGATCACAACCAGTGTTTTGAGTTTCGGCGGCGTGCCGCAGAAATTTCGATATGTTTCCCCTAGCGATGCGTTTCACTGGAGGAAATCACCAGGGTGTTTCCCTGGCGAAACTTCTTGAAATTTCGTCGAAACGCAACGAAATGTTGTTTCATTTTGACGAAATTTTTTTTTTAGCTTTTTCTCGCACGCGTATCAAAATGTCGCTCGATTTGGGCGAAATTTCACCCAAATCAAGCGACAAAAGAGCAAAAAAGGGGGAAGGACATTAGAGCTCAAATTTTTGGCGAAATCCACCAGATTCAAGCTCGTTCTAGTGTTATTCTCATCACTCTATTTAATAGATGTGATTTGTTCTGATTTAGAAGAGATTGAAGTGATCTTGGCAACCTCACGTTTGGTAAGAAATGAGGAAACTCGTTTTTTTTTATTTATATTGATCTAAAGTGCATAGAATCATTTCATTTTATGATGTGTTAGTCCGACACCTGATCTACAAATGAGTGTTGGCGTTTTAATTTTTTCATAAAAAATTTATTTTTTAGCATTTTTTATGCGAAAATTCATAGAAATTCGTTTTTTAATTACTTTAAATTGTATAAACCTTGTATAATATTATGATAATTATGTATAATATATGGGGACACCCGATCTACAAATGGGTGTCCCCGGATTAATTTTAATATAAATTATCATTTTTTTTGAATTATTTAATCCGAAAATTAATAAATTATTCATAAATTTAATAAAAAATAGATAATTTCTCAAACTAAATTCATAAATTTAATTTATTTATTATAGAAAAAATTATTTTGAAGGATTGGGGTTTATATAATTTTTTATATTAAAATTTTTCTGGAATTATTAAAAATATTAAAATAAGGTGGAAAATTGAAAAAAAATCTAAAAATTAATATGGTTTATAAATTATAATTAATTGGTAACGTTAGTATACTAATTTATTATTGTGGATTATTAATAATCATAATTTTTTATTGTGCTCTGTGCAGGGGTTCGTCTTTCACTGTGTACCAGTTTTATTTTGATTTCAGCCTTCTTGGCTAGACTGTGAGAGACAATATGGCATCTGGCGTTTGCATGATTTTTTGAAGTATATAACTGCTACTTGTAGTAATTTAAGTACAATTATACATGCAAATGCAATTATTTTACATATTATTGTTGCAAATCATTCATTTTCAGACAAAACAAGGGAAAAAAGCATTCTAGCGAAGAAATTTCGCTCGATTCACTGGAAATTCGTTTTTCCAGTGAATCGACAACGTTTCGGCGGCGTGCCACCGAAATGTCGCTCGGTGCCCTGGTCGGCACGGCCAGCGTCACCGAAACTGAAAACCTTGATCACAGCTTAGTCTTTCAAATAGGTACTACCAAGCTTTTCATTCAATCATTTGGCAATGTTCTAGTCTTGCAAATTCTATCAAATAACTCCATCAAAAACAATATACAAATCTCTCTCATGTACCTCCACACCTCAACTGGGACACTAGCTAATCACAAAGCCTTTCATATTTTCATTAGCTAAAAGATTCTCTAATCCCATAAACATCTTCTCTTGACTCTCCAATAATCACATCCACACTTTTAACAATGCTCTCAATAAATTCACCATTTAATAATTTTTACAAATATTCTTTTCACCTTTCTTTGTTCTTCCCATCCCTTACTAAAGCTCTCAACTGTTCACTCTTGATGCATCTCACTTGATCTAAATCTCATCTTCTTCAATCTTAATCATTTGTGTTTGCTAATATATTTCTCTCCTCATTCATACATAGCTTATTATGTAGATTATCATATGCTTACTTTTTTGCCTCACTTTCTAATCCTTTTAGTTTCTTTTTTCTATGCTTCTATATTTTTCCAGATTTTCTTAGTTCTTTTTCTTTTCTTTCCTGAAACAATCTTTTCAATAACATCACTCAACCACCAATCTTCTTTTTGGCATTAAATTTTACCTCTAGATTCTCCCAATAACTTTTTGCCTACTCTTTCAATACAATTGTCTATTTCATCCTACATCTATGCAAAGTTTGTCTAGAAATCCCATATTCCTTCTTTCATTGGTTTAACTTTAAATCCACCAATTTTCTCCTTTTAGGTTCCATCATTTTGTTTTTTGGATCACTTGTAATATGTTTTCTTTTATTCCAACTTCTAATACATCCATCACCATCATCAAACTACCTTGTGAAGCAAGACTTTTTGTAAAGTAAATTTTCAACCTTTGCAAGTTCTTAACTCATTTCTTCTAAGAAGCAAAACAAGCCAATTTGACTCCAATCTTTTCCATTGTTGAAGGATATTAAATATACAACTTTCTTTCAGAAGAAAATATTATCTAATGCATGACTATAAGCCATTTCATTTTAAGTGTAAAACAACTGTTGCACCTAGAAGATTAAGCAGATAAGTGAAGGTATAACTATATATATCAAAGAGCCCAAATACGAAATCTCAACACTCCCTCAACTTCACATAGGAATGTACATGGGGAGGACAAACACAGGATAAATACACCCTAGATACAAATAAATGCCAAAGCAAACTCGCCCCCGAAAGTCCAACACAAAAGCTCCCACTCTAATACCAAGTTAAACAACCATTGCACCTAAAATCTTAAGCTTATAAGTGAAGGTGCAACCATGTATATAAGAAGGCTCAAACACAATATCTCAAGTCCCAACACTCCCCAGCACATGCAACTTTGCACGGAACATAGATGGGGAGGACAAAGAAGAGGCAAATACACCTTGGATACAAACACATGCCAAGGTAAACCATCGGGAGTTGAACACAATAATTTTCGCTCCGATACCATATTGAACAACCAGTTGTTTAACATTAAGGATTACTTTCCTATCTCATTACTAGGTCCAAATATCCATCCTTGATGTATTGTCATATCCTATAATCTCCTCTATGAGATGAACATTTAGATCCCATCTACGAATAAATTCTCCCCAAGAGTATCAAACCATCCATTTCATCTACAAACTATTCTTCTGTTGTTTTCTTCTAATCCTTTCAAGGCGCATAAGCACTAATGATGTTAAGAACTTCTTATCCTGAAACTAACTTAAGTGCCACTAACCTATTACTAGTCCTTATAATCCCTACAACATTTTCCTTCACATCCTTATAATTTCAAGTGCTATTGTACATATAGAACAGGTCTCTACCTAATGGAAACAAAGTACTTGTGCTTGGTGCAACAACAAACACTAGTGTGCCCTTGGGAGGGCCATAATTTATTAGCAAGGGGGAAAAGTTGCTTTGTTACCTATTCCATTAAGAACCACAGATTTAATTTTACTCATTAATCCTTTTAGCCTTTTATACAATCCATTCAATCTCTTGTGGATACATCATATTAATTTTCTTTCTTTTCACCACATCTAGTAACTCTAAACACTTTCTATCAAAGTCCTTGCCCTTTAGGTTGGTAAGAAAATTCTAATTTCTTGGGTTAGGCTCTTTATTTGCGTATCACAACTTCTACAGGAGAAACATTGCCTATTTACTACCACAACTAAGAACTAGTTTTTTTTTTTTTTTTTGATGAATAATGATATTATAGATTAAAGAGAGTATAAAGAATAATAATTACAAGTATGTATGACACTCCCTATATCCCTTTGCCCCCAAAACATCCACAAGTCTAGACAAAAAAACCTCACACTCCACCCATATCACTGTGGACAAAAATACAACATAAACAAGATCCGTAGCCCATCTCAACACAACCTCAACCTAGACATATGTCCATGAACTCCTCAACAAGCGGCCCTACATATATGTCTAATCTCACAGCTCCTGGCTTTGCAAGTCGATCTGCAACCTCGTTAGCCTCCCTTGGCACGTGGTTGAATGAGACATTCAAATCACAAGCCAAGGCTCTAGATCTCCTATCAACATGAAATAGCCTCCACGACCCAATACCATCATTACACATCCGTCTCTGCCCAATAGAATAATCTCCCTCTATAACCAATCCCCTGACTCCCATCTTTTTAGCCTCCAAAAGGCCAAAAAGAATATGCCATAATCTCCGCCCAATGGTTACGCCCACTATACCACAAAATATAAATGAGATCACGCCTCCACTGTCCCTCATGACACCACCAATGCCAGACCGACCCAGATTACCCAAAGAAGACCCATCAACATTCAACTTAAGCACTTCAGTCTCGGGTGCTTTCCATCTTGCCCTTCTACTCCCCCTAGTCAATGCCGAGGAATAGCAACACAACCTCCACTCCCCCACCAGCTAGGAGATGGTCCATACTCTAAACTCAGGTGTAATAGAAGCCCAAAATGATATCATACCCAAAATACTATCCAACACCTGATCCCTATACGAGTATTCATCTCTAAATATATGTCAGTTTCTCTCCATCCAAACATGCCATACCACAGAGTGGATAATCATACCATAGATAATGTGACCTCTACTCCCCAACCCCAGTATCCTCCACTGCTCAAAAAAGGCCCCAAACGATGATGGCACAACCCAGGAAACACCTATCATCAAGAGAAGACACGTCCAAATCTCCCATGTGAAGCAACAATGGAGAAACAAGTGATCCACACACTCCCCTACTTCCCTACACAAGAAGCATATGGTAGGGAATAAGGCATACCTCTTCCACTTCCTCTACATGAGATCCGCAGTGTTTATCCTGTACAAGAAAGCATCCAAAGAAAAGTCTGTATCTTTGGGGGTACTCTAGGATTCCATAACTTGGACACAGGTATTGGCACAAGGGGGACGGAAAGATCACAACAAGAAATACCAAAAAAGGATCTACAAGAAAAAACCCCAATAGGAGATAGGGACCAAACGACCCTATCTATAGATAAAGGATCTAAGAAACAATCCTTTAGGCATACAACGAGAAAGGCTATCTCTACTAATAAAAAATAAAAAAAAACAAGTGACTATATCCTTAGTCTCATTGGTTCTAGGATTCTTCAGAAAAGGCATCTTCTTGGATGTTGGATAATATCATCAATCTCAGTAGGTCTTTTGGGTGTGTCTTTTGAAGGCTTCAAAGGTGAGATAAAGGCTTTGTTTACAGCCATTAAAAGAGAGGGAATAAAGGGGAAATGGGGCAACAAAAATAAAACCAAGAGAGAACTAAATAAATTGTCCCGGTCACTGCTTGAGAAAGGAGATCAGATAGGTGATCTGCAGTTAGGTAGATGCAGTGCTAGAAAAGGAAAAGCATTGGTATCATGATTATCAAAATTCTATCTTGGAATGTGAGAGGGTTAAATAGAAAATCTATATATAATAATAGCAAAAGGTCTTTTCCTCAGATCTCATGAGAGAGCTCCAAACCTCTATTTCTTAATCCTAGTAGCTCCACATAATCATCAACATGGCTGCCTATTTGGAGGCTATCGACTGTTAAAGGAATGCCTACCAATCGCTCTTTCACGTATTTCTGCAAATGGAAGACAAGAAGCCGTGACTGTAAACGAAAACAAATCGTGCTAGAAACGAATAGTAGAGCCAGAGCTCCTACACACAATCGCAAATGAGGATAAAAAGACTCTGCCAACCTAACAACTGCTTTCCGTGGACATGATCCCATAGGTCGAGCTCTTACATTAATGGACCACCAATTATCTCCTCTTCTATATTTACTGGCAATCGCATGGTGCCAAAGACTTCCCTGCTTAATGCTAAACCACCACAACTATTTAGCCAAGAGAGATGAATTATGGAAGGCCACATTGCCAACATCAACCCCACCCCTAGCCTTCTCATTGCACTACTAAGAACTATTACACTGTATAATTTGCAAAAGATGACCTAGCTAACCATTACTTATCATAGCAATTAGGTTCTACAGCAAATGAATTATTTATGGAGAATGCCCTAACATAAGATCAAGACAATGATCTATGCTTCAATATAAGGGATTTATTAAAAAATTTTACACCGACAACCAAGCTGATGCAACCCTTCTTTATGTAGACTTACGAATAGCAATGCCCAAAAGATAGCAAAGCAAAGAAGAACTAAAATACTACCAAACAAAAGTCAAAATAAAATGAAAGAAACAAATGTGTGCAATAATATGTACAAAATTACACAACAATGATAAAAGAAGAAAAAAAGACAGAGATTGGAATTTCCCACCCAAGTGAGATCCTAGGCAAGCTTATCTAGAGTTGCATCCATCTTAGAGTCTTTGGAAGACAACTTCATTGATTCCTTGTTTCTTGATGCTCATATCTAAATTCAAAACCTTGGGGTTGGCTTCACTGCCTGTCTATTTTTTCTATTCCATTCAAAGACAAGGAAAGTAAGGACCCATTTTTTTTAGTAACTTAGGTGGCAGGATACAAATTAAAATTTGGAATTTGAGGCAAGAGTGATACTCAAAAATATTAAGGTGCTAATGACATAAAAGAGGCCTTTTAAGCAAATATGTAAAATTTATGGGAGGCAAGTGAAATTAGAAAAAAAATTTCACTTAGCCATCGAGCAAACTGCTGGGGCACCAAGCAAGCAAACTGAATTCTATTTGTAGAAGGTGCCATGAAATTGGTTCTAGCATGGGAGAAAGAGAGAAATGAAGGAGAAGGAGAAGAAAAAGAAATAGGGGAGGAGAATGTGGCATTGACAAGAAAAGAAGGAGAAGGAGACAAAAAAGAAGAGAGAAATAAGAGTGACAAAAAAGATTAGAAGATTTTCAGTAAAGATTCTCTAGATGAAATTCTTTGCTTCTTATTGGTAATTTTCAGATTGATCTTTTAGAAACATCATTAGAATCCTGCCATAGTGCTGCCAAATTTTCTAGAAAACTGAAAATTTCACCTAATCAATTGGGAAACTAGCCTAAGGATTTCAATTGGTGGTTGAAAGGTGAATTAAGAATTCTTTAGGATTGATTATAAGAGAATAATTATGAGGTAATTGATCTGAAACCTCAAATTCTTCATTTATAAATGCTATTTGTTGAAAAGAGTAAAAAAAAGTAGGAAATAATGAGATTTGGAATGTTTATTGGTTTCTTGGCATGCTAGACAAACATATATTAAACCTGGAATGCTAGGCATTTATTAAATTCCTGGGATGCTAGACAAACATGTATTAAAAAAAACCTCGAATTCCAGATAGGCATTCGCTAAAGACCTAGAATGCTACAAGAACATGTATTAAATCCTTAGAATGCTTGGGATAATAGGTGAATTTAATACAAATCCCCGGAATGCCAGATAGATATTTACAAAATTCTTGGAATGCTAGACAAACATGTATTAAATCCCTAAAATGCTAGACACGCATCTATTAAATTTCCAGACTGCTATATGAACATATGTTAAATTCCTGGAGTGCCAAATAGACATTTATTAAATTCTTGGAGTGCCATATGGGCATGTGTTAGGTTATGGAATCCAGGTGGGCATGCTTATGTGATCCAGAAAAACCTTACAACTGTAATGGTTGTTGTGCATATATTGTGACCATATGGCATGTGTTTCGTATTGGCATATTATTGCATATAGGTTGCCATGAATTTGCATATATGATGTGTTGTGCCTTTGTGGCATGGTGTGCCGGGACTAACGTGGCCAAAGGAGTGTGTCTGTGTGGCATGGGGTAGCCTATGTGGCTTGGCAGGCGTAACATGATTAAAGGAGAACCTGTGTGGAGTGGTGAGCCTGTGTGGCATGATAAGCCAGTGTGACCTACCAATGTGGCACCGGTGGCAGGGATGGAATGGGTGGCATGGAGGTCTATGTAGCCTAACCAGTTACGTTAATATTGTTGTATGGTTACAAGATACAACCATATGTTACTTGTGTGTAATCACATGCATAATTTTTATGTATATCATAGCATTGTATTGCACCGCATTGATACTAATTGCATGAGTTGAGATTTTGATATTATGCATATTTAATCCATTGTTAATTATATGATGGTAAGTCTTGTATTACCTTCTAGTAATGACGTGATTTTCTGGTATTACATCAAAATTTATATACTGATCAAGAGGGAGTTAAGTAATTAAATTATAACATGTACATTTTATTCCAAAACAAGCAATTCAATCACCTTTTGGCATTTGAATCTTATTTGTCTCATTGAGGATTAGCTCGTTCCCTTATTTTTATAGATGGTGATGAGCTCAAATAGAGGTGGCAACATAAGGCATAGGAAGCTATAGTTTAACTAGTTAGGAGATAACTGCTACCTCTTATCCTACTAGTATAGTGAGTTATGTTGTATATGTCATCTATCCGGGTTCAGTCTAGATCCTAGATAATTTTATGGTGATTGTGTATTTATATTACCATTTTAAGTACTGTTATAAGTTGGGTAAATATTGAAGTTACAAAACTATTCAGATACAGGATTCACAGAGCCTATGACATAGACAGGGTTCTGCCAAGGAACCGACGTCCATCTCAAAATACGTGCCACAAGAGTTTTCCTAAGTGAACAGATTTCCGAGTGTGACACCCCATTTTCCATGTCCCCTCCTTAGCTTTTGAAACCTCATGCACCACTCCAGTATGGACCAAAACATTTTTTTTTTTTTGGAGTTATTAAAGGAAGGAAGGTTACAAAAAAGACTCAACCGCCCATGAGAGATGGGTTTAAAGTCCAAAAATCAGATTTAAAGTTCAATCTCAAGATTATATGATAAATATACCAAATCTGTATAAATGCTAATAACCCACATAGTTATCATGAGATCGTGAACAACATGCCCCACTCCTTCCATAATTCCAAAGCAACAATCGGCCATGCACTAATGATGTCAGCCTTCCCTAATCCCTTGAACTCCTTGGCAGAGGTCACCCAGCCACTAATGAAACGATGATGATGGCTACTAATACTATAGTTGATTCTTTGAATCTGCAGTCCTCAAAAATAGTTCTGTTCTTTGCATTCCATATTAGCCACAATCCTGCATAAAAGGTAGCACAGTACATACCTAATGGAATCACAGCATTCACTTTGGTCACCATAAGACCTATTACATTTGCTAACAAAGAATGAAACATCTAGCTAGGTCGCCTTATATTCTCTTATGCATGTGCCATGGAGAGTATTTGGCAATCTATTCATACTAAAAGGCAACTAAAGAGGTCTGGTATACCTTTCTAGGACAAATGAGGATTTTTTTTTTTTTTTTTTTTTGATCGGTAGGACAAATGAGGATTGATTGGGTCATAGCAAGGAGTTTCAAGTTGATCTAAGAATTTAACTAATACGCACATACCTCTTATTTACCATCCTCCAACACATGTGATGGAATAAAAATAAGCAGATTTTAATGGTAAGGGTGCTAGGGATCATATGATCATCAAACCAATGAGATGTATGGTACCCTCATGGGGTTACATTTTACTAAAGTTTAAGGATGTATTCGTGCTAGAAATTGATAAGAGGTGGTCTGGGTAGCTCTTCCTCTCCCTAAAATAACAAAAGTTTGCTGATCTGGTGTCTTCCAATAGTATGAGAACATCCGCAATTTTGATGGGTGTTCTTTGGCCAACCCAAGACCTTTAAATATCCAAGTATCTTTAGGGACCACATGGCTCATATTATATATTTGTCAGATCTCATGGGAGAGGGGGAACACTCATAACGGTGTATGTACTTTATTGGCAAGATTGAGGGTGGAGTTCCCTCAAAGACAGAATTGCTCAAAGAAAAATTTGTACTTCGTTGCCAAGGTCGATGGAGGCAGTTTCCCCAGGCTTTACAACTTTTTCATCCACAAAATTTTCCTGTTGCACAATCAGACGACTCTATGAGGATGCTGTTCCATTTCGTTTGTCTGGCGAAGCTTCTAGCTAATAGTCTGATCACCAATTATCTGATACTCCTATCAAATATATAGCCAAGGAAGGGATTCACGGGGATGCATTTCATAGACATATAATAAGAAGATATTTTGGCCGGGATATGATGTAAGTTTTAGGTGTTGGAGCACTCAGAAACACAGTTCAATTAGGGCCTTCTTTAATGGGCTAAGTTTTTCTGTGCAGTACATTTCATAGTTTAGCGACTCCTCTTGTCCCTCCCTTTTTTTTTCTTTTGGGGGGGGGGGGGGGGGGGAGAACTACCTTATTGTACATCTATCCAATATCACTACAAAAAAATATAAAAAGAAAAACAGAAGGCCGAAGGAAAAAAACAAATAGGAGGAAAAAAAAAGTAAAAGGAAAAGGAAAGCATTTTCAAATAAAAATGGGAAAATAGACTAAGTGTAACCAAAATAAACAATGAATTTATCACTTTGGGAAGAACATGAAAAACAACATGAATGTGAGAGGGGAAAAAACAATCAATAGAAGCAAAATTACTGTATTAAAAGTGCCATTATTCCAAAAAAAAGGAATAAACTTGCATGACTCTTGGGGAAGCAAAAGAAAAAAACAAAAAATAGAACCATATAAATGCATCAAAGTATATTTTTTGCACTAGGCAAGCTTCAACAGAAAAGAAACTATATTTTGTATTTTTTTTAAAAATAAGAGCCCCAAAATGAAGAAACAAGGGTCAGGTTTATAAATTTTATAGCGTAATATCAATTAGAATGGAAAGCTAGTTAACTCCATTAATTTCAGATTCCTTTGCTGGTGAATATGTTGATAGCATAAAATTTCATAAGTAGATAAAACAAAACAATAAAAATTATTTCATGTAAAGTTAAGATGGTAGAAAAAGGGTCCACAGAAGCAAAAATAAATAAAAAATTAAAAACAAAAAAATGTGCCGTCAAGCACAAGGAAATTCGAAGTTTAATTAGTACAGAATCATCAAACACGTTATTCCTGATTAGTATCGGAAATAAACCGTGTTCGTAAATGTATTAAAACGCACTAAATGAATGATTCAACTGCGCATTCACATTGAATGGGAGCCTAAATTGAAAAATATAATCGAGTAAACACATCATAAATCACGGCTGACGCAGCTAAGAATCCCCAGAGGCAATCAGAAATAGATGATGGAAGAAGGAAGAAAGCCAAAGGGCGGTTTGATATTAAACCTGAGACATCGCACTGGCGATGAGGCTGGGATGGTACAGCTGCTGCTGCTGAAGCAACGCTTGCTGCATTAGGGCTTCCTGTTGCTGCTGCATTTCCAAAACTCTAGAACCTACACCTGGTTGACTCTGATTCCGTTCGAATCAGAAAAGAAATCAAGTGAAGAAGAACGCAAACAGTAAATCGTCAACAAAACAAGCAAGAACCTTCAGACCCTGCAGATGAGGACTTGGAAATGAGATTGGACGAGGTTTCCGTTGAAATTCAAAATCGCAAAATTACTACAAATAACGGAAACCCTGTAGACCCTGTAGAGATGACAGAATATACAAATCTGGAGAAGAAACCCTAGAAAATAGGAGCTTATTTTTCTCTGTCCGTTTGAAGCGATTTCGGATTTTGAGAGAGAGAGCACTAGTTGGCGAGCAGAGAGAGAGAGGAGGGAGAGAGAGCGAGAGGGAGAGGGAGACAATTGCACAATGCACAGAAGGTCTTTTCGCGATTCGTTTTGCAAATAATTACACTTACACCCCTGAATTTTGCCACTTCTTACGTCGGCCCCTAAAGTTTGAAAGATAATAAAAATCTTCACGCACGTACGCAAAAGATCACAAACCAACCTCCGTTTTGTTGGTTCAGCAACATTAAAAAGACCGAACTATCCCTTTACATTAAAATTATTTAAAATCTAATGTTATCCAGAAATTATGAAACTCAAATCTCAAATTGAAGGGTTAATGCAATTAAATAATTCTTAACAAAATAAACTTCTGACTTCCATTGAGCATCCTCTAGAAGTTTCACTAGAAAGTTATTGATAAGGATAATTTTATTATTTCGCATATAAGTTAAAATATTTTGTTAAAACTTAAAGGATAGTTTAGGTATAAAGCTTTCCTTTTTTCTTTTTTCTTTTTTCATTTTTTGGTTTTTTTTTTTTTTTTGTGCTAACATGAATAACCTTTGTCCTTAAAAGGAGATTTTGTGACTATTTGTGCATACGAAAATAGAGGTTTCTAGTTTTTTTCTAAATGTCAGGGGATCTATGTGCATACAAACCTTAGGGCTCGAAAGCATTATAATCTCTTTCACTCGTGACTCAATGCATGTTTTTGTAATTGATAATTGCAAAGCACTTAAATTAAAATTAATAAGTTGTATGCCCAACTATTAAGTAATGGTATGATGAGCATTAAAATGCTCATTTAAACTTAAAATGCATGTTTTAGTCAAAATTCCTATAAAGTTAATAATACTTAGGGTTCAAAATTTTCAAATATTTAAAGAAAATTTAATCAATTCAAATTTTCTTGATGTTGTTTAAAGAAGTATCATGTTATTCAACTAAAAGTATTTTGACATGCAAAAGATTTAGTGGACTACATGTTATTCAACCATTTGACCGTATTTTTATTTTCATCAACAACATAAAAATATTATATTTGTCTCCTTAAGCTCTATAATCTTAGGGAAAATTATGAAGAAGTGTCACTTTTTTGTTTGTAATTATAAAAATAATCGATCAAAAAACTTATTTCCAAAAAATGGTCATTTTTAAAAATAATTAAATTATAGGATCACTTTACTTTGGACATAAGAGCATTTTACGTGGGATACAAGCTTCCTTATGTAGGATACGAGCGCATCTTACATGGGACACAAGTGCATCTTACATGGGATATAAGCGCATCATAGCGGATACAAGCGTTTTTTACCTCAGTCTAGTGATTCTATTTTTTAATTTTTTAAAAAGGTGATCCTGCAAGTCGATTACTTTTAATTTTTTTAAAAGGTGACCCTTTATACAAAATGATATTTTTTATGGATTGTTTTTATAGATAAAAGCCAAAAGGTGACCATTTTTCATAATTTTCTCATAATCTTATAGTTGGAAACTCATAACCCTTTTTGGGTTATTCGTCCTATCTCAAATAATGATGCTGAGTGATGTGGGAAATTGTTTCACACATTTTCTTAGTCATGTTTTCTAATTTTAGAGTGTTTTGTAGGTTTCTTAGGTCATTAAATTAGGATTTTGTGTCTTTTACATTTATTTAATTTTTGGAAATTCTTGACATTTTACAGGTCTTTAACTAATGATTCAAGCAAAATTTCGGCTGAGGAAAAAGGTTGAATTCGAGCAAATCTTATGAGCAAAAACTTAGTTGGGTTGACCCAGTCAATACTGAGTACAGTTCGGTTTTTGGGCTATAACTAGAGCTACACACCTCGGTTTTAGATGTTCTTTAGCTTGTTCGAAATCTAAGACAAAGACCTACAACATTCGTGAAAAGCCCAAGACCCAATTTTGCATCTTGAAGGCCAAAAATTAGCAAGAACAAAAAGATCCGAATCTACCGAGAAAACAGCTACAGCCCAGACCCGTTTTGGTATTGGCCCATATATGGAGTTGTAGAGCTCGAAAATTAGCGAGGTTATGTGTCCTAGAAATCTAAGAAGTTTTCCTACAACTTTCATGAAGGGCCCCACTCCAATTGAGGTTGTTTTCATATTCTAAATTCAGTTGCAAACTACATAAAGACACTTTCTAATTTAGTAGATCTCAAGAGAAAAAAAATAGAAAGTGCTTTGATTGGGAGATTTAGAATTATGGAAAGTGAGTTTAAGGAAGGAAGGAGAAAGAGGTGTGTACATTTTTCTATGAGGCTGGATGCTTTGGGAAGAGAGGAATTGAAAAGAAGCAAGAATGGGCGATTTTTGCAGCAATGACAGCTTCTACAGACAAAAGTTCTTCATCTTCTTCTCATTTTTTTGTTTTTGCTTTGATATTAGATTGTAGAGTCTTGATGTTGGATTCATATTTTGATTGTTATTGGATTGTTTTGTTAGACATTAGTAGCTAGTTTTCTTATTTTAGGATTTGGAAGTAATCATTGGATTTTGGATTTTAGTTTGCATATGATATTGTGTCACATTCTTTGTTGATTATAATTTGATGATTTCAGATTTAATTCTTAGAATTACTTGGCCATTAAGCGAAAGTGGAAGTTCAACATTAGTTAGTGATTTCATCAAACCCGGGTAATGTAGTTTAGAAATAATCACACACCCTTGTGACTTTTATTCAAGAATTCTAAAGAAAATAAAGAACTTATTTTAATTTCTATGATCACAAAAGTAGACTTAGGATTACTATAAATATAGATGTTATACGTTGAAAGAGGATAACACACGCACATAGGAATTCAAACATTTTAATTAGCAAGGAATTGATGCAAGCAATCATATGTAAATTCATTGAAAGAATCCAATTGATGAAACGCAAATCCTATAACTTGTTCTTATTTGATCTCTAATTTTTAGAAATAGTAATTTATTTTTGTTTTAGTAATTGTCACTGAGATTTTGGGATTGTCTAAATAATATGGGAATTTTTATAAATTGGTACTTGAATCTCCTCATTGTGGACACGATACCTTGTTTGCCATATTCTACTGAACACGATCCATACATTTGTGGTAGTGTCAATTTTGGCTATCAACGAGCTATAGAATTATTTATTCAATTTTGAATGGTATTTAATTCTAATGGGTTGCTAATGCTAGAAGCTTTATCAACCTCTGTAATCAAATGATTTGAAACCAAATTATACAAGCTTTAATTTCCGATTTATTGCTGTAATTAGAATGATTTATGATCAATCAAAATCTACTTGTTTAACAAACAAGTTAAGAAATATAAATCATTGCCAAACTTGCTTTCAACTACTCTAACACTACCCTTTAAATACTTTCGTGTGCTTTTTCAAATCATTTTATCTTACAATATTCTGGTAGTTTTGAATTTCATGCTAGGTTTAATAATGTTATTCATTTTTTAAGATTGTCTTTTAATATTAAATATATATTTATTTATTTATCTTTTCATATTGAATATATATATTTAATGTTTTTTTTACCAAAGTAAAAGAGAAAAAAGAGAAAAATTGCAAAAATTATGGATGGAATGGGTTGGAGTTAAGCTTTAACTATTACTCTAGTGTCAGGCCATAGATTGAATATTTAGTTTGAAAATTAAGGCCTGGTAGGCTGAGCCTTGTCATGCGTAAGAGGCCTTATACCTTATACATATTTTCACTAATATCATTATTCTTTTTTACACCAAAGTCACATCAACCAATCAAACTTTTGTTGAGCAAGAATGGATTCAGAAATTTAGTGCAAGTCCAGAAATCTTCTTTCAGCATAAGAAAGAATTTAGATCATTACCATAAAAAAAAAAGAAAGAATTTAGATAAGTGCATTATTTTTTACAAGGTGGTGGGTGCGGCATTTGCACTAGATCCTCTGTGAAGCGCATCCTCTGTGCAGCAACCACATCCTCTGTGCAGCGCAATCCAACGGACCAAAATAAGTGAAGGCTATTATAGTATTTTTGAGCGCAACACTTAAAAAACTATTAAAATTCTCCTCGGCTCTCTCCTCGGCAATCTTCTCATCTCGATGAAAATGCACGAAACATATTATTTAACTTATAATCCTCTCCACGTCCACACTTTACGCGACATTTACGAGCTCTTCGTCAGCGCTCTTCGTCATCCTCATTGCATACGAAAAGGACAGGACCGAACTCTAGTTGCTTCACAGAGGTTTCTATTTCTAAAGGCGAACGCGACCCACTTGACGAAAGGACGGGACCACCAACATCACAACAACTTCGTAAGTGAAGGGACCACCACGACAGCCACCACCCTCAGGAAAGATGACAATAACCTGGTAAGCTCTTATTTAATTTTATAATTTAATGACCAAATATACATAAGGAGCCATGGGTACCAGCCGAAGTAAGCCAAAGGTACCCCTCCAAATAACCATAGGTACCTGCCAAGTTAAGCTTTAGGTACCCTCGAAGAGCTCCCCAAATAACAATTTCGTAGTCCCCAAATAAACCTAAGGTACCTTCCAAATAAGCAATAGGTACATCCCCATTTAATTCATAGGTACCGTCAAATAAAGCGTAGGTACCCCAGTCAAATAACCCATAGGTACCCTCCAAAATAAGCTTAAGGTACCCCACTTTAAGCCCACGATACCCCCATATAAGCCTAAGGTAGCTCCCATATAAAGCTAAGGTACCCCCCATGGTAAGCCATATGACCCCAAAATTAGCCCAAGGTACCCCCCCCCCCCCCCACTAAGCCTACGGTACCCCCGATATAAGCCTAAGTACCCCCAATATAAGCCTAAGGTACCTCCCGAAATCGTGGTTCAGCGATTAATCCTGAAACCTAATCGCAAATGAACAGAGACAATGTTTCATTGCTTACAGTTAATCTCGAATCCAAGATTAATCGTGTGATTAATCGCTACACCTAATCGTCAGTTGGCGATTAATCTTGTTTTTAATCGTGATGAAAATGTTGAAAAATCAGTCTCTGTAATGGTAATTGCCGATGACAGGATTTAATCGTGGCTCTAATTGTGGTCCTCAAGTAAGGCTTAGGTTCCACACCCCTCCCCCACATAAGCTCAAGGTAGGCCCCCCTCCCCAATTAAGCCATAACTGGTGGGGTACCCAAGGCTTATAGGGGTGGTACCTAAGGCATTTTTGGGGTGTATTTAGAACATTTTGGGGAGGGGGGGGGGGGTGGGGGGGCTACTTGGAGAAACCCAAGGCTTATTTGTGGGGTACGAAAGCCTTATTTGGTTGGGGGTACGTAAGGCTTAATTGGGTGTAAGTAAGCCAATTTGGGGGTGTAGGTAAACCAATTTAGGGGGCCCATTTGTGGGTACCCAATGCTTAGTGGTACAAAAGGCATATTTGTGGGGTACCTAAGGCGTATTTCTAATTACATTTTGATTTTATAGATGGCACATTTAAACAATCACATTGTAAAGTTTTTTATCAATTCATCTATTTATTTTTAGATAAATGGCACCAAGCGGGGAAGAAGTTCGCAATAGATGTACGCCTCAACGATTGCACAAAATTATCGAAGGGTTGAACGAGTCCCAGAAGCTAGCTATTAGAGAAATTGGATTTGGAAGCCTGCTTGATATGAAGATTAAACACTGTTACAAGGGCAACATTGTGTCCTTTTGGCTTCATTTGATCCTAATAAATGTTGCCTTGTAGTAAGTGGAACGAGCTTTGATATATCAGTTTTTGATGTTGAGCGGATATTGGGGTTGGCCTCTGCCGTAGAGATTGTAGAAATCGAAGAGGTGGAAAGTGACTTCACAGATTTAAAGAGAATGTATTGTGATAAAAATGGTAAGATACCTTTAGGAGAGATGAAGAGAAGTCTGAAAGAGAAGGAGATGGGGGATGAAGATTTCAAGAGGCTTTTTGTATTGGTTGCATTGGGCTCATTTTATGCCCTCAAGCTAAGCCGGAGGCAAGTGTAAAGTTCTTAAATCTCCTAATAGATATGAAGAAACTCCCCAACCTTAATTGGTCGAAGTTGGTTCTTGATTGGCTCAGTGCCTCGATCCATCGATACAAGGAGAACCGTCAAGTATATGTTGGTGATTGTTTGGTTTTTTTAAAGGTAAATTATCGTTATACACAGATTTCATATATTTGGTATGCTTAAATTTTAATGCAAGAAATGTTTACTCAATTGTAGATGTTCTATTATGATTGTCTACGTGTGGATGGGTCCGCGATAGACACTGTTGCAGAAGCTCCTCGCATCACCATGTAGGATGATGGTGATGCGCTAGAGAGAGAAAAAGAAGTGAAGGAAAATGACATGAATATTCCAGAACATATTGAATATGAATATGTTGCAGACTCCGATAAATCAAAGGGGAAGAAGGTATATTATATTAGATTGTATTTTTTTCCTAGAGGGGTTACTCATTATTCATTATACGTACATCGACATAAATTTTATTTGATTGATTGTTTAGGCGGATAAATTGAGTGTAGGGATAAAGAAGCTAACGAAGGTGGTTGCTACCCTTCAGCGTGAGGTAGCCGAATCTCCGAGATTGAAGGCTCTGGAGAAGGAGGTAATGGAATTCGGTTTTTGTCATTATTAATCATAAGTTCCACCAAGATATAGAAATGCAAATGTTTCTTGCTTGTTTGGTTTAGGTGGAGAAATTGAAGTCGAGGATAAGCAATCTTGAAGGAGGGCAAGATGAATTAAAAGAGATGCTTTCGGAGCTTCTTGGATATGCACGTGCCTACCGAACCTACGCTCCACCTCCGTCTCCACAAGAACCATTTGAGGTTCCGACCAACTTTTCTTGTCCACTGGAGAGCCCTTGCCCAGTGGGGGCGATGGAAGATATTGAACCTATGGCTGAATGTATCCCGGATCCGACGCCGGGAGAATATGAAAGGTCAATCGTTCTATTTCAACCTGTTGAAGCACCGAGATTGAAACGTATGAAGGTGCCCAACAAGGCAAAAAGGACTCCTTTACAACCACAACCGAGGAGAAAAAGAAGAGGGCCGCAAAAAGGACTCCTTTTACCTTTGCATTGTCGAAAGGCCAATGCAAAGGTAAGTAGTATATAATTGGATGCCTAATTGCATGTCAATCTTTCATCTAGAACTGTACTATAGTAGATCGAACAGCAAAATTGTCAATGTTGAGATCGTGTGACTTATATGAAATATATTTCAGGTGGCATTTGGCCATGTTCAACCTGCGGAGGCAATGTTGCCCGATCTGAACATTGCCTCCGAGGCCATACAGGCATTGGTATGTTTGTTCTGGGTTTTTTCTAAAGGAATTGTTTTTTGTTTTTTGGTTAGAATTAGGTTGACTGCCTTGTATACATTTTTTGAAATTTTTGATTCACTTGTAGGAAAGTGAACCAGCGGAGGCATCTTCATGCAGACCTCCGTCAGCTGTTGAATGCGCGGTCTGCGAATATGCATTCCGTGAGGACCTTGATCCAGAGTACATAGTTTTGGATATTTATATTTGTTGCGTTGTTTCTTTGTAAATTGTTGTGTATGGTTTGACTGTTTCTTTGTGGGATATATATGTAGGAAAGTTTTGGTGAATTTCTTCCAGATCTTCATTGATTGCAGGGAGATGGACTGTATGAAGCCAACCATATGGGTGACCAACTGGGTAGGAATCTAATAACCTAGGTATCTTGTCAAATCGCATCAAGATTTGGATTTTTAGATTTTATTTTTTTCTATGTAGATTGTGGATGCCTACATGCGGATGCTCAATTTTCGTGAGTAGCGGGTTGGAGGCACCTGTTACTTCTTCAAATCAGATATTGGGGTAATTACTACGACATTCTTCAAAAGCGTTTGACAAGGTCTATAATACTCCTGTTTAACTTATATTATAACTTTGCAGACTTTTTGCGAGCCACCAAAGAACCGAGACCTAGCTAAACTTACTGAACAATTTGATGTATTGTACCAACTGAACATGGCGAACTACCCAATGGTAATCTTAAGTCACCATTGTTGTTGGATCTTTTAATAGGGTAGGGCTAATAAATATCTTTGTATGCAGTTATTTTTCCCCATATTGGAGCAAAGTCATTGGTACATGTGCGTCGTCGACATGAAGTTGAAAAAGTATTTTTTTTTTTGGAACTCGATGAGGGTGTGGAGAACCCGTGAAGCTATCAAAGGAGTGGTAAGTGGTCAACGTAATAATTTCTTGTGTCACTAATGTTGTTATTAAGTATCGATTTTTATATTTCAGCTAAAAGCAGTAAATATTATATTGTCATGGAATTCGCAAAAGAAAGTTTATGTGAGCAGATTTCCAAGGATCAAAGCAGACTATCTTAAGCTTCCTCGGCATGACAACGTGTACATTTTCCACCTATACTTTCTTTTCTATCCTTACTACCATGTGATATTAATAGCACTAACTCGTAATCGCATCTTTTGTAGCCATGACTGTGGAATCTTCGCCATAAAGTTCACCGCTTACTGGGGAGGAAAACTTTCTCCTGAATTCACGCAGGTACACTACAACTCCTAACCTATTTAGTTGTGTTTTCAAAACCTCCAAATGATCACATTATTAATATAGTTTTGTTTTGTTTTTTTTAATAGAGGGATATTCCGAACTTCAGAATAAGTATTGTGGCTGAGATGATCCTCCACGAAGAAAACACATTAAAGGATGATATTGTGAAGAAGATTTCTACTTAGGGGGAGATTTCAATGTATTAATATTTTTATATTATACCTGCCTAAACTTGAAATTTTATTTTTTCCGGAATCTGTATGTATTATAAAGTTTTTTTTTCTGGAATCTGTATGTATTTATTTGAGAACAAGGATGTTCCTTTAAGCTGAATCAAGCATTCACTTGGATTTTTCCCTTATGGTATGTTTATTTTTTATGATGTGTCGCGATCAGGTTTTTGTCAAGTATTGTGTACATAGGACATTGTATCCATTTAATAAAGGCTTTGTCATTTTGATTGCTTAAGTTCCGCCACAGATTCGCCAATTTCATTGTTCGTGAATTACGCCAAATTTTAAAATTTTGTGCGTCAAAGGGGAATGCAAAACAAGTTATTATACATGTGTTACTCCCCCCAGAACACAATATATAGGTATCCTTCGAAAAAAGGCTAAGGTACCCCCCTAATCAGCCCAATGTACCACCCCACCCCAAGTAAGCTTAGGTGTCCCCTAGTAAGAGTTGGGTACCCTCGAAATAAGTCCAAGGCCCCCACCAAATAAGCCTAAGGTACATAAGCAAATAAGCCAAAGGTACCCCCTATATAAGCCTTGAGGTACCCACAAGTATCATGCGAAATAAGGGAAGGGGTACCCCCAAGTAAGACGTAGGCACCCCCCAAATAATATTAAGATACCCCATAAGTAATCCAAAGGTACCCCTAAGTAGAAATTGATAATGAACGAAACGCGCGGACGTTAATCTTATATGCACGAACATTAATCTTATACGCTCGCGCGTTGACAGGAAACGTTCGCGCGTTGAAGTGCATTACAATTTTGTACGTGGGTTACCTTCGGGTTAGTAGTGGGGTACCTTAAACTTATCTGGGGGGTACCTAAGTGTTACTTGGGGGTACCTTTCCCTTATTTTGTGGATAAATTAAGGCTTGTATGGGGGGTACATTGGGCTGATTTGGGGGATACCTTAGGCACATTTGGAAGGGTACCTTAGGATTATTTTTGCATGAGGTACCTAATATATGTTGACTTGTTTTGCATTCCCCTTCTTCACACATCCTTCCTTGTAGATTTTAATCATCTGGCATAATACCTTAGGCTTATATGTGGAATTTCATTATCATAGGCTTATATAACAAGCACCTTGGCTTGGTTGTTTTGCATGTACACGCATTACAACATGCTAGACCTAATGAATTCCAATTTGGCACAAAGAAGAATATGACAAATGAAAACGAAGAACATAGAAAATTTGCATTGCATACACTTATGAGAATGTTTTACAGGCACATAAAATAAAAAATATCTACAATAATGTGCATTTCAGTGTCACATGACATGAAAATAAGGTCAAGACTCTGGTGTCAGCACCTCATTTTTGCGCACCGAAAGTGCCAAAAATGAAAACCCCAATTGAAAAGTCAAACCTAAGGGGTCAAAAAGTTGACTTTTTATCTGGTGCAAATTGACCACCAAACTTCATATCATTGGAAAGAGGATTCCGATACGGTTCTAACGACACCAAGTTTGTCCAAATCGGAGTCTAGATGAAGAAGTTGTGGGTTGGTCAAAACTGGGAATAGCAGAAATTGACTTTTTGTTGAACCCCAGATCAGTCGTCTAATTTGGCCCCAACAGAAAGATCACTTTGACATGATTCCAACGCAACTGAGTTTGCTGGAATCGGGGTCTCAGATAAGAAATTATGAGCAAAACCGGCTCCCGGAGAGCAGTTTTGACTTTCTGCTTAAACTGAATTAGCAGCCCAACTTTATCCCGGCGGATAGAGATTTCCGACACAATTCCAACTCAACTAAGTTTGCTGGAATCGAACTCCGGATGAAGAATTTAAGAGCCGGTCAAACCTGGAAATAACATAAATTGGCTTTCTGTTAAACCCCAGATCAGCTATCAAACTTCATACCATTGGATAGAGAATCTCGACACAAGTTCGACACAACTGAGTTTGCCAGAATCGGGGTCCCAGATTAAAAGATATGAGCAAAATTGACTTCCAGATAGCAGTTTTTCACTTTTGCTAAAAATCTCAGTTCGCTGCTAAACTCAAGTTCAGTGGATAGGGAATCTCACACTGATCCCAAGGACACTGAGTTTGCTAAAATCGGACACCAGATGAAAGAGTTATGAGCAGTCAAAATCTGCACATGTGGCAAAGATCAGAGAAAAGACATTAAATAAAAAATCTAAGAATATAATAATATTATTTTGAAAATATCTAATTAATAGATTTAAGATAATTAAAAAATAAAATAAAAGAAGGAATTCTCGCATGTGGAGAATCCTTCAAACCTACAGCTAAGGACAAGAGGGGCAAATTTGGAAAGTAGGCTTTTTAAAAAGTAATAATAATAAAATAACATTCCAAAGATAAGAGCGTACGGATTTAGTCCGATTTCTTTTTTTTTTTACATCCGCACATGTAAGATATGCGGACTTGAGCAAAATTGTTTCCCACTTTTGTATCTTTTAGTGCAATCTTGCTTTTTATTTTACTTTGAGTGCACTTTCAATTTTTTTTCAAAAAAGGGGGCTACAGCCCATAATGACTACTTGACTATTCAGTCATTGCAAAAGGGAGGAGGACTCTCACTCTCCTTTTCTCTAAAAAACTTGCTGGCCCCCTTTAGTTTTGTTCTTCCCCATCCTTGTCCAAGCTCTCCAATGTTTTCCTTCCTTCATCCTTACTTACACTCCCAAAAAACGAGCAAGTGTCCAAGCCCTTGCTCTCACCTCAAAGCCTAGATGAACACCTATTGCTACCCTTGTAATCCCTCCTTTTCTATTTGATCTCCTTCCTATCTCTTTCAAGGAGTCAAGAGAAGGATCTTTCGGAGTTGAAGGAGGGACTCTAGAGTTGCTGTCAACGTCCACTTGGGATCATCACAAGACCAAGGTCAAGGTAAAGACAAGGTGAACACCTTTATTACTATATTTTCAATAAATTTCAAGATAAAAGTTCTTTCTATTCTTACTTCTTTTTACTATATTCGGATTCATCTCTTGCCATTTGTTCTTCTTGTATATTCATCATGTCAGTTCCTATAACATGAAGTGTTCCTGGTAAAAAAAAAGAAGGAGAGGGAAGTATTCGTGTAAAGTAAGGTAAACGGGTATTTTCATTTACCTAGAATATCATTTGTTTTATTCGTTTGTTCACTATTTTGAGGAGGGGTTTGTCCTCCCTAAGATCATTTGTACCCTTAAAAAAAATGCTCTTCCCCTCTCTCCTTTCCAGTAAAATAGATAACTTCGTCATTTTGTGTGATTGATCATGCCTTCTCCATGACCATGCATATTTATAAGATCACGTATGTATGTGTATGCTTGTTGTGCGCACTTAAACCTGGCCTTGGGTCGCACACCGGGCGCACTTTCAGTGCGTGCCTCGGGACTTTCGGAGTTGCCACTGCCTGAGAGGTGCAGGCAGACATGGAGTTTGCTCTATCCGGGTCTAAGTCTGGTCTGCGGCTTTTCAGAGTTCTGGCTAAGTCCTCGGTTACGTCCGGGGAAGCCCTAAGACACCCCGACCCGCCTCGTCAGTTCGACGGGTCCCTCGGGTCTCCCTGGTTTTTGAGTCAGTTTCACCCTTTTCCTAGACCAGCATGCTGCCTTGTTAGGTTTGGCGGGGCCCTCTGTAGGTGTGGGTCCCTTTTATTTTGATTTTATCTTTTTTATTTATTTAAGTAAAGTGGGTCGGACCCGGGTCCCGTTGGAAGATCCGTGGGCTGCCTTGGTTGGGCCTAGGGCCCAGCTGGGTTATTGGGTAACCCATTTGGTTATTTATTTAAGCTATTTACACATGCAATGGGTTTAGTGGGCTTGGATTTGGCCTATGAGCCAAGGGTCAAGGGGCCTGGGCCTGTTTATTGAAAACAGGCCTGGTACAGGCCAGTCAAAAGTGGACCACTCATGTGGGCCAAAAAGGGGTCTTGGTGGGCCCACGGTCCAAAGATGGGCTTAAGATAGCCCAAACTGTTTAAGGAATTGGTTCAGGCCGGTTCGGGTCGGAATAGATCCAACCAGGCCGAAAAATTAGTCTTTTAAATTATATTCACATTGGCCCGTATTTGTTATACGGGCTTGCTTTGCCCGTAAATGAAATCCGGTTTGGCTTGCCCGTGAAGTAAACACGGGCATGCCCAAACCGCTCTGAGTTTACGGACGCCAGTAATTTTGCATTTTGGGCGCCGATTCTGCTTGGGATTGCTCCGGCGACTTTCTCAGGTGTTCCGGCAACCTTTGTGATGGATCTAGTGCCTTCTATCACAGCATATTCACTTCATTTGCCTCTTCAAGTCTTCTTTTTCCTTATTTTTGCCAAGCCACTTTCTTGTTGCTCCAAAAGAGAAAGGAATGGGGGGATGGGATTACATTGAAGGAGCTTGAGAGGACAATCCCCTCTTCTATTTACAAATGTAATCAATTAAGCAAGATATGTCAATTTTCTTCTTTTTGTTTGTTTTATGAGTCCATTTTTTAGGTACTTCATAGAGTGTTGCTCATTTGCGTGGGAGTATTTCACCAAAACCAAACAAACTGATTAGTAATCTGGTGATAAAACAAAAGGAATCCAAAGTTGCTTTAATGAAGAAATTTACATGCATATTAAAAGAAAGAGATGATTAGAGACATTACCACACTTTTGACTCCTTGGTTTGTTGATGTTTGGGTCCTCCGATGATTCCGGCAGCGCTTCCACGTCCTCCAAATTTTATTAGGACGAAATTGAAAGAGGTGGGGAGGGTAACTCATGCATGGAGGCAAGGAATGAAGAGTTTTAGGCCTATAAGGGCATTTTGGGTATTTTGGTATTTGGGATTGGGGTGGCGGCACCTGGACAGGGGTTGGCCGTGGTTTGTAAGAGAGGGAGAGAGTGGAGGCCTTGGGAGTCGGCTTGTTCAAATGAGGGGGTGGCCCCTCTATTTATAGGCAAAATTTCCATGCCCGTAATTCAAATACGGGTGAAAAACGCACATTTCCAAATCTCGCAAAATCGGCCGTACGGGACGCGTGTCCCACCGTACAGCGACGCGTGTCTTCTTCCAGAAGCTTGCCCGTATTTCAAATACGGGCATGCCCTGCCCGTAATTGAAATACGGTCCAGCACGTTTTTAAAATGTTTGGATCTCAAACCTTTATTCAATTTGGTTTTTTGCAAGATTTTTATTCGATTTTTCCGATTATTTTATTAAAAAGCGAGATTCTCTTTATTAAAATATTAATAAACACATTTATCTTATTTATTTTATTGGTTTAGTCCATTTTTGCTGCCTTTTTGCCACATGGGCAGTTTTTTTCTGAAACTTCAACTGCTCATAATTTCTTCATCCGGTGTCCGATTTCAGCAAACTTAGTGTTGTTGGAACCGGCTCGGAACCACCTATCCACCGGGATGAAGTTTGGCAGCTGAATTGGGGTTGAGCAAAAAGTCAACTTTTCGCTCCCCAAAAGTTTGACCAACTCATAACTTTCTCATCCGGACTCCGATTCCAGCAAATTCAGTTGCGTTGGAACCGTGTCGAAATGCTTTTTTCAATGAGATGAAGTTTGATGGCCAAATTTACTTGAATCAAAAGTCAATTTTTTGTCCCCCCTAAGGGTTTGACTTTTTAACTTCCTTTAGTTTGGGAGTGCAAAAATCAGGTGTCTACACTTGTTCATAAAAAGTTTTCCACAAAGACCGAGATTTCTTTTAAATCATTGGTATACTCGTTTCATAAGTATTATCTCCCTGATTTCATCATTAATTTTGATGCTTTAAGGTTTTTTTAAGACAAAACCAAGGACCTACTTTCATGCACATCCTTGGTTTTGATTTCTCAAAAATACTTTTGATTAGTTAAATGTGACCTATCATATTTTTGTTTATAAATTTGAGTGAATGATTCTAGCATGCATGATGATATGTTGATCAACAAGTATGCTACTGATAAATGGATTAAAAAAAGAAGCATGTGTGGATGGCTTGATGAAAGAGTAGAGCTTAAGCTCAAAATGGGCATTTGAGCTACTGTCTGTACATCCTAGAAGCTGCAAACGACGGCGGACGGAGAGGAGCCGGTGACCGGAATCAAGGCGAAATTTTGGTTAAAAAGTGATTTTCAAGCAAAACTGCATTGGATTTGCGGTTGGACCCAAAACCGCGGAGTAAATGCGGTTGTGTTCTTTAATTGATAAAAAAATCAGATTCTTGAACCCGGTTGGACCCAATCTGACCCATCTTGACTCAAATCGACCCTTTGGGCTTTTGGATCAGTCCAAACCCACTTTTTTGACCCAAATAAGAGTTGTGGGCCTTCCAACGGGGCCCACTACCATTTCAGCCCAACCAAAGCCCGTTTTGATAAATGGGCTTAAGGCCATCTGTTTAAAAATATATGGGCCATCCCAAGCCCAATGGACCTTTAAAAATATTTAACCCACTTTGATTAAATGCATGTTTAATTAACCCTAAATTAACATAACCGAAATCCAATAAGGGTTACCCAATAACCCTAATGGGCTGTGGGCTTGACTTAAAGCCCAGCTTGGCTACCCATGGGCTTTGCAACGGGGCCCATACCCGACCCACTTAATAAAAGGTTAATAAGATAAAAATCAAAACAAAAAGGGACTTACACCTGTAGAAAGTCCCACCAGACTTAATCTGATACATGCTAGATTAGGATAGGGTGAGTATAGTTGACTCAAACTAGGGTGACCCAAGGGACCCGCAGAACCAGTGGGGCGGACTGGGGTGTCTTCGGACTTCCCCGGATCATAACTAAGCACTTAGCCAAAATCTCAAGCTGCAGACCAAAATAGACCCGATTAGGTTACCCTGTGTCTGCCTGCACCTCTCAGGCAGTGGCGACTCCGGTACCCAATTTTTAGGAGGCACGCACACGACACGTGCGCCCCGTCGTGCGATTTCACCGTGCACATCTGGGGCAGGCCTTCCTGGATTAGGAACATTGTGTGCAGGCTCAAGGGATTGAAGCAACAAATATTCATCTCGGATGTACTCAGCATCACTTGGAGGAACATACTCTCCAATGATACCTTGAGAACCTGCTTGGTCAATTGTCCTCTGTTCTCCCTTGTCCCTATTCAGCGTTTGAAGCTCTTGATTTTCTAATTCAAAGTGCTTCATCACCTAGCTGTAGTCTTGTTGCATCTCAAAATATATCTTCTTCGGGTCGGTCTGCTTATCATGCACTTCTTTTAGTGTGTCATGGGAGTTCCATACTATTGTCCTCACCCAATTCAACTTGTTGTCCAAATGTTCAACTTCTCAGACATTACTTCTCTTACATCGACTTGTGTAGAGTGGGTTTGACCTTCTACTTTCAACAGATATATTAGCTCAGTAAGGCTCCGATCAGTGGAATGCTTTTGGGCAATCTGAACATCATACAATTGTTTTATCTGCTGCTTCATCGTCTTTTGGTTCTCAAGAAGTAGGTTGGTTTGACCCTTTAGCTCATCTTGCAAATGCAATACCTGTGAAAGGAGTGATGTGAGGTAATGAGGAAATGGGGAAGAAGTGGATGCAACCAGAGGAGCAGCCGTCGGACCAAGCGCTGAAGTGGATGGAATATCAGGTTGGACATCTTGATCGTGTGGAGGATGGTCTAGGAGAGAGAGATCATTATCATGTCTTGTAGAAACATTGGGGGAAGGATGTTCAGGAGCAGCGGGAGGAGATGGAGGAGCAAGAATCTTCGGAATAGGGGGAGGGGTGGAGATATGTTGGGGGTGCAATCTTTAGGAGCAGGGGGAGGGGTGGAGGAGTAGGAATAGGAGCATCAACCTCTGGAACATGGGGAGGGGGTGGAGGATGAGGATGATTCTTCTCCCACTGTCCCTTGGATTTATTATATGAAGCTTTACTGATAGGAGGGTTGGGATTCATTAAGTCAAGATCTGGGAAGTTAATTCATGCATCTTGACCATCTTTGCAATGGCACAGTGTAGACACCCCAAATTGCACAAACAATCATCAAAAATCATTATCTCCTGGAAAGCCAGCACAGAATTTGAAGAAAATAGACTTTTACCTGTATCCGGATTGAGTATCCGGATACAAGTACCATTTCCCGTATCCGGTATGACTATCCGGATACGTGTGAGCCTTAGCGTATCCGGTACCATGTCCCGGATACCTTAAGGCCCTTTGTTATCCGGTCTGATATACCGGATACCTTAAGTTTGCTCAAAATTAGGGTTTTCCGAGAGCTTTTCACTTTTACCATCATGTCCCTCATTAAATGAGGGGAAATCGCGGAAATAACCTTAGGGTTTAGGTTGGAGGGGTTCTAGACATTAATTTGTGTCTACCAATGACCTTAGCCCTTGCCTATAAATAGGAGCCTCCTCCTTGAGCAAAAGGCACACAACTCTTGTTTTGAATTCTCGCAAAGAAGAACTCCAAGAGAAGAAGAAAACCGCTGTGGAATCGCCTCCAGAACTCAGGTAAGCCTCAACTTTTCTTTTTATTTTCTGTCTTTACATTCCTAGATCTAGATCTCTTCTTCTACCTTTCTGTAGTGTAAAGCCTTGTTTGTATGTGTGAAAATCCTTCCCCGGCTCAAAGTATCTCAAGACTCCCCTAGCCGTAAAACGTGAAGGCGGATCTAGGAGAAACGAGACTGGGGATTGACCCTAGAGCTAGAACCTATGTAGCATAAGGCCTTTTTGATTGATTGTAAACCGTTCCATATTCAAAGTACCCTTGATTATCTTAAAGAGAACAGAGGGAAACGATAATGGAACGGAACCCTAGGCTATGCTAGAACCTATTTTGTTGAATCTATATGCATGTGTATTAATCTTGCTTGGTTTTTCACTTTTGCACACATATTACACTTTTTTGGTGAATAGGCTCACATTTGGGGTTTATTGCATTTATTGTGATAAATCTCAAATAAATGGCCTCAATCAATTCTGGAGTATTTTAAAATGCTTTGCAAAGGTTTTGGATTCATCTCACACGAATCACACACTTTTTGTCAATTTTCGGATTTGATTTTCTTCAAAAGTGGCTTAGCTTGACAGCACCTGTACCCTTACTTCGGACGCCCATAACTTCATCATCCGGATGAATTTTGGGGTGATTCCAGAACCATGGGAAAGGTGAGGCTGTCTAGTTTATGTCCACCAAATTTCATGAATTTTCATCTAGCCGATTTTTGACACCTCTCTGTCGAAGTTGAGTGGACAGTTCAGGTCCAAGTACAGAACTTGTCACTTCGACGGACCGCCATGTGTTCGTTTTAAGTCCGATTAGAGTGATTTTTGTTTCTGAGTACTCCTTTATGAGTCTATTTTCAAATCCAGTTGGTTTCATAATTTTTAGATTCCATTTGAATTATTGGTAGCCGATTTACTCAGAACTGCTCATTTGCATTTTTCTGGGTAAATCTGTGATCTTCGGGGCCTGTTCGGGAGACCACCCCAGGCACACCCGAAGGGATTTTTGTATGAGGCTAGTTTCTGTTGAAAGATGGCCATACAGACTTCAATCACACCAAATTTCACGGATTTCTATGTAGTGGATTTTTCTAGACAATTTTCCAAAGTTGCCCACTTACCACTTTTAAAAATCCCCAACAGCAACTTCAAAGGAGCATAACTCCTAGATTTTTCATCGAAATGAAGTGAAATTTTGTATGAGACTCTTATTTACCCTAATCTTTCAAATGGATTTGGTTTGGGTCAATTTAGAATTGGATTTGAATGATTTTAAGGCAAATGGCATACTTTTTACCGAATTTTCCGGATTTGATTTAACTTGGTTTTATGCAACCTCTACTTTGATTTCCATCCTTTGAGATATTCCAGAAATGATATTGACATAAGAGAGGATCTAAAATCCATTTAGATCTTCATGTGAAAATATCATACATTAATCCTTTTTCAAGGTTTTCTATGATTTTTAGCAAGCTTTCTTACTTTATTTTTTGCATGAACATACACTTGGCAACCACTTCGTGTGGATGAATGGGGGTGCCTAACACCTTCCCCCGTTCATAATCTAATCCCCTTACCCATCTCTGGATTTGATTTTCAAGTAGGGTTATTTTTATCCTAGAATGTTTCTTTTGGCTATTTGTGCCTACTTTTGAACTCTTTGGTGTCCATTCTCACCCCAAAATCATGAATGGTGGCGACTCTCCCAATTTTTGCGTTGAGCCCGTGTGTTGACGGAGGGACGATCACTCCGGTGATTTTTTCCCATGTCTCACACACAGCCCAAAGGAAGCCCATGAGTACGTATATAATCGAGAGAAGAGTCAATTATAGAGGATATCATGACATGTGCGACATCAATTGAAGGGCTCTTCACCAATGCAAAAAGCATAAATGCTCTCATTAAAGGAACAGTGGATCTATGAGAAACAGGGGCAATGTTAGAGCATTGGATTTTGTATATGAAGGAGGTGTCAAATGTAAAATGACAGGAATCTAGAGCTGTGCCCAAATAGTCCCCTTCCCTCCTAGTGGTGAGTAAGAAATCTGCCACTTCATTGATCTTAGCTTGTACATCTTCAGCAGGATAAGAGAATTCAGGATCTTCAACTCTCGGAATACCCAATGCATGAGCAACGGTATCACAATCCACATGGATGGGCTGCCTTCTGAGCGAGGTATCGAAAGAAAGAGGATCGTCATGGATGTTTTGAATATTTGAATAGAACTCAAATATTAGCTCTTAGGGTGGGAGCTGAAAGTTGGTAAAGAGGTTATCCCAACCTTTACGATTAAATGCTCCCCGAATAGACTTAGGCAAATCCTCTAGAACAACCTCTCTTTCAAGCAAAATTGGTCTGTGTACATATAAATGCTGGTACTTCTTCTCAGCGTCGGCATTGATGAAGATTGAATCATCAAATGAATCAGTCCTTGCTTTCTTATTGGACTTCCTAGAGGATGTCTTGGGTCCAGAAGAGGAGGCTCTGGTTTTGGGGCCATCTAAGAGTTCAGAAGGAGAAATAAAGAAAAAAATAAGAAGTACAAATGAAACATAGACCGAATCTGTGAAGTTAGACAATGGGGAGATGCTCGCAAATGAATGCAAATAAATAAAATATATGAAGAAAATACAGAAACAATTGCAGGCGTTGTCAAATGCCACTGTACTTGTCACAGGCAGGAGAAAATTTGTGAGTAGTAATTAAGTAGCTTTCAATCGAGAATAGAAACCATTCTGAGCAAGAGAAAACCAAATGTTCCCCATATAAAACAATCGATTCAACAAATTTATCAGAAATCCTAAACGAACAAATGTATACGCTAACCGTAACATTCCAAAGCAATGCAATAATGAGCATACCTAGAATCGCACCTGCAAACCCGAAAGAACTGATTTCCAGAACGTATCGAAGACAATGAACAAGTCGTGATCGATTGTGAGAGGCTTGCACGATTGTGAGAGGCTTGCACGAAAGGAAGATAAACTTTTATACATATAAAAGTTTATATATATAAAATATATATGTACAAATATAAAAAATGTATTTGTACATATATGTATATGTATGTGGTATAGTTTATGCAATATTACTTATGGAAAATGATACTTGTGTTGGTTAGAGATGTTTAGATTACTTTCCTTAAAACTTACGGATAAATACATGAAACGCCCAAACCTCCAAGCTTATGTACGCACATTAAGCATGGAGTCTTCATTTGCCCTAACGTTTGGGCGTTCATAATTAACGTGCGCGCATTGTTATTTGAATTTTTTCCAAATATGGGCTCTTCATGGGGGTACCTCTGGCAAACATGGGGGGTACCCTATCATCTTCGTGTGTTACTTTCTCGTAAACTTTGCGGGGTACCTTTGGCTTAAGAATGGGGTACCTTGGCCTTTATTTTGGGGAACTGTACATGTTTATACATATATTTAAGCTTCAAATATAAACTTGCATATGTTATATTACTCATATTCATAAAGTGACATGAATATTATAACGTCTCTATTCATTCAATCCCTTTGATTTGTAGACACATTATTATATCATAATAATATACATATTGTAATACAGCAAGTCCCTGTTTCATCATGGTTAGGTCACGTGAGTAATCGGAACATGGTGATTAAGCAAACAATTAATCTACTGATTTTCCTCCTAATCATGTGGATGTATGTATTAAGGTTCTGCGAGGACACGAGAGTTTTTATTTGGGGGTATATACACTCCACTTCCTACTCACGATTAATCTAGGGTTTCCTACGCACACGACCCCTTATTCCACTGTTCTCCTTTTGCCTGTCGCCTCCAAGTCATGATTGATCTATGATACGTTATATATATTTTCTCTTCTTCTGGCTTCTCTAAGTCTCTATCCTCCCAACTCACTGGCTAAGTCTACGGTTTGGCTCCACCAAGTTTGCACTGTGCGTCGTAGACCAACTAGTGAGCTCTGAATACCTTTCATTTGTGGTTTATATTTGCCACTAATACCCTTGTGTTCCATTCCAACCCTTGTCAAAGTGATAGGATTGCCTTTTTCCCATTGTTTTTTCTATTGTTCATCTACTTGTGTTACTATTCCTCTATTCCAAGCAAGAGCTATTGGTGATTTCTTTTGCAGCATTGGTTTTGTTCTTCTATGGTTTTTTGTTTTAAAGCATGCCTAGAACAAAGAATGCTAGCATGGCCAATAAGAGGAGAAGGGCTAGGACTCCTCCACCCGTAAGTCCCTCATCTTCTTCGGGCTCCCATTACAGCCCTTTTGAGAGTGAGGAACCCAAACGCTCTCTTTTTCGGCAACGACCCTTGATCGTTGAAAATAAGGTTATTAAATCATGTATATGACCATATCATGTTCTTCCCATTCTCGAAGCTGTTGTTTGTTCCGGCATTCTAGATTGGGGGGATGATGCCAATTCCTCAACCGTTACTCAACTTTACGCCGGATAACGTAACTTGTCCCCCCTCCTTTTCGTAAGCCTACATTTGAGATCAATGTGGCAGGCTCTACCTATTCTGTTACACCTGACTTGATAAGTGAGGTAATGGGCATACCTAGATCAGAGGTCGGCTTCCTGAATCCACCGACGCAACAGGAACTTCTTGAGGCCACTCGTTGTCTGTGTGGGATTGATGCACCATGGAAAAAGGCATTCCTTCCAGCAAATCAGCTCTTCCCTAGGTCAATATCAAAAAAAAAAAAAAGCTCTTCCCTAGGTATAGAATACTCCATCTAATCTTCACATTCAATGTCTATCCGAGGTGCGGTAATAAGTTCGACCTTACCGAGGCCATGGTCCTCCTTCTCTACCATCTCGTTCTTCGGACCCGCTTTAGTCTGCCCACCTTAATTTGCAGACATGTATGTCAGGTCATTAGTTCGTCTGGTTACAGAGCCTTTCCATTTGCCTATCTTATGACCAGGATTGGGATGAGGTTTGGTGTACATGGACCTCCTGATGCAGTGATTCGTTCTAGACCATTCGTGAGTGTGAATCTAAATCAAATGCAACTTGCACCTTTGGACCACCAACGTCGAGTGAATTGGAGATCATGGGACCACCAACAATAGCTACAAAGAGAGGAAGCAGAGTCAGCACGACCTTCTTCGTCATCACATCCTGATCCTTCCACTTCTCAACCGAGCGTTTTCAAGACATATTCACGACGTGGACCTTCGTCGGTTGCCTTCAATAGGCTTAGCCAAGATGTTGAAGTGATGTGTCAGGATCTCGGAAGTCTACGGCATGAGTTTGGGATGTTTCACCAGTCAATCAGTCAAGAAGTTGGTGGACTGAAGAAGCTGGTCATGAAAGCTGTGAAGATAGTGACTCATCTCTTCACCTGCTCTAGTCAGCAGAATCCATCCCTCCCACCACTTCCCGGGTCTAATGACGATGAGATTGAACCGTAGTGTGCTGATTTTAGACGTAGGTCCATGTTTTGAATATCAATGTATTTATGTCAATGAAACTCAGATATATAGAATGTTTTTGTTTCACATAATAATATTATTCGTAATTCCAGCATCAGAATCCTCTTTTCTTTCATATTGCTATAACTTTGTCCGTAATGTATACTACGAATGCTTTCCTTTTTTTCAAAAGATGATTGGGGGTGTACCTTACGATTCATTTGGGGGCTACCTAAGGCATGATTGTGGGGATTGCTGTTAGCATCCCATTTTTGCACTACAGAATTGCCTAAGAAGCATATCTTAAACCGGCATATATGTAGGCACATAAATCGAGGTTTTTATAGTGGACCCATCTTTTTTAAATAACAAGCCCATAATAAAGAGAATTCTGAGCCGATTCCGATGCACCAAACCGTGCTCAAATCGGATCTCAAACGGCTTAGTTATGAATAGAAGAAATAAAGGGTAGTTTGGGGATTTTATAAAACCGAAATTGGATGCCACATGGCAGCCACATGTACGCTATGGTGGCTGCCATGTAACCAATGATAAATTAAAAATTTTGGGGTTCTTTTAGAAAATAGGATAAGGTTTGTTATGCAAATAAATAAAAAATTTAATAACAAAGTTAATAAAAGTTTTGAGATTAAAAGAAAAAAAATATAAACAAAGAAAAATGAGTTGGACGAATTGGTCCAACTCACGTTCTCTTGAGATATTAAGACTAAGCTTAAAAAAATATATAAGCCTAAAAATATAGGACAAAATAGACTTTGACCAAACCAAAATAAATGATGGTGTTTAAGGGAGGAGGGGAGCAAGTAAGAGAGTTCTTTGAAAAAAAAACAGCAAGTATGAAGAAGTGGAGAAAAGAAGAGGGACGTCCACAAACAAGGAGGGAGAAAGAAAAACTGCTGTTCACGACACACTAAGGTTCCAAGACCTGATTTAAAGTGTTAATCCATAACATGCGAGTCATTTGTTTAATAATTTTTGAGATGAGATTACATGATTGGTGAGAGACATGTATATATGTTTGATGGCTTTGGGTAATTTTATCATGTAAGAAAAAAAGAGACAAAGATGTAAAGTTCTAAGTTTTTCTGCGTTAGACTTGCACATGTTTTCCAAATAAACCAATTTTTTTTTACCTAATTCTAGTTTGATTCAAGTCTGGAGTCCTTCATGAGATTTGTGGTATTTTTTATTTTAGTTTAATGTAAAAATATGCTTGAGACCCTACACTATGAGTAGGTATTTTATTTTTAATTTTCTTTGGTTCATATTTTCATAGGGAGATGTCTAATAGTAAATTTTGCAGCTTCATATCTCTTAAATGAAAATGAATTTTTAAAAACTGCTATAGGTTATTTTAGTGCTTAAAGTTATGATTCTAGGGAATCAGATTTCGCACAATTTAGTTAAGAATTGAGGGAGATATGAATCTTTGAATGCGGATAGCGCAATAGTTCAGATTGTTTCACTTTTTTTTCCTTTGTTTATTGTGATTTTCTTACTTACATTTGTTTTGTTTTGTTTTTTTATTTTACTATATGAGTTGTAATATAGTGGCCCTCCATTCTCCCAATGTAGATATGTTATTATATAATAGAGTCTAAAACATTTTATTGGAAGTGGTCGAATCAGCCCCCATTTCTTATTCTTTTTCATTTGGGTTTCTTTGCTTTAGAATTCTTATGTGCATGTAAGATGTATAGCAATCCCCCACTCCTCTAATCCCTTGTATATATGAGAAAGATAAAATTAAAAAAAACGGAAAAAGAAAAGAATAATAAAAATAAAAAATAAATAAATATTTTTTTGAAATAACCAAGTACATTGCTCCATGTTGAAATATTTGATTTGGATTTCTTTATTTTGGATTTTTTTTATATGTATCATATGTATTATAATTTGTATAGGATGTAGCAAAGCAACCCCCATTCCTCCAATATTTTTACACATGTGATCATTAAAAAAAATATAAAAGATAAAAGATAAAAAAATTAAATTATAGTAAATCAGCCCAAATATGATCCGACTGATTTAAGGGAACCCATTTCGGTGGGGCAACCCAGGGTGTTCAAGGACTTCCCTGGGTTGTAATTGGGTCACTTATCCAGAATCACTGGTTCAGACCAAAAGTCAACAAGGTGTCTACCTGCACCATTTTAGGTAGTGGCGACTCCATAAAACATGTAACACGCTTTTTCAACGCGCCCGAGGTGCGCATAATTGCCTTAGGACGAAGGCATAAATTGCAGGCCACAATGGGGTAGGTTAAGAATTAAGGAAGAATTTACGTCAACGCCCGCATGTCTACTTGTAACGTTCGCACGTTGTGCTCTGAAGTTTATTTGTGTACTAAAACGTTCGGGCATTCACTCTCTCGTACGCGTGTCACGCTATTTGTACAGAGGGTACCTTGGAGTTATTTGTGGTGTACCAAAGGCTTGACTGAGGGGTACATACGGCTTAATTGGGGGTACCTCAAGTCCATATGACTCGGTTCCTATTGTTGTTTGAGGGCCTACCTTAGGACCATGGTCTAGGGTGTGCTTCATGCATAATTGGGGGTCTTGGGGGGTATTTTTGCTGGTGCCCAAGGTTTATGGTGGTACCTAATGGAGTATTTCATATGTACGTGTGTAATTAATGGGGGGGGGGGGGGTACCTTATGCTAATTTGGGGGCGTACCTAAGGCGTATTTGGGCGACTATTTGAGGGGGAAGAAAAATATAACCTATCACTTTCAAGAGGAATAGCATTATTTATGAAATACTCATGCACATTCGAAAAAAAACACATACAAAACTGAATAGCAAAAAGCTCTGCAAACTCTTGACTGACAAATGCAAAGCATTAATGAACTGAAAATTGCCTTTCTTATTCCACCAGAAGTATGCATTCGGTACATAAACATCCATGTATAATTAACAAATATGAACACTCAAATTGCACTACAAAAACAGTATAATTATAGGACTAGCATTGTCATTACATTCAATATACACATTTCACTCTTCCTTTTTTGTCAAAGCTATATACAAAGGGATCACAAAACGCCGGGGAAATGATCTAAATCTCCTTCTTGACCAAATAAGCTTTCATCTCCACTATAAACTCCTGGAGATCTCCCGTTAGTAGAATTTGAATAAACCCCTGGAGATCTATCTAATGTAGAATTTGAGTAGGACGCAAATTGATTATGTCCAGGAGTATTGCTTGAGTTTGATTCTTGGAATATGCTTGGGCTGAACGATCCCTGCAATTTATAGAATGTCATTGGAAAGCATTGACATTCAAACAAAGTATTGAAGAGTTGGATCATCTAGAAAATATACCTGCATTAGTTGTGTGTAAGTACATGGTTGTTGGAATGGAGACCAATTTGCAAATTCGGCCATTGGGTTCCTTCTCACATGCATATCCATTGACACTCCATCTGTTCTAAACTGATCAGAGCCCTACGGAATAGATATAATTCACAAACAATAAACAAAATCATCCGTCAAGCCATAAACATGATATGATAAAACAAATACACAAGTAGTATGCGTTAATTATTAGTACCATCGGCTCACTCCATCCAGAGCTTTGACTTGCGTACTGCGTTGCGGGTCGAGTTTCAGAGTGAATCAGATTTGCCGTTTGAGGTGGTACATTATCTCTCCTCTTCCTCTTTGGAGCCCTTTCTGAAAAGTGTTTCGGTTGACGTCCACTACGACAACGACCCGGCTTCCTTTTAAGTCTAGCCACATTAATCGCAACATTTTCAGATAAATTCGCCGTTTAATGTCCATCCTCTGGGTAGTCAGTCTTCTTCTTCAGGATATTTCCAACCTCTGTCATTAAAAAGGCTAGCCCTTGTGCAGCACATTCATATGCCTCAAAAAATTCGGCGGCAATCGCTAACAGTTTAACGGCATTATGGCAAAGTTCTCTGTAGCGTTTAACCATGGAGACCTTCGTCACTTCCTCATTTGACAAACGATTGTAAGTTGTGCTGGAACCCTTTGCATCCCTTGTCCACCTCTTTAATATGTACCGACTTGGGATCCTCTTAATATTTCTCCCATCAAGTACTTTGAGGGCATGGCTACATAAAATCCCCACAAATTCGAACTTCTTGCAACTGCACTTCAACATATCGTCCACCGTGTTAAATGTAACGACATGCATTCGAGGATTGTCAAAGAAGCTAACTTTATACGTTACCAATGTCTCAATCTGTGAAGTCTCATTAACAACAAGATTTTGAGCTTTTGCATATTCTGATTGAAACATCTCAAACAGCTTCGGTGTGTATAGCTCCTTTGCATGCTTCAATATGAAGATATCCACCATCATTCTTGGAATTCGTTGGCTCATATTATAATTGTTTTCTTGCTCCTTGTAACGGATTGTAACGGATATCATCCAAAAGCCTTGAAAAATGCTCAAAAAACCGTGAAACGTCCATGTTGTACTTCGTGTATTTCTTTAATCGGCTGTTGAAGCTTTCATTAGTTGGGTGCTCCTTATGTCACCACAAAAGGTGCTTCTTCCATATACAAGGGCCCATTTCTCATATATTTTAAATGTACCATTCAGCCATTCGTTGTCTTGGAGATCGTATTTTTGAATCATTGCATCCCACACTTCCAAAAAGTCAGCCTCTTCCTCATTTGGAATAAATGGATGAGATGCTTCAATGAATTTTGATGCAAATGTCATACACATAAGCGATGATAGATGTTCGGCATAACAAATGAAACTGCAGCTGACATAGCTGCATCTTGATCCGTCAATATGGTAATTGGCCTTTTCCCATTCATTGCCTTTGTAAATGTTTCGAACAACCACACAAACGATGCCTTCGACTCATTATAAAGCAATGCAGCTTTGAACACTACCATTCTCTTGTGATGGTTGACTCCAATAAATGGTGCAAATGGCCTTTGAGCTTCGTTTGTCCTATAGGTGGTATCAAAGCAAACAACATCTCCAAAATTTTTGTAGTCTTCTTGCATCTTCCGATCGGCCCAGAAGAAGTTTGTTATTTCATTGTTGTCATCAACTTGTATAGCATAAAAGAAAGACGGATCCTTCTTCAGTTGTCCTTCAAAATAAATTAATAAGCTTGATCCGTCTCCTACTTTCATTCTTCTCCGTGTGTCACGCATCTGGTTCTTCTGGTCTATAGGTAGGAAGCCCAAATTCTCTCTTCCGTCGGCTTTTCTACCCATGAACTCAAAAGCATGCTTTGGTTGTATGCCATTGCTTTTTGCTAATTGAATTTCTGCTAATTGAGCCTCCATAACTTTCCTCTGTGAAGGTAGCATGTGGGCCTTACTTGGGGTAACAACCTCGTGATTATGCTCTTCCTCAAAGCTCACTACAAAATACACGCCATTGTCTTTAGCTTTCACTTTGATGTGTGCCAAACAACCCGTACATGTTTCCTTCCTAGGGTTCTTCACATCTTTATCCCATTTGTCCATTCCTTTCTTTCCTTCTTTATAGCAACAAAACCTCCTAGATAAAACCTTGCGATTTTTCCGACTTTTATATGCCCAATTCTTTCGGATACTAAAGCCCTGGTGTGCTGCATAAGCATTGTAAAATTTATGTGCTTCTTCAATAGATCTAAATTCCATTCCAACGTATGGCCTCAAATTTTGAGTATGGCATCCATCGCGGTCAAATCTCAACTCTCTTGCAACTTGAGGAATGGTATTTATCTCCGCTATATCATCATTGCTCTCATCTCCACTTAAATGCTCACTTCCACTCATACAAATAACTTGATCCATTTGTCCCTAAAAGAGCAAACAGATATTTTACTTAGAATGTCTTAGTCATAATAATATATAGTACCCATGAAAATGAAAGGATAACCATACATCACAAACACTCTCTTGAAGCATGTGCCAAGTTGGTGTACTGTGAGGGGTTATTACAAAACTTTATTACATGGAAACAATTTTTGACTATCTTAGTCACATAGTACCCATGGATTATTTTTAAGGTACCCCAAGGGTACAAAGGGGGTACATAAGATTTGGACCTTCTTCATCCCCATAGTTTAGGTAAAAACAACATAGAATATACTGTCAATGAATAAAGTCAACAAAATGACAAAACATATTCGGGCGATTAGCCCAAAGATTAATCGCCATGATTAGAATTCCAAGAGACTGATTTTCCACGATTAGCACCCACGACTAATCTCGAACTCGAGATTAGGTTACGCGATTAATTCCAAGATTAATCGCTACATTCGCGATTAACTTTCCAGAGAACATGAAGTCTCTGTTTTGTCACGATTAGAACACAGGATTAATCGCCACTATGCGATTAACTCTAGTTTCATCAGGATTACATCCCAGGATTCATCGGCACAACGCGATTTGGGTGTACCTTCGCCCTATTCTAGGGGTACCTATGGCTTATTTGTGGGGTACCTCAGGATTAATTGGGGGTACTTAAGGCTTAATGTGTGTGTGTGTTGGGGGAGGGGGGGGGGGGGGGGTGGGGGTACCTAATTGTTAATTTTGGGGAGGTACCTTAATTCTTAATTGACAAGGCTTTTTGTGGGGGTACCTAACTTTAACTTCTGGAGGTACCTAATTCTTGTTGGGTTGTTGTTGGTGTGGTGGTGGGTTGATTTTTCTGTGGTACCTGAGGGTTGTCCTGGGGTGTACCTAAGGCCTAATAGGGGTGTACCTTAGGCTTAACAGTGGTGTACCTTGGGGTTATTTGGGGGTACCTAAGGCTTAAGTACCCCCAACCTACGGCTTATTTGGGGAGGTACCTATTACTTAATTGGTACTCTGTATATTCGAACTGTATTTACATCCTTATTATCTCCCTTTACCCCTGAATAATTTTTAACTACCCCAGGTGTACCATGGGGGTACCTAAGGTTTCATTTTGATGATACCACATGGTACCCTATGGATGTGTGGCGGCATACGCCTCAAAAATACGCCCAACTGTAATTTCTTTTATTCATGATTGTATTTATTTAAGGTTTCACCAAGTTCCGGGGGTTCAGACAAGGGACAATCAAGGAAAAAATCCAAAAATATTGTTTTTATACCTGGTTCAGATTAGGGGTGGCAATCGGTCGAATACGGATCGGATATATGTATATTCATATTTGAATCCAAATTTTTTCGGATCTTAGATTTCAGATCCGTATTCTAACCACGGATCTAAATCCTATATTCAAATTCGCCAATTTCAGTTTCGGATCGGATTCGGATTGAATTCGGATATATATCCCACTCATTACCAGCCCTACTCAGAGAGGAATTTAAATGAGAAATGGGTTTGAACTTCAAATTTGAAGCACCACGCAACAGTGGATATTGAGCGACTGGCAAAAAAAATCGTACCCCAGAACTTAGAATGATTGGCCTGTTCTGGACAATGGAATTTCATATCAAAATAGGGGGTTTTGGAATTGGTTCTTTAAGTGGGTTTGCAGGTACCAGTCGCTGGAGGGTGGCAGCGACAAAAAGTTGAGAAAGTTTAGATTTAGGACAAATCGTTCTCTAAAGGTTTTTGGTTTTAGTTATGATGGTTCAATCGTAGTTTATAAATGGTCTACAATCTAACCAATGTTTGCTTTGGGTTTATGTATAGGATATATATGATTTCGGTCGGATCCTATTCGGATCGGATATATGTATATTCGTATTCGAGTACGAATTTTTTCGGATCTTAGATTTCAGATCCGTATTCGAACCACGGATCTTAGATTTCAGATCGGATTTGGATCGAATTCGGATATATATCCGACCCATTGCCAGTCCTAGTTCAGATTGGTTGTTGGAGTCTTAAATAGAAACGATTAAGGGTGGAGTGGTGGTCCCTTCCTTAACATTTGGAAGTTGAAGTTGCCTTTCTTGGAAGTAAGAGCAAAGAAGAGGATACCTTTCCCGCAAAATGTCTGAGTAAATACAGTAAAGTCGCAGTAAAGTTCGGACGTGGAAGACATTATATTTATATTTCGCGCGTTTTCATAGAGACGAGGAGAGAGCTGAGGAGAAGTTTTAATATTTTTTAAGTGTTTCGGTCGAAATTACTATTATAGCCTTCATTTAATTTTGATCGTTGGATTGCGCTGCACAGAGAAGGAGTTTGCTGCATAGAGGATCCGCTACACAGAGGATCCGTTGAGCCTCGACACAAAGTTGTTTTCGACAGTTAGGGTTTTTGATAGAGCGGGGTTTAGCTTTTTCTTTGTAGGGATTTTCATCGGTCAGCGTTCGGGTTACATTATTGGAGCGACTTAGAGGGTGACGATCTCTGGCCTGTCTGAGCTTGCTTGGATGGTTATGCAGACTACGGAAGAAGGTGAAGACGTTGATGGGGACGACGAGGATGAAAAGGCTCGGCAGCGGATCAATCTTTTATGGAGGGTCTGCAGGGGTCAAGTAGGGGTCCCAATGGGGCCAACATGTATCAAAGTTAAAGGTCCTTTGATGGACCACTACTAGACCATCTCTGCCCAACTTGAGGTCTACTACCTCAACCCCATTTTCCCCACAAAGACTGACGACTAAAGAGACCTTTTCCCTCCTCCTATGCAACCGTTTTTTATTGTGGCCAGGTTCCAGTCTGAAACTTATTTCTAGTTTACAGTCAAAGCTGTGTTGGTAGTCTTGTTACCTTCCAGGTTTCACAACGGACCACCCAAGTGGTTGACAGTTTGTCCTCTAAGGATGGTGATGTTTGTTCCTTCGTATATGACGAGCGACTTATTTTGTTAATCTTAATGTGTAGTGTTAATGGTGCCGCATTCCGAGTGACTTATTTTGTTAATCTTAATGTGCAGTGTTAATGGTGCCGCATTCCGATCAAATCCCCAAAAGCTTTTTGTTTGGGGTTGAGCTGGATTTCCAGTTACAACCCCCCTTTGTCGTTGTGTTTCACACATATGGCGGTTCTCCCATTCATGGGATTATCAATCCGCATTGTAGCAGACCCCTTGTTAGGTTATTTTGACGATTCTTCGTTTGGTTGTGTGGCTTTGTCCACTTGCCTATGTCTTATTGTTAGGAAAGCTATCGTAGAGTTGCATAGGGATTTAAGCATCCATGTCTCTTAGAATCTTTTTTGGAAATATTTCTTACATTTTTTGTTTCAACTGGGTTGTATGCTATCTAGATGTAATTTTGAACTTCATTAATGAAACTGCTTAACCTAACTTCCTAAAGAGAGAGAGAGAGATGGTGGATACTACTCTTTAAGTGTGAACTTGGGATATATTTTTCAAGATTTTGGCCGGCCCCCTCTTTTGTTGGACACAAAAAAGTGGATTGAAAATATTTAAAAAGACTTATTCGTCCAATAAAAAATACCCACCAGAGGATCCTATCTTCTGGGAATTCAATTCTTTGAAAATATTTAAAAAGACTCTTTTGTCCAATAAAAACTAGCCAACAAAGGCTTCTATATTTTTATAATTATCCACATGTATATCTATAATAAAAATAAAATAAAATAAACCATCACCCAAAAGACATCAATTGCTTATGCTTACGTGCAGTAGTCCACATGCCTCCCTGTCTAGTAACATTAAATGTGAAGGACGAGAGAAGCATTTTCAACAAAATCAGCCTCAGCTGGTCCGAGCAAAGCCTGGGAGCACAGCAGTCAAAAGAAACCCACTTCAGTTTGAGCCCAATCAGACATTAACATGCCTGACTCAAGCTTGGCCTATTTACAGCCATTTGCATTCTGTAGTTTTTGGTCCCAACTGATGTACGTTGTCCACTAAGCAAGTGAAGTATTAAAAACATCGTCTCATCCATTTCATTTTCATGAAACGTTTCACCAAATTCTCTCCGTCAATTATGCATCCTTCTTACATGTCCCAAAAATTCCTTCATATCAGTTCGTGTAAAGAAAGATAAACTAAACTAAACTTCCTTATTCCTAAAACTTCCATACACATGAAAGAAAAAAAAATGGCAAACTAGCTGAAAGGAATTAGTCTTCCCTGCAATCTTTGGCCTCAGCCAGGAGATCTTGACTTGATAGATCCAAATATGGTTGCAGTTACTGCAAAAGGGATCCTTTTAAGCAGCTGTGGTGGCATGCTCCTTTGGAGGGGTAGCTAGTATCATTTTCTGGGGCTGTAAGCACATAAAAAGAGAGAAACAAAAAGTCATTACTGAAACCTTCATGGGCGCAAATACACAACACACACACATGCACACATATAAGCATCACATTAGTCCTCTAATGAATGCACAACACAAATACACGGAGAATCAGCAGTTTCAAAATAAGGATAGGGGTAGGTTTATGAGAAGCATCCCATATTGAGATTGAGTATACCCACTAGCAATGGGTAGTGATAAGAGACTTATCAACCCTATTAGGCACCTCCTAACCCGTATATTCTCTTTTCGGAAGAATCCATGATCTTATATACCAGCCCTATCCAAGTATTCCGTTTCTAGGAAGCATAATGGTTGACCATATGAGATTAAAAATCCCCAGCAAGTGATAATGTTGAAGAAGAATGGAGTTGAGATTATTACAGCAGCTAACTCCTTTTCATGCTTCGGTATGAAGGCAGTATCAACTTTGCCGTTTCTGAAGTCCTGTAATGAGAAAGCAACATAAAGGCAGAGACTAGTTACACCAAAAAGCTTCAAAGCCAGACATCTTTGAGTAGGCAAATAAGATTAAACATTTTCTCACCTCGACGTCAAGGATGAGTTTATGGTATTCAATAGTTGTAGGAACACCTGCCATAGGAAGTGAAGATCAGATGAAACCACACATACTCGAAGTGGAGAAATCACAGGGGATAAGGAGCCTTCAACGTATAGAACATGGAGCATATATGTTGGAAATTTTCAAGATTGAATCGAAGAAAGACATGGAAATGTACAAGGGTATGTAAACTTGAACAAACTGCAGAGGGAATCGACCATTGGCAAATATTCACAATGGAGGGATTCTGCTTTCTCGCACAAGTTCATTAAAAATGTTCTTACAAAGTGCTAACTGAAGAGCCAAATTGCAGAAAACTATTACTCTTAATGGTTTATGATCTGAATCAACAGAGAGGTTATTACCTATTATGACAGTATCATCAAGAGCCCTTTTCATGCGTTCAATTGCTCTCTCTCTTGTGGGAGCCCAAACAATAAGCTATATAGAAGAAAGAAAAGGAGTTACAACCACAGTTTAGAGTTAAAAAACTTAGTATACTCAGACAGTACTGTAACAGCAAAAATTTCCTAACTGTAGAAAAAGAAACTGGTTTATGTAGGCAAATACAACCATATAGCTGCATTCTGGTCGATATATTCACAAATACATAGACATATCAGAACAACAAAAGTATATCCATGCAAAGTTTTCACATTATGTGTCCATAATATCACATAAAGAGAAAACACATAATGCATGGTGAAACAGATGGAAGAGGAATTTAAGGACATGATGCAGGTTTAGTTCTACCTAAAAAGCCTGTATATCATTACGACCCATAAAGGGCATGAGAAATTAAGTAGATAGGATAATAGGGTGTTGGAGATGGGTTACATAACTTAGAACGAGTATGAGTCCTTGTAAAATTTCAGCTTTGTTAGATCCAAAGAAAGAGAGTCAGCGCATGTTTATTGATAACCAAGCCATCAATAAGACAATTGCCAGGTAACATTTGCTGATTTCTTGATTATATATGTTAGATCAGTTGTTAGGAGCACAATTATTTTTCTTTTTCTAAAACTAATCCAAAGTGCAGGTACCACCGAATTAACATTTGCCCAAATGATGAGTGCAAGATCGCATTCAGGATACAAACGATTCCGCAAGTAGTAGGTGATGTCCCTTGGTACGTCTAATGCTCCTGCACGTTCGCTTGTTTTATGAGTCATGCACTGAAACCTTTTATCAGCAAGCTCAAAGTTGCCTAATTTGGTGATATTCTAGTAGAGACAAGTTGTCAGGACACCCTTGAAAAGCATCATACCTGTCATCAGGACACCTATGAAAAGTGTCATTGTATTCTACAAAAGGAGCAGCTCTATATCAATCTTAAGAAATGATGTTTTGTAACTGGTCATGTTGTCTTCTTGGGTTATGAAGTATCATTTAGAAGTGTTTTTGGCAATCAATCAACCATCTGGTGCGGCATGACATACAAAATGTTAATGATCAAGCTTCCTTTTACTGGTGCTTTGTTTGCACTTTAGTTTACTATGCACGAATTACAAATTGCATGAATAAGGTCATGGTCAGTTGGACAATAAAAGCAGAGGAAACTGTAATGTGATTAGAGACCCTTTGGCTCTACTAGATATCACAGAATGTGTTAAGAACTTAAGAGGTACACTATGATGCCTCCCACCGTGGCATTAGTAGGAGTGCTGAGAGCGCAGGACTATTACACATTTCAATGAGAATCCTGATTGTCTATATCTAACTTTAAACGTTTTTACTCTGTGCTTTTATACAAACCTTGCCATATTAGAGGCATTATCTTGCCCAACAAGAGTTTGCCTTTTATTCAAATCGTGAACCTGTGAAGTATCTTAATGAGCATCAGAACTGAATCAATGGCATTGCAATTAAATATCATATACGAAGGATGTTACATTCACTTTGAAGAAAAAATCAAATGCTGGTCATGTAGTTGATGTGGTTGAGTACTCAATCTTCTTTGCTAACTAAGATTCAAGTCGTGGTTTTCAACACTTTTAAGGATCAATATTGTTGAGGATGTGTATTTTGCAACTATTTTGGAAAAAGTCAATATTTGGTAGCAAGACGGATTATTGTGATCATGCTGACTTCTTCTTCAAATGTTTATGTACATAGTCATAAGGAATGCTCATCACAAGAGAAGATCCTTAAGGAGTCACGTGGAGGACACTTTAACAGGGATAAAACATTTACTTTAGTTGATGCTTGAATATTTGGTGTACATTAAAGTAATATTTCCATAGACATGTTAAAAAGGAATTTGTAGATTATATACACCAGTTCCAGTTCCAATTGCCCGTGGACAAATACCAGCATGTATTTTGTTCTAGGTTGGCTAGAATACATAGATATGGGCTCAGTTTTTGTTACCCTCAGATAGATATTCAAAATTCCTCATTTTTTTCCTTATGGGAAGACCATGGATGCTTCAGATATTTCCAATATCCTCTTCAAGGGAATTGAGCAATTGAATAGTATTCTGAACTTTTACCATTTCAAAGACAGATTGCAACTTTATTAGCCAACTTTGGAGGACTTCATGCAGAAATGGGAATTGATGAGTTTTAATGCTACTAATCATCCTCAAGCTAACATTCAGGTGAAAATTATTAAAGATAGTTTGGGTAGTTTGATGAGGAGCTTAGTTGGACACATCCTAAGATGGGATTCCATACTACCACAATCTAAGGTGTCGTTAGGTAGGGTTTCTAGATTCTACCAGAATCCAGAAACCAAGGTCCACTAAGTCGTTTGGTAGGGTTTTGAAAGTTGGATTCTAAAATCAGATGTTAAAATCTGCCCCAAAACCACAATCCAATTTTCATGGGTTTCTATGGATTTTGGTAGTTAAAAGTGATGGGTCTCATTTGAACACAAGTACTAAGGAGCTATTAACGGTGGTAGGTCTTACTTAAACAAGGAACTAAAATCCAAAGTATCCAAACAAGATTCTGGATTCGAACAATCAGCATTGACAATCTTGATTTTCAAAATCCAGAATCCAGAAGCCATACCAAACAGCCCCTAAGTTTTACTTCAACAGATCCTAGAATAGAACCAAATGCAGCCTTTCGAGGCCATGCATGCGCAAAATCATAGCAGTGCTCTCAATTTGATATCGATTTTGTATCCAGGAAGAGTTAGTGGTCTGAAGACTTACCATCATATGTCAAATCAATCCATGCCCAAGTTCAATAGAAAATTGAAGCTAATGATATGTAATATAAGGCATTAAGCAATAAGCATAAAAGGAGACTTGTGTTTAGGTTGGTGACCGGAGACTGGAGAGTACAACACGCTTAATGCACAAAAGGTTGGGCCTTGCAAGATTACAGAGAATATCAATGATAATGCCTATAAACTGGAGCTTCCTAGACATACACTTGCTTTAGATGTTTCCAATGTCAAGCACCTTGTTTCTTTCTATGGAGATTCTTCTGAAGATGAATGTAAAGGGAACTTGAGAGAGTTTTTTTCTAGCCTGGGGGAACTGATATAGCTCAAACTGTCCTTCAATTCACAAGATAGACTTTAACGAGGAGCTCAAAGAATTTTCTGCAGAGAATATTATGAAAATTATCTAATTTAAAGAGATTATAGCCTTTAGGCATGAAGTTTCTGCAGAGAATTTTATGAAAATTATCACAAGTTATTTCAATTTTTGGGAATTGACATGTGGAGAACCATAACTAATGCAGCTAGCATGTGGAGAAATTAAAATACATCCACAAAGGGACTTAAATAAGCTCTATCCAAGGCAATTTGCAAATACTTATATTTTGTTGGACCAAGTTAAAGAAAACAATAAAATGAACACCAAATATATGGAGTGAAATTTTCTAGGAACGAGGACGAAATAGGGGTTGGAAACTTACACATTGACAGCCCAATAGTGAACACTTCTGCCATGCTGGATCCATTAATCACAAGAAGGGATTAGCAGTTAAAGATATCAGACACAAATTTAGAGCTGATTGTCTTCAGTTAAGTGGTGATTCTTGTTTTAGTGAAGAGGTGCTTCTAGAGGGTTAAGTAATGGGCACATTCCACTTAAAGATAAGAGGGAAGTTTTATAGGACCATTATTGGATCGACCACAAAGCAGAAAGTAGAACAGCCAAGGAGCAACATATTTGAAGGAAAAGCATCCAAGATGAAGTGTTGAAATTTATTTATACAATAGATAGATAGGAAAAGCATCCAAGATGCAGTGTTGAAATAGATGTGATAAAATAGATAGATATTTTGAGGTCTTTGTATAGTGCATACTATCCTTCTCTCTCTCCTTTCTCCCTCTCTTGATTTCTCTTTCTATCTATCTATCTCTCTATTGTATAAATATTTCTTCATCACTGATTGGAAAAACAAGGTAAGGAAGGGGCAATTCTAGGAAGCCTTAGAAGAGTCCTAAAAGAAAATAAGATAATAAGGAGCTACTAAGATGGTTTTGACACATTGACCTTGAGAAGGGCATGAGAAGGAGCAATTGAAGTGTCTAAGAGGGCTGGAGAAAAGCCAAAAAAGGACTCAAAAGTTAACTAGAAAATGCAGCAGATATCTTAACTGAAAATATAGCTTCTAGAAAGTCTGAACAACAGAACAGAATTCATGCTGCCAATCCCATATAATTGGAATAAGTCATTTTGGTTGCTGTTACATGCAAAAGACAAGGACATACACACAAAATTGCATATAATACATAACTAATACGTGTGCACTCATATGTAAATGCATAAATTTAATAGACTTAGCAATCCAGAGATCAGAAAAAAAAATTACAGACCTTCCCAAGTAAGGAATCATAGCTTGGGGGCACCACATAGTCAGGATAAACATGGCTGTCCATTCTTACAAACGGGCCTCCAGATGGCAAATATGCTGTTATTGTCCCTATTGTTCCAAATGAAAAGAAAGCATTACTGTACAGAAAATATTTTAACTATAACCCTGCTTGTCATAGTCTTGACTATTGAAAACTAGTTTGACAATTAATACTAGATTATAAAGAAGGCAAGGCATGGCAGATGACATATATTCAACATTACAATGCTTCTAAAAATCCACTTAATAATGTCGGATAAAAATTGGCAAATACATGTAAACCCTAATATATGTATCCATTTACATCCCCATAAACATTGAGGACGCAGAAATAGTAACAAAACTAGACATACCGGGCCCTGGTCTGAATCCTTTAAAAGCATCTTCTGCATTAATACGACATTCAATTGAATGTCCTCTCAGTACGATATCTTCCTGTATACAGAAATCGCTAGTTAATATGAATGGTCCACGTCTTATGTTTAAGGAGAGTCTCCTTTTATATCACCTGCTTGTACCGGAGTTTCTCTCCCCTAGCCACCCGAATTTGTTCCTCAATCAGGTCAACAGATGAAATCATTTCAGTAACCGGATGCTCCACCTGGGGTTTCATCACAATTGAAATCTTCAATTCTCACTAACAGAATTCATATGAGAACAAAAATTCATATTTCAGCTTTCTTCCTTTACCTGGATCCTAGTGTTCATTTCCATGAAATAGAAGGAACCCCTCTCATCCAAAAGGAACTCCACTGTTCCTACACCAATATAACCTATAGATGATGCTGCTGCAACGGCTGCATCTCCCATGGCTTTCCGCAATTCTGGAGTCAACGCAGGTGAGGGGGCTTCTTCCAACAGCTTTTGATTCCTTCGCTGTGCAAAAAGTCATTGAGTACAAACCAGTCATGAAAATAGAATTGTACATAAGTATTTGTGAGAGGTATTTTTGGCATGCAGTATCTTAGCATACAATTCGAGGTCGCCCGTTCGAAAGACACCACACCTCCTATACAGATGCTAGCTTATTTAATGATCATAGCAGTGGCAACTATACAGTGCATTTAGTTGTAGCTAACTAACCCACTCTAGAATGACTTGAAGTGAAATGGGGGAGGCCATTGGAACATGCAGATGCAGCTATTTAAGATCTTTAACAATGGAGCTCAAAAAAGATTGATTCAAACTGAGTATTTAATGATTTTAATTACTAAATCCAGAAGATGAACTTATTTTGAATTTCTTTTGCTTTTCATTCTTACCATAATAACACTTCAATAACTCCTCAAAAAATTTGGGAAATTCCATAAGAATTCAGACTTAGTGCTCAGATATTGAGCAGGACATATTCTCGTACTTATATATGACTCATACAAGACTGCTTGATTGCTGGTTTTGCGTAGTTTAAAATGTTAAAGGACAGTGGGGGAAGTCAATTATAGGACATACCTGAATGCTGCAATCACGCTCTCCGAAGTGAACAACATTATTGAACATATCTGCAAGTACCTGCAATGCCAAGTGGAATCCATAAAGTACAAGTTTAGATGATGAACAAAGGAATACTCTTACCAGAAATAAAAGAGCACATATAGCAAAACATAAAAAAAAAAAAGGGAAAAATATCCTATAGGTTGAACACATGCTTGTGGACCAATACTGTGCTACTGATAGTGAACAACTAGTATGCTTGCCAAGAGTTCTCACCCAATTATAGCTTGATTTAAATGCTCCTAAGCATTTAGGCATTCTTTTAACTATCAAAACTCAGGACAAGGGCAGTTCATAGTCCAACAAAGCCATAAATCAAAATTCCAGAATCATCTTATTGTTATGACCTTTAGATAGCATTTTTCTTTGGTCAATTTGAGTGCCTATGATTTAGATACAAGGAACAGCTGGAGTCTTGTTTATTGATTCAGGCTTAAGATTCACAAAGCAGTGTAGAAGTTGCAAATGATGCCTTACAGTGGCTGCATAACTTGCTATTATGTTTCTTAAAGGGTAATTTGACAATCAAGAAAACAAGAAATAAAATAAAACAGGAAAGGAGTAAACAACACAAAACATATTGTTTGTGATTTCTGCCAAGCCCTGTTTAAATTTTAATTATAAATTAGTGAGTTTTGGACCCAAAACACTGACAGCCATAGTTTTCGTATAATTGGCTAGAAACCATTGTTGAGATCCAAAGTTGATGATAAATATGGTTTTAGCCTGTGATAATTTCAAACAGAGATACACTAGATTTTGGTTCTATAAATTGCATTAATGCAATATTTAGTAGCACAGGCAGTAAATTACTGCCATAAATTACATGCTGAATATGTTTTCCTGAAATGGTTTGTCTTCGTCAAATTCTGATCAACCAAAAATCCATCAAAAATAGTATATGAATATATTGGTCAACCATTTGAACCTTAAAATATTTAAGGTGCCTCAGATATGAATAACCCCTAATCAAATAAGGATTTACCTGGAACTCAATGTGCCTTGGATTTTGAATGTATTTTTCCAAGTAAACTCCATCGTTCCCAAATGCAGCAGCAGCCTCACTCTTAGCTTGCTATCAAAAGAAAATATGAGTTAAAGTTTAGTTCATGCAAGCACTGAAAATATGTTATTCGAATTATTAAGAGGAATGCATATCTCAGGAAACAGCAAAAGCATCAACTTTGCTTATAGGGATAGAATATGTTGCGTGGGGAGCAGTTCTTATTGATAAGGTAAAGAAAATGAGCATTGTATCTTTATTTAATTTTAACAAACACGGATTGCCCCATTAACATCTTGCAACGTCAAGGGTAACAGATTTTCAAAAATTCAGGGCAAATAAAAAATAAAAGACGGTGGCCCCTTGCAATAAATTGGAAACAAAGATTAAAATCCTACGATAAAAAAAAAAGAATATATTTTTATCCAATTGGTAGTAGTAATTTTAGATCAAATAGAGCAAAAGAAGTCAACTTATTAGCAAAATATCTAATTCAATAATGGTAACTGCAAAATATCCAATTTCAAAAACAACCTCACCTGTAATGGGAAGTGAATAAAAATGGCATACATATATTAGCAAACTAAAAAGCAGGGAAAAGGGACCAATAACCTATAAGATTATTGAAAAGGTAACACTCTGAGAGCATACCTGTAACAACTTTACAAACTCATCAGGTTCTTTAGCTAGACGCATTCCCCGTCCACCACCACCAGCAGTTGCCTTCAAGCATAAAAATTACAGTTGGTTAACTGACATTTAAGAGTAACTTAGATTAATGAGTTAGATTGTTTACCAAGAACTAAAAAACACAAAGATACAAGATGTGGAAAAAAGAGCAAGAAACATTAAGAGAAAATAAGGTCCAGAAAGCATATTCAAGTGATCTGATATGTAACAACTACTGGGAGCAAAACCCTGATTAGAAGTCTGTTTTTATTTCTTTCAAATAAAGCATTTTAGTGTCTAAGATTTTAGACTCTACTTAAAAATCATTACAATCAACTACATGTATCCTTCCAAGAAACATATAATAATAAAAAGCGTGCTTTTACCTTTAAACACGGCAAAAAGGAACAAGAAGAAAACAAGGTTCCCCATGCCAGTTTTGATGCCATTTTGTTGAATATTGAAATTTCATCGACACACTACCTGTGTTGGATATTTTGTGCTGATGTTTTGAGAGATTATGAAAAATTTTAAGAATATAAAAAATTTCAAAATTCAAAAAAATTAAACAAAGAATTTCACAAAAAAAAATATTTCAGTTCTTTTTAAAATAAAAAACAATTATATAAAATATAACTGTATATAAAAATATAAATAAATACTTTTTTATGTATACATATATATAAATATACACACACATCCACACAATTTAGATATATATGTATACATATGTATACATATATATACATATACTTTTTTATGTATACATATATATATAAATATACACACAATTTAGATATTTATTTTTTTTCAAGACAAAGGAAACGAGTACACGTCCTTTTACTTCTTTTTTATTTCGATTTTCTTATTTTGCTTGAAGCTAAAAGAGGTTGACACTCCTCTCTCTCTCAACTGTTTCCCAAGATCCATGAACTCTCTCTCTCTCGCTCCTGGCTACAAAGGACAGGAATCAGAGGTGACTGGTAGGCCGCACTGCACCTCCGACCCCCATCCTTGACTCTCTTTCCCTTTTGTTCTCACATTTCTCCTCTTCCTCCTCCTTTTTTTCTTTTTGGGCAACCAATAAGAACAGGGATGAGAGGCATTTAGTAAGCTCCCCCAGCCGCTCCTCCTTCCCTCATCTCTCTCTCTCTCTCTCATTTTCCCCCTCTTTCCTTTTCTCCCCTTTTTTTTTTGCTTGCAGTACTATGCTGCATGTCACTCTGTGCACTCCTGCAGCGTGTCGTGTGGAATCTGATCATTTTGACAGCACGCAGGCATGCCGTCAAAATTGCCTGTTTTCAGTCTGGCATGAGATGGAATTCCATCTGTTCTGGACAAAACTTATTGGAATGGGCTAAATCTTACCAGCATTGGATACCTAATCTTTTCATTTCTTGCCTATGTGTTCATTATTCCTTCTGAATAAAAGAGTTTATAAACAGTTTGAACAAGCTGTCCTATCTATCAGAATAACTCAGAGTATTGTAGTTCTATGGATTTAAGAAGCTAAAGGTATATTTGGATTGAAAAAAGGGATTATGTGCGTAAAGGTACAGTTTTTGACAGATTCAGGTAAAACAAGATCCTTGTACCCACCGCTACTATTTGGTATAATGTACTTTATTGATTGATTGGTTCATTATTCATATATCTTTATTGATTCACTATGTTATAGTTTCATAACTTAAGTTACCTATATCATCAAGATACAACATATGATAAATCCATAAATGCTAATTTTGATAATATTTCAGATTTTAAGTACGCTAATTTTTATGTATTGTTGTTTGATCATAACCCAAACCTCATTTCACTCTGAAAAGAATTCGAAATTGAGATGTAAAGAACATGATAAAAAGACCCAAAGCACAAAAGAAGCTTCAGAAATGTCAAGTTCAATGGTCACAAAACTCCAAAGTGCAACTAGCCTCATCCAAGAAGGACTTGAGCAGATAACTGAGAAGAACAAGAGAGTTAACTCCAATATAGTGGACAAATATGCCCAAAATTTGGCCATACCCACACTGTAGTTGGTAAATTTAAACTAGTTAACACTAAAAACCAAAAATTCACAAGCACTACAACAAGGTGACCTTTGATTTTTCAGTCACCAGTTGACAGTTTTGCTTGTAGATATGGAACTTTTTATGTGCTTTCTGAACCTGTATGCATTAAACTCACACCATTCAGTCAATGTAATTTATGGGTTTCAATTTTGTTAACTGATTTACCAGCTCTAATCGATTGCTAATTCATTTAAAGTTACTTTCTGCCTTGCTTTATTTCCATTTACTCTTTTGCAAATAACAGGCCAACTCATGTATTATGCACAAGAAATTTGCTTTTGACTTAGCCAGACTTCTCTAAAACAAAATACAGTCATAAACTAACAAAACTTCGTCCTGCAGCAAGCCTGAGACCAACTGATACTGTGATTGGCAATCCATGCAGCTCTTTTTTGTATAGGGATATATCCACAGACCTCAACATATTTGTATAAAATGGCATTTGTTTAATAAAAATTGTTATATATTTTCACAAGCTAATAATAAAGTAAATGTAATTACTATCTACCAGTCAATTAAGGAAGAAGTTAAAGGTGCACCTTAATCATCACAGGGTAACCAATCTCATCAGCGAGCTTGACAGCTTCTTCAGTGCTCTGTGATCATAATAAATATTAAAAACTAAAGAATATAATAAAATACTAAAAGTAAATTTATTGAATACTGAAATAGTGAAATGGTCTTATTGTTCTGCTTTCTTTCAACTAATCAGCAGATACATAAACAGAAATTATTATTTGGGGTAGAGTTCTTTTTTTGGTTGGGAAAGGGGGCACAGAGAGTGAGAGAGAGAGAGAGGGAGAGAGAGGTAGAGAGAGAGGGAGAGAGAGAGGGAGGGAGGGAGGGAGGGAGGGAGGGAGAGAGAGAGAGAGAGAGAGAGAGAGAGAGAGAGAGAGAGAGAGAGAGAGAGAGAGAGAAAAGAAGTACAAAAGTTGAGCTTTTAGGATTATCAGAGAAATTTTCAAATTTACCTTTAACAATCCATCACTGCCAGGGACAGTTGGAACACCAGCATTCTTCATTGTGTCTCTGGCAGTTGATTTGTCACCCATGACACGAATGCTCTCAGGCTGGAAGAATGTAAAACTATGAGTCCTAAATTTTGCAAAAAAAATTGGAAAAAAAAAATTATACCGTGCACTCTAGGAAGAATTTACAAGCTGAAGAACAACATTTCTGGAAAACAACATTACTTATCACTCTATAAGTCCCTACTGAGTCATGATCAAGAAATTTCCTCATCAAGTACAATAAGAACTAGAAGATATAGAATTAAATGGCAATAAAGTATGCCATCAAAATATAAGAAAACACACAATAATTGCATTCTTAACATATAAACCTCATATTTTACACCAATGTAGGTCAGTATGTGAGCTTGCAACCACCTTAAACATGAGAGATTGCCACCCTCTTAATCTATCATCTCTTTTTGAAGGCAAAAGTATAGCAGATGATCTAAAGTAGTATATAGGAAAAGCATGTGACCAATGGTTCCTTTATTTATCTGGCATGTTAGGTTCATACAGTTAAGATCGACAGAACAGTGTTGTTAAACTTTCTGTCTGAATGGAAGTTCCAACAAATTTTATGCAAAGTAAAATTAATAGTAGGACCAAGTAAACTGTTCCCACCCTGCCTACGCGCAAAACATCAATGGAATTATGATATACTGGTTATGCAGCAAAAGCTAATGTACCTATATTTACTCTCAAGATTATTTTTAACTTTCAACAACAATTCTACATGGAATACAATCAGAGAAAAGAGAAATGTGGATATATTATTATCCTCGTTAAAGCTTTAATATAATCATACTTGATTGTCATCATTTGTCTTGATTTGAAGCACTCACATTAGGCCCAATAAAGTTGATTCCATGTTCTCTGCACATTTCAACAAAAACTGCATTCTCAGAAAGGAAACCATATCCAGGATGTAGCATGGTACATCCACGGCTGATAGCGGCTGATAGAACGTTTGGGATCAGCAGATACCTGTAAAAACATGGGGTAAAACACACAGCATTAATTACATCAAGTTCTCAACAAAAGGGACCATAAAAATTTTGAAATTCTGTCAAGGGAGACTTGTTAAAAATGTTGAAAAAATAAAGAGAAAAAAAACTGCTTCTGGTTCATAAAGGTGGAAAGAAACTACCACTTTTATGGAGTTGCAGTTGTGTATATTATTAATAGAACTTTACAATTTTTGAAGCGCCCAACATCCCTATGGGCAATGTAAGAGGAAATATTTAATATTTATGCTGCACATATTGATCCACAGCTGAAGAAGACAATGGTGAATGTGATTTGTGATAACAATCAGTAAAAAAGAAAAATATAAAAAAAGGAAAAACAAAGAACAATTGAGCTCACTTACGATTGATTACTAGGTGCTTCACCTATGCAAACTGCTTCATCTGCAAGTTTCACGTGAAGTGCATCCTTATCTATGGTTGAGTAAACTGCAACACAAGGTATTCCCATCTCATGAGCAGTCCGTATTACACGGACTGCAATTTCTCCTCTATTTGCCACAAGAATTTTATCATCCCTACATGTTGCAGAGAGAGCTCCCCCACGTTTTTTCAACTTTCGGCTAGCATGGACAGCTTGAGCTCTCTGCCTAGGAAAATTTATTCTGCTTCCCACCAAAAAGCTACACTGGGAGCTCTTGAATCCTCTAACTTGGTTCACAAACAAACCCTTGAATAAAATGATAAGAAAAATAAGAATTTTAACAACCATAAACCATCTCTGGTATTCTTAAGCAGAGAGAAAACAAAAAAAAATTGGAAAGGTAAAAAAGGAAGCCACACATTGTCCTTGAATTGAATTATGATTTTTTAGAAGAATTTAATTTCAAATAATCCAAATGAAACAGACAATAAACCTCAAGTTAAGCACGTTAATTGTCTAATTATTGGAGCATCATCTTTTTGTCCTCTTATGAATCCTAGCACTTTAATAGATGACAGAGGTAAAATGGTCAAAATACAAAATTCCATCAAGCTAGACCAATTTTTCAAGTTAATATAGATCACTTTAACCATTACTGTAATATAATAGAAGTGATTGATGTCAATTTTTCCTCAATGTTATCGCTCAAGAGGTACCTAAAAATTCCATCATGATTATAGCCACCTTTCTTATCCAGAAAAGGAAATATATAAAGTAAAGTTCACGAGACAATAAGAGATATAGTCAAAATTTTCCACATAAGAGCATTAAATCTCACAGAAAAGTATGAAACATGATATATATCATTACCAAAATTTATGTATACAGAACCTACAAGTGATCAGACCAGCAACCTTTTGGGGAGAAGGAGAAGATGAGCAGAGAGGCTCTGAGAGAGAGAGAGAGAGGAGCAAGATGGAGGGGAGGAAGTCAAATGAGCAAGAAGAATCCCTATAAGCTTAACAAAATTAGATATGAACTTGTTGAGCTAAGGAATAAGAAACAAAAAGTTTAATAATTTAGCTAACAACATGGGAGAGTCCTTATTGATAGACAGTGTTTGTAAACAAGCAATTTGCTTTCTTGGATATATGTTGTAATGTGCAGATTTACCTAAAAAGGGTATTTCCAGAGATAAAAAAAGGTCTACTTTGCAAGTAACAAACGTCATCACCCTAAGCATATATAATAAGAACCATTTCCAAAAATATTTCCTGTCACAATCCCCTCTTGATATTCTTAAAATATTTCAAGAAAACCACTTCAACTAAATCATATCACTAAACATAAAGATTTCAGAGCGATGCCAAGATAAGAACTGTGTTAATATTATGATTTTGGGTTTTCTCCAATTTGATTTGGACGCTTAAAATTTACGATGGCTTGGACTCCTTTAGGTGATATACATAAATCTTGGTCATGATATAGCTATATAAGGCCACTTTGGATGGCTTCCAATTCATCATCCATAGTAAACATGGGTGACCTAGACAACAAGAAAATAAGAAACTCCAAATGAAGAACTAACACGATACTCACTTAAATCCAGGTGTATTTTAAATTTTGGTTTAATAACCCATATTTGTTCAATAGTGATTTGAAGTTATAAGTCCAATCTGATCCATTTGAACCATCATTCACAGTTTTTTCTTTCAAAAAATACAACTATGTGAAATATGTTCCAGCTATAGGACCTGATAACTGAAAAATGGAAAGCGGGAAACACTCGCTTGGAATTTTCATAAATAAGCTGGCACTATTCCCACATTAAAATCGGTATCAATCCCAATATAACTGATCCTATTGCAGAGCCCTTTATCAGACCCAGTTCGAAATAGTATAAATTACAATCAAGAAATATCTGAACAGATTTCAAATGTTAAGAGAAGAAAGCTAAAGCAATCAACTTTTGAACTTTTCATGTACATTTAAACTAGACCAATTCCGATTTATACAACTCGTGATAGTTTCATTATATAATTCTGCAACTTCTAGCAAATTCACATAAAAACTCAAATAAAGAAACATCCAAAGAAAAAGAAATGATTCACGCATACCCAATTTACTTCTTTACAAAACTAAACAGAGAATTAAACAAGTTATAATTTTGACAACAACCCAATATTTAAAATAAGCTTAAAGTAAGAAGAAAAATCACTTACAGGAGGTGAGTACACTGATCTGCAGAAAGTCGCGGCATCCATTTTTTTAAATGAAAATCCTATAATCAAAAGGAACCCCATTCAGTTACATTATAAAGAAGCAACTCCAACTGATTAATGAAGCAAAGAAAAGAAAAAAATTATATGAAATTATGGTTAGATCCGTACAGATAATAAAATTACCTTTGAAGGAGAACAAAAATGTGGGATTTATATGAAATCCCGATGAGAAAGAGAGATGGATCGTGAAGAGGGGATTGAGAACTGAATATGAAGAGCCGAAGAGAGAGAGAACAGAAGGACTTTAAAGAGAGAGAGAGTCGATATGTTCGAGGGAAGTTGCCAGATTGAATTCTCCGCCTAAAAGGTTGGAATCTCAGCTAAGAATCAGAAACGTTTCTTTTTCTTTTGAGAACTCTTTTGAAAAAAAATATAAATACGACGCAGCACCGCACCTTAGAAGTTGATGCTGCAGCGCTTATGAACCGTTCATTTTATTTAGATCACAGTTTGATTTCATCCTTCAACACACGTCAGAATTTTGTTTGTGCTAGATCAGCTTGATCATTAGTATCACATCAAAGAGGATGGCCCACATAAGAATATCTGAATATGATTGGTCGAGAAGCAATGGGCCCCATCCCACTTTGAGGACCGGACGATCCAACGGTGCACTGCCTACTGGTTCATAAATCAAAAACCTCCTTGGTTTTTTGGAAGAAGGGTTCCTTAACGAAGGCTAATTTTTTCCCTTCACTGCTTTGGAGGATTCGTCTCTGTCAAAGATTTGGTGGAATTGGTTTACTTTGTTTTGAGGCATCTAAGGCTAGAAAGATTTTTAGTTTGATTAGAAGGAATGGTTAGGGAGCTTGATCAAGTGTGAAAGGTGGTTGGGTTCGGGTGGGTTTGTAAACGGGTTGATGACTAAATGAGTTGGGTCATGTTCAATCTGGTTATTAATGGGTTGTGAATTCACCAACCCAAACCCAACCCCCCCAAGTAAACGAGTCCACGAACTCATTCATTTTTTACTTTATTTTATTTTTAATTTTAACTGGCAATCACAAACGTGCGTTGCATGTTTAGATTGATTTACATGTTTTTTTTTGTAACTTATTTTATGTAGTTTTTGTGTATCAATTTTTATTTGACTTTTAGTAGATTTCTATATTTCATTTTAAAAGTTTGGGGGTCTTTTGATTTAAGAAAATTAGTTAGGACCTCTATTTGCTTGATATTTTCAAAAAAAAATTTTTTTAATTGTTTTAATATCAACATATTTAAAAATAATGAATTTTAAATGTTTACTTTTTTAATTATTACTGAAATTAAGTCTTGTCATAATATAACATCATTCATTTTTTTTTTCTTTTTTTATTGAACATTTCTTTCTATTTGCCTACAATTTGTATAGGACAAATAATTTTTTTTTTTGGAAAAAACCCCACTAAGGCAGGAAAAGCCTTAGTAGCAATCAAAAGGTACAACTGGCAAAGATCAAGAGAAACCAACTAATATCTAATGGAAAATAACCCTGTTCTATCATAAAATAAACAATTTCTGACAATAAAAGGCAAATCAGAGTAAGTTTCATAAACACATTTAGAAAGATGAGAGCAACTCTCATTAGCCAAGTTGTCTGCAACCGAATTAGCTTTCCTGTAGACATGATGAACCTCTCTGCTAAACACTTGAAGCCTTTCTTTTATTTCTCTCCACCAAAGGAGGTACTTCCAAGGAATAGAAGCCTTGCCCTCAATAGAGTCCACAATAAGCTTTGAATTAGATTCAATGTAGAGATCCTAGATGCCATAACTTTCTGCCATACGAAGGCCATCTCTCAACACCAATAACTCTGCCACAACATTAGAGGTGTATCCATAAAAGGCTGAAAAGGCTACAATAAAATTCCCTGAAGGACTTCTGATAACCCCGCCTCCTCCGCTCATTCCTAGATTTCCTTTTGAAGCTCCATCCACGTTCAGAATGAAAGAAAAAGATGTTTGCCTTTTCCATCTCACAAATTTAATCTTAGGAGAACATAAAGAAGGAGAAAAAGCATTCAACTTCTCTATAATAGTAGCTCAGCTGTAACCACAAGGTTTAGATGGTTTAGTGAAATAAGAAATCTCCTGCAACCAATGCTTAACCTTGGCTATGATCGAACTAGCATCCATTTGTCCCCCCTCAAAACGATTTTTGCATCTAGCTTTCCAAATTTCCCAACATATGAAAAGGGGAGCAGCTTTCAACAGAAGCCCCAACTGATCATTAGCATTTGGACTTGAAAACCAGAAAGAGATTCTAGTTATAAGATCATGAAGAGGGTGATAATGGCATTGAAACAATTCAGTAAAATGAATCCAAACAGATTTGGCTATATCTCCAAATACGAACAGATGGTTCACCGACTCCATTTGTTTTTCCATACAACAGCTACATTGAGAGCAAATGCTAATACCACATTCTTGAATTCTATCATCCGTTGCTACAGCACCCTTCAAGAGCCTCCAAGTAAAAACACTTATCTTTGAAGGCATGAAGCTGACCCACAGATTTTTCTCCCATACATATGGACTCCCTCTTCTTCTAATTAAATTCCAAGCAGTATTAGTTGAGAAGTTACCTGTAGTGAGGAAAGTTCCTCGCTTAGTGAACGCTTCAGCTTGAGCTTCTTTTATCTTAGTAAAGTGAAGCCCCATTCTTGCGCTCCTAATAAAAAAGCCATCCAAATTGGCTTATCCTTCAATCTGGTCGGCCTATAATGAATATCAATAACTTATGAAACAATACCTTGAGGAAGAAGTTGAGAGAGCAAGTTAATATTCCAAACACCATCCGCACAGATAACTTACCAAGATGAGGCCATTGATCCAGCCAAAAATTTACTCTTCCTTCTTCTTACAACCAAGCTGTATTTGCAAGCACAGTATCCTTGATTTTTAATATAGCTTTCCAGAGCTTCGAACTACCACTTTTGTCTTGAATGTTCTGAAAATGGCTTGCTGAGAAATATTTATCTCTCATGAAAATAGACCATAAGCTATCCTCGTGAAACACCCTCCAGCCCATCTTGATTTGAAGACTCTCCATAACGTCCATCACGGATTTTATCCCTAGACCACCTTCTGATTTAGGCTTAGCAATTTTGTTCCAGCACAACCAATGCTTTTTATGACCATTTTCAGAACTTTCTCCCTAGAAAAAATTTGCAAACAGACATTCAATTCTTTTGAGAACCTCCTTTGGAAAAGGAATAGCCTATAAGGAATGAATAGGAATGCTTGAGAGCACACTTTGAAGAAGAGTAACTTTACCTCCATGCGATAAAAGCTTTGACTTCCATCCAATAATTTTCTTTTGAATCTTATCTATCAAATCCGCAAACATAGATATTGTGGCCCTTCCATGAAAAAGAGGAACCCCCAGATATTTAATTGGAAAGGAAGCCTTTTTAAACCCTGAAAGGGCAAGAAACATTTCTAGCCTTGGAGCTGAAATTTTGGATGAAGCAAGAAGGCAACTCTTATCAACATTAATTAATTGCCTAGAAGCATTTTCATATAACCTAAGAAAATTCAAGAGCTTAAGCAAGGAGGACCTTCTTCCATTAGAGAAAATGAGAATATCATCCACAAAAAGCAAGTGAGAAACTCTAACAACAATTCTTCCTGTGTGGTAGTGACCCATAGATCCTTCTTGAAGCATTGTTGAAATACCCCTACTCATCACCTCTTCAGCAATAATGAAGAGCAAAGGGGATAAGGGATCCCCTTGACGAAGGCCTCTAGATGATTTGAAAAATCCACAAGTTGCACCATTTATGAGAATACTAAACCAACACTCTCCAGGCATCTTCTTATAAGATTACACCAAGAATCAGAAAACCCAAACCTTTTACAAACTTCAATAATGAAATCCCACTCCATTCTATCAAAAGCCTTGGCCATGTCAATCTTGAACATGATGTTATTTCCCAAGCATTTTCTATTTATGTCTTGGCATAGCTCATGAGCTAGAGAAATGTTGTTAGAGATGTTCCTTCCTTTAACAAAAGCACTCTATTCCTTACTAATAATAGACAAAAGAACAATTGATAACCTGGAAGCTAAAATCTTTGCGATGATCTTGTAAGAAAAATTGCAAAGGCTTATAGGACGAAAATCAGCAAAAGATCGAGGCTTGCTCACTTTGGGGATTAAGGCAATATGAGAAGCAGTAAAGGAGACTGTAAGGGAGTTGCCATTAAAAAACTCAATAATAGTAGCATACAAATCTTTAGCTATAATATCCCAGCAACTCACCTGTAAAGCCATCAGGACCTGGGGCACTGTCAGGATCAAGATCCCAAACAGCTTTCTTTACTTCTACTAAAGAAGGTAAAGAAGTAAGAGAGACATCAGCACTGCTATCAAGAATTCTGGGAATCACATCAATTCAATGATTAAAATTGTGAGAAGCTGAAGTGAAACAATTAGAGTAGAAAGAGATAGCTTCATCCTGAATGCTTGAGTTATCAGAAATCCATTCACAACTTTGTAACGTGAGCTTATGCTTTCGAACTTGCAAGGAAGCATGGGAAAAACTTGAATTTTTATCTCCATCTTTAAGCCATTTCACTCTTGATTGTTGTCTATAAAGGGTCTCTTGCTGGTCAATACTTCGTATAAGCTCCATTTCAATGATGAAGCTGATCCGAGACATTTTGACTCCATTGAAGAGATAAAATATAGGACAAATAATTTTGGTAAAAATATAACTTATAAGATTAATCTAATACAACAATATACTAATATTATCTATATGTTGCATAATAAATAAACAACTTATATAGATATGAAAAAATTATTAATTCTCAAAATTAATAAAAGTATATTCATTATAGAAATAATTTAATGATTAAAGTCTCCAAATAGTAAATTAATATGCTTAATTAGCTAAGTGTAATTGATAACATAATAAAATCGAATATATATGGGTTTAAGAGATAAACATAAACTTTAAATTTAAATAGGTACCCAATGGGCGGGTTGGGTTAGGGTTGATCCGTTTTTAAATCGTTTGAGAAAACTTGAACATGAACCCAACCCAATTAATAAATGGGTCAACCCCAACCCCGTTTAATTGGGTTGGGTTTAGGTGAGTTGGCAAGTTGGTTCAGAAATTGATAGCTCTAAGTGTAGTTCTTTACATGTTTTTTACATGAGAGAATTTAAAATTAAAATTATTTAACAAAATCATTATATTATTTTTTGTAGATTTTTAATCGTTATTTTAAAAGCTATTTGGAGTGTTTCTTATTGCTTTTAAGTTTAAGTTTTATTTTTTATGTAAGCATATCATTTAAGGCCCTATTTATATACTTATGATTCAGAAGTAAACATATATCATAATAAAGAATTAATAATTCAATAAATTTTATAATTTAAACATAGAAACAATTGTTAGAATGTAATGGGACTATTTTTTCCTCCTTTCTTTAGGATGCCATAGTAACATGAAACTCTAAATAAGGTAAGGATTTTTAGAATTAGAATTTTGAAAAGAACATTCTAGGTATATGAAAAGAAAAATTACTTAAGGTAGTTCATGCTTTTTTTAGTAGTACATACATAGATACAGATATAAAGATATTGAGATAGTATTTAAAACTATAGATTTTTTTAGAATTAAACACTAGAAAAGCTGAGTTTTAGGGTTAAATTGGACTAGGGCAGGCAAGAGAGATGTTTTATTAGTGTGAAGGCTTGATTATATTAAAACTATTCTAGTAAATTTAATTGGAATTTGTCTAAAACAATCGAAATTAATTGCATTTTCTATGAAAATATTGTTAAAATATTTGAAAAATAAATATTGCATAAAACAACCCACTCTTTAAGGCATATGTGACTAAAGGTCATTGGGAGTTTTAAGGCAAATGTTGGCAGCCACTTTAATAAATAAAACCTTCTTCCTTGATATCTACATTATATGCAAAATTGTGATATGCATATTAATTGGTTGATGTCATTTTTTAGCATATATTACGTATTTGTTTTATGTCTTTCATTGACATAACTTCAAATCTCGAGATATATGATTGCCAATTTGGACACTACCACAAGTATATGGGTTGTGACAAGTAGAATAGAGCAAACAAGGTATCGTATCCACAAGGAGGAGATTCAAATACTAATTAATCAAATTTCCTATATTATTTAGACAATTCCAAATCTCAATGACAAATTTCTTAAATGATAAAATAGAAATAAATTACTAAATTCAAAAGTGAGAAATCAAATTTGAATGAGTTCTAGGATTTGGGTTTCATCAATTGGATTCTTTCAATTAATTTAAATATGATTGCCTGCATCCATTTTTTATTAATTAAAATGACTGAATTCCCATGTGCATGAGTTATCCTCTTTCAAGGTATAACATCTATACCTATATTAATCCTACATCTACTTTCGTGATCATAGTAATTAAAATAGGTTAATTAAGATTTGTGGAAGTCTTAAATGAGTCACAAGGATGTGTGATTATTTCTAAACTACACTACCCAGGTTTGATGAATTCACCAACTAATTTTGAATTTCCATTTTCGCTCTATCATTCAATATCTTAAACGTGCATGATGCAAGTAATGGCCAATTAATTGCAAGAATAAAATCCGAAATCATCAAATTTAATCAATAAAGAATGTGACACAATTTCATATGCAAATTAAAATCCAAAATCCAATGATTACATTCAAATCCTAGAATAAGAAAAGTAGCTACTCATGTCTAACAAAATACTCCCATACCCATCAAAATACAAATCCAAAATCAGAGTTCTACAATCAAATATCAAAGCAACAAAGAAAAAATAAGAAGAAGATAAAGAACTCTTGTCTGCAGAAGCCGATCCTTGCTGCAGAAATCGCCTCCTTCTTGCTTCTCTCCCCAAATCCTTGTGCTCCACACTCTTCCTCCTCTTACAAGTCCAATCAATCAAACCAAAAACGTGCCCCCCTCTTTCTAGCTTCTTTCCATCTTCAAAACTTCATTTCCATAAGTCTAAATCTTCAAATCAAAGCACTTTCTATTTTTCTTCTCTTAAGATCTACTAAATTAGAAAGTTTCTTGATGCAATTTGCAACTAAATTTAGAGCACATAAACAACTTCAATTGAAGTGGGTCCCTTCATGAAAGTTTTAGGGAAACTTCTTAGCTTTCTAAAATACATAACCTTGCTATTTTTCGAGCTCTACAACTCCAGATATGGGCCAAATACCGAAACGGGTCTAGGCCGCAACTGTTTTTTGGGCAGATTCGGACCTCTCTGTTCTTGCTAATTTTCAGCATTCAAGATGGCAGAACTGGGTCTTGGGCTCTTCATGAAAGTTGTAGGTCTTTGTCTTAGATTTCCAACAAGATAAAGAGAAACTGAAACCGAGGTTTGTGGATCCGGTTATAGCCCAAATACTGAGTAGTACTTTGTATTGACTAGGTCAACCCAACTAAAGTTTTGCTCAGGGCACTAGCTCGAATTCAACCTTTTTCCTTAGCCCAAATTTAGCTTGAATCATTAGTTAAAGACCTATAAAATGCTAAGAATTCCTAGAAATTAAATAATTGTAAAAGACACACAAAATTCTAATTAAATGTCCTAATAAACCTACAAAACACTCTAAAATCACAAAATATGACTAAGAAGATGTATTAAATAAATTCCCACATCAATATATTGAAAGAAAAACGTACGATGAATATCTTTTTAGATTTGTGACATGTTAAAGGGAATGGTTTAATATAAAAAGATACAAAATATTTGAGTTTAAACACAAAACAAAATTATTATTTTCCTTGATACATATGTTTGTACCTTAAAGAAGATTTCATTTGATCAATCAAAACTGGCTACGCTTAAAGGCCCCTTAAACTTTATGCGGGAACAACATTAATTTTGGTCTATAGTGAATGAAGACACCATGACGGTAGTATTTTAAGTAAATACATTAGCTAGTTGGTCAAATCCCCCAATATACTGTACACAGTGCTCATTAGGCAGCCTTGTCACACACAAAATGGTTGTCCACTACATTGTGCTTTGTGCGAGCATGAAGCACAAGATTGACAACAATATAAGTGGCTAAGATGTTATCTTAATATTATAGTTATGGAAATGGCATGGTATTTAGCCCCATACAGATATATATTACATAAATATAAGAGAGAAGGTAAAATTTTGCTTAAAATAAAAATTTACAATTAAAAAACTTTGTATGTTAATTAAAAATGTTTTGTGTTGAATTGATATATATCAACAAAAAGGTTTTTAACTAAGGATATACAAATTTAAAATGTAAGTTTTGATATCTTTTTTTTCTTCTTTCGTAATAGTAGAAGGGGTCATGTGTGTAGGAAGGGACATAGGGATGCAATATTAGAGGAAACAGTTGAAAAACTAATTGTTAGTTTTTGAAAAAGTTGAGGCATGCAGTTTGACCGTCTACCCTTTTATTAATAAATATTTTTAATAATGTGTAAAGGTTATTTTGGAAAGCTTCATATTTTGTTCTACATGATTCCCAAAGGGCCCCTTCTCATTATGACCCTGTAGACACCCCAAATTGCACTAAAAATGAGAAAATAATTGAAAATATTAATTGGGATTTGAAACAGGTCAAAAAAGTGTAAAATCTGGCCATACTAGTCATGACCGTATTTTGTTTACGGACTGGTCATACCTGCAGTTGATATACAGTCACGGCGTGCCCGTATTAATAATACGGGCAGGGCGCGACCGTAATATATATACGGGCACGGGGTCTTTGTGCGAATTTTACCTTTTTGATTTTTGAGCCTTATCTGTACCCAAATATCTCTCTTGGATAAGCGAATTCTCTTATTTATCTGTTCGAATTATCTCATTTATCCTTGTGGATAAAGGATTGGCATGATCTTGTGTTTAACTCAAACTGAAACTCTATCTTGCCAAACCTTGGACCAACCATACCCCTGTGTTTGCCTATAAATAGAGGGCCTTTCCTCTAGCTAAGGGCCACGAAATTTTGAGTCCAAGGAATTCTAAGAAGCTCCAAGAGAAGAGAAAGAACTCCTGCTGCCTACCTGCTCAATCCAGGTAAGTCCCCTATCCCTTTTTATTTTCTGTCTTCAATTCTAGAAGTAATAGGATCATCTCTATTGCTGTAGAATAAGGCTATATCTATTTTTGTATTCCTAAACTTGTCTCAAAGTACCTCAAGAGTCTCTCTAACCGTAAAACGAGAAGAGAGAACTAGGGGAAAGGGGAACAGGTGGATCCCTAGAATAGAACCCCATATCTGTTTTTTTTCATAGAATAAGGCCTGTGATTGTGTTTGTGTAACCAAACCTATCTCTAAGTACCTCAAGAGTCTCTCTAGCCGTAAAACGTGAAGAGAGAACTAGGGGAAAAGAGAACAGGTGGATCCGTAGGGTAGACCCCCATGTGCTAATTTGTGAGATGTGGCTGTTTTAAATATTTTGATCATGTTTTAATGCTTTTTATGATATATCTGAATGAATAACATGAATCTATGATGTTTATAGCATGAGATCCCCACTTTTTTCCAAAATTTGGATTTTGCCACTTTTGCACCTACAGCACTGTTTTCGTGATTTTTGTGATATTAGGCTAAGATCCTGGATTTATCATGATCAATATGGTAGATCTGGATCCAGAAGCCTGAAAATAAATTCTAGGGTTTCATGATATGGTTTTTAAATTGTTTTTCATTATTGAGAGAAGACCCTACGGTCTCAGTTCTCCCCTTTTGATGTTCTTCATCAACGTGGGTATTTTTGGTTTTGATTTTCAGATTTAATGTGGAATTTGGGATTTATCTATGTTCTGGACTATTCGAGTTCAATTTTGAAATATTTTATAAAAATCATATTTTTCTAGATTTCTAGAATTTAGCTTGAGGCCAGATTTTTGGATTTTTCACTTTAAATTGATTTTATTTGATTTTATCTCAATTTTATTTTGATCATGAAACCCTAGGAATGGTATGATCATGTTTGATAGTTCTGAATCAATCAGACTATTCATATGAAAAAACCATATATTTTTGCCTTTTTTGTGATTTTGTGTGATTTTTATAGCAAGCTTTTTCCTTTATTTTAAACATGAACAATACCTGGCAACCACCTTGTGTGGATGAATAGGGGTGCCTAACACCTTCCCTTGTTCATAACCTAATCCCCTTACCCATCTCTGGTTGTTTTTTTTAGGAGGGATATTTTGCCCTAAAATTTGCCTTTTGTGTTTATTTAATATTTTGGTGTCCATTCACACCTAAATTGAATGGTGGCGACTCTTTGTTTTATTTTAATCCCGTGTGATGATTAGGAAATCATTAAATTGATTTTTCCCATGTCTCACAGACCCCACTTCTTCTGTGACATTTCCTTTGTGCCGACAGTGTTACGCTCATCTGAGCCTAACACGCGTCCACAAAGATGGGCCCACACAAACGGCTCTAAACGCCCTCACACTTAATGTAAAACCCCGACCCGGATTATATCTTAATTATTAAGATTAATTATCTAAAGTGTGATTATTAGACTAATTAAGTACTTGTGTTATGAAGATGAGGTAGATGTGGATCATTCTTGAGGATTTAGGGAAATCAAATTGAACTTTATGAAGGTTATTAAGGTAAGCTTAGTTAGTATTATGTCTTAATTACAATTGGCTAAGGTATCTTTCAATTAGATCTAGTGAATTGGAAATCAAATTCTGAAAAATTAGAGTTAAGTGTACCACAAAGTATCTCCCAAGTATACTTAAAGTACTTTCCAAGTGTACCCAAATTTCCATCCAAGTGTACCCAAGGTACCTCTCACATGTACCTCAAGTAACTCCTAAGAGTACCTAAAGAACCTCCTAAGAGTACCCAAGGTACCTCTCAAATGTACCTAAAGTATCCCCTAAGAACACCTAAAGTAACTCTTAAGTATACCCAAGGTACCCTCCTAAATACCACTAAAGTACCTCTTGTATTACCCAAGGTATCCCCATTGTATACCCAAAGTACATCCAAATATTACCCAATGTACCACTCAAGTATGCCTGGGGTACACCCATGCATTACCCAAAGTACACCCAAGTATTACCCAAGGTATCACCAAAGTATACATAAAGTACACCTATATATTACCCAAGGTACCACCCAAGTGTTACTTAAAGTATCCCCCAATTATACCTAAGGTACCCCTCTGAATTACCTAAGGTATCCCATGTGTTTGCCCAAGGTACCCCTTTGTTTTACCTAAGGTACCCCGCTTGAATACCTAAAGTACCACACTACTTTGCCTAAGGTACCCCATTTGAATACCTAAAGTACCCCCTAATTATATCTAGGTACCCCATTATATTGCCTAAGGTACCTCACTCATATTGCCTAAGGTACCCCACATGAATACTTAAAGTACCCCACTGTTTTTCCTAAGGTACCCCATTTGAATACCTAAAGTACCCCCTAATTATACCTAAGGTACCCTCTTATATTGCCTAAGGTACCTCACTCATATTGCCTAAGGTACCCCACATGAATACCTAAGGTACCCCACTGTTTTACCTAAAGTACCCCCATGTGTTTGCTTAAGGTACCCCTTTATTTTAACTAAGGTACCCCATTGTTTTACCTAAAGTACCCTCTTGATTTACCTAAGGTTCCCCCATGTGTTTGCTTAAGGTACCCCTTTATTTTAACTAAGGTACACCCTTTCTAGAGCTAAGTACCCCTCCTCAATATAACTAAGGTACACCCCCAAGCTTATCTCAAGTTTACCCCTTAGAATGACTAAGGTAAGTCCCTTGAAACATCAAGGTACCTCCTCAAATAACTAAAGTACCCTTCATATAACTAAGGTACCCCTACTTAATACCAAGGTACCTCCCCTCGAATAACACTAGGGTACCCCCAAGCATCCCTAAGGTATACCCCTTGAAATAGTTAAAGAAAAACCCTTGAACCACCAAGGTACCCCCATTTAATACCAAGGTACTGTAGACATCCCAAATTGCCCAGTAAAAATGATCAATAATCAGTAAAAATCATTATCTCCTTTGAAACCAGCACAGAATTTGAGAAAACCAATTTTTTCCTTGTATCCGACAACTCAGGTAGGATACAAGTACCTTTCTTCGTATCCGATGGAACATGCTGGATACAAGCAAGCTTTAGTGTATCAGGCATCATATGCCGGATACATTAAGGCACTTGTGTATCCGGCCTGATATGTCGGATACGTAAGTTTTGCTCAAAATTAGGGTTTTCCGAGAGATTTCACTTTTTTACCATCATGTCCTTCATTAAATGAGGGGAAATCTCGGAAATAGCCTTAGGCTTAAGGTTGGTGGGCTATAGACCTTATGTTGTGTCTACCACCTCACCAACCCTAACCCTAGCCTTTGCCTATAAATAGGAGGCTCCTCCTTAAGCAAATGGCCATTAACTCTCTGGCCAACAATTCTTACCAAGAACTTTTGCCAAGAAGAGCTCCGAGAGAAGAGGGAAACCGCTGCGGAAGTGCTTCCAGAACCCAGGTAAGCCTCAAACCTCTTTTTAATTTTTGTTTTTACATTTCTAGATCTCTTCTTCTACCTTTCTGTAGAATAAGGCCTTGATGTGTGTATGAAAACCCTTCCCCGGCTCAAAGTATCTCAAGACTCCCTCTAGCCGTAAAACGTGAAGGCGGGATCTAGGAGAAACGAGACTGGGGATTGATCCTAGTGCTAGAACCTCTTTTCCTATAAGCATTTTGAATCTTTGAAGACCGTTCCATATTCAAAGTACCCCAAGATTATCTTGAAGAACCGTGTTTAACGGGGAGAGAGAACTAAGGGAAACGATAATGGAACGGAACCCTAGGGTGTTCTAGATCCTTTTTTATTGATCTAAATGCATACTATGAGCCTTGTGATTCTATGAAAACCCGTTCATATTCAAAGTATCCCAAGATTATCTTGAAGAACAGTGTTTAACGGGGAGAGCGAACTAAGGGAAACAATAATGGAACGGAACCCTAGGTTGTTCTTAGAACCCTATTTTGATTGATATCAATGCATACTACCTTTGCTACGTTGTTGGAATGGTTTTTACACCTACACATACATAGCACATGATTTTGGCGGGATAGGCTCATATTTTGGATTTATTGCGTTTATCGTGATAAATCTGAAATAAATAGCCTCAATCAAGTCTGGAATGTTTTCAAATGATTTTTAAAGGATTTTGATTAATCTTGCACGGATCACACACACTTTATCACTATTTGGAGTTGGTTTTCATAAAAAATGGCTTAACTTGACAGCAACTGTACCCCGACTTCGGACACTCATAACTTCATCGTCCGGATGAGTTTTAGAGTGATTTCAAAACCATGGGAAAGGTGGGGCTGTCTAGTTTATGCCTACCAAATTTCATTAATTTCTATCTAGCAGATTTTTGACACCTCTTTGTCGAAGTTGATAGGTCAGTTCTGATTTGAATACAGAACTTGTCACTTCGACTGAGCACCATGTGTTTGTTTTAAATCCGATTCGAGTGATTCTTGTTTCTATATTTTCTTTTGGGAGTATATTTTCAAATCCAGTTGGTTTCATAATTTTTTGACTCCATTTGTGTCGTGAGCAACAGATTTACTTAGAACTGCTCAATGACATTTTTCTGGGTAAATCTGTGATCTTCGGGGCCTGTTCGGGAGACCACCCAGGGCACATCCAAATGAATTTTTGTATGAGGCTAGTTTCATCTGAAAGATGGCCATATAGACTTCACTCACACCAAATTTCATGGATTTATATGGAGCAGATTTGTCTAGATAATTTTCCAAAGTTGCCCACTTGCCACTTTTAATTATCTCCAGCAGCAACGTTAAAGGAGGCATAACTCTTAAGATTTCAACCGGATTTGAATGAATTTAAGACAAATGGCATTATCTTTTACCGAATTTTCCGGATTTGACTCAACTTGGTTTTGTGCAATCTTTGCTTTGATTTCCATTTATTATTGATATTCCAGAAGTGATATTGACATAAAAGAGGATCTAGAATCCATTTGGATTCCTCATGTGAAAATATCACACATTGGCTTAATTCTTTTCCAATGTTTTTAATGATTTTTAGCAAGCTTTCTTACCCTTTTTGCATGAACAAACACTTGGCAACCACCTTGTGTGGGTGAATGGGGGTGCCTAACACCTTCCCCCGTTCATAATCTAACTCCCTTACCCATCTCTGGATTTGATTTTCAAGTAGGGTTATTTTTACTCTAGAATTTGCATTTTAGTTCTTTTTTATTACTTTTGAATCTTTTTGGTGTCCATTCACATCTCAAAATTCTGAATGGTGGCGACTCTCCCTTTTTTACATTGAGCCCGTGTGTTGACGGAGGGGGAATCATCTCCGGTGATTTTTCCCATGTCTCACAGGTACCCACTCAAATAACACTAAGGTACCCCCTGGTATGCCTTAGGTACACCCTAGGGTTTTAGTTGGATAAAAGCTTTGTTTAGGGGCAGATTTGAAAGACCAAAAACTTGGGCATATAAAAGGATGTCATAATTTTAATTCTAAGTATTTTTTAGAATACTTCCTCTTGTCTTGGACGTATAGAACAAGAGAGAAAGTTGTGGATGCTTGCTTGAGAGCTTCAAGAGGAAGGAGAAGAAGGAGAAGGAGAGGAGAGCTTGAAAATGAGTTGTGCATCTCCATTACTAAGTAAGTAGCAAACCTTTCAAAACAAAATGTATTACAAAAATTCGTTTTCTCTCTCTAGAGTTTGATTTATACGAAGAAATGATCTTGCATGTTAGTTTTTGCTTCTAAAATTCGTAGGATTTTGGTTGTATGATAATCTTGTTTAGTTTTCTATTGATTTGCCATGAATTTCCAACTCTATTGATTATATTTCAGATTAGGCTTTGAGATTTGTGTTTTGAATGAGATTTCATGTGTTAGATTTGTGTTCATGTGGATTTGGGATGAATCTTTGTTTTGGAATCCTCTTTGATGTTGGAAATGATTTACATGAGTTTTGTGTTGAAAATAGCCAAAAATAGTTGAAAACCCGACTTGGCGATTAATCCTGAGCCAAAGCCCCTAAAAATCCATCCCTGTTATCCTAATCATGAATCAAGATTAGCCTGGGCAATTAATCCAGAGCCTGGATGCGCGAACGTCCATTAGGAAATGATTGAACGCGCGAACGTCCACCCTGTTTTAGCCTTAACGCGTGAATGTTGACTTGAGTGTGCGAGCGTTGCCTTTGTATTTGACCTGGACGCACGAACGTCCAACCTCAACGCCCGAACGTTGGGGCTAATCGCCCCTGAGAGATTAATCCATGACCTAATCGTGGACCCTATTTTTGACAGTTTTTCATCCCTTTCTTCTCCAACCCTTTCCCAAACAACCTAAGCCTCTTACACAGCACTTACATGAAAGATGTTTAAGTAAATGTTCTGTGTATTTATTACTCAATTTACTTAAGTCTTTACATGTAAATAATGTTTTACCCCCCATTTGGAATCAATAAAAATACTCTCAAGGCCCAATTCCCAACCAATAAAAAGTCAACTTTCCAGTTCATGGCTAAATTTCCAGTTTTCCTGATTTTCATAAAAGGCCACTTTTTGAGTTTGACACCCAAATGAGTGATTCAGAAGCCAAGAAAATTTTAGAAGATTTGTTTACCCTCCATTAGACTACAATCAGAATTTGAGACCGAAACTCCTTGTAGATTTGTTTAGAAAAATTATATACCAAAAAGTCAACGTTTTTAACCAGACTTAAAATATTTTTGAGGTTCAAAACTTTTCGTCTCGGAATCCATTGGATTTTGGTAGGGTGACCTTATTAGGAATCTTAAGACTATCCCATTCATCCAAAATGTATTTTGAGGATTTTATGGTATTCGTTTTGATTGATTTTGGATTTCATGAACCAGGGCAGTGTAGAGGTACTCCACTTAGCCTTAATTCGTCAGGTAGTGTAGAAGTACTCCGCTTGGCCTTGATTCACCGGGCAGTGTAGAAGTACTTCGCTTGGCTTTGATTCGTCGGTAGTGTAGAAGTACTCCCCTTGGCCTTAATCTTGGGCAGTGGCCATTAATTTGATTAGGATATTTGACTTGGAATTGTTGATTTGATTTCATGAATTACCCGACTGAGATATTTGACTTGGAATTGTTGATTTGATTTCATGGATTACCCGATTGAGATATTTGACTTGGAATTACACTTTATATCTGTTTGAGATGTTTTGGTTTACATTTGGTACCTTATACTTGTGAATATTATCATGATATTACAAAATTGCATAAATTGTTTCTCTGCATGCATGTTTGCTGCTTACTAGGACTTTAAGTCTCACGCGTGTTTTGTTTTACCGGATTTGTTTTCAGATCCGCTTGGTGAGCAACGTACCGGGGTAGATATAGAGAGTGAGCTTCAGTACAGGCCAGAGGACTACTACCACCCATAGTAGGGCTCTCTTTATGATGTAGTATTTTGTTTTGGAAAATTGTATATGGGATGTAAATATTATTTTTGGGAGTTATAAACTTGTGAGCATTAGTTGCCTTAGTTGTATTTTGTTCATACAGATACTATGTTTTGGAGATTATAATACATGTGACTATTTTGTTGGATGGGAATTTTATTCCATGCCTCTTTAGCTTATGCACTCTGATGATTACTTTGTAATTGCCCAGGATTAATTGTGTTAATCAGGTTGTATTGGGCCCATAAGTAGGTCTCGGGGAAGGGTTGGTGTCGTGATAGGGCAGACCCGGACTTGGGGCACTACACTTACCGCCGTGGTTGCTCTTCTCCCATTTTACACGGTATTTTTGAATGAAAAAATTGAAAACGCTGCAAGAGCTCTCGTTTGGCGCCGAAAAGAGAACGGTTCGTCTCTGCAAGAGCTCTCATTTGGCGTCGAAAAGAGAATGGTTTCGTCTCCAGTCATTCTCAGGTGCTTCTTTCTCATTTGAAGATTGCTTCTTCTGCTCTCTTCATTTCCATTTTATACCGTACGAATCCTTTTGTTTGGTAGCCAAAATAGACCCCTTTCTCATATGCTATCTTCATTCTCACAAACCCTTTTCGTTCTTAGCAACAAGCACGCCATTGTAATGAGCTTCAAGCAAGTTGAAATCGTCATTCATTAGGTCATATTCTATAACCAACAAATTAATTTGGGATCTTAAACCCATTTCCTCAACTTGTCCAACGAAGGCATGCTTTGTTAATAATAAGGTTTACCCCATTTGTAGGTAACTCAATCAGATTTAGATAACAACCAACAAGCGAAGATTGCTGTGCCTTGGGTTTTCAAAACTGTGAAGAACAAAATCTGAAAAACTGAAAGGTAATGAAATTTCATCTTTTGTTTATGCATTTTTTTTATACAAATTGAATAGGATATTATTGCAATCATTTCATGCCTTCTCATCCAGAAACATTACTCGTGGAGAAATTTATAAAAATTTCTCTGACAGTTGGGGGCGTACAGTAGAAAAATTTCCATTTTATAAAGGAATCTCTCCACGACAATATAATGCATTGACTTGCATTTAGAGAAGTTCTTTTTATATTTTAATTGTTGTATTTTCTTCCTAGACTAAGATGCCATATATAAAATATTAAAAATTCTGCAAGCATCTATACCGGTCCAATGGTTAATGACTTGACCACTAATTAGTTTTTGTCCAATAGAGAGGGGTTCTTATTCTCAAGAGTTTTGTGTATGCCTTATATACATTGTCTATGGTAGCAAATGAAAGAGGATAAAAAGGCCCAAATTTTTATATGGATGCTTAATTAGTTTTAAACTTCCTTCTTTTCTCACCAAACTTTTTTATGCAAGAGTGTCAATCAGCCAATGCTGATTGAAATTTTCTATTTATGTTCAAGTTTGGCCTCTAAAGATTCTTCTTCAGTCTCTCAAAAGGTCTACTTTTGTCTTGCAATAATGTTATTAGCATTAAGTTTTGAGGGCATTTAATGTATTGTGCAATTATATACCAAAACAGATTTAAGGCATGACAAGTGGATGTGAGTTTCCTAATGAGATGGGTGAAGACAATGACAATACAGAAGTTGTAAAACCAAGTGATGATATACCGACAGTTGGCATGGTGTTTGATTTAGAAGAAGATGCTTGGGAGTTTTATAATGAATACGCAAGGAAATTAGGATTCGGAACCCGAAAAAGCTATTTTCATAGAAACCCACGCACGGGTGTTGTTGTTGATAGAATTTATTGTTGTTCAAGGGAAGGTCATCCTCTAAAAGATAAAAGAGATGTTAATGTCAAATAACATTGTGCCGAGACAAGGAGTGGTTGTAAGGCACGAATGAGGATTGCAATGAAACCACATAGAAAATACAAGATTACAAATTTTGAGGCCACTCATAATCATGAGTTGGTTTTGCCTAAAATGGTTCATATGCTAGGATCCCATAGGACTTTAACAGATGCACAGGCGTTTGAAATTGATTTAGCAAAAATGTCAGGAATACGCCCAAAGGCAACTCGTTTCCTTTGTCTTGGATTTGTAACCCAATTGGATAGCATCATAATACCCTTTCATCTTACTTAAGTTTGTAAAATTTCCTTTCGCATTAAACAATTGTGCATGTACAAAAAATTTATAATGTTCAATGCCATCCAATAAATGCATACATAGAGTTTATACCGCAAAAGTTGTGGGAAAAAAATGCTTAACCATGCCAATTCACTACTTTTTCTTTGAAGCCGGCAAAGTCGGAAAATGAAAGCATCAATAACCTATAGAAAATGTTTTCATAACACAAAGCATGCATCTGCGAGTTGGGTCTTATGTTCCATAAAATTTTAGAAAAAAATAATATAAAGGTTATATAAATACTTACAACATCAATAACCATTCTTCCATTACACAAAGTCTGTATCTGTGATTTGGTTACTTGAACATTAGGAAAGACAACCACATATCCCCTACAAAAAAATTATAAATAAGTTATTTCACGAACAATATAATAATTGATAAAAAATAAAATTACCATATTGACTAGCACATACGTTTGGAATTCTTTCTTGCTTGCAAACTTCACATACGTCATTTTAGCTGTTGTTAATGATGGGAAACTATATGTTACCTCATAATCATTCCTCAAATGATCTCTACGATGTCGTGCACGCTTTTTACATGGATCTATGATATTTACTTCTTCACAAGTGCTTTGACAATGAGCATCACATGGATCTTTACTTGAGGCTTGTCCTTTTCTTGACACATGACCATCATCATCGGCTACTATACTGCCCTCCACCACACGAGGCTCTCTATCATGAGTACCTTCAGAACATTGAATCCCACTTTCTTTGACTGGAGAGGAATGACCTTCCCTATCCATTGTGGTATCATCTTGAGCAATTGTATTGCCCGCTTTAACATCGACATGGGATGAATGCTTAACTGTCGTCATGTTGTTCACATCACCTGCATCGTGTGTACAAAATTTCTCTAAACCACCTTCTTTTTCCAAGTGTGCTCTTAGTAGTTGGATTTCTGTTACAATTTTATACATTTTATAGCCCACATCCATCATATTCGCTTCAAATTTATCCAAACGTGAACTGAAATCCCACACTTGTTCTACATTAGCAGCTCTACTGGGACCAGCAAACTCGGTATCAACAATCTACAAAATGAATAAACAATTAATGTTAGCACAATTGCCAAAAAAGTAATAAAGCAACTAATTAGTTTAACATAATTATTTTTCACACCTCTCCCATCCCATATCCTATCTTTCTTTCCTTTCTTTCACGTTCTAACACATCCTTGTCACTCCAAGCAAGCAATCATGGGCATCCATTTGGCATACACGGGCCAACTTTCACATGCTCGTAATAAAACAACTAAAGCAAAAATAATGCACTTGTAAGTCATGATATTAACTATCAATAATAACAAAAAATTGGTGAATATGGTATAAGATTACCTCAAGGAAAAGTAAACAACCTCCAATGTATTCTTTTTTCTTTTGCTTAAAATCACGAACCTCTTCAATAAGCCAATTCAGAATTAACTTACTCCAATTACTATTCTTTATTTCATCAACTTCAATAACATAGTGCAAAAAAGCTGAGCTGACGCAATGACTAGAAAGAGGGCATAAAAGGACACCTAAAGTATATAGTACAAAAGCCCTCTTGAAATTATCCCCTGACCCAAGATCCTCGAATTTTTATCTTTTTCACCGGCACGCTACTCTTTTGACAATTCAACATATCTAATATAGATGACACTCTATCATTTGGTCCATCTAATACCACGTCACGGCCGGTGCATGGCAAACCTAAAATAAGCTTCACAGATTCTGGAGTTAAATTTAATTGCCTCCCCCTAATGTTCAATGAAGACGAATAGATGTCTAACCTATCTATAAGCCATAAGCAAAGCTTCCTTCGTAAAGAAGCTAGTAAGCTTAATGCCTAAAAATGGACCAAACCCAATACTCTCTACATCACTCTTTTGCTCATCTGATAATCCATTGACAAGCTTCGTCAATTTGAGTGGAGTGCATCTTGTTTTTAAAGCAAGCTACAAGAAACATATAATTTAACAATCAATAAAAAATCTCACTTACAAAAAAAATATATGTTCAATCCTAAATTGAATAATTCTTACTTGCCCTCCATATTTTTTACTTTGACAAGAGACTTGAGAGTGAAAGACCTCTTGGTCTTTAGCAGCCAATTCATAATACTTAGTTTTTCCCTCTTTCTCCACTCTTTTTTTCTTCTTCAGTCACCTTACAATATGAAAATAAAAATATATATCAATTACAAGCAATATGCTTCAACTTAGGCAAAATTCAAAATTAATATACTTACATTTTTTAAGCTAAAGCGTTTACTGCTTGCATGACGATTTTTAATGATGTCGTTCCTATAAAACATCACACAAAATTATAAGGGCTAACATCATTTAATAAAAAAAAACCCCAATTGTAATTAACTTACTTGAAGAAGACCCATGCATTCTTTGGTCTTTTGGGGATACTAGCTTGGCTGCTACTTTCATGATCATTTGTGGGGTTATCCGTTGAGTTGTGCCTCTTCTTTCCCATATTTTTAGTCAACACTAAATGAATGACAAAAACTCCCATAAGACAGTGGCCACAAATGAAATATTATCAATGAATGCTAAAATTCATGTTATATAGACTTTTCTTTATTACTACTCATTAACAAAAAAATAAATGACTATGTAAAGTAATGCAATTCATCCAGTGCTTCAAAATTTTCATTTCTTACCTAATGCAATTAAAGAAATAGGGGGCCGGTGGGTGAGTATGGACTATGTCAACAATTGGATGGAGCCCACTGCTAGTCTTGCAGTATACATAAGGATAAAGGATTCATGGGGTGCAAGGTCCAACAATGAAAGATTATTAACAGTTGAGGATGATGCTATAACATTACCTATTTCATTTGTAATTGGGCGAAAGATTACCAAAAAAAAATTAGCATAATCATCTGCATCACCCATGAAGAAATTCAAAAATAGAAATTATATCTAATGCTTTTTAACCAAACTATAATCTTTGGCTTGAAATCGTTTTAGCTAGGTTGAAATGAGATGAGACATTGATAAACTTGGGCCAAATGACGAATTAGTCATCAAACAGTACCTATTCCTTGAAGCATTCTCATCTTTTATCTTCCAAAGAATAAGAAGAAAGAAAAAGTACAGAAGAAGACGAATAATGCTTTCTTACAGAAGAAGAAGAAGAATGATTTCTTACAGAAGAAGGAGAAGAAGAAGAATGCTTTCTCCAAGCGCCAAGTGCTCCAAGCGGCAGGTACTCTAGGTGCTCGAAGCGCAGGTACTCTAGAGTCCAGAGGTAAACGAAGACGAAGAGGGGTTTTGGCGCCTCCTTCAATTTCGTATTTGGGGATGATTTTTCATTTAAGCTTTAGGTTTTTTTTTTTTTTTACTTAAAAAACCTCTATTAATGGAAGTGTAAACAACGTCCTCTGTTAGGCAGAAGGTATTAAGCCGTTTAGTGTGGGCCCATCTTTGTGGACGCATGTTAGGCTCAAACGAGCGTAACACGGTAGGCACAGAAGAAGCGTAACAGAAGAAGCATATATAGATGTAAGTCTTGATATCAATGCTGTAATGCATTTTCTCTGACCCTGAATTTTTTTTTCTGATGAAGTTACCCCAAAAATATAAAAAGGCAAAGGACATCGGTCCAGATATTCCAAAATGCGAGAATAAAAATTTAAAAACCCAAGATAAAAAGAAAACAATTACTGCGTGGTTTCTGCTTACAGCAAAACGTGGCCGCGCAAATGTGGAGGAAGTTGCATGCTTAGCCACGTTTGTCTCTGTTTCATCCCTCCCCAATTTATAATAAATTAAAGGAACCGACGATACTCGTCTTCTTCGTGAAGCAAGAAAAAGAAAAATCCCATTCTGTCAAGAACAAAACGCCATTAAAATGGGCCAAGGCGAGGAAGTAAAGACCAGAAGCGAACCCCAAGTAGAGATTCAGGTTCTCTAAATTCATTTCTGTCTCTCTCACCCTTTAAGATCCTTGTCTAAATTCGATTTTTTTTTTGGTTATTTTGTTAGTTTTTTTTTTCCCCTTTTTTCTTTATTTTGTTGAGACCCATTTTGGATGGAGTATCAGAGAAAGGTGGAGATGGTCTTGTAATTAAGTAAATCTTGTTGTGGTTGAGGATGTGATTGTGAGGTATAATGGGGTTGCTTTGAAATGCAGGAAAGAGGAGAGATATTCTTCTTCTACAGGCCTAAGGTTGGCAAAGAGGAAGCTCACAGTCCAGACGATGTTCAACGACTATACGTCGTGCTGCGGCCGGAATCCGGCGAGAGGGTGGTTGAGGAAAAGCAGTCACCGGATTCCGGCAAAGAAGGTGCCAAGAAAGGTTCTCAGGGAGTAACGAGTGGCTCCTGTGAAAAGGGTGCAGAAGGGGGCCATGGTCTCCAGGTAACACTAATTAAAAGCTAGCTCCCTCTTGTGTCTTGCTACAATTCCAACATACAGAAGCTTGTGATTGTAACCGTTGTATAATTTCATTGACTTGTTACAAAATAACATCTTTTGTGTAATTACGTACATGTATTTCTAGTGATTGTGCCATGTCTCCCTCATACAATTGTGGACAACTTCTATAAATGCAATTAGCATGGTGATGCTGTTACATAAACCCTAATGATTGTGACACTAGCCCAGCATATTAGCTAGCAAATTAACCCACTTCTCTTTGTTGCCACTGTCATCTTGGTGGTGCACCACCCAGCCCCAAAACTCCTCCTATGGTTGTGGTGGTGTTATGAAGGAAGTTGTTCATATGTGTTGTCATATTTTTCCTAACATAAGGTTCTTGTGGTTGATATTCAGTTTATGTTGGAAATATAAAGTGATTAGTAGTATAATTGTTCATGGCTATGGTGATACATACTCTCTCTTCTGAATATGAAGGAAGTAAATATTGAGAAGCAACCATTATTGCGATTCATGGTTTTGGGTCGTAAACGACTCCCGGATCCTGGAAAGAAAAGCCAACCTTACTGGGGACTCGTAGAGATGGTCACAACAGACATCGAAGACGTGAAAGCTGCCCTAAAAGGGGGTATGAACTTAATTGTTTAATTTCCATGTACTCTGTGACTGCCATTGTTGTACTTGGATAAGACACACAGAGCTAGATTGATTTATTGGCTGATTGATACACACACACACAGATATAAAGATTATGAGTATAAAGAAACTTATATATTGATTAATATGTAGAGGAATATGATACTACTACAAGGGGACGTCGGTACAAGCCTCCTGCAAGAGCATTGGGGGAAGGTGTTTATAGGATATTAAGTCACAGCTATTCGGGCAAGAGAAAACATACCCATTTGATCTACAAGCTTGAACTGCCCCCAGAAGACGAAAATAACGAGCCACAGGAGTCGCTAAACATTGAACGTGAAGGTTCTTTCATCATACAGATAAAGAACCCAGAACAACCTGGTGGTTCTCAGTATCAGGGGATACAGAACAAGCGCAAGGCAGCGTTCCCTGCACATCTGCAAGGTCAATTGGGGCATGGACGAATTGCGCCGGCCGATCCGCCAGACTTCCTGAATTATGAAGGCTGTGAATTCCTGCTTATATCGGCTTCGGACAGCATTGAAGAGGAACTGGGGTTGGAGCTGAAGACAGAAGTGGAAGAACCAGATCCCTCATGCTCAGATTTGGTGAAGACCTTTGGGGAGACTGCATCTATCAGTCCATTGCTGGAGGGTACTTGGGCTTGAATCAAATCTCCTCTCAGTTTGTACAAACAAGTGCCATCTTAAGAGCTTACTTGCAGGGAAACACTTCTTTTTTTTTTGGTTAGGGTGGACCCTGTTCGTGTTTATGCATGGATGGCTCCTTTTAATGATGTAAATGGTCTGTGTGTGTTTTTGCTGTTTTTGATCCTCCCATGCGGACAAGGATGTATGCTGCAAATTTTGTGTGTAAATACTCAACAAGGGTCTGTTTTGGGATGTAAATAACCAGAATGGGATTATATTCACTGTGGTTTGAGTTGAATGACACGGTAGAAGTCTGAAAAGACCTGTTTGAATCCACCGAAATTTTCGTCCACAATCACCTGTGGCCCAAATTAATGGATTCTATGATTTTAGTTTTTGTAAAGTTAAGATCGTTTGAAGGGTTGGGTTGAGTTGGGCCTCCCAAATTATACAACATTCTAATATGAATTTTTTTTTAAAACGAATATATAAATTAATTGATAATATATGTCTTTATAAAATATGTAAATTTTCCTTTTTCTTAAGGTTGATATATATCTTAAAAAGAATTTTATTTCAATAGATTAAGATCGGTCCGGGTGGGTTAGGGTTAGGTTGGTGGGTTAGGGTTAGATTGGGTTGAATCATAGCCCAATTCATCTATATCTATACTACAACTACTATTAGAATCAGGAACTACCTTAACTGTCCGTTTGGATCGCGTGAATTTAAACATCCGTGAGAATTCGAACACACATGATTTAAAATCCAATGAATTTGAATTCATAGATATTAAAATTTTGGTGTTTGGCGAAGTTATGGAATTTTCTTGAAATTCACACGTACGTGAATTTCAATTCCACCGTTTGGATGAAAACAAATCTGTAAGAATCTTTATTGTTGATTTTATCAAGATGCATAATATGATGTAGGCACTTACAAGAATACGTGGTTCGTCAAGCCCACACAATATAAGATGATCATGAAAAAATGTCATCCAGAATAAGCAACAACCAATCCAATATAAGCATTTGGTGCTCTTAAGTGGAATACCTAATCCACAAATATAGCTATTTCTTTTTTTTAGTAAAAATTAAAGTATAACAAATTGAAAATTATTATTGCCTCATAAATGGATTAGACAACATAAATTGAGCAAGAACAACCAATAACCATTAATGTGCCCAATTAATAGTAAATAAAATAAATTCTAACAGTTGGTAGAAAGGTCCTGAAAGTCCAAAGTAAACATATTTTATATCAAGGACTAAAGTAAAAAAAAAATTATAAACATTTAGAGAATCAACAATTTAGGAAAAAATAACTAAGAAAGTCTTTAAAGATTCATGTTATCCATATGCCTTATCAACCATCGTTTCTTCATTTCATCATCAATGCTCAAAAATATCTCTGTTTTCTTATCATCAGAAGACAGAAAGTCTACAATATCAAGCACTTGATCATCATAAATATCTGGGATCTTGCGGACCTCCTTATATAACCTTTCTGTAATAGATGTGGGCTTAACTCGTTGAGCATATGCATCTGCCATGATTTTTATGGTTTCTGTCATTGAAGTAACAATAGAAGCAACTGCGTCACTACTGCGGCTCCTCTTTCTGGTTAGTTGATGTTGAAGATGATCCTGCTCTTTGATTTTGACCTCCTACAGTATTGGTTGCATTTGTTTCAGTTTCATCAATGTCTTCAAGACCAACTTCATTGGGTAGTGGATCATCATTATTGCCATTTTCATTAGTCCCCATATCGATATCAATTTCATTAGCATTTACAGAACGATCTCCATTTGCATGATCAGTTCCAACAATAATTGCGAGATCTCTAAAATTTTCAATAACCTTGAATCGATATACTCTAGCTTCTTTGTGGGACAATTAAAAGCAAAAAATAAAATAAAATTTGTTAACGAAGTATCATACATGTATATAATTGATAAAAAAAAATTAATAAGAACATCTATACTTTAAAAAAAATACCTGTATATAAGCATTCCACACAATTTCATCATCTACTTGTATCATTTTTTTTTGTTTCATTCCATCCAAATCCACTTTGTTTGAGAAGTTTATTAATGATCTTGTAGTGTTTCTCCCATGTTTTTAAGCGAGATCTTACATTTTCTTTTGATATAAGGACATTACATTTCTCATATATAGCCTTTGTTGTAGATGTAAGTGCCATCGGTTTCCATCCATTACCTGCTTTGTTTCCTTGGTGTACTTGATCAATAAGTGTTTCAGTTAATACACGATCCATCTCAATTGTTCATGATAAATATTTTCCCTTCTCTTTAGCATTTGTGTCATGAGATTGAAATTGAGCTTCTCCTCTTTCCATTCCTAGTACTATGAAAAATAAATATTTGATTTCAAAATATTCTTCCAATATGAAACAAAAATTGTTATACCATGTAGAGTAACAAGGAGTAAAAGCAAAGTGACAGTTGTGATAAAACTTAAACCAATAAATTTTATATAATCTCAACTCACAAAATATCCAAGTGGAACAATAACCAATATCAATTTCAATAAGCACACTATAAATTGATGAATACATCCCAAATAAAAAAAATGCAAAAATGGAATTCAAAAGCCGACTATTTGGCATAAAAAAATAAATGTAAATCGTAATCAATTTCGACTTAATAGACAATCAGCAAACATCTTCTGAGCAAGATCATCTCGAAATTTTTGCCATTGCTCAGTAACTTCACTTTGTGTGATCATTTCATCATGTTCTTGTGGTGTAGGCTCAAGTTGCAACTCCTCTTCAAAATCTTGAAGATAATCATCTGGATTGACATTTCTGATATGATTATGAATAATGCAACATGCAATCACAATTTTAGCTTGCGTATCTATATCAAAGAAAGGGGCAGTTCTCAAAATTGCCCAGTGTTTCTTCAATAACCCAAATGTTCGTTCAATTACATTACGTGCCGAAGAGTGTCGATGATTAAATAACTCTTTAGGGTTTCATGGTGTACGACCAACCCATTCGTTAAGATGGTAGCGAACACCGCAATATTGAGCAAGAAATCCTATAGCGTTTGCATACCCCACATCCACCAGATAATATTTACCTACGATAAAAAGGTATTATATCATTTTATATGTTTTTATGATATTTTAATTAAATTTACAAGCCAAAATTGATGAAAAAGAATACCAATAGGAACAACCAACGGATTTTGTATTCTAAGGGCAGATTGTAGGACTCTAAAATCAGAGGTAGAACCTTCCCAACCAACTAACACAAAGGTGAATTTCATATCCATAGAGCAAGCCCCTAAAACATTTTGTGAAATATCTTGCTTTCTATTTCGATATCTGCCTTGATCGATAAGTGGAACCATTGCTGGAATATATGTTCCATCTAAAGCTCCCATACAGTCCTATTGGATTTCATGAGAATATAAGAAAATATAAATAGAAAAAAAAGCTAAAATAATAGGTTCATGTAATATATTTTTACCTTAAAATACATCAATCTTTCATCATTGATGATTTCTTGAGGCGGTAAACGATCAGGAGGTTTTGAAAAGTCTTGATGCAAACTAATGACTACATTTAACACCTTATTGAAGTACCGACTTACTGTTTCTGTAGAACGCCTAAAATATCCTCGGATAGCTCTGATTTTGACATTATGTGCAATAATGTGTAAAAATATCGTTACTTGTTCTTCCACAATTACATACCTCGAATCACTCAACCTTTGATTACATCGTAAAAGATGACATAATCTATAAAATGCAGTCTGATCAAGCCATAACTGATCACAACAAGTTTGGTTGCTTTCTTTGTACATTCCTTCTAAGAACCTACGTCTTAAATATTCATGACTTAGTAATGGTTCTTTTGTAAGATATCTTTGATGATACCATACCGCAACGGCAGTCATAGTAGCTCCAACAACAGTAGCAATCATAGGCACGATTTCTTCATCACTATCATACCCATGATCATCCATCCTATATGTGGTAATTAAAATATTAATAATAAACTCATAACTTATAACATAGTTCAACATTTATATAAAAAAATAAGTATGATATTCCAACAATTTATGGAGGCAGTTTGAGCATATTTACTTTTTGTTTCATGAATTGGGTGTCATGGTATATGAGTAAAACTTTCATTATATCTATGTTTACCTATATGGCTTCAAATTTCAATTGCAAGGAAAATTCTATACTCTCATAACCACAAAGTTCCTAAGAAAATTTTGCTATTGTTAGATGCAGGAATAGTATTGAAAAAAAAAATTAATATCAGACTAAAATTAAAGAAAAAGTAATTATATCAGACTCAATCGCACCAAAAAAATAGGAATCCTTTCTTATCAGTCTGATATTGATATTGTTATATATCTTGGTTTTTTGTCTTTTCTTTTCTTCATATTTTATTTGATGTAAAGAACAGTATTGCTTCTTTGGTTGCTTCTCAAATTGTGATTTTTACGAACACTTCTGAAGCATATTGGCCATTTACTAGCAGGATATCTGATTGGGAATTACCATAACAGAATGATTTGCTGTTTGACGACAATGACCCCTCATGACCGTGTTTTAAAGCACAAATAACAGAGTATTTGGTACATAAAACCAAAGTGATTAGTGGGCACTACACTTATATGAGGGATTAGTATACAATCAATGTTGGATTAGAAGATGGATTGCTGAATAGGAGAGCACTCCAAGCTCATTATGAGAGGGAGAAAGAGCGTGGAAAAGAACTATTACAAAATAGGAAGGGAGTGTGCATTCCACACGAAGGCCATTAGCTTTCTTTTGTTTAGTTCCAAATGCAAGTATTTCAGTCCATATTGTAACTATTCCTCTATCCTTTCTTACATCCCATTCCAACAGACTCTTTAGTCAGGTTTCTAGAAGCAAACCCTGTAAATCAATTCAACAATATAGTCCATATATTTTTCAGATAAACTTTCTTCATCCAATCTGATTCCGAACCCACTAAAAGGTTGTTGCCAAATTGAATGTCAGCCATGTGAATTGTAGGGTAGAAGTTGGGTTCAAATCCAATATTCAAAATATGAGTTCCAAGAGTTAAACGGTAATATGAGAGACAGATTAAATAGAAGACATTTTACATGATGAAAAATTATGAAAGCACCTACTCAAGAAAATTAACACATCTATACCAGTTATATATTAGTCATAGCTTCCTTCACTCATTGCCCAAACTTTCCTCAAAAGGGTCTGCTTTTTTCAACAAAAAATGATGGAAAGAAAAGGTAGAGAAGGAGCAGGAGTACTGTTAGGAGAGTAAGATATTTCCTGTATCTGTCCATGTATATTGCTTCCTAGAAGATATATTGTGCAGAGGTGATAATTCCCACCTTTTATTTTCAGCTTCCAGTTCATACAAAGGCAACATCTTCCTAGTATTCATCAGCATTGAAGCCTGTGGATCAGAATGTCCCATGTGTAATTGCAGAGGATGAAATGCAACAAGGGGACATGACAAAGTGGGATCTATTATAGGTGGTTGAAAGGTTGTGTAGGATTATTCTATCAACCCTACTGATGATTTTATATTGTGAATTCCATCAGGAATTTGTATGTCTCTCTTGTACTTAGTGTTTTTTGTTATAAAAAAACTTCAAACTTATCTTTTTTGGCCCATATAGAATTTTACCATGCCTGGTGCTAGAATGGAGCAATCAAGAGTAACATATTGTCAAGAGTAACATCTTGTCATTGTAATCTCTGCAGAAACTCCAAGATGATCTACAAAAGTTGGGACTAAAGATTAAACGCCGTGAGGATAATCTGAAATTTCTAAAGATTCAAAAAAATAATCTTATTTGGAACCTATACATAACAAGTATCATGTATTTGTCTACTTCTATCAGCAGTTTCAATCAAACACCAAAAAATCGTTGCTGTTCTTGTCTATTTTGTTCCATTTTTTCTGGTTTCATAAATTAGATTTTCTAGGTTTCACAAACCCAATAAACTCTTACTGTTAGTTCTTGATGCTGCCTTTTTGTCAAACAGGTCAGCGACATGCCAAGTCGGCAAGTTATCACCCAGATTGTAGTAATGCATTGGCCAATGCATTACAGCCTCAAATGTGCCATCCCCTGAGATCACTATATTGAACTATATATGCAGCAAGTGAGAGGAAGATGATGTGCCAGAGAAGAGAGCTTGTGATAAGGATAAGAGAAGACAGACGCCTTAAGCAATCACAGCGTCTCAAGTGAAAAATGGCATCAGCTTCTCTCCTCAAGAAAAATAAAGACACTACAAAAAAGCAAGTTTTTACCGGCGGTAGGGTACCGCCGGTAAATATACAAATACCGCCGGTAATACTATTACCGGCGGTAAGGACTCTTGCCCCAAACAATGCTGACGGTAAAGGTTTTAGCGGCTGTAATTTTCTTACCGCCGCTATTTCTAGGTCATTACCGTCGGAACAATACCGCCGGTAAAAAAAAATATTAAAAAAAATAAAAAAGCCACATAATGACTTTCAGCGACGGTAATTACCGCCGGTAAAAATAACAATTTAAAAAATAAAAAAAATAAATTAACGACTTTTACCGGCGGTAATTTCGGCTTTTAGCAGCGGGAATTTACCGCCGCTAAAAATAACATGTAAAAAATAAAAAATAATAAATTAACGCCTTTTACCGGCGCTAATTACCACCGCTAAAAAGTAAATAAAAAATAAATTAATGACCTTTACCGGCGGGCATTACCGCCGCTAAAAACTATATTAAAAAAATAAAAAAAATTTGCTGCCGTTGTTCGGCAGCAAAGATATTGAGAGAGAGAGAGAGAGAGAGAGAGAGAGAGGGAAGGAGAGAGAAAAAGAGATATAGAGAGAGAGAGAAGGATATAGGCATAGAGAGAGAGTGAAAGAGAGAGAGAGAGAGGGAAGGAGAGAGAAAAAGAGAGATAGAGATAGAGAGAGGGAGAAAGAGAAAGAGAGAGAGTGAGACCTTGGAAGAAATCTGTAGAGAGAGAAAGAGCAACATGTTAGTGAGAGAGTAAATTTGCAAAAAAGAAAATATAAATGATGGGTAAAAAGAAATGCATACCTGTAGTTGGATTGCAAGAAAAAAAACAAGAAGAAGGAGACAAGTTGAAGAAGAAGAGGTTAGGTTCGTATATATAGAAGAGACTTTTAGGGGCGGTAACAGGCTTAGCGCCGCTACAAGTCGAATAACATTTGAAAATTGGCGCTTAAACTTTTAGCGGCAGTAGCTTACCGCCCCTAAAAGTCAAACAAAAATTCATTTCATTTCGAAAGCTAGAAAATTCCCGCTTTTGCTTTTACCGGCGGTAGTTCCCGCCCCTAAAAGTTAAACAAAAATTCATTTGATTTGGAACGTGCGAAAATTCCCGCTTCTACTTTTATCGGCGGTAGATTCCCGCCCCTAAAAGTCGATTTCTCTCTCCAACTTTAATAGTAGTTGAGTTTTTTTTTTAAAAATAAAAAGTTCTTTACCGGCGGTTTTACTGTCGGTAAATAACGTGTTATCGGGTTATTACCGGCGGTTTTTAAGATCGCCGGTAAAAATTTCACATGATTTCACCTAGACGATTTTTTTAGGGCGGTAATGGCCTTACAGCCCCTAAAAGGGTCTTTTAGGGGCGGTAAAAAGCTTACCGCCGCTAAAAGTCATTTTTTGTTTTTTTAATAAATGTCTTTTACGGGCGGTAATAGGCTTACGGCCCCTAAAAAGGACTTTTAGGGACGGTAAAAAGCTTACCGCCGCTAAAAGTCATTTACATTTTTTTAAGAAATGGACTTTTAGGGGTGGTAATTTGTTTACCGCCGCTAAAAGTAATTTTTCGTTTTCTAATAAATGGCTTTTAGGGGCAGTAAGAGGCTTACGGCCCCTAAAAGAAACTTTTAGGGGCGGTAATGAATGTACCGCCGCTAAAAGTAATTTTTTGTTTTTTTAATATATGGTTTTTAGGGGCAGTAATGGGTTTACGGCCCCTAAAAGGGACTTGTAGGGGCGGTAATGAGTATACCGCCGCTAAAAATAATTTTTCGTTTTTTAATATATGGCTTTTAGGGGCGGGAAGGATTTCACCGCCTCTGAAAACTAGCTTTTAGGGGCGGTAAGAGGCTTACTGCCGCTAAAAGTGTTATTACCGACGGATTGCTACCGCCGGGAATAAGGCTTTTTTGGCGGGACCTTCCCGCCAACTTGTTGCCGACGGTAGATATGTTACCGCCGGTAAAACTTAATATAGCAGCGGTAAAGGCTATTTCGCGCTGAAAAAATGCGCGCCATAGAATTTTCGCGCGAAAAAAATGGTAAATTAATTTTTAGGGGCGGGAAGTGCTTTTACCGCCGGTAATAGTGCTTTTAGCGGCGAGAATTAGGTTACCGCCGCTAATTCTCCTCATTTTTGTAGTGAGATTTGTAAAAGAAGAACAAGAAGGTGCTCCTCCACCTTTCGACAAAGTTAACCTTACAAGAGACTAAAGAGAAAATAATAAACGTACCTGATTACAAGCTTTGTAAAAGCTTTCTTCACGTAGATGCGGAGAGTTAAAGAGAGAAATGGAGAGAGCTTTTCTTCACGATCAATCCAAGAAAACAAATGAAGGTGGCGAAGAAGACTCTTGAAGAAGAAAATCTCAACTATGATCAAGATACTATTGACAGAGGAAGGATCGTCACCACGAAGATGAATATGAAGTTAAGACGTTCTCAGGAAGGCTATCATTGAAGATGAAGAGGAGTCGAAGTTATTGGGGGAAGTCTATCGAATGAGTCGAGAACTAATTCTTGTGTGATTTCTAACTCACGTGAATTACAAAAAACACCCCCCACGTCTAACTTATGATTCTCGTGACAAGCAGGAATTGGGGTCTACAAAAATCATGTGAGATTTTGAATTCTCATAGGAATTGGTATCCCAAACATCGGAATTGACATTTTTTTGTCTCAATTCCAATTCTCACACTCCAATTCACGCGATCCAAATGGACCCTAAGTGTTTTCAAACAAGTTTCTTTAAACTATTTAGAGTAATTTACAGAAACCTTCCTAAGGTTTGCACTAATAACACATACCTCCCTCTACATTTAAAAAATAACACAAACTTATTTTAAGGTTTGGAAAGAAGTCACTTTTTTTTTAATGGGAAGATAGAAAGCTTTTATAATGAAGTAAAACGGGGGTACAAAGTCCACTTAAATCGGTAGCCAGACAAAAGGCTAAGAAAGGTGGAGGTTTTCAACACCATGTGCAAGAAAAATGATCTAGACTAAAATTTGCTAAAGCATCTGCAGCCTGGTTAGCTTCTCTGAAAGTATGGTTAATCTTGACCCTGTTGAAAGAATTTAGGAGGAGATGGATCTGATGTAGAGTAGCCGCAATTCTCCATGGTGGATTAAAAGATCTTGTAGAGATGAGTTGAATGACTGTCAGTGAATCTCCTTCAATATGAATATTAGGATAGTTCAGGTGTTTCAAGAGCTTAATGCCTTCCAATGCCGCTGTCGCTTCTGATCCAATTGCTGATTTTCACTTTAACTCCACTACATATCCACCAAGAAACTGCCCTGGACTGTTCTTGCAAACTCCACCAGCAGCTGCTCTACCGGAATCTCCTCTAAAAGTCCCATCAAAATTTAGTTTTATGAAATTATACTCCGGTACAGCCCAACCAATCAGCACTTCTTTTTTCTACTTCTGGGTGATTTTTAATGCTTCCTTGATCATTGTCGAGTCCTTAGAGAGTTGATTATAATATGCACAGATCCCTTGGATAGATGGTTTTTTTTTTTTTTTTTGGAAAGTAAGATGTATTTGTATTAATTAACTATGTACAAACATACAAAATGATACTTGCTGGAAGGGATCCTATCCAACATCCATGAGGCACAGCACCTCACTTACAGCAAATTACAAGTTTTGGATAAATGTTGGATTGAGATTCCAATTAGCACAAAAAACTCTATTCGCTTGACTTTCCTTCACTTCAAGTCGAGAGCACAATAATTTCAGTTGAATATCCATGACTATGAGTTGTAATAGTTCCTTACCCGGTCTTGCTTTGAGCTGGAAAATTCTTCTGTTTTGCTCCATCCATATCTGATAAACCATGGCTGCAAACGACGTCTTCTTTACCTTTGAAATTAGGCTTTCACCTTTCAAAAAATCAGTAGCCCATTGTATGGCTTGTTCCCACCTACATGGAGGAGAGTTAATACCATTCTTGCCCATAACATCCCACCATATGCTTGCCGAGTAAGGGCAAAGAAAAAACAAGTGGTTCATATTTTCCGCATTTGCCCTACATAGAACACACTTTGAGCTATTCAAGATGTTGAACCTACTCAATCTATCTTGTGTAGGTAGTCTTTGGTTGATTCAATCCATAAAATAAATGCATGTCTGGGGATATTTCCTTTGAACCACACTAAAAGCTTCCATGCCACATCTTGATTCACCTCTCTCATTGCCATATAGGTTTCCTTCAACGAGAACAACCCAGATTTTGATGGCAACCATAGTACTTTATCCTCTCTATTCTGGTCTGGGCTTGGTAAAGTATCAAGAGCATTCCTTACCTCCATTAACTCATGAGTTTGGTCAGGTGGCAGCCACCAAGAATTGCCTTCAATGATTGAAGAGACCTTTGCATTTAGTGGAAGTGTAGCCTCACAGCAAATTCCGGCCCCAACTCTGTTGAATAACGGGCTTATAGGAAGCCAATTATCCCACCACAGGCTTGTTGCAGCACCATCCCCAACTTTGTGCTTGAAAAACTTGAAGACTTGCTCCCTTAACTTAAGAATTTTACGCCAGACCCAAGACGCCCCTGCTGGAATTTTCACTTGCCATATTGAATTACCTTTCAGCCTATACTCGTTAATCCACTTCACCCATTGTGATTGGTCACCTGCAACAATATGCCATAGATGCCGAGCAACCGCTGCTTTGTTCCACACTTGGATATCAATGCAACCCAATCCCCCTTCACTAGTTGGAGAACATACAGTCTTCCAATTGATCGGCACCACCTTCTTATGCATGTCAGGACCTGCCCAAAGAAAACTTCTGCACATGGCCTCTACTTCTTTAATAATCTTTTTAGGTAGAATAAACAGTGAGAGCCAATTCACTGCCATGGAGAATAGTACAGATTTCAGTAGTTGGGCTCGTCCTGCATAAGACAAAGCTTTAGCTTTCCAGCTCTGGATCTTAGACTTAATCTTGTTAATAAGTGGTTCACAATCAGTTGCCCTTAGTCTTGACGTGATGAGAGGAATCCCCAAATAAGTAATAGGCAACTTGCTCACAGTAACTTGCCATGTATTAGTGATTGAGTCTTGTACTGCTTGAGGGGTTGCACTGAAAAATATTGCACTCTTTGCTTGACCCATGTGTAGCCCAGATAGTCTACCGAAGTCCTCTAAACTTTGAAATATTGCTGTTAAGGATGGTAGATCAGCTCTTGAAAAAAGCATCAAATCATCGGCGAAGCACAATGCCTTGATATTCACTTCCTTACACTTGGGGTGAAATCCAAACCCTTCCCTTGTTCTACACTGGAGAATACCTGCAAATAGCTCCATTAGAAGAACAAAGATATATGGTGACATTGGGTCACCTTGTCTTATGCCTTTAGTACCTTTAAAGAATCCAACCGAAGATCCATTAATCGCAAGAGAATATGTTGGGGTAGTTACACATGCCATAATCCACAATATGAATTGTTGGGAAAATTTCATTGCTCTCAATAGGACTGGTAAGACTTCCCACCTAACCGAATCATAAGCCTTCATTATATCCACTTTCATTGCACATCTTGGACTTCCCTTCTGCAAGTGATACTGATGGAGAATTTCCTGGGATGTTAAAATATTATCCATCATGGATCTTCCAGGAATAAATGCACTCTGATAAGGGCCAACTAAATCAGAGATAAACTTCTTCATTCTATTTGCAATTACCTTGGAGATGCACTTGTATATGGTGTTGACGCAAGATATCAGTCTATAGTCACCCACCTTCGTTGGGTTGTTGCTTTTCGGAATCAAAGTGATCAACGTGGAGTTCAACTGTTTGAGCATAGCACTTGATGAGAAGAAACTCTTGATTGCTGCCAAGGTATCCATACCAACTATTTGCCATGTTGCTTTGAAGAAGCATGGGGTAAAGCCATCCGACCCCGGAGATTTATCATCTTTAAGACTAAAAAGAGTATTCTTAATCTCATCAGCTGTAACTTCAGAAATTAGCTCTTCAGATTGTTGATGCTGTAATTTCCTTGATATGAGCTGTTCCACTTCCAAACTATCACCTTCCCATGAATTCAATTGTCCCCCAAGCAAGCTTGAGTAATAACCTTCAAAAACCCTCTTCAAATGATCCCACTCCGTGACCTTTTCACCATCTTCCGTATAGATACTAAGGATTTTATTGTTAGATCTTCTACTCACCACTGCCTTGTGGAAGAATGAAGAATTCGAATCTCCCTTTTGAAGCCACTGAATCCGACTCTTTTGTCTCAATTGTGACTCCAAGTCAATGTCCATTTGAGCCACTTTCTTGGATAAAGACTTCTCCTCAGTAGCTAAATCAGAATCCCCGGGGTTTGAGAATAGCTGCCTCTAACACACTTGCAATGCCAATCGAGCTTCCTTGAGCTGGGAATCAAGAGCTAAGAACTTAGATCTACTCCACTCCTTAAGTCTCTTCTTAACATGCTTTAACTTCTAAACCAATATAAACATTGGAGTGCCAACAACCTGATACTTCCATGCTTGGTTCACAATGTCTAAGAAATCCTCATGATCACACCAATTGTTAAAGAATTTAAATGGTCTAGGCCCTGAAAACTCCTGATTGGCTGCTATAATGATGAGTGGACTATGATCCGAAATGCCTGGAGTTAGGAAGTCTGCCTCCGCTTGTGGGAATTCCTGCAACCACAAATGATTCACCAACACCCTGTCCAGTCTACATAAAATCATGTTATTACCATAACTCTTACTCCAAGAGTGTAGCAGCCCTTTATGCTTGAGTTCCAGCAACGAACAACTATCAATGAACATATTAAAATCTTTCGAAGCTTTTGCATTGATCGGATTTCCTTCCACCTTCTCATCTGAAGTTCTAACACAGTTGAAGTCACCTAGTACAATCCATGGGCAGCCTGGAATAGAAGCTCTGAGATCATGCCACAAGGCTCTTCTTTGGATGCAATCGTTGGCACCATAAACAAACGATGCCATACAATGACTTTGCGAAGCTTGGATAATCACATTACAATGAATCACCTGATCAGTGGCAAAAGTTGAGCTAACAATCAGCTCTAATGGGTTCCAACACACCCAAATTCTGCCTTTCAATGCTCTGGAGTAATTATCTACACAGTTCCAGAATGGACAGATGTTGTTAAGAACACTTGTCTTATTGATTTCCCTTACCTTTGTTTCAACTATACAAATCAGATTCAACTTATTTTTGGATATAAGATTCTTGACCTCCTGCTGCTTGGCCAAGTCATTGAGCCCCCTAATATTCCATAGACCCCAACTAATCATGAGAAACTAGTTGAGATTTAGGACGACATCGGTGGTTCTCTCCCCCGAAATTATAACACCCTTTGCTTTGTCTTTCTTTGACCTGACTTCTCTCCTGGCAACCTCATCAACCAGCAAAGATCCCTTCTTCTTTTTCCTTCTTCTATTGCTTTCACTACCTGAAGAGGCAGAGTCAGCCTTATGCTTTTCCTTCTGATTCCCAATCTGTTCCAACACCGAAAATCTATTGGAACTATCTTGAATAACCTCCTGCCCATCTCCAACCCTGGTCGAAATCTGAGAATCCAACACCTGGTTCAGATCAGGGGCTTGAGATTCAACAATGACAGTAGCTTCATTACCCTCATTGTCCTGAAAACCTACAGTCTTTGAACTATCATCATCCTTCCTAAGATTGGATCTTGGGGAGCTCGGCTCATGGTTTTCCTTCTGTGTCTCCACCAGACCAGCCTCTTGGGAATTATTATTAGCTTCCATAGTGTTATTCTCCTTCTCTTGCACAATATCATTAACTTGCACAAAGGATCGACCTGTAGGTTGCCAATTCTTTTTTTGAATTGGACACTTGGCAATGGCATGACCAAATACATTACAATGAGTACAGAACAAAGGTCTCCACGGATACTCAACCGCAATTTCCATTATCTCCTTATCTTCTCCGCTAGATTGCAGAAATATTTTATCCGGGTACAAACAGTTTCCATCAACTTCGACACAAACTCTTGCAAAGCTCAGCCTCGATTTCTTCTGGGTTGCCGAATCCAAGTACAAGGGCTTCCCGATCCCACTTGCGATGTGGCTCAACCCAATTTCAGACCAATACTCAAGGGGAACATTGAGGAGCTTCACCCAAATAGGAATTCGATTAAGTTCAGACTTGACAAACTTCATCTTAGGTTCCCATTCCCTCATTACCAGCAGCTTTCCTGCAAAATGCCAGGGTGCCTCTTCGAGTACCTTATCCCTCACACTGGAGTTGCTAAACCTAAAGATGAAAAAGCCATCTGTTGTCATACTTGTATCCACTCTGCCATTCCTTCCCCACAATTTATCCGCAAGTGACTTCACAGCAACTAACGGAAGCTTCTTGTCAATAAAATGACCAACCAAACATCCTTCCCAACATTTAGTCCCCTCCTCCACCACCGATTGCGGTGGGCAAATGAGCGGGACTCCATAACGGAACTCAGGTTCAAAGAAAGATAGCTTCGACCTTGCAGGGGAAGAAGCAAAAAGGTTTGACCAGGTTTTAGCTTGGCCGAGCTGGGGAGCAAGCGAAACTGACCCACCTAGCCCACTCGGCACGAACTGACTCCTAGGTGCACTCACAGCCGGCTCAGCCACCGGCGAAGACCGACCATTCAACCTCGGAGTTGAATTTGAAATAGGATCCTGTAATGGCAGGAAGTCCATGGGTCCTGGGTACGAAGACCCACGAGCACCACCACGACAACCCGACTCGTTGCTGAACCAAGACTCCTCCTGAATGTTCGGAAATACCCAAACACCGTTCGGAATCGCCCCTAACGTCCTTCAGAGCCGCTGGTCAAAACGCCTCAAACACCCAACAGACGCACAAACCTACGGATACACCAGCCGGAAGCCCACCCCTTCAGACGGACTAACCTTCGGCACCACGAGCCGGAATCATCAGCCCTCCGCAAACGCCCTTGCCACCAATCGCCCACCGCAATGGCCCTTCGCAATCACCAATGGCCTCCGCCCTTCGCCAATGGCCTCCGCCCTTGGATAGATGGTTTGATTCCTTCAAATAGAGCTTTATTTCTTGTTGCCCAAATTGCCCATGCAAAGTTTGCACATCTTGTCAACACATCCACGGTATGTAAGTCAACAGCAAAAAAATCCTGTAGAACGATAGCTTTAAACCATGTTGCGTAGGCATCAGTTGGTCCTGCTTGGTGAATCGTGCCTCCCGTCATTCGAAGCCAGATAGCTCGTGAGAATGGGCATTGTAGCAGAAGATGCTCCAATGATTCTTCCTGAGATTCACACAGAACACAGCAATCAGTAAAACCACCTATTCTCATGTTTAGAAACGAATTAGTGGTAACAGCATTATGTAAGCATTTCCAAACAAATAGATTTATCGTTGGTTGGCATCTAAGTTTCCAACAGATTAACCATGCCTTTGCATCGATTTCGTTTGGGATGGTTTCCGCTTGAAGCAACCTGTATGCAGAAGCAACAGAAAAATTTCCATTTGCTGTAGCCATCCAGCTAGGATAATCAGTTCGAAGGTGGCCGAGAATGGGAATATTGAGGATACGTTCAGCTATTTCGACTCCCCATAAGTTAGTGATCAGCTCAGTATCCCCTTGCCCCGAGTTAACGTCCACCAGATCACTGACTTTGCTTTCCGAATCTCTTGTTTGGATCTGCAGCAGTCTAAATCGTTCCTCCCTCAATTCCAACCAGTTGTCGTGGAAAACCCGAACCCTTCTCCCATTGGCAATATTCCAGCATATTCCTTACTTGAGGTCTTTTTGACAGTGGATCCGCTTCCATATAGCTGAGTGTGATTGCCGATGTGGAGCTTCCAAAAATTGAGTAGACTTACTGTATTTTTCTCTCATAAGCGTTACCCATAATCCATCAGAATTGGTGAGAATCTTCCAAACTAATTTAAGCTGAAGGGCTTTGTTAAAGATTGCCGATCTCTTGATGTTGAGCCCTCCCGATCTTCTGCTCTGAGTGATTCTCTCCCAACATATTGTATGAATTGGATTGGAGGTTGTCTTTTTAAACCAGAAAAATTCTCTTGCCAATTGATCAAGTCTTCTTAGAACTGATTGGGGGAGCTTGTAGCAACTCGTGAAATGGAGGGGCTAAGCAGCAAGCACCGAATTAATCAATGTCGTTCTTCCCATCTGAGATAATAATTGGGCCTTCCAACCAGCCAATCGTATCATACACCTAGAGCTATAAGTAGGGCAGGTTGGGCTGAGTTTTGATGAGTTCGGGTTCAACCCAATCTAAAATCAATTGGCCTAAACTCACCTTGGCCCGCCCTAAACCCAAACCGCTTGAACCCAAACCGAACCCTAAAATTATTTCTCGAGTTTGGCTGGGTTCGGATTGGCCCAAATTAATGGGATCTATCAAGGATCTAATGAAATATAATAGCAAAGGCAACAAGTTTATAATATTTTTAGTATAAGAAAGCAAAAAATTGAGTTTGTAAATTATAACATTTCTAAGATTTATTGACCAAATTATAAGACAACACATTCAACATTATGAAAGAAATACTTACTGAAAATGTGGTCCTTTGTAAATCTCAAGTCATTATCCATACAAAGGTCAACATTATCAACTTTTCTAAATCTTGAAAAGGTTATAAGTTTGAAGCTTTATACTCAATTCTATAGAACCTTATCTATTGGGGAATTGATTGGAAAAATAGAGAGGAAGGGCTTGGAGCTTGAAAGAACTTAGGAAGAAAATGGGGTTTGTGGTAAGTCATTTAACCTTGGCTTTATATAGTTCGGGCTTTTTGGGTTTTTTGGGCTATGAGGTGCAAACCCAACCCCAACCCAAACTCAAGTTCAAGCCTAAAATCAAGCCCAACCCAAACCCAAACCCAAAATAAAACCTTAGATCGGGCTATTATTTGAGTTGGGTTGGGCGGGCCAGGCAAAACTTACAGCTCTACATACACCTGTTCACCAATTGAAAACAATCAGTATTTTTCAGTTTCATACCCACGAAAGGAAGCCTAAGATATTTTCCCATCTCCTTTTTCAATGAAGTGTTAACAAATCAATCCAGACATGTCTAGATACATTCTTGCTAAATTGAATATAAGATTTTGAATTATTTATTCTACGACCAGCTTGAGAACAGCATTTATGCAAGATTCTCATCATGGTATGACAATCATTTGTATTAGTTCTACCAAGCAACATGATATCATCAGCATACATGAGGTGGTTGAGAGGCGTACCTTCCCTACTTAATTATCATGATACCTTGGATTCTACCATCATTTTTAGCTCTGCACAAAGCTAGGGATAGACACTGTTGGCATAAAATAAATAAATAAGACAATAAAGGATCGCCTTGACAAATTCCTCTCTTAGGATTGATGTGTCCGGTCGGTTTGCCATTAATCAAAACACTATAAATAACAAATTGGACACATTTCATTATTAGACAAACCTGGAAATTCCCCAAACCGTGAGCAATTAAGCATTTCCGAATAAACTCCCAACTCAAACAGTCATACGCTTGAGATATATCAAGTTTTAAGGCAAACATACCTTTGCGCCCATTCTTACCTTTTTACTTTTTGGTTTTGAACATGTGGGCAATCTCATGAACTATCATTGATGGACTCATTGAAGGACCTTCTGGGGAAAAAGGCATTTTGAAATGGTGAAATCAACTTGTGAAGCGTTGGTCTGATCCGATTGACTATGATCCTGGAAATCACCTTGTAAATGAAATTACATAACCTGATGGGTCGAAACTCTTGGATTTTCGACCTTGGGGATGAGGGTAATGAAAGTATTGTTGATTTCTTCTTCAAGAAGACTAAATCTGAAAAATTTCTTGGACAATACAGATCACATCCCAGAATTCTTTGTAAAATATGCCTAAATAACCGTCGGGACCTGGAGTTTTGAGAGTTCAATATGTTTACTACTTGCCATATTTCTTCTTCGGTTTTGAAAGAAGTCACACTCACCACCCATCTGTTAACGCGTTGTTAATGCCCTTTGACGGAAATTGCAAATGTTAGAAATTTTAAATTCATTCGGACAAAACTATCCTTCAGCTAATATATTCCCCAATACGCAGACTATTTCTTCTTCGTGAAAGTGAGGGTTTCTATTACTTTCTGCTTGTTCTTCTCCTTTGTAACAGAAATATGAGCATCTTGTATTCTTTTGTTCTTGTTTGTTGCAATAGAAATTTCAGTATCAGGATTTCTTAGCATTATCCTCAAGCGTCTTCTCCTGCAACGCTGAGGGTTTTCTATCTTTTTCTTCTTCTTTTTCTAATCTGTTGTGGCGGAAATTTGGGCCTCTTCAATTGTTTTCTTCTTTTCTATTGCAGCAGAAGTTTCAGTATATCTCAATACAATACTGCAACAAAAAGCACACCAGGAGGGTTTGTGTTCAACAGGCACACAACAAGCATAGGGTTCTGTGAAAACACCAATACTTGAGCGCCTTCTACTTTCTTCTTCAATGAATTGAATTTGTGAACTGTTGCGTCCTGCACCTTGTGAGTTCCATATATCAAGGTTGTATCGATTCACCCCTTTAAGATTATCCATCCAATGCCTTGCATATGAATAATCCATCTATATTGAATTTTTGGGCGTTCTGACTCCATCTTCATGAATGATATGTATGCAATAAAAGCATCCGATGGAAGGGGATGCCGATGCCTTCTAAGTTATAATCCATCTAACAAAATTATGTATGTATTCAGTTAAAGCATTCCATTCCGTGGGATGCCTTATGAAGTCAATGGAATGCTTTGATGCTCTACACACCATGATGCATGTGGGCATTTTAGTAAAAAGAAAAAATGCCATCATTAACACGTTAGTAAACCAGCGGAGGTTCAAAACCTCTCAGGTGTTATCAATTCTTTGGGCTACCTGCATAAGATCTATGGGTCTTAGACTTAACCGGATCATGTGGGTTGCAGGGTCTTGCATGGGCCCTCAAATATTAGTCGGTTGAACGTAAGCGGGTCCAGATACCTGAGTTCCAAAACAAAAACAAAAAAAAAAAAAACCCGGGGAGGTTTGTTTAAGAGGAGGGTGGGGGTGGGGGTGTTGTGAAGGGAAGTATGTGTGATTTGTGCATACCTCAAGGGAGGTTTATGTAATTTACTCTACTATTTAATTTCAAAAGTACCGTTTACTTAAATAAAATTGATTTTATTAGATAATTTCAATATTATCTTTTTACTTAAATTATCAGGTTAAATAATCTTTACTTATCCTTTAATATTTAATTTCAATCATAATAAGATATATATGAATTTCTAATTATTAAAATTCTTTTAACCTTTTTTTAATTATATTATTATTTAGTTTTTCGTTAATTAGATAAAATTCTTTTTTTATCTTATTTTTTGTTTGATTATAGTAGGATTTTTAATTATTAATATCTTTATGATATATATCAATTTCTAATTATTAAATTCTTTTCACCTTTTTTTTAATTATAGTATGATTAAATAATAATAATTAGTAAAAAAAAGGTGAAAAGAATCTTATCATACCATGCGCTTGTTTTAGATTATTACAATCAGTCTTTTAATTTTTAATTTTAGTTATGTGAAAATAAAAAACACTTAGATGGTTCGTGCTTTTAATAAAATAAAACTAAACAAATCCTCCCAAAAAAAAAAACGAAAAGGAAAATCCCACCCCATTAATCAAATCCTTCTTTGATAAAACCACCTAATCAAACTAATAAGATATTATCTAATAAAACCAAACTAATCAAATCCCCAAAAAAAACGAAAAGGGAAAAATCCCACTGAAACTAGAATTTTTTTTTAATTAATTATAAGAGATTATTTCAACTATTAATTAATAATGTCTGAGGATAATTTTTTTTGTTCTTATCTTAAATTTTATCAACATTAATAGCCTATTATCCTTTTTTGAAATTCTATTTGATTTTTTATTTTTTTATTTTTACACTATTTTTATTAAAGTAATTTATCTCTTTTAGAGTGCCATATTATTGATGCTTAAAGAAAACAAAAAAGAGTTACCTAATCTAGAATTATATATAATTTTATTTTACATTATTTATATTAAAATAATTATTATCCTTTAAAGTGAAAGAAAAAGCGAATAGGATCGTTTGTGCTTATTTTATATTTTTCTATTAATAATAAATTTTCGTACTTTTCTAGAACTCTATCTAAATATTGTTTTTATTTAATTAAATAAATAATTAAAAAATTAGCTGCATACTGATAAACTAATAAGAGAGACGTTAATAAATGTTGATTAAAGTCCTATTAAAATAACATATATATCATTAATTAATCCCACTAGAAAATTATATATCGTTAGTTAATAAATTTATATTAAAATCCTATTAAATTTATATTAATTACTACACTTAGATAAGTGTTAATCCTATTAAATTATTATTTTATAAGTATAATTCCTCCGTTCTATATTCTTAATCCTTAACTAACTATAATTAAAACTACACCCAAAATCATTAAAATAGGATAAATCACAACTAAAATATGATTTTATATATATATATACACACATATTAATTATTAATAACTAGACAATAAAGACGCCTATAACTAAAATAAAATAGGATTAAATTTTTAAGGAAAAAACATCATGTCATGGGCACATTAATAGGCAACCATAAAATAGGATTATTATGTGTTATGAGTTAGGATTAACGTTAATCCTATTTTATTGTTGCCTGTTAACTTTGTTTTTGAAAACAATAAAATTCGTAAACAATCGGTTGCCTATTTTCAAAATACCATATTTTGTAATATTAGGACAATGTTAATATTTGTATCAACATAAGTAATTCATCTTTCTAACTATTCCTTAGCTATTCAATTTTAGGTGCAATCACTTTGCATAAAAATTTCAAAGATCAGGTGTGTCTTCAATTTGTTCCTCTAGAACCCAGGTTTGGTAGGTTACACTTGGTTATGGAGTCATTATGCAGGATTATGAGTTATTTCTCGATCTCTCTGTGATGAAAATCTTGTATGTCTCCGATTTACTTAAGATCAACAAACTCAATGCTAAGAAAAGAGAAAACAGTTGCTTCTTCTAAGTATAAAATATCTTCAAATAGCTCCACCTGCAACGCACGTGACCTCTCACTACTCACTTAAAAAATCTTTAACCATTAGGGGCATATTGGGATGGGTTAACAGTATCCGCTCGGTCCGCTAGATTCATGTCCAAGTTCTCCATGCCATATGATTGAATTTGTTCATGGATTTGGAACAGATTATGTTACAGAGAACTGCCCAAATTTAGCCATAACACATTATCTATTTTTATTTTATTTTTCATTTTTGGTAAACCAGAAACATAAATGTGTGAGCTTTTAAGACAGCCTAAACTGTCGTTTATTGAAGTTTTTGGTTCACATCTGGCAAAAGGCCTGCCAAATAAATATCAAACCCAGATTGAGCCCAAAACAAAGCTCAGCCCAACTCCTTGGCCAAATTAAGGTAGTTGGAACAACACTTCTTTATATAAATAAATATTTAAATACATTTTACCTACCGACAACCACATTTGACTTGAAGAATCCACCATAATCCTCCTACCTTGATTTTGATTAGCCCATGGATTCCCTCAAAACCATTGAACGTCAACCCCTAAACCTTCATTCCTTTTCTCATATATATAAACCTATCTCCCCTTCACCCACTTCAACCCATAAAGACAGCCTCATATTAGTCCTCTCTCTCTCTTTTCCCCCCCTCACCCTTCTCTTTCTCTCTCTATACACACATACAATGGAGAGTAGAATTCTATCAAAATCCATCTTTTGTACCATGTTCACAATAATAATGCTTCTATCATTGAAGCTCTTATTCTCATACCTATCTATCCCCTTCCCTACTACTCTCATCTCATTTACATTCCCCCTCCTTCCCCTTATGATCATCTACATTGCTAAGTACAACTCCAAGCATTCCGACCTCCCTCCTGGCCCTATCTCCCCGCTGCCAATCCTTGGAAACTGGCTTCACGTCGGCAACGACCTCAACCACCGTCTCCTTGCCACCATGTCTCAAAAGTTCGGCCGCATATTCCTACTAAAACTCGGCGTTAGGAACCTAGTTGTCGTCTCGGACCCAGAACTCGCCAACGAAGTCCTACACGCCCAAGGCGTCGAATTCGGGTCGCGGCCTCGAAACGTCGTGTTCGACATCTTCACCGGCAATGGCCAAGACATGGTGTTCACAATCTATGGGGATCATTGGCGAAAGATGCGCCGGATCATGACTTTGCCGTTCTTTACAAACAAGGTGGTGCAACACTATAGTGATATGTGGGTGGAGGAGATAGAGCTAGTTGTTCATGATTTGTGCATGGACAAGGGAGTGAGGTCTCAAGGCCTTGTTATCAGGAAACGCTTGCAGCTGATGCTGTACAATATTATGTACCGAATGATGTTTGATACCAAGTTTGAATCACAGCAAGATCCATTGTTCCTTCAGGCCACACAGTTTAACTCCGAGAGGAGCCGTTTGGCGCAGAGTTTCGAGTACAATTATGGTGATTTCATTCCATTGCTTAGGCCCTTCTTGAGAGGGTACCTCAACAAATGCAAAGACTTGCAATCTAAAAGATTGGCCTTCTTCAACAACCATTTTGTGCAGAAAAGAAGGTAATTAATCTTGGTACTTTTCTCATTCAATCAAAGGTTCAGTTTTTCTTTTTTGATTTGGGATGAAATTGTAAATTAAACTTGAACTTTTCTTGACAGGGAATTAATGGCTGCAAATGGGGAAAAGCACAAGATAAGCTGTGCCATTGATCATATAATAGAAGCCCAAATGAAGGGAGAGATAAATGAAGAAAATGTGCTATACATTGTGGAGAACATCAACGTGGCAGCCATTGAGACCACCTTGTGGTCTATGGAGTGGGCCATAGCTGAGTTGGTTAACCATCCGACCGTTCAATCGAAGATCCGCGAAGAAATCTCAACCGTCCTTGGAGGAAATCCGGTGACAGAATCAAACCTACATGAACTCCCTTATTTACAAGCCACAGTAAAGGAGACACTAAGGTTACATACCCCTATACCATTACTTGTACCACATATGAACCTTGAAGAGGCTAAACTAGGTGGTTACACCATCCCTAAGGGGTCAAAGGTGGTGGTTAACGCCTGGTGGCTGGCCAACAATCCGACGTGGTGGAAGAATCCGGCGGAGTTCCGACCGGAGAGGTTCTTGGAAGAGGAACAGGACACAGACGCAATCGTTGGTGGTAAAGTCAATTTTAGGTTCCTGCCCTTTGGGGTCGGTAGGCGTAGCTGCCCCGGGATCATACTCGCGCTGCCGATCCTAGGGCTTGTGATCGCCAAATTGGTATCGAATTTCAAGCTGAGCGCTCCTCCTGGGGTGGAGAAGATCGACATGAGTGAGAAAGGTGGGCAGTTCAGCTTGCACATTGCGAAGCACTCGACGGTCGTTTTCGAGCCTATTAAATCATAATTTGACCGTAAATAATGAAAGTTCAAGGACTTGGGTTTTCATAGTACTTTGATATGTTTTTGTAATGTATTGGTGTTATTTGCTTCTCATAATTTTTGTTTCAAAATAATGGAATAATTCTTGTTCAGTTCTCATGGTATCCATTAATTAATTAGACGTTTAATCAAATGGAAAAATCATGCTACAACCGATTTAAAGAAGTCATAGTGGAATCTATAAATAATCTTGAATTAATCAACAAACTATTGATCAAGTTGTCTTATCATAACAAGGTTGGTTGAGTATGCCATATATTAGCTTAGATCAATGTTTATTGGCTTTAATAAGTGTTTGCCCAATTTTAGAAAATTTTTATATGTTTTGGTGATTATCAACACCTTAACTTAATATAAAGTGGTGATTCCAAATGAGTCTAAATTTGTGGAATAGGGTGTTCGCATCCCATGATTTTACCTGTGGAGGTTCTATATGTCTACACCCTTATTCGGAGCTTCTCATAGGATTGTTCCATTTGATAAAAATTTACAGTTATATCATTCAGGCAGTTTTTTTAATACATATGGCATGATCCTATGGAAGTTCCAAATAAAAGTGCAGATAGAGGCTCCACAATATCTCAATTGTGATTTCACATGTAGAAAATACCCACCATAATTACTGCACTCTTACGGGTGGTAGCTTAATTACTACTAGTCATTGTATAATAAGTGCTTACCGTTGGTAAAGTTGGCCCTGTATTTTAGATTGTTTGTAGTGTTCAGTATGAAATCTTGTGCTACGTTAAGTTGAATTGGTCATTGCTTCTGGCTATGAGAGGTTGCCATGTAAAGCATCTCATGATCAATGCCTTTTCATGTGGGCCTTGCATCAAACATTTACAATAATAAAAAAACAATGACTGTGTGATGCTCCACATGGCAGCATGCATCTCATGGTCAAAGTCGAGACCAAAATCAGTTAAATATAGCAGAAGATTTAATAACATGTAAAATGATTACAAAACTTGATCAACCCATGCCCTAATTTATTATTCCCTTGTGCGGTTCAATTTAGAGACAAAATACCATCAAAAATTCGGACATACCAGTGAAATCTAACTTTGTAGCTAGTAATAAAAAAAAATCAATACAATACAATAGCACACCAAACCATAGTTTTTTTTTTTTTTTTTTTGGAACTCAGGGTATCCGGGCCCGCTTACACCAAACCATAGTTGAGATCTCCTTATATTCACTCTAATAATTAACTATGCCACTAACTAGGAAATCATACCCAACAATAATTACATGGTACTTAAGTAAACCCCAACCTAACCATGGGCACAAGACCGACCGTGATGTTTAATTTTGAAGTCATACACTACCACATTGTCTAGAGATTTTAGTGGATTTGAAGATTTTGAACTCTTTTATGGTCAAATGATAGCCCCAATGCCAGTGCAGGCCAAAATATTAACTTGAGCATTGGTTGTTTGATATACTATAACTGACGGTGAAATACGTGCACACGTCTATATATGATGCTAACAAATATACATGTTTTATCATTGGACCAACAGATCTTACAAGGAGTGGTTCCACTTGATATGCTTCCATACCTGTCTTCTACTATGACATCCCAATCCCACATCGTAAATGAATGAAATCCTAATAAAATATAAGATTTAGGAAGAACATTTAGCCTAACGAGATACCTTATAGGGCAAAACTGTACCGTCTTAGGTCCAAAATGAACAATACCTCGTTGGGTTGGACCGTTACTCGGTACACCTACTGAAATTAAATACAATCTCTATCTAATTTATGGAGGTTCAGAATTTGTTGGAGTATTCAAGCCGATAACTTGGACCACTATGACCATTCTTGAATAAAATTGAAACATCCAAGTCAACTTCTTAACATTTTCCACCATTAAGCCTATAACTTGGACCACTTTTGACATTTTTGAGCAAAATTGAAACATTCAAATCAACTTCTTAACTTTTTCCACTATTACTATATATGTTTATTCTAAATTTAAAATTTTCTAAAATAACATAATGATTTCAAAAATTGTCCAAAAAATTTTTCAAATCTTAAACCAGAGAATTTCGAGCGATGCACAGAACTTTCATTGGATTACGCCTTGAAAAAAAGACGGGCTTTTGTTCTAATTGGCTTTCCTGGAAGTTAAAGTTATTGTATTTGTTCATTTTTAACCTTGTAATTAAGTCTCGGTGTCCAGATTCATTGAACCTCTTTATCAATTCATAAAGACTTTTTGTGTTGCATCGCTCTCCGCGATTTCAGTTTAGGAGGTTTGAAGAATTGAAGGCAGATTCTCTACACATCACGCGTGCAGAAACCGAGGAAAGCAACACACGTCTAGGTTCAATGTATCTAAATGTATGCTCAGCATGACTATGTACTCATGACACACAAGGATACAAATGTTTTGATGCGTGGGTTATCGTGTCTCATGCATGGCCCACCCTTCAAATGCATGGTCCACTCAAGATGGATGACTATTTTGTGTCTTTATATTTGAGTAGGGTTAGCTCACCCTAATTTAAATTTTAACCCTATTGAAAACAGTTTAATTACTTGTAAATTACGAAGTTTGATATGTTATTGAGCTCAAATTTGAGCCAATAATGATGAAAACCAAATCGAAAAATAATTGGTTTGATTTTGGTTTTAGGAAAACATAAATTAATCGGTTTTGATTTTTAAGTTACTAAACCATAACGGTTTTGGTTTTTATCACAAACTTAACGGTTCAGTTTCAATTTTCCTCAAAACTGAACCATTGACACCCCTAATTGTAAGCTGACTTGAAATCTGCTGGAGTCCTAGGCTGGAAGATCTGTTGGTCCATTGGTATTGCATGTGTCCATGTAGGTGTGTAAAGCTAATATGTACACATGCATTGCCGTTGAACCAACATATCTTCCAGCAAGAGGGTCCAGGCAATGGCGGAACCAGGACTCCAAATCCGGGGGGGAGATTGAGAGAGTTAAGGTTCCATTGGGTCGCTGGGAGAGGGCGAGAGAGACGGAGACGGAGAGTTAGGGTGATAGAGAGACCAAGAGTTGGGGCGAGAGATAGGGCGAGAGAGACGGAGAGATAGATACAGGGCAAGAACCACGAGAGAGACAGGGCGAGAGCCACGATTAGAGATGAGAGAGACAAGGCTAGAGCCGCGAGAGAGACAAGAGAGACAGGGCGAGAGCCGCAAGATAGAAGAGAGAGATAGGGGCTTAGTTTAGGGCGAGAGTTGGGGTGCAGTGAGAGTCGAGAGAGAACCAAATTTAGGTGGGGGTGGGGGCAAATAAGATATTTAATACAAAAAAAATTTTTTATTAAAATTTCAAAAGTTTTGGGGGCAATTGCCCCCCCTACGCCCAACGTGGTTCCGCCACTGGTCTAGGTGATATGATCTCTTGTAAGCCCCACACCCATGTCTCTTGATGTAGGGTTTAGCTCACCCAAATTTCTAAACTAGTTCTCGAGACGAAATCAAAGAACTCCTAATCCAAAACAAAGGCCAAACGAGGCCTAATTGTCTAAGATAACTATTGGTTCAAAATCAGACCACACAAACCAATTTAATTTGGTTCAACCGATGATGTAGTTAACTCATGATATACATGATGCGTGGATGAATGATCCCACATACATGCATGGCACTTCCCTCACCGCGTGAACCCCTCTATAAATGCTCTGTTCCCAAACTTTCTTCACCCTCGAAAAGACGAAAGAAAAACCAGGAGGAGAGAGAGAGAGAGAGGAGACGAGGGGAAACCTTGTTTCGTGATTCTAGGGTTTGCAGAAACCCTAACCAGTGGTAACTCTTTTCTCCGTCGCTTCTCTCTCCAGCGCCATTGTTTCGGGAAATCTCTCGATTTGAAGGATTTCAGGAGCTGTTTTCGTTGTTCGATCGCAGAGATATTTAAGATTGTGTTCTCATTGACCGATTTCGGATTCGGACCTCAATCACGGAGATACTCAGAACATATTTTGGATTTTCGAGAGATTTCCGGACTTTAATTAGTGCGGCTTGAATTGTTCTTCTGCTACTGATTTGAGGAGTGCTTCGCTTTTCTCGCAAGAAGGAATCACCAGTGCCTTAGATTTGCTGTTCTCGTAAGAATCAGTTTCTTCGTTTTTCTTTTTCTATGAACTATTTCTTTTTTATTTTTCTCATCTGATCTGCATTTCGTTTGCAGTTATATGTTTTTATAATTTCAATTCAGTTGATATATAATGTGGTTTTGTGCTTCCTGTTATAAAGAACTAGGAATGTGTACTATAGAAGTGTGATATACCTCTTGCTTAGATTTATATTTTATTGAAACTGCAGATCTAAATCTAATGCTTCCTAATGTACATTGTCTTTTCAATTCAAAACCATTGAATCTTATTGTATGCGTTTTGTTTGGTGGTAAATGTGGCCATTGTTGAATATTAGCAGACATTGACTTATTGTTTTTGTGCATTAATTAAATCCTGCGCTGCAAACTTCTACACATAAAAATTAGCGAAACTGGTAAATTACTTAACTCCCTTTTTGATTTGCATAATAGTTGGAGTAACGATGAAGTTTTTGGCATTGTTTAGACACCCCTACTAGTTTGGTATACATAGCCCTGATTTTTTAACCCGACATTACACCAGCATTTCGAAACACAGATCGGCCAGATGCCGGATAACTCAGCAAGTCTGCCAAATCTGATGCCAGCTTGTCCGTTCATGTTACAAATTTGTAAACAGTCTGGTGTAGATGAATCAGGTGCTATGACATAAAATCAAGAACACTTTTATCAATTTTTTGATTGAATTGACAAATATCTAGTAAACTTGCTGACTTTTTCTGAGAAATTAACCATTTTACCCAGTCAGTAGAATTATTCTATCAGGAGCCTCATCTATCCAGGTAACCGACCTTATTTTTCTGGGTTACTGGCTAGCTTTTAAGCATGCAGCATTGCACTGCCTGTAAATGGGAAATTTTGTGGCATTTGGTTGACCTGGAGAAGCAAATTTCAAGTGGAATTGTACCATTAAAAATATATAGGAGGTGTGTTTGAGTTGTTTAAAATATTAAGGTGCTCAAAGTATTTATGCCAGAAAAATGAGATATTCATGTTATATAAAAATTAGATAAGGGGGTGTGCAAATAGTCATTGTGATGGTATCAGTTATTTTACGTGGTATTATAACTAAGGACAAAAACACTTGTAGCAGAATTTGTCTGTTATTATGGTCCCCATCAGATTGGAATCAAGAAAAAAACTAGTTTAATGGTGTCAGTGAAGTTATAACTATAACAGAGAGGATATAACTTTTGGCAGTTTCGTTTGCTAGTATGGTCCCCATCCCATTTATTGGCATGGTGATCTGATTTTTACTGGTGGAGGAGCAGTCCAGTTGGTTATAACAATTAAAGTCTCACGGATGCCTGCCAAAAGCTGAACCCAACATGACCCACCGCAACAACCCACCACCAGCCCGCGCACCTCCCCCCCCAAAAAACACCACATACTGTGGCAGTCACTGGATAATCATGGTCTTTGACATTAATTAACAGCTCTGCAAGACAGTTGAATGTTTGGCTTACATCAGGATGATTGTAAGCTTAGGTGTTTACCCACATGAAATTTTATTCTATTTCACATTATATATATTTCAAGATTCTAGTTACAATGCTGGCAAGCCATTTGTTTGGACAATTCTTTTCTCTTCTGTGGTATATATGTTTCAACTGGCTATATAGCATTCTTTTCCTTTAATTCTAAAACAAATGCTCTTACATGTGTACAATGGAGCCTAAACAAAAGCTCTGTCACATCTCAGGTCATATATAACAATGGTTTTGTGGGTGTTCGGATACGGTTCACTGGTGTGGAATCCAGGATTTGAATTTGATGAGAAGCTGATTGGCTTTATCAAGGATTATAGACGTGTCTTTGATCTTGGTATGTTGTTCATTACCAATGAACAAAAATAGATAAATGATTTAATAAAGAATTTAAATAGCCTTGTATTTACTGAGGAAATAGTGATAACAAAAGGAAAATTTTCATTTCCTTTTTCAGCATGCATTGATCACAGAGGTACTCCTGAACACCCTGCAAGGACTTGTACATTGGAGGCCAATAAAGGCGCAATATGCGTAAGTTGACAAGATCTTTACTTCTCCTGCATGTCACTATTCTATTTCATTTTCAGTTTTATCTACACAATAAATTGATTCTTTTAATGATAAATATCTTTATATTATTTTTTCTACGCTATACATATTTGTTTATATTTACTGATTGTGAGAAAATATTTCTGTCAGTGGGGTGCTGCATACTGTGTAAGAGGAGGTCCAGAAAAGGAAAAGCTGGCAATGGAGGTACATCCCCCGATCTACTTTAGCTAAGGCGTCTCCTAACTTATATTTGAAGCTGAGCTTTTTTTTTTCCCTCTTTTTTAAATTTTTTTTTCTTTTTTTTTTTTCTCAATTAGTACTTGGAGAGGAGAGAATGTGAGTATGATCAGAAAACAGTCGTCGACTTTTACAGGGTACGCATTTTGGATCATTTCTGGAGTGTCTTGATTTGAATCAGTAATCATCTCTCTTAACTGGGGCTTTGTCCTTGTTCTTGTGCGTTTGTTTTTTTCAGGAAGGAAATCATTTAAAGCCTGCTGTGACAAGAGTGTTGGTGTAAGTTTTCCAAATCTAATCTCTCTACAAAAATTATCATTTTTTATGTATGGATTGTAAGTTTTTCATATTAGCATTAGCATAGAGCATGTAACATTTTGCAGCTTTAACAGTTTGGGCAATCAATAAGGGATGTGTTTATTTCAGATTCACTTCCACTCCAGACAAAGAATCAAACAAATACTATTTAGGTCCAGCCCCATTGGAAGAAATGGCTAGGTACAGTAAATAATAGTGATACTTACTATTTCTCTTTATTTTTCTGGTGTTTATGTCTTATATTGTTATTTCTTATTCCTCTTCAGGCAAATTGCAACTGCCATGGGACCATGTGGGAACAACAGAGATTACCTTTTCTTATTGGAGAAAGCGATGTTTGATATTGGTGAGAATTTTCTTCTCTTGGTTTTACTGGTCCTTCTATAACTCTTCCTTTTGGAGGAGCCAATGAAAAAAAAAATTATTTTCTTTCATCTTCATCATGTAAACAAATATATTAAGTGACTCATAATAGTTAATACACAAACCCAAAAGAAACAAAATATAATTTTTTTTTATGACATTGGAACAATCTCCTGATAGAGAACGTTAGGATTACCCTGAGTTGGATAACTTTATGGAGTAAAATCCTTTGCTCATTTATAACCAACATCTGGTTGTCATATCAGCAATTAGTTGTAATAAAAAAATAATTTTTCGAATTTCAATGAGTTAGAGAGAGAAAAAAAAGGCAACCTACTGTCGGTTATGACTGAGCACCTTTTGCGGGTTCATCCTTAGAGGACTTTAATCCAACCTTTAGTAGGAAAAAAAGTTACAAATTTGAAATTGTTGGCATTGGCCCCCTATTCTTGAAACCCTACACTGAAGAGAAAGTTACCAGCTTGCAATTGGATTCTTATGATTCCAAGCATTTGTTTGCTTTGCTTTTCATTTACTAATATTATATTATATGATGTTGTTCCATTGACTTTAACTGTGCAAAATGGGGTGGCAGGTCATGAGGATGATCTAGTGATAGAACTTGCTACTGAAGTGAGGAAGGTATTAGGGATTACGGGAAGAGCAAAGGAGAGGAAGATAAGTGGGCCACACTCTCCCCTCAAAGCCAATATCCCAGCCTTACAACTCCTTCCCCGTCCAGAAGCGATTGCCATGGACTCCTAGACCGGACAGCAGAAAGTAGAGAGAGAGCAAACGAGAGAACTGAAGCATCTCTGGACCAATGGCTGGCTACAAATCTCACTTGCGTAATATCGTGTCATTTATTTAGAGTCGTGAGGAGTTTTTCTTTTATTACCTCACTACAGGTCTAGACTACGTACCATTAGGCCTCCTTTAGACATGGCTGGCTAGAATATGGATATTAGTTGGAAAGCATGACTTCCACCCATAGGTCCCATACCAGGTTAAAATTTGATTAACAATGTATGAACGTTTATTGACATCAATTTCAACTTTCAGTTAAAGGAAAAATATGCTGGTGACCGTGCATGATACTGTAGAACCTGTTCATAATTCTTCCCTCGTTTGCCTGTTCTCTTGCAATTTGTTCCTGCGATGATTGGTCTTTCAAATTCCGAGTCAGACCATCTTTTCTGCTTTGTTGGTTCAAGACTCGAGGCAATTGGAGATCATCACCGAATTACTATAGATAAATGATGGTTTCTTAAATAATTAAAACTAGTTACACTTTTAACAATGTTTAGTGACTAAACTTTTAAATATATTTTTAGTTGCATTACTAATTTTTAACAATTTCAGAAACCTTTACTTAATCTAAATTTATTTTTAAATGCAACAATTTTGCCTACAAAAATCTCTAGTGTAAATCCAAACATTTAAATTGCTCTCGTTTTAGATCCGATATGAATCGGATTCTCATCTCCATTGTACATACACAAAGTATGCAAACCGTTGTGTCTTCTCCGCCGTCTCTTCTATATGTTATTGAAACCTTGCACCCCAGAGCCCTCCAAGAGATTCCAGCAGCGTAGAGGGCACAATTCCTTCATTCCTTTTGTTGCCTCTCGTCTTCTTCACCCACGGGTTCCTTAAACATCAGAAGCATATGATCTTCTTAACCTCTCCTGGTTGTGCCGTCCTAGATGAAGAATAAACCGACTTCATTCTTCTTTTTCTTGTCTTGTCTATCTTCTCTTTTTCATCGAGCAATAGAGGGGAAAGTGACAAAGGAAACGAAATGAATAACCATGACCACATCCAAGACGTGTCCGTTGTATGCGCAGTTAACCTTCCTTCACTAGATCAGGTGTCTGAAAAAGAGAGAGACCAGAAAAAGGACGGAGCCTTTGTATCCACAGATGCGATCGTTCAGGGTGGAGGAACCATAAAGCTTAATTTTGGTAGCCCTTACCCAAGAAATCCAGGTCTTCTAGTGTGAGAGGGGGGCGTAGAGACCACAATGGAACTATTATTATTCATGTATATTCTGGTCCGGTTGGTGAAGGCTACTCCAAGCAGAGCGGTTAACGTTTCTTCTCATTCGTATGAAAAATGCACCCCCCCAAAAAAAATTTTATGGGACATTCAAGCACCACTCGTACATTCTACTAATTTTATTATAACCTTATTCATTATCGATAAAAGAATTTAAAAAAAAAAAAAAAGAAAGAAAGAAATATACCACGATTTATGTTCCGTTATCATATTTACATTAGAAACAACCAGCTTTCTTTCTCCACATGAAAAGGTACCAGTGCTTTTCATAAACCTTGGTCCGCTTGTGCTTGTTTGTGGATCCAATTGACAATCCATGCCATATATAAAGGGAAGCATCCCATGCAACAAGTCAAAGACCTTTTTCTTTTTTTCCAAAATAACCTAATAATACCCTTTTAAATCCATATTTCTATGGGGTAACTTGGCATTTAATTTTTAATCCCTCAAGTATCCCAAAAGTTACTCTTATCCCCATTTCAATTGCACCATCCACTAGTTTTCCCATAACTCCCATCAAGCCTAATCCCAAGTTCGGTTTCAGCATCTTAAACATCTCAGTCCCTAGTTGACAAGCCGACTAGGTGTACATATCCTAGATTAGTTAACCTCTGGACCATGTGCAACCTGAAACCTCAATTCCTATACTCAAGAACGAATCTCCTTTAAGAAATGATGTCATAGAATGAGAATCCCTATGGAGTACCTGCTAATAGATTTACCTCTTTCCATATAGTTTTCTGAACATGTAGATAACTAAACAATTGGGAGTTCTTCTTCCTCAGTTCGAAAACACAAGGCCTTGACTGCCAGGCCAGAAATTTAGTTCAATCAGGCTTATTACTAAATAAAAAGATAAGTGTTCCAGTAGAATATATCTTAAGACTACCAAAATCATGAGTCTCAAGGTACGTTGCTTGGGCTTGAGGGTAGGTACTGGGTACTGGTCTTTCTAAGTGCAAATGTCTATAATCTGAATATCATAGGGGACAGGATTTTGGCCCATTAACTCTATGACTGACTACGAAAATCATTAGACATAAGCATGCTTTGTAATGAATAGATAGTCATGTGACATAGGTCCGAGCATTAAACAATCTGACCCTTGAGGACACAATTTAATTGTCTCCTGATGGGACCATAAGCCTGCGTAGGTCCTGCCAACACAAAGTCTCAAGAAGGGCAAACTGGCACCAGATCTAACCTTTAGCATTTTCATATAAAGTAATGGAACCTACGGTCAGTTATGGTCCTATTACATGATCTGCATCAAATAAATCATTCCCGCGGAGCTTTCAATACCTGTTGTTCACTGGCTTGTCCCTAGGGCTTTGATGTAAATAAATGTATTAAACTATCTGAATATTACTATACTGCTCAGTTCAAATCAAAGATTATCATCAATTGACAATATTATTCCGAATAGTTTTGCACCCATGCATAACATGTCCTATCATTAGAAGCATCATTCAAGCTACTGGCTAATATTCACAAAACCCAAGATAATGCGAGTAAGACTAAATCACCAAAACAACTTACATCTCAATGGAAAACAAGAAAGAGCGATTAAATACCATGAGGAAAAAAAAAATTTTTTGAATTCATTGTCCCCTACTGGTGTACTAGTGCTTCCTTCTTGGGTCTGAATTCATACCATCAGAAAAATCAACCATGCAAGCCATATAATTCTACTTTTCGATTCGCCCTCACACAGCCTCATCAGCGTATTATAGTAGCAACACACAATTTATAACTAATACTGTTTTTTACGTATGCATCTAACAAACTTATTTAAGAAGAAAAAAAAAGGAAGAAAATAAGCAAAAATTTGCCTCAACAATACCAAGGAAAAAGAACAAACAGGTATAGAAAGGACAATGGGATCAGATCTTAGATGCAAACTTGACATTGAATGCATAAAAGAAACTAACACTGTTGATGTAATGTACATGATGGAATCATGCTGAGCAAAAACCTGCAGAAATAAATCTCACAAATACAGGGAATTTGCAAACATTATACCTCGCCGGAGGCTCTCACTGCCAGCTGCAAACTTGTTCTCTAAATCAACCTCTCCAACAGCAGCAGCAGCACCACGCAACTGAAAAAAGGCCATTTAAGTTTGCCAGCAAATGAATTTTTTATCAATTTGAAGTTGGATAGAAACTATGGAACTGAAGTCAATCAATATGCTTTCAAGTTAGTATAAATACAGATAATATGTACGGTCAAACACCAAACACATATTTAACCAGGTCAAAATGGTTCTATTTCCAACAAACAATCTCGCTTCTCTAGACAGAGGAAATAAACAAAAGAAAAGAGAAAAGACATCACCATCTTTAATCTTAACGGAGGAGACAGAAGATCCCAAATTAGCACAAATGAATTCACTGATTTACATGGAAATACCTGGTTTAAGAACTCATCAAGCCTCCTGGCTAGCCGTATAATACTCCCTTCAAATATGTCGGTCATTTCTATAACCTCTGCAAAAGTTGCTCCCTGGGGAAGAAGATTAGACACAGAATGACAGAGTATTATACAGAAATTACAGAGTTTCCAACATAATGCATTAAAATACATGCATAGAAAAGGATGCAGCTATGGTCCATTTGATTAAATAAAAGTACAGATTCATCATTCAATGGATTCCGTGTATGAGAATACCCATCCAAGAAGAGGAAAAGAAAATCAGCATATGACTTATAGAAATCTGGTTGATATTTCATAGCAGAATCTTAACATAAGTTTTTCCAACAGATCTCCACCATCATAAATGAAATGGTAAAATCAAATGGCTAGAACCATTTGAACAAGCTGAAATCCAGATAACTTGATCACTTCAATGGGACACATGATGTGGCGAATCCTAATCATTATTATTCAAAAGAAAGAACTCTGATGTCTGAGATTCCTAATAGATTCTTAGGAACCAGCCAACAGATTTTGCCTTTGTTTATCTTGTTATGTTACTAAATGATTAAACAAATATCTTATTCACATGTTCTATATTCATGGGCATCCTTATTTTAGCTAATGGTCCAACCAGATTAATAAATACAACTCTTTTAATTACCCAGGTCCAAAATTTTTTTTTTCCTGATAGGTAAATGAAATATGATATTTCATGAAACAAAAGATGGACAGGTCTAGAATTAAATTGCCAAGTAATAACAAATTAGCAATCATAGACCAAAGGAAAATATGTAACACTCTGAACCAGAAGTCTCACAGAAATATTAGTTATAGCAATACAAATGACAACACCAACCTTTGACCAACAGTAGATGACATCCATTAAGAATGGTCTTACTGTTGATTCCACATACTCCTCCACATTTACATCCAATTTACATTCCCGTTGTATCTGCAAACACATGCAGGCATGGTGAACTGTTTCCCAAATGCAAATTAGGAAATAAATAGAGATATTTCCAGAAGATAGTAAACCTCTGCAATTCTTCTGGCACTATCTTGGAGTTGTTGTAACGGTTTTGTGAGCTCATTTCTCAAATGTATCTGCTCACTTGATTTATCTCCTGGGATGAAACAACTTGCAAGAGCCGCAACTTGGTGATGATCAAGATCATTGAATGTACCTAACCAGCATGCAATCCAGATTTATAATAAAAAAAAAGGTTAGGTGCCTCAAGATCAAACTACAAAGGATGGAGTGTGAAAAATAAAGATAGAAACAAGAAAGCTGTTGGGGGCGTGTGTTGGGGGAGGGGTGGGGTTTGTGTGCCACAAATTTACCATTGAACATAAGTTCTGTAACAAGAAGTTCATCTCCTGTGTCTATTAAGCGGGCAGCCCGTCCTTTTAATTGGACAATACCATCAGCATCAATATGGCCAAGCTTTTTCAACACCCGTGAACGATTCTTGAGTTCTTCACGGAATTTTTGGAGCTGGAAGCAAAGCAAGCAAACACATTATAGTGTAGCCTTCTAGTACGCAATTTCCAATACTATCAACATTCCTTAAATCTTTTAAATATAAAATATTAATTTTACATACAGATTTATGACCAGCAAAATTTAACGTCATGCTAAAGCATACATAATTACTTAGGCAACGGTGTTACACATCATCATCATCATCATAAGCCAATTCCTATGTAGCACCCCGAAACCAAGTCTACCCGGGTAGGGTTCATACTGGCTCCCAAGCGCTATTTTAGGGCCCAAAACACTGTAAGATACCTTAAGAAACTAACGAAGACAATCATAATATAATCCTAAATTTAATACAAAACTGTTATATAACGACTGTAATTACAAGGTTGGGTGAAGACTTTTGTACCTGATAATCACAGATGTATATATCTATCAATATCATTTAACCATCAAATGCTAAACCAAAAATATAGATCTACAATTATGGTTACTAAGTTTCACACCCTCTCTCTCTCTCTATTTTTTAAATATACAACTATCCAAAAACAACCTTCTCTACGATTTCCCCTTCCCTGCGTTTTTCCCTTTCTCAAACCCTCACCTCACGAAAATGACCTAACACTAAAACCCCCTTTTCCTCTTTTCTTCTAACCCTCAACGACTAACCCTCATATATTATTATTATTTTATTATATTTTTTTTAACAAAGAACCGGTTCAATACATTGAACCAAACCCCATTACCCACTGACCTAACCAACCCACTCTATTTGTTTTCACTTAATATATTTAATCTTAATTAAAATTTTTCTCAAAATTCCAGGGTTTTACAGCCTACCCTCCTACAAAAGAATTTCTTCCTCGAAATTCACATCACACTTATCAAGAAATCTGCAAAATAACTTAAAGAAAGTATTATAACTGTACGGTTCTCCTTCCCTACACATAGACGCGGACACCCAGGTGAAGGTTGAGAGAAAAATCAAGAAATTCTATCTTAGTTTAATTCATACACAATTATACAACACATTATAGTTTAAACTCATTATATCAATATCCATACCCCATTTGTATAAAGTTAAATATTTAGGTAATTGCCCAGCATTGGCCGATGCTTTGCAGTACCCAAATATCACTAAATACAATTGGCTCATCATCCACTGACAAGCAATACAAGATACAATAGACATACAGTGTAATTAAACAAAAATACAAAATTTTTCTTCATTATGCATGTTAATATTAATTATTAAACACTTCTATGAATTTATCACATCAAAATTTATCCTCATGATTTAAATTATAATAACTAATGTCTATATTACTTCAGGGCTATCTGAAGAGTTCTGGGTATCTTCTCATCATCTCATCTTCTTTTTCCTAAGTAATCGCTCCGGTTGACCAGATTACCTTCACTAGAGGAATTGTTCTAGTGCCTAATACTTGATCTTTCCGGTCTACAATTTGAATAGGCCTTGGGATATTTGGTGGATTCTCTAGCTTCCAAACGGGCATGCTAAAAGGGTCTGCACATACAAAACTCTGAGTGGATAATCCAGAGATATTAAATGTGACGATCCTTTGATGACAATCCAGGACAATGTGATATCTGACCATCCAATCCAGTCTTAAGATTACATTGAACTCATCATGCATCGGGGCTTCCATTAAATCTATTGTCATTTGTAAATTTCCCATCTAAACAGTGCAGTCCCGATATATTCTTCGAGCTCCCTCAGATTCTCCCATAAGAATGCTTATACATATCATGCTCTCAGTGATTCTTGAATATGAATGTATGGTATTCAAGAATGGAGAATCAGCTACAGATGATTGGGCTCCTGTGTCAAAGAAACAAACTGCTGCATTACCCCCAATCTGTAATGTATATCCTATAAGTCTTTCAAATACTACTCCTGAGTTGGATTGGAATCTTCCTCAGTTGGAATCTCCTCACTAGGGTCTTCTTCAGTTGATGTGATCTCAATTATTTCTAGTTCTTTTGGTTCTTCGCTACTCGAAGCTTGAGGTTTCGCTGGGATCCTCCTCCTCACTCAAGTGTGATTCTTTAGGTGAATCTCTTTTTTTATCTACCATGCTGGTCTTTAACTGTATAACAACACAACGAAATGTATTGATATACGACTCCACATATTCTAAAACAAATTAAATAATAGGACACAACAATTAACACAGTTATTCTTAGAATTGTTTGCTATAATCCTAGAGGGTTTGGTTTCACTCATTTAGGTCTCAACAAGTCTCTTTTGTTAGGATTCAAACAATACAATAATTCAAAGAGCACCTGTAGGCCAGAGGCAGCAAGATAGGCCAGTAGGCATAAGGGGACTACAAAGAATTGATCAGAGGCCACAGCCTGCAGCCCCAAAACCAGAACCTCAAGGTAGAGCTTTTGCTATCACTGTCCATGAGGAGCCGAAGCCTAAGTTAGATACCCCACACCTGATGGAGGTACTACCCTTATAAGTGACTGCCCTGTTATATTTTATTTGAGCTACTAGGTTTTTCACCTTCAAGAAAGATTGAATTTAAGATTTAACTTTTACCTGATACAATCCGAGAGTATTATTCCTGTTATCGAAGACTCTTTATCTGTTGCTTAACTCTGTGATCTTTCCTTAGTTTACTTGTGATATTGCTTGTGTGCATTTTTTCAATTACATTCTTTGAATTATTGTATTGTTTGAATCTTAACAAAAGAGACTTGTTGAGACCTAAATGAGTGAAACCAAACCCTCTAGGATTATAGCAAACAATTCTAAGAATAACTGTGTTAATTGTTGTGTCCTATTATTTAATTTGTTTTGAGATATGTGGAATCGTATATCAATACATTTCGTTGTGTTGTTATACAGTTAAAGACCAGCATGGTAGATAAAAAAAGAGATTCACCTAAAGAATCACACTTGAGTGAGGAGGAGGATCACAGCGAAACCTCAAGCTTCGAGTAGCGAAGAACCAAAAGAACTAGAAATAATTGAGATCACATCAACTGAAGAAGACCCTAGTGAGGAGATTCCAACTGAGGAAGATTCCAATCCAACTCAGGAGTAGTATTTGAAAGACTTATAGGATATACATTACAGATTGGGGGTAATGCAGCAGTTTGTTTCTTTGACACAGGAGCCCAATCATCTGTAGCTGATTCTCCATTCTTGAATACCATACATTCATATTCAAGAATCACTGAGAGCATGATATGTATAAGCATTCTTATGGGAGAATCTGAGGGAGCTCGAAGAATATATCGGGACTGCACTGTTTAGATGGGAAATTTACAAATGACAATAGATTTAATGGAAGCCCCGATGCATGATGAGTTCAATGTAATCTTAAGACTGGATTGGATGGTCAGATATCACATTGTCCTGGATTGTCATCAAAGGATCGTCACATTTAATATCTCTGGATTATCCACTCAGAGTTTTGTATGTGCAGACCCTTTTAGCATGCCCGTTTGGAAGCTAGAGAATCCACCAAATATCCCAAGGCCTATTCAAATTGTAGACCGGAAAGATCAAGTATTAGGCACTAGAACAATTCCTCTAGTGAAGGTAATCTGGTCAACCGGAGCGATTACTTAGGAAAAAGAAGATGAGATGATGAGAAGATACCCAGAACTCTTCAGATAGCCCTGAAGTAATATAGACATTAGTTATTATAATTTAAATCATGAGGATAAATTTTGATGTGATAAATTCATAGAAGTGTTTAATAATTAATATTAACATGCATAATGAAGAAAAATTTTGTATTTTTGTTTAATTACACTGTATGTCTATTGTATCTTGTATTGCTTGTCAGTGGATGATGAGCCAATTGTATTTAGTGATATTTGGGTACTGCAAAGCATCGGCCAATGCTGGGCAATTACCTAAATATTTAACTTTATACAAATGGGGTATGGATATTGATATAATGAGTTTAAACTATAATGTGTTGTATAATTGTGTATGAATTAAACTAAGATAGAATTTCTTGATTTTTCTCTCAACCTTCACCTGGGTGTCCGCGTCTATGTGTAGGGAAGGAGAACCGTACAGTTATAATACTTTCTTTAAGTTATTTTGCAGATTTCTTGATAAGTGTGATGTGAATTTCGAGGACGAAATTCTTTTGTAGGAGGGGATGTAAAACCCTGGAATTTTGAGAAAAATTTTAATTAAGATTAAATATATTAAGTAAAAACAAATAGAGTGGGTTGGTTAGGTCAGTGGGTAATGGGGTTTGGTTCAATGTATTGAACCGGTTCTTTGTTAAAAAAAATATAATAAAATAATAATAATATATGAGGGTTAGTCGTTGAGGGTTAGAAGAAAAGAGGAAAAGGGGGTTTTAGTGTTAGGTCATTTTCTTGAGGTGAGGGTTTGAGAAAGGGAAAAATGCAGGGAAGGGGAAATCGTAGAGAAGGTTGTTTTTGGATAGTTGTATATTTAAAAAATAGAGAGAGAGAGAGGGTGTGAAACTTAGTAACCATAATTGTAGATCTATATTTTTGGTTTAGCATTTGATGGTTAAATGATATTGATAGATATATACATCTGTGATTATCAGGTACAAAAGTCTTCACCCAACCTTGTAATTACAGTCGTTATATAACAGTTTTTCTATTAAATTTAGGATTATATTATGATTGTCTTCGTTAGTTTCTTAAGGTATCTTACAGTGTTTTGGGCCCTAAAATAGCGCTTGGGAGCCAGTATGAACCCTACCCGGGTAGACTTGGGTGCTACATCTTATTACAGTGGCATTGGCGACACAAATCTTGTCTCTCCATCCCGCTCTATCAAAAATCATATTTTCAGTTAATCTACATTTTTGTAAGTTGTGTTTTATAGATTCCATCCATGTTTTTTTAGTCTGCCTCTTACTCGGTTAAGCCCTTCCATATGCATACTCTCACACCATCTTACAGGTGCATCTCTTGGTCTCCGCTTCACATGACCAAACCGCCTTAACCTACTCTCCTCAATTTATCCCTAATGCATGCTATGCCTAACCATTTTTAAATGTTTTCGTTCCTTATTTTGTCTTTCTTAGTTTTGCACAAGTCCATCTTAGCATCCTCATCTCCATAATACTCATTTTCTAGACATGTTGATTCTTTGCAACCCAACATTCTACACCATGTAACATAGCTGGTCTAACTGCTATAATATAGAACTTACCCTTTAATTTAAGTGTAACACGCTTATCACACAAAACCCTAGAAGCACCCCTCAACTTAAGCAAACTAGCTCTAATCTTGTGTGTAATATCTTCATCAATTTCTCCATATTTTTGTATCATTGATCCAATATATTTGAAATTTATTACTCAAAGAGATATCCTAATTGTCAATTTTAATAGTTTCATTAGTTATATTGTTATCTGTACTAAAAGGGCATTTCATATATTAAGTCTTCACACAGCTTATTTTAAAACCCTTAGATTCGAAGGTATCTCTCCACAATTCTAGCTTAATATTTACTTCTTCTCCAGTGTGGCCCACCAATATCGTCTACAAAGAACATAAACCAAGGCACCTTATCTTGAATATGACTCGTCAAATCTTCCATAACTACGGCAAAAAGATAAGGGCTGATAGCTAACCCCTGATGCAAACCTATCCTAACCGGAAAATCAGTTGTCTCACCTCCAACAATTTTTCACTTTAGTTAAGTCTCCCTCATACATATCATTTATTGCATCAATATATTTCATTGGTACACCTTTTTTTTTTTACAACATCCACCAAATTAATTCTCTCGGAACCCTATCATACTCTTTTTCTAAATCAATGAATGCCATATGCAAATTTTTTCTTTTCTTTAGACTTTCTATTAACTGTCTAAGTAAAAATATAGGTATAGCTTCAATTGTGGATCTTCCAGTAATAAATCCAAATTGGTTTTCTATCATTGAAGCATCTAAAAATGGTACTACTTCAGGCAAAGGTATAATACATAACATCATATAATGCCATTGGAGAATTTAAACTGGCACTACTTCAGTAATCCATGATATCCACTGCACTTTTCTTATATTTTAACTTATCCAACTCTATAAAAACTCCAAAATGTCCTTTCAGTGCACTTAGAAGATGACTTCCATGATTTAAAGGAACATTATTAATGCATATGAGTTGAATGGCACTAGAGGAAAGATGGCAAAAGCTTAATTTAGTGGAAATTTTTTGGATAATCCAGAAAGAACAAGGATTAGGAGTGTGATCCTCCAAATGTGTTTTGAGATTGTTGATGATGGAACAGATATGAGAGAAAGGGTTGAATATGGCACTTATGGAAGAAAGGAAGATGAAGTCTGATAGATTGATGAGTGATGACCGATGAAATCCCTTGATCATCATAGCAAGGGCAAAAGGTGGTCCTAGTTGGTCCTGATAACCTGCTGTTTCCATTGGATGGCTTTGGCATATCGCTTCCAAAATAAGCATTTCACTTGGTAAGGCACACAGGTTTGCTAGATGAATTGGCAAACAAGAGAGATACGGGGCACGGCATAAACATTGAAACCAATTCATTATTTCAACGACTACATTCTTAGTAATCTATTTCTTTATAGCAGTTAAATTTGTGGTCTATTTACACTCTGTTCTGTTGTAGTGTTCTGCTTTCAGATATTTTGACTACAATGCATGCCCTGTGTGCTTATATATTGTTTTCTGAAATTATTTTGGTTTCAAAGGTTAGGTCAGTTGCCAGTCCACCCTCCTGCCTCCTGGGACCCTACTCTAGCACAACCCACCGGTATATGGTCCTTTAATAATTAAATTGATATGTGCTTTACATAAAAGGAAAAAGCATAACAATAGAAAGCATAATATCACACAATACAACAAATTAACAAGTATCCACTTTATTAACTTAGAAATGGATTAAAAGCCTGGAACAGTTTCCATATCAAATAATCCCCTCGTCCTGCCAGGATTCCAGGGTTTTTCTAATTTGAATGCAACTGGAGAAAAGAAAAAATGAGACAGCCCTATAGAATCGAGTTGTGTTCACATTAGAAAAATGAAATAAAAGCCTGGAACAGATGCCATATCAACTAAAAGGTTTTTCTAATTGATTTGAATCCATATCAATTATGGATTCAAACTAGGTGAAATGGTGGTCCAGGCATTACCTACATGATGCATTGATCCATGTTACACTAACTCGAGTGCCAGAGTGTAGATGCCAAACTCGTAATTCCAAAAAAATAGAAAACGGGTGCTTGAATTTGTTTTGTATTTATATGCTAAGTGGTACCAAACTTCTAAAAATTTGGAACTTGATAACCAAGTATAGAATGAAGATAGCAGAGGCATCTGTCTTAATGGAGGAAACATTTGCTAGAGGAAAAAAAAAAAGGGAAAGACATGACTGTGAAGGACTCAAAAAGAATACATACCCATGCCAACTAATGTGAAATTGACAAGGATGATTTAGGGTGAATAGAAGATTCTATGTATTATAGACTTTGATTATAGGATGTAAACATAATACAGTCTCTACTCCACGCATCCAAATTCTTGGAGTTAGGAGCATAAGATATAAAAATTAAATAAATGGAATAAATACCTGGGAATCACGCATCTTTAATTTGAGCTGTTGAATTTCATGGTTTACCTCTGCTTTCCTCTGAAAACATTTGATCTGTTGCTCATCTTGAGACTGCAGAGCATCAAATTTAATAAAATGACCTTAATCAACCTTGAAACTCTCTGAAGCAAATTTCTCATGAATTTAACACAGATGATTAGTTGCTTGATGCTTCCTAAGATGCAAAAGAACACTCAAGCAACAGGCACCCGATACTGACAATTTGAAATGATTATCAAGTAGGTATGTACATAAATTATGCATATAGTCACTTAAGGGTTGGAAAAATGATAATGATAATAGTAATAAAAAGATACCTTATGTAGCGGGTGAGCAAATATTTTGCGTTCAAGTTCCTCAATCTGATTAACCAACTCAATAAACTCTGGTTCTTCAATTCCCATATCCTTCCAAAGAGTAATAAGTAGGAAAACATGATAACACCTAGATCAGAAACTCAGAAGATGCACTCATGATCACAACTCGAAGAATTAAAAGTTGGAATGTAAGCTCCTCACAGAAAATGACATTTTGCTTCCACTGATTGTAGGGATATCACATATGGAACCAATAACCCAAGATTTCAAAGAGAGCAAGATGTGGACAAAAAAATCTATCATATGAATTTGAATGTTGAACAGTATTTGCCTTGCAGCATAAAATTTCAAACACAGAAAAAATTGGAGACATAAGGGAAACATCATCAAGCATAAAGAAAGCCACAGATAGAAATAGAGTACACACTTTTGCAACATTTTCTTCATCTGAGAATATCATGGAACAGGATAAACCCGGATGTAAACCAAGCTATCCATTGTTCGACCAGCAAAAACATAGACCACAAACAAAAATAATATAGATTAGATGAACCATGTAGTTCAAAATGAAGCATAAATATCTGATTGAGAGCCATCATATAGATGACATAAAGGCAGCAATCAAAAATCAACTTTTTACTAAAACAATAACTACCTTTCTTTTTTTTATCAGTAAAACAACAACCATATTGGATTTCACATATTGACCATCCAGATTATGCAAGTTGGGCTGGCCATAGAACAGGAGTCTTGACTGTTCAGAGAATCTGACAATGTCAACAAAAGACCCGTCTGAAATGGAAATAAACTTCCTGATTCAATCACCACAGCACTGAACAAAATGTTAAGGTCATCCATTAGCACCATCTGGCCCTGGCCAACCAAAACATTGACCACATATGGGCAGGGTGGCCATGATTCATGCTATTATACACCCATGACTCTATGGAAGTATATACTCTATGGAAGTGTGGATCCTATTAATACAGTATTAATAACCAAGTCAATTAATCAAACTTTTCCCAACCTACCCAAAAAGTGGCGATATTTGGAAAGCAATGGGCAGAGTCATGCTATCATATACACTATGGAAACATAAAGAGATGTTTGGAGAACCTCTTCACATAATAATAAGATACAAAACAAAGATCTGTTCTTTTCTTGAAGAGAACAAAGATCTGTTATTCAGAACGTTCTCCCAGACAAATACAACAGAAAAGACATGTAGATTCTAATTGATCAGTCGTTCACCTCTTACCACTTCTTGAAGCTATGAAGAAAATTTTGGAAGATAAATTTCCATCCACACCAACATTCAAGCATCATTACTAACACCACCAGTGTTTTGGTGGCAGTGTGAATCCCTGACGAGGGTTGTGTTAGGTACTCAAATCAATGTAAACTTCATCAATTCCTTTTATCATGAGTCCCCATCTACTATTTCAAGCTAAAATTCGAATGAGGAAACATTACTCATGCTGACATTGTGAATAATGTGTTCCACAGTCAAAAAATAGCTCAAACTGTCAAGAATGGCATATAACCTACCGATGGCTTACCTTGAGGGAGTACAACAGTAGCTTAACACCGCAATATCACCTCAGCACTCATAGACTTAAAGTAATTGCTCAAATGAATGATGCGTACCTTGACAGGGTTAAGCTTTGGGAGACCTTGAGGAAAACGTGTTCCAAGTGCCTGTACCGCTAAAAGTATGCTTTGCCTTGCTTCTGCTGGCCGAAGATCAGAAGGTATAGATATTCTGAGTTTGCTAAGAGCAGAAATTAGGGACAAATGTACAGGGACCTACATCACACGACGCCAACAGATATCACAGTTGCATGCCAAAGTAATTCAAATAACTGGACTATGTCATTGTTTTGAACTACCTAACAAACAAGAAATGAACTGACCCTCAATAAAACTGTTGCTTCCATGAGCTTCAACTCACCACATGCATTTCACCCTTTTCTCCAGGACGAGGTGGGCATGGCTTCGGGCGAGAACCATTCTCACCGGAACCAGGAGAGCAATGGAGCAAAGTGTCCACTATATAGCCACTACTCCGCAAAGAAGGCAAAGCACTTGATGCTGCGATCGGCTTTTTCACTACATTGACTACAACTCCCCAACCCCAATCTGTTCCACCATCACGTACCTTAACCTGTAACATTAAAATCATTTATGAGAACCCCGTAAAAGAAAAAACATCATCTTATTTCCCTTCTCAGTTCACACATCCACCCACCACCTATAGGGTAACAACCAAAGCACAAGGTGCAGACATCCTTAATCCCATAAAAATTGAATGTATGATGCAAATAAGTTATAAGCAAATTAGCATACCAACAATACCTGCATAACCAAAATGGCAGCAAAAATATACCAAGAAAATAACGAAAATCAAATCAGAAGCTCCTTTATAATCAAGTAAAAATAAATAAACAAATTCTTGTATTAAGTATACAGAGCTTTTAGTTCAGTTGACTTAAGATAATACTAGTGATGCAAGATAGTTCTAGAATGATAGCCCTGAGTTATGTCAAGAAAAGATAACACAAAGTTTTTGAACTTTCGGAAAGGAAATTCTTTTTCCTACAACTGGAATAGAAAATTTCATTAGAACTTAGAAGTGGGTTTAGTTTCTTTAGGAAAAAATGAGCATCTAGTCCCAAAAAAAAGAGGGGAAAAAAATAAAGAAAAAACAGAGTAAAACCTGAATCTATTAGAAATCATCACAACAACTGTCTTCATTCAAGGAAAAATCTCTCTAATTCTTATTCTAGTAATCAGTGCCTTGCTAGAAAGGAGAAGAAACAGCTCCCCAAAATGAGTGAAAAACAATTGCCCAGCAAAACCCATAAGATGTGTCTTCCAATTCCGCATACTCATTGATCCCGCTTAATTGTGTGGCATAATAGCAATATTGCTGCCATTTAAGTTCATAAAAATAATAACAACAACAAAATACCTTATCCCAACTAGTTGAGATTCGTAGTACAAATCCCATTCTTTGGTCCTAAACTGTTAAAAACCATATCCTCAGTCAGATTATTTCAAGTTCACAGTTGAAATTTAAACCTTCATTGCTTTGAGGGCAAGCTAATCCCCATTTCAACATTTAAATTTTGTGGTGGAAAAGATTTGTTATCTTCCAAAGAATAAAATATAATAAAACATCACTAGTCCGCATTTTTAAGATTGTGATATCCGTTTTTCCAACAATAATTCCAAAAATTATTTTGCTTAACTCATTTCAAATTGTGAAAAATAAGACAAATGTAAAATGAGACCTGCATTTCTAGAAGGTACCATAGATGTACCGAAGTAACTTATTGGACCACCTATAAATGGATATCAAGTTACACACTTGTTTTTCAGATGTCATTAGCCAAGCAAAATAGCCTTATAAGGCCAAGAGATTTGAAATCAGTGAAATATTAAATATTAAAAAAAATTCTGTTATATAGTCGACCAAGAAATTTGAGGTGTCTATTACCAATTAGTATATCTATTACCAAAACCCATAGGCTATAAATTAAATTTACAAATCCAATTAAGATGCCATTGTTTCACTTAGTAGTGGTTATTTATTACCAAGACTTGTGGACTTTAGAATGTGCACAATATGAAGATGAGATAGTTTAACAGTTCAAAGTATTGAACTATTAATAATAGGAAAATCAAATGAATGGCTTTAGTTATTACAAGCACACCATAAAAAAAAAAACATGTTATATATAATGCATTAAGTGAAAATGTTTAGCGTTAATGATACAAAAGTCAAGAGTGTGGCTTTAGATATTACCAATGCTATGACCATGTTATATATTAATGCTTTAAGTGCAATTTTTTAGAGTTTGTGGGGGTGTCACTAATTCTATAATTGTATTATTTTTAGATTAAGTATTAATGTGAACATGGTACACAAAAACTTATGGATTCCAGAATGTGACAAAGTATAACGATAAGAGAGTTAACCGCCAAAAAGTATTAATGATACAAATGTCAAGAGTGTGGCTTTAAGTATTACAAATTCCATAAACATGTTATCAGTTTTTCAACTGTAAACATTTAGAAATTATGTGGGCATTACTACTGTTATAAATGTATGATTTGTAGATTAAGTGGCTATAATTAATGTGAACACAGAAGGGAAAATATTTTTTTCTGTAAATAAGGAAAGTAATTTTTGACAATAATAACCTCCATATTTATGTTTTACTTGTATAGCCTTTGATAATGTTATAATTCTTTTGAAAAACAACTTTTTTTATATTAAATATATTCAAATAAAATAGTAATTTTACAACACAGATGGGAAAAAAAACAAGGATGACCAAAAGTGGCATTTTTTTGCTTCTAGGAGTAATAAAACAATTATTTATCTTCGTTTCTTCATCTGCATTCCATCAACTTCTAGAAAGCCACAATGTTCTTGTATGACTTCATACCCACATCGAAAACCACTGTTTTCTCAGTGTTGTCTCTTCAGTGCTAACTTTATACCCCACAATGTTCTAATTTCTCAATTGGTTTAAGTAAGAATCTTATGCTAAAACATTAATCCCAACATACCTTTCTTGGAAAGAGGAGACATCATAATAATAAAAAATATTTTTATCTTTTATCCATATAACCATAAACATAAAGAAAGAACCATAGGTTCTTTCAGGAAGAACCGTATGCTAAAATCCTAATCCCAACTTCTCTTCCTTGGAAGGAGGAGACAGCATAATACTAAAACAACAATACTTTTTACCATTGTCTCATACATATAACCTTAAAAATAAAGTTGTACCATTGGTTTTTTCATAAATCAAATGTAGGTGTCACAGTTTATCCTATTTCAATGAGTATCAAAAACCATAGGACACAAATAAATGTTGCAAATGAGGAACAAACACAAAACAACTGCCTCAAGACAACAAACAAATAATGTAAAAGCAGGTTTCCGGAATTATTTCCCTTTCCAATTAAAAAATAACGACCATATACGTACCAGCCTACCAGGAAGAAGAAAGTATAGAACTCTTTCAGGTCTGGTAATTTCAGACATCATCTTCTTCTCAAGTTGGGCCATATCAAGTCTTAGCTTATGATATTCAGCAACTTCTGCCTATATACAAGTATAGAAATAAATTTTAATACATAACACCAGTCAACTATATTAGTATATAATATAGAGAACAAAGACTACCTCCCCTGAAGCATCAAGTTTTGCAGCTTCCTGTTCTAGCTTTGAAACCTTTTGTCCAATGTCAGGTAAAACCTGAATAATAACAAATATATGAACAGTTATTCATAGCAGACCTAGGTGAAGGAGTTTCTAATTTTGAATAAAAAGGAGGTTCAGTAAAAACCTTTTCATACTGAAATTGGTGAAATGAGTTTCTGATAACATGCTCAGCAGTAAATTGGCCCTCAGTGCGACTCATTAAATTCAAAATCGAATAGTAGCTTAGTCTGAAAGTACTGACCAAGGGAGCGGGTTTACCCAAGATCATGTCCTTTAGGTTATTCATCTCCATCTGAAAGGATAAAAAGAGGGGTCTAGATTAGGTTTGGAAATTTTAAAATTGATTAATAATAATGCCCTTATATCCCAGAATTCTTTAGATTCAACATGAAAAATGCTCATTTTTAGATCTTAGAAGTCATTTTTATTTATCAGATACATATTATATTATTCATATTTAGTGAGATAAGTGTGAAAAAAAAAGTAGAGCAAAATGGGGAGTGGTAAGGCATTCGAGCTAAAACATGAGAAAATGCTAAATAAGGTAAAATACACAAAGTAAGAGAGATGACTCAGCCATTAAAGAACCTGCTCGTCAATCATTATGATACAAATGCCACGTTCATCCTTGCCACGACGTCCAGCTCTCCCACTCATCTATTAGATATTGAAAATAAGAAATGATCAAATAATGAAATAGAATGAGATGTACTGCAGAAAAGTAGTTCAAAAAAAGTTCACTTACCTGGATATACTCACCAGATCCAATGTAACGATGACTATCACCATCCCACTTCTTAACAGAAGTGAAAACGACAGTTTTTGCAGGCATGTTTAACCCCATGGCAAACTATCATAAAATGGCAGAAATGAGAACCCAGGCAAAATATCACATGTCAACATATGATTATAGACATAAAATTTAAATTATGCAAAATAAGAAGCCATTTCTTAATAGATGATACTTAAGATAATGAGTTACACACTGAATGTGGTTAAAAAAGCAAAACCACAACTGCAGAAGATAATATGGCTTTCAATTATAAATATTACTGTTTCTGTCGCAAAAAGAGCCTTCACGAGGCCTTCTTGGAAGAGGAGTTCCACCAATTCCTTGATGATGGGAAGAAGTCCAGAATGATGCACGGCAATGCCACGTTGAAGAAGAGGCAACATCAATTCAATGGCAGGCAAGTTTCTGTCCTCCTCATTCAAGCAAAGTACTGCATTTCTAAAAACCTGCTCCACATCTTCCTTCTCCTCTTTGGTATTAAAGTCGAGCTTCGACATAGACATTGCATGCTGTTCGCACTCCCTTCTACTGAAGCTGAAAATAATAACTGGTTGAAATTTCCGCTCCATAATCATCTGAAGCATGAAATATATTCAAACTCAAGCACTGAAATAAAAAATATACAGAACAACAATCATCTGTAGCATGAAATACATTCAAACTTGTGCATTTCAAAGTGAATTGAGTCAAAAATGATGAATTATTACTCAGATGCACAAAATAGAAATTGATATTCAACATACAAGATATTATAAATGAAAATTGAGTAAATATATATGCAGAGCTCTTCTATAGCAATCAAATGACAGTTGAAATTTGATAAATAAAAAGCAAATACTAGGATGCATAACATTTAAGATCAACATGGAACAGAAAAGACACACACCTTCACAATCTTGTAAATGTCAGAACCACCGGATGCAGTACCACCCTTTGCGATTCTGCCACTTGCCTTGCCATTCCCACTCCTATTTCCATCACCCTGCTTCTTCTGCTTCACGAATGTATCCTGCAACTTCATAAAATTGTCCTCCCTGAACTGCTCATTCTCATCCACAACAAGATACAAGCCAGAACCTCCCATGGGAAATACATAATGCTGAAGGGGAGTAGGCCTAAAATCAGTGTACACAACATGGCATGGCTGCTTGTGCAGGTTACAAATCCATTCAGCAAACTCGGTAGCGTTCGACATTGTTGCGGAAAGAAAAACCATTTTAATTGCAGGAGGCAAGAATATAATACTCTCTTCCCAAACAACCCCTCTTTCCCTATCCTTCATGTAATGGATTTCGTCAAAGATAACCCATGCAACTTCCTTCAATACTTCAGAACCCCTGTAAAGCATTCCTCTCAGAATCTCTGTCGTCATGACCAAACAACTTGCATTGGGTGAGAGCGTGACATCACCTGTCATCAGGCCAACATCCGAGAACTCATGGCTTAACTCTCGATACTTCTGGTTACTTAGAGCTTTCAACGGTGACGTATAAATCACCCTCTGCTTATCCCTGAAAGCCATTGCAATGGCGTACTCGGCCACAGCAGTTTTACCAGCCGAAGTATGTGCCGAGACCAATACAGATTCGTTCCTTTCCAGGCACGCAACAGATACTCTCTGAAATGGGTCGAGCTCGAACGGATAGCTCTTCGCCACCTCACCATTATAGACAGGATTAGAGAGGGTTCCATGGACAGATTCATCTTTGGTTGAAACGTAACCTGTCGGGACCGCAACCTCGTGAACACATGTACGAGCTAAATTCCGTCTCTTCGATAGAGGCTCAGGTTTCTGGCTATCATCGTCTACCAGTGACGATACTTCCGAAGCTTCCAGTGATTTTCGTTTCCCCAGCAAGGGTGATTCCTCCATTTTTACAATCAACTACCTACCACCGATTCTCGACTTCCTTTCTAAGACGTCGAAATTACCCCGAAAAAAACCAAAAAACAAAATGAACACGGAGAGAAGAAGAGAAGAAGTACGAGAGAGCGAGCGACAGAGACGCCGAGCCGAGTAGACCTGTGTTCAGGGTCCGGTGTTTGGTATTCGGTGTTCTTTTCTTTCCTTCCTTCCGCTTCGTCTTCCCTGTTTCTGATTTCAAAACTAGGGTTTCTTTTGAAGTCTTTTTGTTCAGTTGAGCTATGGCCTCTGAGAGTAAACCGTCCAGGCAAAACAAATTAGCGAAAATTGGTTTTAAGTGATATTTTTTATAATAATTCAGATTCAGTTGCACAATTGTTGGTAATTGAAAATTAGTGATATTTTTAAATAATGTTAGTTTTCTACCAAGAATTGGACAATTGAATTTTAATTATTTTGAAAAAGTATCACTTAAAACAAATTTCTTGAACAACTTATTTTCCCCTTATGTTTTTAAAATAACACTAGTAACTATTTGTAAATACTAAATATTAAATATTGAAGCCACATTTTGTAGTTTCATGCTTAAGAATATTTAATCCACATTTTGCCATTTATTGGAAAATTGTAAATACTAAATATTAAATATTGAAGCCACATTTTGTAGTTTCATGTTTAAGAATATTTAATCCACATTTTGCCAATTATTGGGAAAGAGTTATAATATTGATAGGATTTTTTTGGAGAAAGACTTTACACGTGAAATTAAAGATTATAGGGAAGGACATTTCGTTATAGGGAATGACACTTTGGATATGTGAAAATTGAAAACAATTAAGGTAACTTGTGCTTTTAATATAGTATAGATTTACCTCCTACATTTTGTAATTTGTAATTAGGGTGAAAATTTAGACCGTGCCCGGTTTAAATAGGACCCGGTCCACCCAACGTGCCCCTGTAAGGGTTGTGTTGTTTAGTTAATCAAAAGAAAAATTTTAAATTTATCCATTCTACTTCTATTAGGGGAGTGCATGCTCTACACGCGTAGCAAATTGTAAAAAAAGGAGGGCAGTTTTTGGGTATACAATGTAAGGTAGTTGGCAAATCATACACGTGACGTTAACAGACGATATGGTAGTTAATCTAAAAGAGAAAATGAAGGGTGTTTTTGGTATAAAATGTCATCCAAAATAAGATCTTGATTTGTATAATAGTATAGAAAACTTACACAAATGAATAGAAATAATCAAACAACAGTTGTGTTAAGCTATACAACAAAGCATTCACTCATTTTACCCGTAAATAGTTGACATGCTTCCAATCACTCACACAAGGTAAATAGCAAAGCGCTCATTTATTACTTTGGATCACAAGTGATGATCCAAGATAGATGCAAATGTTTCCACCAAAAAAAAAGATAGATGCAAATGTAATAGAATCCTACAAAGTCCATGTACCTTATGACCCTCTCTTTTGGAACCTTACTTGTAGGCCCACCACCCTAGATTTCCTGTCAGTTCTTCCTTTATAACAACTTTGGTCCCTCTTCAGCTTTTGTTTACTTCAATGGCAGCAAAAACTGCATATGGAAATGGTAGAGGTGGTTTGTATTAAGGATGCAACTTGGTCCGGTTAAAATGAAACCCGGTTCGGTTTTTATAGTTCTTTAGTTCAGTTTCAGTCTAAAAATTCTAAACCGAACTAATTCGGTTTGGTTTTGGGTTGAATTCCCGGTTAAACCGAACCGAATTTATGTATATTATATATTTATGTATATAATACAATATATGTTAAACTTTGAAAATCTCCCTTTAACTTTAAGGATATTACGAAAATACTCTTGTTTGAGCACAATAATGTGTGGGTCTTACCCAAACCGCATTAATATCATATAATTCGGTTCGGTTTGGGTTTCAATTTTTGTATTTATTTTCAATTTTCGGTTTGGTTTAATCACAAGCCCAATCATTGGGCTAGGCGAGCTTGGACAAAGACAATATCATTTATGTATGACCTCTAACCCAAACCGAACCATCCCAAGCCCGCCCAATGATCAGACCTAGATAAAATCCCTTTCAAGCTAGTCAACTCTCTCTTTCTTAACACATACAACACCTAGGTTTATCATTTATAATTGAAAGTTTAAATTCTTGTTCATATTTGTCAAGTTTGGAATAGAATTCATCCTATGCATCTGTAAATAATATGAACTTCTCATATTTAAGGGCAGGGGCAAAGCTACATAGAGCTTAAGGTGGGCCACTACCCACCCTAAAATTACAAAAATTTAATGTCTACTTAAAATATATACAACTTAAAGCTCCCTTTAAAATTTTCAATTTGCCTCCACTATCCTTTTAATTACAACCATTTACTTTCTTCAAAAATTTACTAGGGAAAATTATGGAAAAAGGGTCACTTTTCGTTGATATTTATAAAAACATGCCATTAAGATCCCAAAGTACAGAAAAAAAGGCCACTTTTTGTCGATATTTATCAAAATGTCTGTCGAAATTAAATTATAGGATTACTTTTCAAAAATAATTAAATTTGAGGATCATGGATACAAACTCATTATACATAGGACTCAAGCTTATTACATGGTACACAAGCTCATCTTACATGGGACACAAGCGCATTCTACGTGGGATGCGAGCGCATCATACGTGGACTCGAGCGTGGTCTGTCTATAAAGTGACCCTTCAAGTTAATTATCGACAAAAAGTGGCCCTTTTCTGCAATTCAACATCTTTGTGGCATGTTTTTATAAATATTGACCACAAGTGACCCTTTTCCATAGTTTCCCCAATTTACTTTGCCCACCCTTAATGCAAATCCTAACTATGCCACTATTTACGGGTTACGATTGAGCATGCTTGCATACTAACTTAACACTCCTAAGTATTACCAAGCCAGGTTTGGTTGACCTAAGAATTTTCTAAGCGTTATGTACCCTTAAAATTCATTTTTTTCACATTCATAACGGAACAGGTCAACAAATTTGAAGGATATTTCAAAAAACAATCTATTAAAGGCTATAGATTTGATATATGTAGATCATGTCTTAGTGTGTGTATACTTGTATTTTAAAATTGTGTTTTCTAGTCAAAAGTAAAAATTTTATATGTGTTGTTGCAAAATCAAGAGTGAAGTAAAATTTGATAAGCTCAAGCTTTTAAGTGCAACGGTTGTTAATATGGTATCGGATCGGGAGGTTTTGTGTTCCCCTCCCGGAGGTAAGTTTGGCTTGGCATTTGTTCGTGTACAGGATGTTCATACCTTGTGTTTGTCCTCCCCATATATGTTCACGTGCGATATTGCACGCGCGGGAGAGTGTTGAAATATTATGTTTGGGCCCTTTGATTTACATTGCTGCGCCTTCATCTATAAGTTTAAGCTTTTAGGTGCAACGGTTGTTAACAAGTTGAAAGCCTAACAACACATAAGAGAAGGGGTCTCAACCTTAAAACCTAGGCATTAAGGTGAGGGAAATCTATCTCTTATATGGTGGATGAAACAATGGTGAATTCCCAATGTGGGACAAATTCCAACAGTTCCCTCATGCTGGACAGCACAGCGTGGACATGAGTTAGGCTCTGATACCATGTTGAAAGCCCAGCAACACATAAGAGGAGGGGCCTCAACCTTAAAACTTAGGCATTAAGGTAAGGGAAGTCCATCTCTTATATGGTGGGTGAAAGAGTGGTGATTCCTAATATAGGACAAATTCCAATAGCCCCCCTCACGTTGGACAGTACAGCGTGGACATAGGTTAAGCTTGATACCATGTTGAAAGCCTAAAAACACATAAGAGGAGGGCCTCAACCTTAAAACTTAGGCATTAAGGTGAGAGAAGTCCATCTCTTATATGATGGGTGAAAGAATGGTAAATTCCTAATGTGGGATAAATTCCAATATCTAACAGGGTTTATAAGAAAGAAGCTGGACCATTCGAGCTTTAGCTATTGTTCACGAGTCACTTACTTGAATTAGGGCTCGCCTAAGTTTTCATAGTTGGTTCTTTTTTAAGCAGTTCCTGGACAAAAAGTACCATTAGTAAATAATTACCATTTAATCTATCTTACCGAATGGCAAAACGCTAAAAGTTTTCTTCTCCATTGCTCATTTTCTCATTTTCTCTTTTTGTCTTCTAACAACCGCAAGGCACGGTTTTAGGACAACTCAACTTGTGTGATATGTGTACATTTTCCTTTTATTCATAACACCCACAGAGTCACAAGCAATGTGTGCATTACCGTACAAAACAAACCCAATTTGAAAGAAACAGGTGCGTACTTTGTGCATAATTGTACAAAACAAACCTTCTTTGGTGCATAATCCGAACTTAGTCAACACCATGGCAGCCTGTGGCTTTTTTGACACTAGGTTGGTGCTTCATATCACTAGGTGCTGTAAATTTTATTCTTTTTTGTAAAGCATTAATCAATATAAAAAAAACAATAAAAACTAAGAGCTCCATCAAATTCCTCTACTAAATGTTGTAAATGCTAGAAATATTAATGAAACTTAATCGTTAATATATATTGAAAAACAGGGTTTTGACTCTAAATACACCTAGAGGGGGGTGAATAGGTGAAGCACAGCGGAATAAAAATTCTACTAATTAAAAACAAGTTCTTAATTAATAAGCATGCACAAGTCTATAACCAATCACACAAAATTGCAAATAAAGTAAAGAGACAACGCAAGCAATTTTGGTGACGAAGGGAAAACTCTATGAGAACTCTCACTAGAGAAAAACCCTCCGGGCTATGCAGGAGCCACCTAAAAGATCCAATATGAAAAGAAGACTTACAACCTGTAGTTCAGACGACTCAACATCCCTATGCTAGACTCTGTAACTCACAGACTTGAAAGTATCTGAAGAACTCCTCAGATTTGCTCCACAGCAACACTTCAGAACTCTGAAGATCTCTTCACACGATCACCCAAACGAACTCGCCTGGTTCCGTAGGAACTCCCACGAACAAACTCTCCAACCCGGAACTCCAAGGTAGAAAAGAAAGATGAAGAAAGGCTTTGATGGCTCAACAAAGGAGAAGGAAGAGGAGAAATAACTCTTGCTCTCACACACGAATTTAGGGTTTCTAAAAACCTCTTGAGTTACCCTAACAATAGTCTAGACACTCCTTATATAGATTAGGAGAAGGTAGAATCGGAATAGGAAACAAATCAAAAAAGATCGAACTTCTAAAACTGAAGTTTGTTAATGAACGTTCGAACGTTCAGCGAACGCGGCTCGAACGTTCGAGGCAAAAACTCACTTTTCTTCTTCTCGTTCGAACGCTCAGAAAACGCTCAGCGAACGCTGCTCTCTGGTTTCTCTATGTGTCACCACCGGTCGAACGTTCAGCTTACGCTGCTCTCGTGTTTCTCTGTGTGTCACCACCGGTCGAACGTTCAGCGAACGTTCAGCTCACGCTGCTCTCGGGTTTCTCTGTGTGTCACCAACGGTCGAACGTTGGTCGAATGCTAGTTTCTATTTTCTCTTTGTAGCATGATCGTTCGAACGGCCAGCGAACGTTGATCAAACGTTAGGCATAACTTCTTCAATTTGACCCCGATGTTAACGCCGTTTGAACCATGTTTTCTTGGACTCAAACTAAACATTATAAACACACTTAAAACACTTTCTCTTTGACACTGAATAAAGCCAAACTAAAATGTTAAACCTAACATATATGATAGAAAATAGATAAGATATAAAATAAAATCATATGAACAAATAAAATAATAAAATTGTGACAATTAATTACCTTAACCAATGGTCTAGCTAGATCATAGAGGAGTGTCATGTATAAAGGATTGACTATGATTCTATAAATGATATAGGAAAATTAAATCACTATCTGAACACATAACAATAGAAATTTTGATTATAAATTGAGCTTGGAATTATGCTTGCATTCCTATACAAAATCAGATAAAGATACCCTCTTATAGCAAATCTCATTTAGCTTAGAAGGATTTGATCAATAATCTTTGATCTATCAATTCTCATCGATACCCAAAACCCTTCACAATTTTGACATCTCTTTTATGGTTAAAAGGATTTGATTTATACTTTCTACTGGACGTAGCATTTATGTTTTATTCTTGGGTCACCAATGCTCACAAACCATCCCAAAGTTTTCACAAATTTAGCACCATTTTTTAATATATATATATTTTTGGTAGGCCACCATTTTTTTAATATTGAAAGGCAAGAAGCTATGGTCAATGATTAATGACCCTTGACCTACGAATATTTACCATCATATTGATTCTCTATAACTAACTTTTATTCGATTGACATTTTAACCATTCTGTTTCATACATTTTACAGCCATAACTAACAAAAAGACAATATTTGCTTCAAATGTTATCTCTAACAAAAGACGAAACTACCTTTTTAAAATTCCAAAAGTAACCCCATTACCTTAACCTTTGGCTTATAAATACCTCATCTCATCTTCCATTTAGACATACCTTGAGGCAAGAGATATAGCTAGGTAAATGTTTATCATTTCAAACATTTCATATTATCATAGTTTTTCCATAATTTATTCTATCCTTCTTCATTTTCTTTATTCTTTTTTCATATTGTCATTATGTTATTTTCTTCATCATTAGTACTTAAATTTTTCATAAAATTAATGATCTCTTTTATACATTTAGCTCTTTTAAAATTCCTTTTCTCTTAGTTTATATTTGAATTTTTTTTGTTGTGGTAGTTTTTCCTATTTTTGAGATTTTATTACTTTCATCTTCTATATAATCATAGTTTGTTTACCAATTTACCTTGTTGTAACAACTGTTTTATTTTCTTTAGTTTTTATACGTTTTTTTCACAATATGAGGCTTCTTCCCTTTAAATATTTGCACTCTCATAATATTGTATAATTATAATTTTCTTCTCATGCATATTTGCTTTTCTTTAACAACTCCTTTTTGTTAGCATTCTCATCCATTTATATAAATATTTTTTTTCTATATGCATTTTTTTTTATCTATCTTTTGTTAGGATAAGATTTATTTTTTTTAAGCATATGTTCCTAACTTTTCCTCTTTTATTATTATTAAACCTTTTCAATTTGCGATTATCTATTTGCTATTGTAAATTGCTAACTTTATGTGTTTTTCAATACACTAGAAACAATATCAAAAAAAGATCTTGGAAAATTATTAAAGAATTTGTAATGGTTATTGTGGTTGGTTCATTCACTGAAAGAATTTTTATACGAATGTATTAATTATATGTCTTGTTGCAAAATCAAGAGTGAAGTAGAATTTGATAAGCTCAAGCTTTTAGGTGCAACGGTTGTTAATATGGTATCGAAGCGAGAGGTCTTGTGTTTCCCTCCCGAAGGCAAATTTGCCTTGACATTTGTTCGTGTACAGGATGTTCATACCCTGTGTTTGTCCTCCCCATATATGTTCCCATGCGATATCGCACATGCGGGAGAGTGTTGAAATATTATGTTTGAGCCCTTTGATATACATTGTTGCGCCTTCATCTATAAGTTTAAGCTTTTAGGTGCAACAGTTGTTAACAAGTTGAAAGCCCAAAAACACATAAGAGAAGGGGTCTCAACCTTAAAACCTAGGGATTAAGGTGAGGGAAATCTATCTCTTATATGGTGGAAGAAACAATGGTAAATTCTCAATGTGGGACAAATTCCAATAGTCTCCTCATGCTGGACAGCACAGCGTGGACATGGGTCAGGCTCTGATACAATGTTGAAAGCCCAACAACACATAAGAGGAGGGCCTCAACTTTAAAACTTAAGCATTAAGGTGAGGGAAGTCCATCTCTTATATGGTGGGTGAAAGAGTGGCGATTCCTAATATGGGACAAATTCCAATAGCCCCCCTCACACTGGACAGCACAGTGTGGACATAGGTTAGGCTTTGATACCGTGTTGAAAGCCTAACAACACATAGAGGAGGGCCTCAATCATATCTTAAAACTTAGGCATTAAGGCAAAGAAGTCCATCTCTTATATGGTGGGTGAAAGAATGGCAAATTCATAATGTGGGATAAATTCCAATATCTAACAGGGTTTATAAGAAAGAAGCTGGACCATTCGAGCTTTAGCTATTGTTTACGAGTCACTTACTTGAATTAGGGCTGGCCTAAGTTTTCATGGTTGGTTCTTTTTAGCAGTTCCCGGACAAAAAGTACCATTAGTAAATAATTACCATTTAATCTATCATACTGAATGGCAAAACGCTAAAAGTTTTCTTCTCCATTGCTCATTTTCTCTTTTTCTCTGTCTTCTAACAATCGCAAGGTACGATTTTAGGATAGCTCAACTTGTTTGATATGTGTAATTTTCCTTTTATTCATAACACCCACAGAGTCACAAGCAATGTGTGCATTACCGTACAAAACAAACCCAATTTGAAAGAAACAGGTGTGTGCATAATTGTACAAGACAAACCTGCTTTGGTGCATAATCCGAACTTAGTCAACACCATGGCAGCCTGTGGCCTTTTGGCACTAGGTTGGTGCTTCATACCACTAGGTGCTGTAAATTTTATTCTTTTTTGTAAAGCATTAATCAATATAAAAAAAACAATAAAAACTAAGAGCTCCATCAAACTCCTCTACTAAATGTTGTAAATGCTAGAAATATTAGTGAAATTTAATTGTTAATATATATGATATATGATAGATAAGATATAAAATTATATGAACATATAAAATAATAAGATTATGACAATTAAAAGGATTTGATTTATACTTTCGACTCTACGTAGCATTCATGTTTTATTCTTGAGTCACCAATGCTCACAAACCATCCCAAAGTTTTCACAAATTTAGCACCATTTTTTTAATTTTGAAAGGCAAGAAGCTATGGTCAATGATTAATGACCCTTGACCTTCGAATATTTACCATCATATTGATTCTCTATAACTAAATCTTATTCAATTGACATTTTAACCATTCTGTTTCATACATTTTACAGCCATAACTAACAAAAAGACAATATTATTTTCAAATGTTATCTCTAACAAAAGACGAAACTACCTTTTTTAAAATTCCAAAAGTAACCCCATTACCTTAACCTTTGGCTTATAAATACCTCATCTCATCTTCCATTTAGACATACCTTGAGGCAAGAGATATAGCTAGGTAAATGTTTATCATTTCAAACATTTCATATTATCATAGTTTTTCCATAATTTATTCTATCCTTCTTCATTTTCTTTATTCTTTTTTCATATTGTCATTATGTTATTTTCTTCATCATTAGTACTTAAAATTTTCATAAAATTAATGATCTCTTTTATACATTTAGCTCTTTTAAAATTCCTTTTCTCTTAGTTTATATTTGAATTTTTTTTGTTGTGGTAGTTTTTCCTATTTTTGAGATTTTATTACTTTCATCTTTTATATAATCATAGTTTGTTTACCAATTTACCTTGTTGTAACAACTGTTTTATTTTCTTTAGTTTTTATACGTTTTTTTCACAATATGAGGCTTCTTCCCTTTAAATATTTGCACTCTCATAATATTGTATAATTATAATTTTCTTCTCATACATATTTGCTTTTCTTTAACAACTCCTTTTTGTTAGCATTCTCATCCATTTATATAAATATTTTTTTTCTATATCCATTTTTTTAATCTATCTTTTGTTAGGATAAGATTTATTTTTTTTAAGCATATGTTCCTAACTTTTCCTCTTTTATTATTATTAAACCTTTTCAATTTGCGATTATCTATTTGCTATTGTAAATTGCTAACTTTATGTGTTTTTCAATACACTAGAAACAATATCAAAAAAAGATCTTGGAAAATTATTAAAGAATTTGTAATGGTTATTGTGGTTGGTTCATTCACTGAAAGAATTTTTATACGAATGTATTAATTATATTAGCAACTGAAAGGTTGATAACATGATTTATAGCCACTACAAGGTAGATATTCAATTTCGAGTTGCTAGAAATTCATTTGTGTCTTTCGATAGTCTTTATTCTATTTAATTTAATTTATCTCAACGTGTGTTGAACAGGTTACTCAATTTTATATTTCACTAACAAAACAATATGGATGAAAAAAATGTATAATGTGTACATTGAGGAAAGTAATTCCGTGATATTGATGCCCTCAAGAATCACAACGATAAATCACACAATAAATATAAGGTGGATTGCTTTTGTGGAAACTCGTTTGAGTCATAAATTCATAAGGAATGCCATTGCATAAGGAACAACATTCTAAGTAAGTCCTTAATTATATAATATTGTATTACATTTTTATTTAATATTCCATTTTGATTAGCTTGTTATCTATTTTTATGTTATGTTTTAGGAAACTACAAAGAAAAGGAAAGATGAAGGTGAAGGAAAGATAAAGATGAAGAAATGGATTTCATCACTAACATATAATTTGAGAGGTGTTACCCGGCTGTTAAAAACTGGTTATTTACATTTTTATATATTTGCTTTGTTTAAATCTTGAAAACACATACATTTACAATATATTTGTAGTGTATTAATTTCTAATATATATAAACTATATCTGCCCATTGAAATTGAGCTCATTAAATTAAAGTTACAGAACCACACGTCATTGTCTAAGCAGCTTGTTTAGGTGGCGTTTGGGATTGCTAGTGCTTATGGATAAGCACTTAAAAGGTAATTTGGCTTATTTAAGTACTTATCCATAGTTATAAAAAAGTGCTCATACGAAAAGTTTGGTGTTTGGTAAACACATTTATTTAAGCACTTAATAATATAGTAAGTGCTTTTTAGTTAAGGAAAGTGTTTGGTAAACATATGTATCAAAGCACTTACTTTTTATTTTATCCAAATTAAACATATCAAAGCCTTGTATTTTATTTGGATCCCTATAAAAAAACAAAAACTAAAAAAAAGAAAGAAAGAAAATAAGGTTAAAAATAAATTTTGATAAGGAATAAAAAGCAAGAATAAGTGTATCTAACAAAATAAATTCATCTATCAAGAAAATATAGAAAGTAATCCATAACAAAAGAAAATACCATCTATGAAATAAAACCCCGCATATGTATCAAATGCCAAAATATGTAATTAACTAAAACTAATATGACCACTATCATGTGCGAACTTTATAGCATTTGCAATCATATCTCTAGTACAACCCATCTCCCCAAGCTGCTGCTACTGGATGATACCATCAGGATTTGGTTCATCATCAAAGGATATTTCTTCATCTTCACATATGCACTCTTCATCTTCATATTGTCTAAAGTGATCATCATATAATGCAGCTTGTCGAATAAAATTGTGTATAGCCATTGTTGCCACAACAATATATCTTTGTGTTGAAAATGGATAAAGAGCCATCAATTTTAAAATTGGGAACCGTGCCTTCAATACACCAAAACATCTTTCGATCACATTTCGTAACGACGAATGAGCATAATTAAATAATTCTTTTTCCCCCCTAGCTCGACTACCACATTGAAAGTCTGGAAGATGATAACGAACTCCTCGATATGGGGCAAGAAAACCACGCATATTAGGATACCCTGCATCAACAACATAATATTTACCTGATATTTTGACACAAAAAAAAACATTAAACTATTATAATAACAAATCTACTTAAAGTCATAAACAAAAAAATTTAATTAAATTATTTTACTAACCAGGTGGAGCATGAGGAAAATTCAATTCTGGCTTACGAATAGCTTCTAAGAAGATACGTGAATCATTAGCTATCCCTTCCCAACCAGCATTAACATAAGTGAATCGCATGTCAAAAGAGCATACCGCCATGATATTTTGTGTGCAATCACCTTTCCAACCACGATATGGTACTTTTTGTTCCAATGGTATAACAGCGCTAATATGTGTTCCATCTAGTGCACCAATACAATCCTACATATTAAAAAAAAATTTATTAAACATTTATTAACAAAGAGTATAGACAAGATTTACTAAAAATAAAAATAAACTTGTAGTCATAAAGTTCTTCAATTACCTTGAAAAATGGCCAATATTTCTTATTTCTGTGTATTTCTATCAGGACTTCAGAAAATGAAGGAGGTTTTATGATAGATATTGAAAATTTTGCCATTGCAATCAAAACATTATTTAAGTGACGACTTATAGTTTCGCCCGAATGTAAGAACCTCTCTTGTAGCATTCTGTTTTGTTGATTATGTCCAACAGTGATCATAAAAATGGCCAATTGTTATTCTACCCTCATTTTTCGTGTATCTTTTAGCAATTCCCTCTCTTTAAGGGTATCACATAGTGTCGTAAACACATGTTTCTCCATATGAAATAAATCATAACAACGAACAGGATGGCCATCTAAAATTTCATGCACAAAGGCCCATCCTGTGTGTTTTGATACTCGACATGGCTCTTTTACGATATAAAGACTATGATATCATTGAATCAATTTAGCAGCTATGAGTACTAACATATCGATTTGTTCTTCAGAGTCCATGTGACCTGAATATAAAAGAAGAAAATATAGATAATAACTAGGTGGAAGAATAAGTGGGGGAGTGGACAAGGAAGGCATCGCATTCTATAATAACCTCATCAATGAGCTTCTATCCAATGGTACTTCTCTCTCTCTCTCTCTCTCTCTCTCTCTCTCTCTCTCTCTCTCTCTCTCTCATTATATCACACAAAACATAGCAAAGAAAATTGATTACAAGACAACCAACCACGTGAACAAACCAACTAATAACAATCACACACTTTCCTCTACCAACCGCCTCACCCCCCTTTATCTTGTATCCCAATAAAGGGGGTTTAATAAAGTACAAAAAAACCTGGTCATATTACAACTCATTCAACTCTCCTGCAATGTACATTATCAAGCTTAAATTATCAAAAGTATTTAAAAAAAAAAGAAAGAAAAAGAAAACAATAACAAACTCCCATTACATCTTGTTGAGGTGTCAAACAATTAATATTATGAAAAGGATACTCCCTAAAAACCGCATCCATGCTCACTCTAACTAGGAAATCCCCCACTTCTCTTTCTCTCTCTACTTCAATGTAAACCCTTTCTCTCTCTCTCTCTCTCCCTTTTTCTTTTCCTCTTTTTTTTTTCAACAGCAACATGAGAAATCATAACTTATAAATTGTATTGAGATCCATAACCAAAGAAAAATACAGCCTTAAATGATCTTTTTCAACAAAAAGAAAAGAATAATGATGTGAATGGAAGCTGGGAGTTTAATTGCAACTTTATTAGAATAATGTGTTTAGACAAATCAAAAGCACACAAAAACATAATAGTGTGATCCCAAGAATGTTCTCATTTGTCCCTCAACAAAAAGAAAACAAAAATTCCTATGCAATCAAAAAAGATTTTCATCGTAATGGAGTATAAAACCAAAAGATTGTAAATGCCACAACCATGCAGGTCGAACACCAGCTTTCTTCAATTCAACAAAAAGCTCCCTATATTCCTTCTTCAAATCTTAATGGAGTGTAAGACCAAAAGATTGTAAACGCCGCAACCATGCAAGTCGAACACCAGCCTTCTTCAATTCAACAAAAAGCTCCCTATATTCCGTCTTCAAGAATAAATCCGTAGCAAATAAGTACAACTCGCTTCCTGGTTCTACTTTATCCATCTCATTAAGGCATTCAATACAATCAACTATAGTGTATTGCTTTTCAGCTTGTGTGGACTTACATGATGCAGCAGTCCTCAATTCAACAGCCTCACAAAGTCGATTGATTTGGTTATCAAGCCTAGAAGCACTAGATTCCTTATTGCGCCTATGGAAGGAGCTCCCTTCGTTTCTTCTAGCATGCTTAGGAGGATGCTCGATTTCTTCCTCTTCATTGTTGCTAGCAACTTCATTATCTTGGTTATCTCCTATCATGCCAATTGAATTGCTTGGCATGCTTAAGTCATCCCTCACTAGATTTGGGCCACCATCATTAGTAGGCAAGTTACCTTGGGCAGGTGTCCAAGCCGCTTGCCCAGTAGCCAATGTTCCTCCAAAAATGACATCTGAATCATGGGCATGGGGAAGTTCTTTGTGACGAAATTGAGCTGTGTCGGGATAAGTCTGTAGTAAGTATAAAAATAAGTTACTAATACAATATTTTGTTTGACATCTTATTTAGCAATTAGAACTTGAAAATTGTACCTTTATGAGACTATCCCAACGATCATGAGGGATATCTGCAGTTCGAAGAACAGGATCCCATCCTAAGCCACTAAACTCCTTAAGAATTTTATTCCATGCTTGCCACTGAAGTTTAGTACCATCCCAACGATTCTTCAATTGTTTTTGCTCATACCTTATGCTTGTTCTCTTAAAAAATTCCTCCACGACAACATTCCAACCAGCTTTATTAAGGTGTGTTCCAGGCCTATTACCAATTAATGTTTGCTCTAGGCATAACTCCACAAAAACTTTGTGGTGTTCAGCTGTCCAATGGGCTTTTACCTTCCCATGTAAGGCGGCAGCTACTTTTTCTCGATTTTCCATTTATCTCCTATTTCATTCAAGTCAAGAAATTAATGTCATAAGTTAAATAAAGTTGAACTGAATTTCTAGCAAAAATAGAAACCAAAGATGAAACTTTACATTCGCACTTCCAGCAAAACTGAATTTCTAGCAAATCCCAATAGCTAAAACTTCTCATCTGAATAACTAAAGAAGAAGTTGGGATTCTCTAACAACAAACCCATAAGTCATGCACACAAGACATACCCTGTTACTGTGCAAGGAAGACAAAATGTATACAGAAAATTTGGAAAAGCAAATTATGTGTGACTTTTTCTCTGTTGAGAATAATTACCCACTTTTCTCTAAATTAATGGATCACAAATAAAAGTTCATAGTCACTGAAAGCAAGCAATGGAATCTGAGAATGTACATGATTCTTTTAAAACAGTTGGACCCGTTTAATCCTTCTCATGAATTGACCTTTGGTACTTACCCTGTTCATGCTGAAAATAACACAATCAAACAACTATTTCCACGGCCACGAATAAGTGATGCATAAACACAAACATCTACATCCAATTCGATTTTCATGGAACCATTGTTTTGTCTTACTACTGCTTCAATTAATTTCACAACTGTCTCAAAGAGGAAAATAAATTATTAGGTGCAACAAGGAGAAGGGTTTAAGAAATCAAAATAATAGAACAAGGATGAAGCATATTTGAAGGCTTACCAGAAGGTAGATCTTTCTTCTCTCTCCGACCCTTCCGACTTCTTTGTCTCCCTCTCTGGTCGATATCGCTACCGGATACTTGTTCGGCTACGCAATTGTTGAGAAACTCTGACGGTCCTGCAATCTCCAATAACTAGAAGGAAACAAAAAGAGGACAAAAGCGCAACGACAGAGATTAGATTAGACCGAAAATTTCACTGAAACATAAAGCAACCCTGTGGATAATTAGGGCAGAAGTACCTCGGAGAACCCATCAAACACTGATAGTTTAATAATTTCTTTGTTTACCACTGTTTGTTAATAATTTAAAAATCAGAGACGTAAAAAGTGGGGGATGAGAAATAGAAGAAGAGGAACTTACCAGAGCAGAAAAATTGGAGACGACGGGCAATGATGTAACCTGAAGAAATCTCAACGGTGGAGTTGGGAGAACAGATATGTTGTTGCTGTTCTCAATGGCGACGACAACGATCGCCAAACAGAAAACCTGACCTTCGGAGGTCCAGACGAAAAGCAAACCTTGATCAAGATAGAAAAGAGAGGAGAGGACTCTCAACAGCTTCTCCTTACGGGTCCTCTTCCTCTACTACTTACGGGTAAGTGATTACCCATTTCACATAACCAAACATGTTATTAGCTTAAAAAAGTGCTTTAGTAAGCTATAAGAGGATTTAAGCACTTCAATAAGCAATCACAAACGCAGCCTTAATTTTTTGTGCACCTAAAAATTATCACCTGATAAAGGTAAGGAGACTTCCATGCACATGTTCAATGTAGGTGAAAATAAGTTACAAATAGCTCATTAAATGACTCACACATTATCCTGCAGTACTGCAGGTGCACCCTGTTAGTAAAAGTTAATGAATCATCCGAACAATCCTAGTCTAAACTGATTTCAAACCAAAATTTTCTTGCATACCATGTAGTACATAAAAGCTTAGAGAAATTTATCTAATTTTTCAATAGATGTGGTTCTACACAAACATGATTGATTCTCAAGGAAAATCAAAGGAGATATGAAACTTGATGAGTCCTTTTTCTTGTGTTTCACATGATATGCATAACAATTGAATGAAAAGATGAATCCATTAATAAATTCAACCCAAAAAAAATACATCAAAAAGTTTATTGCCAAGATAATCACCATACTAAAAAAATTCTTGAATTAGCAAAAATTGGGTGTAACCCAGATAGGTGGGGGCCAAACTAGTTGGGAATCGCCCATGTAACTTGGCAATGGTTCTGGTAATGGTTCAATTAAATCATTCTCCAAGTTGAAGATGCCAACATCAAATCCTCCAATGATGCCCTTTGTATGGCAGCTATACATGTCATCGGTGAAGTAAATACAGTTTTTTTTAAGTTCAGGGAAATCTCGGATTGAAGACAATAGAGAAGAATTAACTCCCAAGAACAACACATGGTCGCCTAAGCTTCTTAGTTGAAACCAACTCGTTTGGTTCTGCTCCAGCTTTTAAACAATAAACCAGGCTGTCGTATAGAAATACGAGCGGGACTTGCTTCCAAATCACACAGGTATGGGACAATCAATCAACAATAGCTCACCAGATGACTCTACCAAATACTTATCACCACTGTAAAACCATTGCAAAGAAGGTGTTGAAATCTGTGTGACAATAGGAGAGGATGATGATCCAGTGTTGAAGTCGATGGCAATGACGAGCGCATCACAACGCACGACGAAGAACTTATCCTTGCAATATAAGATATCTTCATAAGGCTTTCTCTCTCCATATTGGATTAGAGTCCATCTCTCGTCTCCTCGTCTACAAAAGGCCAACTGACAGATTGGAAGTCAGTTCTATCAGGATGATACTCTAGTACATTAGGAAATGTAAATAGTGGCGGAAGTTGAATTTGGAGCCTCGTGAGTTGGATTGATGAGATGAATTGATGGACCCTCTTCCTCAATCGTAATCAACCAACCATGGGAAGATCCCTGGCACCGCTTCCCTTCAGCTTCTGGTAAGTCGAACTTATAAAACTGTTTATCCGTAATACTGAAAAACCCATAAAAAGTCTCGTCGTCGTCAACCGGAGAAAGCATTAACCATGGTGTTGGAGATAAACCAAAGGCAGAATACGTCTTCCCCTCATTGTCTATGAGTCAAGGCAGACAACACAAATAAGAAATTGCAAGTATAACCCAAACCAATATGTGAGGATAGCAAACTAGCAGTTTTAAGATGCAAATAATCAAACACAAGAAAGACAGTAGAGATGCACACCAAGAATTACGTGGAAAACCCTCTAATGTAGAGGGAAAAACCACAGGGCAATCTGCAAATATTCCACTATCTTAAAAGAAGAAATAGTACAAGTAAATCTCTCAAGTTCTTGCCCAAAACTTTAAGGTACAACCAGAAAATAAAAATAAAACAATGTTACCTCCTAATTGCAATAATGCGAATACCTCACCACACCCTTCCAATCCCGTTGGAGAAATCAACAACCTTGGTGGTGGAAACCGAGAAGAACATGCAAAACAACCCCTTTCATGAGCACGAACAAAACCTCAACAGAAAATTTTTTTTCCTCCAAACTTTTTCTCCTTCTCCAAATCACGTTCTAGCCTCCTTTTTTTTCACTTGCATTTTTCTCTCTAGGAAAGACCACCCCACAAAACAGCAACCCCAATGTTTCTTTCTTAAAGAGAGAAGAGAATAGAAAGTTTCTATTCTTCACGTGATGGTAGGTGGGCCCCATCATGGGCTTGGACCCCACCCAACAAATCTCCCCCTCCAGGACCATGAGGAGGGCACACCATCCTTGGCTTTTTACATAGAGCCCATGCAAATTTTGCAAAACTCATACATAGGAAGAGACTTTGTCATCACTAGCTCCCCCTCATCCATAAGCAAAATATATTCAAAAGTTGAGTATTTCCTTGATGGTGGATGTTCTCTGCTAGACCTTCTGATATGAGGTTCTTCAACTTCTTGTGAAGGGACTGGCTCCCCTTGCTCAACACCTCCTTGTGTTGGAATATCATTACCATCATTTTCCACATATGTAGCCTATGACAATGGAGAAGGAACATGACTAAGATCGATCAGGAACCCCATCACTAGCCTCTTTAGATTTTTCAACTTTATCAAAATCCGAAGTATTCTGATGCTCCATAAACACCATATCTCTGCTTCTGACTAACTTCTTTTTCTCTAGATCTTATAACCTGTATCCAAACTCTTCATCTGCATAACCAACAAATACACAAGGTACTGATTTCCATCCAACTTGGATCTTTCTTCATTGGGTACATACACAAAAACCTTACAACCAAACACTTTTAGATGAGCATAAGAAACATCCTATTGGGTCCAAACCTTCTCTGGAATATTACCATCCAAGGGAAACAAAGGAGACCTGTTAATCAAATAACATTCTAAACGAACCGCTTCACCCCAAAAGGACTTTGGCAATTTGCTCATTGACAACATGCATCATACTTTGTCAATAATAGTACAATTCATCCTCTTAGCTACACCATTATGTTGAGGTGTACGAGGTACTGTCTTCTCATGCCTTATACCCTGTTTGCTGCAATATGCTTCAAAATCTTTTGATGTGTACTCTCTTCCATTATCTGTACGGAGATATTTCAACAATTTTCCTGTCTCCCTTTCTACCCTAGCATCAAAATGCTGAAAACACTGAAACACTTGATCTTTAGATTTCAACAAGTATACCCAAACTTTCCTTGAAGCATCATCAATAAAAATAACAAAATAAAAGTTGCCACCTAATGATTTTACTTCCATGGGACCACAAACATCAGAATACACCATGTTTAGGATATCTTTATTTTTCTTTGCACTATTTTTAATAAAAGAAACTCTGTGTTGCTTACCAAGTAAACAGTGCTCACATGGAGTAAGTGACATACCTTTCATATTTAGGAGAAGCTGCTTGTTTGTCAATATCTGCATGCCTTTTTCACCCATGTGGCCAAGCTGTATATGCTACAAGCCTATTGAAGCCTCATCCATGGTGGCATTCACTTCACCATTGAAAACATGTATCTGTGTTCTATAAAGTGAACAACACTTCTTTCCCTTAGCAACAATGAGAGATCCTTTGGTAAGCTTCCAACACCCTTTACCAAAAACAGAATGATATCCCTCATCATCTAAGGAACCAGCAAATAAAAGATTCAAATGAAGATCTGGAATATGCCTTGCATTCTTCAAACCCAACTTCATCCCTATACTAGTCTCAACACATACATCTCCTTTCCCCACAACCAGTGAACAAACATTATTTCCCATCTTCACAATACCAAAATCTCCTGACTTGCAAGATGTGAAAAAATGCTTATGTGGAGTAACAAAGCTTGAAGTTCATCTTCTAATACCATCTTCATTGCAGCCAGCTAATTTACAATGCTGTGTACTTCATTTAGATGTTTTGCAATGAAACTTCCTTCTTTAAGCTTCAAGTTCACAAGCTTTCTTATTAAGAAAGCTTTATTTCCTACGGTTTTTTTCCTCATACAAAACTTCTAGCTTCTTCCACAGAGAACTAGCAGAAGTTTCATTAGACACATGGTGGAATACATTGTCATCCAACCATTGCCTAACATGGCCAATACACTTTTTGTTTTTTCTTCTCGTCATCATCTGACATCTCCTTTGGTTTGGCTTTGTCTCCTTCAATGGGTGAATATAAGTCTTTGCAATACAAAATATCTTCCATCTTAGCGTTCCAAATCAACCAGTTAGAACCATTAAGGCTAACCATCCTATTTGTTGAACATTCCATCTCAAACCACAAAACAATTACACATCAAAATAACCAAGCTCTGATACCACTTATTACGGATAGACCAAAGGCAAAATCGTTTTCCCCTCGTTGTCTGTGAGTCAAGGAAAACAACGCAAATAGGAAATTGCATGTATAACCCAAACAAATATATGAGGATAGTAAACTAGCAGTTTTAAGATGTAGATAATCAAACACAAGAAAGACAATAGAGAGACACACCAAGATTTACGCGGAAAACTCCAATGTAGAGGGGAAAACCACGGGGCAATTTGCAAATATTCCACTGTTTCAAAAGAAGAAATAGTGCAAGTAGATCTCTCAAGTTCTTGCCCAAAACTTAAGGTACAACTAGAAAATAAAGATAAAACAATGTCACCTCCTAACTGCAACAACACGAATACCTCACCACACCCTTCCAATCCCATTGGAGAAATCAACAACCTTGGTGGTGGAAACCGAGAAAAAACATGCAAAACAACCCCTTTCTTGAGCATGAACAAAACCTTAAGAGAAAACCTTTTTTTTTTCTCCACACTTTTTCCTCTTCTCCAAGGCACGTTCTGGCCTCTTTTTTTTTTTTTTTTTTTTCAATTGAAGTTTTTCTCTCTAGGAAAGACCATGCCACAAAACAGCAACCCCAATGTTTCTTTCTTAAAGAGAGAATAGAAAGTTTCTATTCTTCACATGATGGTGGGTGGGCCCATCATGGGCCTAGACCCCACCCAACACAGAGAAGTTGACAGCGCAAGTGGCTAGACTTCTCCGGCAAGGCAAGACGCCATGAAGCACAGACCGCTCTAAATCAAAGGTAATCGGCATACGAAGCTAGCCCTTTCCAATTTCCTCAAGGAGATCGCCATTAATTTATGACCACAGCTCCTCCATATTCTTTAATTTTTGCTACCTAGCAAAGATACCACACAGCCCTCTCTGCATATACATGTTTCCTCAACCCTTCTGTCCTCATGCAATTTAAGCCAGAATCCGATCTCTATTTCCTTCTCAAACATGGATTGCACTAGTTCGATCTCAATAATTGTGCTTCAAGGCTTAAACGAGAGAGGTTTAAAAACGAGGGAAAATTGGTCTTTAGTGATGCTTTTTAAAACAATTTTGATTCAGTCAATAACTAACTGTAGTTCAAGGCTTGAACGTAGGAAAATTGGTCTTTAGTGATCACTAATTCACAATTACTAAGAATTGAATGACTAAATCTGGATTATTTTGAAAAAGTATCACTTAAAATCATTTTCCCTTCGTTATTTAGCTTTTGTGACTGATTCAAAGCATGTCAACTATTTAAGGGTAAAATGAGTGAATGTTTTGTTATATTGGCTATAGCTTAACGCAACTGTTGTTTGTTTATTTTTTCAAAACTATTCATTTATGTAACAGCCAAGACCTTCTTCAATAACCTTTTGTACTCAAAACACCCTTCATTTTCTTTCTCACATTTACTCCTATACCGACTATTAATGCCACGTGTATGATTTACTAATTGCCCAACATTGTATACCCCAAATGCCCTTCTTTTTAAAAATTTGCTATGCGTGTAGGTCGGCACTCCCGTAGTAGAGATAGAATGGGTAAATTTAAAACTTTTTAAGTCATTTTGATTAACCAAACAGCACAACCAGGACTTTCCATTAGTATTAATATAATTTCTTGGTACATCCAGATAGCAGCTTTCAAGAAAGCTAACTTTCACTTTTTGGGAACATCACTTTCTAAGATATCACTTTTCCAACTTATTTCAAACTTATTCTTGCATTCAAACATAACCTTAAGGTTTTCTCTTAAAGGCCATTGGTGTTCATTAGAGGTGTAACTAGGGCAGGTTGAGTCAAATTATGAGAGTTCGGGCTCAACCCAACGTAAGTTTTACTAGCCCAAGCTCATCATTGACTGTGTAAGCACCCAAATTTTGATCAAACCAAAATATGCTAAAATGAAAGCCCCAGCGGGAAGGTCAAATCCTAAGGAGCAAAAAGTGACTTTTTGGGAGCCCAAATTGATTGCTATACCCTATTATAATAGGTATAGAATCCCGACATGGTTCCAACGCAATTAAGTTTGCGTGACTCGGAGCCCGAATGGAAAAGATATGAGCAAAGCAATCCCAGGGGCAAATCAGTCAAAGTTCAAAATGTCTTAATTAAACTAGTTAAGATAAACGGGAAATAATAAAAAATTGGAGGAGCATGATTTGTCCGAGTGGGGGGCTGAGTCACCTAAGCCGTCAACTCAAGCCAAAAGGGGGAGAGAATGTGCGGTTGATTTTTTTGGCCACCGTTTGCGTGAGCCAATCACAACGCGCGGTGGACGAAAAGCAATCGCACTTATAGTGCGGTTCACTTTTCGTTAGTCTGCGTCTGCGGCAGTTTGTCCCCTAATGATTGCTGAAAAAACGTGGCTGAACTGCGCATACCATGCGGTTTAGACCAAACCGCAGAGTATGTGCGGTTTTGTCTATGTGTTCTATAAATAGAAAATCCGAATAGTAAGCAGGGGTTGGTCGGTTTTTACAGCTTCCCTCCCTTCCCCTCTGCATCAGACACCTCCGAACCAACCAATCTCTTTTGAAAATCCCCAAAGTACTTCCCCCAATCCACTTTCAACTCCTTCCTCTTCCATCCTCACCAAGGAGACAAAGAGAAGAGGTGGAGGGGCCAAGAAGGACCCCTTAGTTGCTGTCCACGTCCACCAAGGGATCCTCACAAACCTCCAAGAAGCAAGACAACACCAAGGTAAGCTTTGTTGATATGTCTAGTTTGATATATATGAAAATGCAAGCATGGTGAGCATTCCCATTTTTATCACCTTGTGGATTCTTTTTTCTACTGTCTCTCCTTTTCTTCTGCTTCATTTCATGGTATGGTTGGGACCCCCATGGTAAGGGGAGGTCTTTGATTCGAATGGGAGGAGGGAGGCCTTGTTCGATAGTCCAAAAGTCATGTGCATGGGGCTGTTCGTCCATTTATTTTGAGGGGAGCATGTTCCCCCATTCCACCCTTCCAATGTACCCTTAATCCCCCCAAATCCCTTCTCTTTAATTGCTCATTTTAGGAAACACGCACACAAGTTAATCGAGTCAACTTGCCTAAATTCTGTATAATGGGAACCCGCTATCCAGCAGGGTAACCTGGGGTGTTTACATACTTCCCTGGGTTACAACTGAACCACTTATCCAAGATCTCTAATACACCACCCAAACTTAAATCCATAAATCAAGAATTGGGTGACTATTCACACCCTTAACAATGAACAGTGGCGACTCTCCAAAACCAACGAAAAACCCACAAAAAGCCGAGCACTGGCATCGTGCGCACAGACTGCCCTAAACCAAACTCATTAAACCCAAACCAACTCAAATATTACTATTTGAGTTTGGGCTGGGTTCAAGTTGGCCCAAACAAAATGTAAAATTTTGAATTTTTTTTCAATTTTAGATATAATTGCAAATGTTGGAATATCATTAATTAAATCGTCTATCAACATGCTTTTATATTTGTTTGTTATAAATGCAAATGTTATAAGTGACTCTTGTTTAGTCCCTTGAATTTGGAAAAAAAGACACTTAAGTAAATTATTTCTTTAAAATTTTATTTTTAAAATATAATACTGGCCCCCTATATTTGTGGTTTTGCACAATCCTTCTTGTAGAGGATTTGCACCCAAATATCACATCCATTGTAGCATATATGTGCAAGTACGTGGGTATAAGATTATTTATTTATGAAAAAATTCATAAATTTGTTATCACATGTCAATAAATATATGTTTAAGAGTTGATATGCATAACTATAATGACAATATAAAAGATGAAAATAAAAACAATAATACATATACATACAAATAAATATTCAATATTTGGTGAAGTTATATATATATATATATATAGAAAGAGTTTGTACATAAAGTCAACATTAATTTCAGGCTTTTCGGGTTGTATAGCTTGAACCTACATGCAACTTAAACTCAACTTCGGGCTAGAAATGAAGCTCAACCAAAACACAAACCCAAACTCAATGCTCAGTTTAGACTTTTATTTGGGTTGAGTTGGGTGGGCTTTGGGCGGTCCAGTTAGATTTATAGCTCTAGTCCACTACACCAAAAGCAAAGAAGATAAAGGTACCATATGGTAATGCTTTTTAGAAGTGTTTTTTGCTTTTGAAAGCAAAAGTGATTTTTAGTTATGCACACATGAAGCAATTTATAAGAATCAAAAAAGCAATTCCATTGCTTTTCAAAAGAAGCATAGAAATGTTGCTTCTCACTTTAACCATAAATTTACTTTCTTGCTTTTAAAACCCTCGACACAAAACTAGATCGGGAAAAAATTGACCCATCATGTCCAATCCAACCCGAATAAACGGGTTCGGGTTGACCCGTGTAATAGTTGGGTCAGCTTCGGGTTGGGGATTTAGTTACCCATTCGTATTCGGGTTAACTCAAATCTAGCCCTGTAATGATCTGTTTAACCCGATAATGACCCGTTTAACCTGATAATGTGTAGCGCTCTAGATCCAGGTCTGCCCTATCACGGCACCAACCCGTCCCTGAGAGCTACTTATGGGCCCAATAGAACCTGATTGACACAATTAACATAGACAATTACATTGTAATCATCAGAGTGCATAAGCTAAAGAAGCATGGAATAAAATTTTCCATCCAACAAAATAATCACCTGTATTATAATCTCCAAAACATGATATCTGTGTATACAAAAAAACAACTAAGATCCCACCATCTCCCACATGAGCATTCATATACAAAAGTAATAATCTAAAAATAACTCTCAAGTCTACAAATTCCAAATAACATTTACATCCCATTTACAATCCTCAAGACAACATACAACATCATAAAAAGAATCATACTATGGGTAGTAGTAATCCTCTAGCCTGCACTTAAGCTCATCCTCAATATCTGCCCTGGTACGTGGCTCACCAAGTGGATCTGAAACAAATCCGGTAAAATAAAACACGTGTGAGACTTAAAGTCTTAGTAAACAGCAAACATGCATGTATAGAAACAGTTTATGCAGTTTTATAACATCATGATAATATTCACAATATAAAGTACCAAATGTAAACCAAAACATCTCAATCAGATATAAAGTGTAATTCCAAGTCAAATATCTCAATCGGGTAACACATGAAATCAAATTGACAAATACAATCAAATACTGCAAGCATGTCTTGTTAGGACTCGCGGGTTGGCGTGTCTCTAAATTAGGTTATTGACCACTATCCATTTGCCACCTACACGACTTACAGAGAGAAGCCTAGCTAGGGACATCTCAGCAAGCGGAGCACCCACGTATGGGTTGGCAAGTGACAACCTAACCATGGATCAAGGCAAAGTGGGATTCCCCATCCACTGCTCGATGAATCACAAGGACTCCCGTCGGTTCCCCGCAATGGGGGGTTGCCATAGCTCTCTGTTCCTCGAGAAGGCCTCACTGATTCCCCACAGTGGAATGCTATATGGATAAGGAAATTAAAGCTAACAAGCCAACACCAACACACAAACTAGACTCACTGTAGATCCACACTAAGAACAACGTCCAATTAGATGACTCACAATTCAAAACCAAACCAATCAAATCAAAGAGTAAAACTAGTGCTTAAACCAAGGCCAAGTGGAATTCCCCATCCATAGCCAAATCACTTCATAAGCCAAGTGGAATTCCCCATCCACAATCAATTCAAGCGAGGCCAAGTGGAATTCCCCATTCATCTCCAATAAAACAATAAGCCAAAAGCCTTGTCAAATCATATAAGAGTTTTCAACCTTGATTTCATAAATCCAAATTGATCAAAACGAATATCATAAAATCCTCAAAACACATTTTGGATGAGTGGGATAGTCTTAGGATTCCCAAATAAGTCACCATACCAAAAAATCAACAAATTCCGAGACAAAAATTTCTGAACCTCAAAAATATTCTAAGTCTGGTTAAAAATGTTGACTTTTTGATATATACTTTTTCTAGACAAATCTACAAGGAGTTTTGGGCTCAAATTCTGGTTGTAGTCTAATGGACGGTAAACAAATCTTTTGGAATTTTATTAGCTTCTAAATCACTCATTTGGGTATCAAACTCAAAAAGTGGTCTTTGATGAAAATCGGAAAAACTGGAAATTTAGGCATGAACAGGAAAGTTGACTTTTTATTGGTTGAGAATTGGGCATTGGGAGTATTTTTAATGGTTCCAAATAGGGGTAAAACCTTATTTACATGTAAAGACTTAAGTAAATGGAGCAATAAATACACAGGACATTTACTTGGGTTGGAGGCTTGGGTTGTTTGGGAAACGGTTGGAGAAAAAAAGGGTGAAGAACAGTCAAAAACAGGGTCCACGATTAGATCCTGGATTAATCGCTCAGGGGTGATTACTCCTAATAGGAGGGACGTTCGGGCGTTAAGGTCAAAGGTCTGTGCGTCCTCATGGACGTTCACCAGTCCCTCCTCACGATTAATCGCTCAGACTAATCCTGATTCGCGATTTGAATAACAGAGACTGCTTTTTTTGGGGTTTTGGCTCAGGATTAATCGTCAATTTTTAGGATTAATTGCCAGGTCAGGTTTTCAAATATTTTTGGTTATTTTCAACACAAAACTCATACAATCATCTCTAACTTTTTCAACACCAAATGGGTGTAGACACCCCAAATTGCACAGCAAAAATGAAGAATAATGGGCAAAAATCATTATCTCCTTTGAAACCAGCACAAAATTTGGGAAAATAGACATTTTTCTTTGTATCCAACGACTCAGGTCGGATACAAGCACACTTCTTCGTATCCGACATAAGTTGTCGGATACAAGCAGGCTTTAATGTATCCGACATCATATGTCGGATACATGTAGGCACTCGTGTATCCGACCTGATATGTCGGATACTTGTTTTTTGCTCAAAATTAGGGTTTTTCGAGAGTCTTCACTTTTTACCATCATATCCTTCATTAAAGGAGTGGAAATCTTGGAAATAGCCTTAGGGTTAAGGTTGGTGGGCTCTAGACATTAGTTTGTGTCTACCATCACACCAACCCTAACCCTAGCCTTTGCCTATAAATAGGAGGCTCCTCCTTAAACAAATGACCATTAACTCTTGCCAAGAAGTTGGAGATCAAAGAGCTCCGAGTGAAGAGGGGAACAGCTTTAGTTTTGCTTCCAGAAGCCCAAGTAAGCCTCAAACCTCTCTTTATTTTTCTGCTTTTACATTCTAGATCAAGATCTCTTCTTCTACCTTTCTGTAGAATAATGCCTCTTCTATGTGTATGAAAACCCTTCTCCTACTCAAAGTACCTCGAGACTCCCCCTAGCTGTAAAACGTGAAGGCGAGATCAAGGGGAAACGAGACTGGGGATTGATCCTAGTATTAGAACCTATTTGAATAAGCCTTTTGAATCTATGAAAACCGTTTCATGTTCAAAGTACCCCAAGATTATCTTGAAGAACCATGTTTAACGGGGAGAGAGAACTAAGGGAAACGATAGTGGAATGGAACCCTAGGTTGTTTTAGAACCCCTTTTTGATTGATATGAATGCATGCTATATGTTGTTATATTGTTCTTGAATGGATTTTTATACACATACACACATAGCACTTGTTTTGTCGGATTTGACTTGTATTTCGGATCTATTGCCGTCATTGTGGTAGATTTGGAATAAATAGCCCCAATCAAATAATTCTGGAATATTTCTTGTTGGTTTTCAATATGATTTCAAGCAAGTTTTGTTGAGTATTGAAGGCCTCTAGGTCCAACCTCTCGGTTTTGGGCATTTTTGCTCACTTTTGGGGTTTTTGGCATATCCTTTCCAATTGGAGAGGATGGTGAGCCAAACTTGTGCCCCATTTCTTCTTAGAGGCTCTTTAATATCTTTTGAAAGTGATTTTGATTCATCTTGCACGGAATACACACACTTGGTCACTGTTTTAAATTGATTTTACTCAAAAAAAAGGCTTAACTTGACAGCAACTGTACCCCAACTTCGGACACTCGTAACTTCATCGTCCGGATGAATTTTGGAGTGATTTCAAAGCCATGAGAAAGGTGAGGCTGTGTAGTTTATGCCTGTAAAATTTCATTAATTTCTATCAAGCAGATTTTTGACATCTCTCTGTTGAAGTTGATAGGTCAGTTCAGGTCTGATTACAGAACCTGTCACTTCGACTGAGTGCCATGTGTTCGTTTTAAGTCCGACTCAAGTGATTCTTGTTTCTGAGTTTTCCTTTGGAAGTCTAGTTTCAAATCCAGTTGGTTTCATAATTTTTTGACTCCATTTGTGTCATGGGTAACAGATTTACTCAGAGCTGTTCAACAACACTTTTTTGGGTAAATGTGTGATCTTCGGGGCCTGTTCGGGAGATCACCCAAGGCACATCCGAATGAATTTTTGTATGAGGTTAGTTTCATCTGAAAGATGGCCATACATACTTCATTCACACCAAATTTCATGAATTTATATGGAGCCGATTTTTCTAGATAATGTTCCAAACTTGCCCACTTGCCACTTTTTACTACCTCCAACAGCACTTTTAAAAGAAGCATAACTCCTAGGATTTCAACCGGATTTAATTGGAATTTTGCATGAGTCTCTTATTTACCATAATCTTTCAAATGGATTTGGTTTTGCTCCATTTAAATTGGATTTAAATAATTTCAAGACAAATGGCGTTATCTTTTACCGAATCTTCCGGATTTGACTCAACTTGGTTTTGTGCAACTTTTGCTTTGATTTCTATCTATTGGTGATATTACAGAAGTGATATTGACATAGAAGAGGATCTGGAATTCATTTGGATTTCTCATGTGGAAATATCACATATTTGTTTAATCCTTTTTCAAGGTTTTTAATGATTTTAGCAAGCTTTCTTTTTTTTTTTTTTTTTTTGCATGAACAACACTTGGCAACCACCTTGTGTGGGTGAATGGGGGTGCCTAACACCTTCCCCCATTCATAATCTAATCCCTTACCCATCTCTGGATTTGATTTTCAAGTAGAGTTATTTTTACTCTAGTATTTGCATTTTTGCTCTTTTTGAATGATTTTTGGTGTCCATTCAAACCCTTCCCAAAAATTGAATGGTGGCGAGTCTCCCACATTTTACGTTGAGCCTGTGTGTTGACGGAGGGGAATCATCCAAGGAGATTTTTCCATGTCTCACAACTGGCGACTCCGCTGGGGACTTATGGATTTAAGCCATTTTGTGTATTTGTTCATGCTTTTTTTTATTTTTGAATGCTTGCTATTTTGCCTACTTTACTTGTGTATATTGAATCTCAAATCTAATTTGTATGATTAGAAAACTCACATGAATAAAAGCATGAGTATGTTGCTTGATTGTGTCTAGGAATGTGTTTAAGGGAAAGCCCATCTTGTAATAGGACTTTGCTATATTTTGTGTGAGCATGTGTTATTTTGGGTTTCAATGCCATGAGTTGAACATGAAAAAATTTTAAAACCTGAAATCTGGAAATTTAGTGTAACTTTTGGGGTATTCAAACATGATTCCCATGAACAATGCTTTCTAGTGCTTAAATGTTTTTTTTTTTGGTGGCATGCCTTTGATTTGGGGTATGGGATGACATAATTTGAGCATGAAAGCAAGGAGAAAAAAATCTGGAAATTCAGTAGCCATTTTTGGGGGTTTTCAAGCATGTTTTTCCCAACAAAACACCTCTTGTACAATGCATCTAGTTGTTGTATTTTTAGGTTTACATTTGGGCATGAATAAGACACTTTGAGCATGAAAATGAGAACCATGAAACCCAGAATTCAGTAGAGGTTTTGAGAGGTTTTCAAGCATGTTTTCCCCGGTTAAAAGCTTTTTGTACAATACATATAGTTGCTGTATTTTTAGGCTTCCATTTGGGTATGAATAAGGCACTTTGAGCATGAAAAAAAAGCATGAAATCTGGAAATTTAGGTAATGCTTTTGGGGTTTCAAGCATGCTTTCCATGTTTTAATTGTTGTTTGTACAATGTGATAACATGTTTGGGTGCCACTTTTGTGTATATGATGGTCATGAGCATGTTTGGGTGTTTATTATCTTGTGCTTGTGTTTTAATTCCAATATGATTGTCATATTTGCCTTGGCTTGAAATTGTATGCATAGCTACGAAAAAGAGTGGCAAGGGGCTGGGACGTTGTGAATGTACCTCAAAATTCAAAATGCACTTAAGCACTATAAACACTTTGCATAGCCCACCCATTACCTATAGGAAGTTGAACCTGAATGTGTGTAGCTTGGCGCACCGAGGTCGATACTTTGGAAAGCGAAAGTGAAAACATTTACCTTAGAATTTGAGTCAATAATGTGATGACAATGGGATCTGTGATTCGATTCCGAGCATCACTAGACTTAAGTTCTAAGTTGTCAATTAAGCCAAAACTCAAAAACCATACGCTTGAAGGTGGAGAAACACGTTTTCAGCTAAAGTACACAATTGCATTTGGGGAATTGGGTGTAAATGTGGGAAGGCCATTTGCATGTTTCACAGGCCAAGGTATAAAATGAATACCATATTGAAGGTAACACAAGGTGGCAAGGTAAAACCATGTTTCTTTAATGTCATGTAAATTAAAAGCCATGGTGTCCATATGCTTGGGATGAAATTTTTCCCAAAAGTGTCTATAGCCTAAGGTTGGTGTAACCCATAGGATGAGTTTCCAACTCAATTTAAAAGTCATCCTACCCAAAGTCCGTGTAGGAGGCAACCAAGTATACAAAATCCAACAATTGGTGTATAATTTTGGAGGGTACAAGTACCCTCATGAATTTGTGAATTTTAGCAAGTATGATGTCAAAGCCCAATTTGGGGCTGAATTTGAAAGTGCCGAGTCAAGGTGAACATCAAGTGGGAATGAAAATAATATAATATGGTGAAAAAATGAGTCAAAAAAGGCCATTTCGGCATTAACCGACAACTCAGGTCGGTTAAACAAAATTTTCTTCTTATCCGACATATTTTGTCAGTTACAAAGGCTTATGCATGTATCCGATCTTTTATATCGGATACAATAAGACATAGCCTTAGCTGACATATCATGTCGGATACAGCCCGAAAATTGTCAAATTGTTTTTTCAGCCCAATTCTTTTGAAGATAAAATGCCTAAGGCATTGTAGATAATCTGTGAACACCCAAAGAGGATATGGAAAGATAATTCAAGAAAAAAAAATATAAAATATAAAAAAAAAGGCTTACTAAGGGTTTAACCTAATGTTGAAACACAAATCTACATTTTAGCCTCAAAATTCATTAAGGCAAACTGAGGTGTCATATTTTTTTATACCCATTCAATTCAAACATGTTTCAATCAAGCTTTTGAATTTGAAAACTGAGAAAATTCAGCAACAAAAAAAAAAGAGACCTTTGGTTGGTTATTTTTTCCAATCAAATCAAAACATTTGTGGGACACTTGGAAGCCCTAGAATATTCGAAGAAACCTTTGGTTGGTTATTTTTTTCCAATTAAATCAAAACATTTGTGGGACACTTGGAAGCCCTAGAATATTCCAAGAAACCTTTGGTTGGTTATTTTTTTCAATCAAATCAAAAACATTTGTGGGACACTGGGAAGCCCCAGAATATTCCAAGAAACCTTTGTTTGGTCACGAGAACCAATCAAAATCAAAATTTTATGGGACATTTGGAAGTCCCAGAATATTTCCAAAAAAAAAAAAAAACCTTTGTTTGGTCACAAGAACCAATCAAAATCAAAAACTTGTGGGACACTTGGAAGTTCCAGAATATTCCAAGAAACCTTTGTTTGGTCACGAGAACCAATCAAAATCAAAAACTTGTGGGACACTTGGAAGCCTTAGAATATTCCAAAAAAACCTTTGTTTGGTCACGAGAACCAATCAAAATCAAAAACTTATGGGACATTTGGAAGCCCCAGAATATTCCAAAAAAACCTTTGTTTGGTCACGAGAACGTATCAAAATCAAAAACTTGTGGGACACTTGGAAGCCCCAGAATATTCCAAGAAACCTTTGTTTGGTCACGAGTATCAATCAAAATCAAAAATTTGTGGGACACTTGAAAGCCCTAGAATATTCCATAAAACCTTTGGTTGGCCTTTTTCTTGTGGGGTTCCTTAATCAACACGTGGGGGTACCTTAGGGATACAAGTGGGGTACCTTAGGTATAATTAGGGGGGTACTTTAGGTAAAACAAAGGGGTACTTTAGGTATTCAAATGGGGTACCTTAGGCAACACATGGGAGTACCTTAGTGATATAAGTGGGGTACTTTAGGTATAATTGGGGGGTACTTTAGGTATTCAAGTGGGGTATCTTAGGTAATACAAGTGGGTACCTTAGGTATACAAGTAGGGTACTTTAGGTATACTTTGGTGATACCTTGGGTAATACTTGGGTATACTTTGGTGGTACTTTGGATAATATTTGGGTGCACTTTGGGCATACAATATGGGTACCTTGGGTAATACTCGAGAGGTTATTTGGGTATTCTCGGGAGATATTTAAGGTATACTTGAGAGGTACTTTGGGTATTCTTAAGAGTTACTTTAGGTATTCTTATGGGATAGTTTGGGTACACTTGGGAGGTACCTTGAATATACTTTAAAGGTACTTTAGGTACTCTTAGAAGTTACCTTAGGCACACTTGAGAGGTACCTTAGATATACTTAGGAATTATTTTCGATATTCTTATAGAGTACTTTAGGCACACTTAATTCTAATTTTTTAGAATTTGATTTCCAATTCACTAAAACTACTTGGAGGGTATCTCAGCGAATTGAAATTAAGACATAACATTAATTAACCTTACCTTAATAACTTCACTAAAGTTCAATTTGATTTCCCTAAATCCTTAAGTATAATCGACATCTACCTCATTTTCATAACATAAGTACTTAATTAGTCTAATAATCTCACTTGAGATAATTAAGCTTAATAATTAAGATATAATCCGGGTCGGGGTTTTACATAATGACCCGCTTAACCCAATAATGATTTGTTCAACCCGATAATGGTCCGTTTAACACAATAATGGTCTGTTTAACATGATAATGACCCATTTTACACAATAATGACTCGTTTAACTCGATAATGACCAGCTTAACCCAATAATGACCCGTTTAACCTGATAATGACCTGTTTAACTCGATAATGACCCGTCTAACCTGATAATGACCCATTCAACCCCAAATTTTATCACTAATTCACGTTATTTTCTATTAGTGTATTTTTTTATAATTAAAAAATAAAAAATTTTAATCAGGTTGGTGAGTTGAACCCTATTATTAGCAAGTTGGGTTTGGTTTTGGGTTTTCCCAACCCACCAATAAACATATTCAACTTGAACCGACCTGATTATTGCTCAACCCGTTACAATATATGTCAAATATATTTTTAAGTATAATGCATCAACTATTTACGGTAATTTTATATGAGAGCATAAAAGCAATTTATATGCTACTGTAGTTACCAAACATGTTTTTTTGCTTCTTAACAGCAAAACAAAAGTTTACGAAATAGCTTTGCTTCAACAAAAGATCTTTTGAAAAGTAGAAAATTACTTTTTTGCTTTCTTGCTTTTAAAAGCAAGAAAGTAAAAGCGTTACCAAATGGAGCCAAAAAAGATAGAAGAACATGAAATGTAGGTATGCTCAGCCCCACTCTCACTCTCTTGTACTTCATCTCTTCTTCTCTCTTTGTTCATTCTTGTTTGTTTTTTTGGAAGTTTCGACAGCTTAGAAACCTAAACAAGGCTGAGATTCGGAGGTAGCTCTTAGATGGTAAAAACGGAGGAATCACCCTCGCTTGGAAAACAAAAATCATAGGAAGATTAAAAATAATTAGACCCTAGGGAGAGCAACAGGCTGGGAGGGTTAATCGTGTAACCAGACCCGATCTTTGCCCTTAATGATTAGGATTTGGTAAGGCATAAATCTAATTCAGCAAGCCCAACCTGATCATAGCACGTTGGAACCTAACCCCAATCTATTAAAATATATATTTTTTCATGTATATGTTATATGTGAAATACTAGTCTAGGCCCCAAGAGTGGTGTTTGGTGGGAATTATAGAATTTGAATTTTGATTATAATCCTAGATTCTATAATCCAGATTATATTGTCTCAATTTTAGAATCCAAAATCCAAAGAGTTTAGAATCTTTTTTTATTAAATATTGCATAAAATATAATATAATATATATAGAAAAATCAAAATCTTATTTACCGTTTCATAGACCCGACCAGATCCGATCCGTTTACCGTCTTGCTTGGATGGGAAGTCACGACCGTGCTAATGAAAACCCCTTGAAGCATGATCTGCAACTCGTTTTAGTTTTTCGCTACACTGTTTGAACCGATCGTATTCGATTTCTAGGGTTTCCATTGTTGAACTGCTTCGATGGATATGGGTCTCGATCTCAATGCGCCCCATTCCATGGGAACGACTATTATCGGGGTTACTTACGACGGGGGAGTCGTCCTCGGCGCTGATTCCAGGACGAGCACTGGTAATTTTCTTCCTTTTTTGTCAAATTTGAAGTCACAGTTACTTATTTCATTGAAGAAGCGACAGCAATTTTCTTCTTTCTTTTGTCCTTTTTTTTGGAGTAAACTTTCGGATTTTGTTATCATTTGCTTGTTTGTGCCCTTATGTTGATGTTGTTGATCACTTATTGTCATGCTATTTTGTTAGGAATGTATGTTGCCAATCGGGCATCGGATAAAATCACACAGCTGACTGACAACGTCTACTTATGTCGTTCCGGATCGGTAATTTTCTTAGTCACACACACAATAATATTGCATTCAAATGGTTCACGCATCTGTTGTATTCCATTATAGGAGATGTATTAATTCTTAGTGATGGCATGTGTGTACCTTAATATTGAATTCAGGGGGTTCTTTCTTGTTGGGCATTTGGTATAGTGATGTCAGTGGATTTTTTATGGCCTGTATAGTGAGCAAAGGGTTACGACAAAAAATTCCTGTACATGTAGTATACCCATCTCATTAGTTAGTTTGAAACCATTTTACTAGTAATGATCATCAAGAACATTTGCAATTTCTTTAATCATCTGCAATTGTTGTATTTTGCAGGCTGCAGATTCTCAAATTGTCTCTGATTATGTGCGTTATTTTCTTCATCAGCACACGTAAGTGAATTTCTGTCTGTTGACAAATCAAGTTAAATTATTTGTGTTCTATGGTTCTTTCTTGTTTTTTCTTTTGTCACTTGCTTGTGTGTTAGTTTTATTAAGTGAACGTTTAATATCTTTATGTACTGATGGCTTTTGCTACCAGATTTGCTTTGTAACCATTAATGTTTAGAATTTCAAAATTTTTACTTATTGTCTTTTATCTGTGGATGAGCTGGAAACACCCATATTATTGGAAGTTAGCTCCCAAATACTGAAAGCATTATGACATACTTATACAGGTGTTTGGAAGGCATCAAGTTGAATTCTGATACTTTTTTCTTTTGTGAAATGGATCTGTTTTATTGTAACAATGGTCCCTAACTTGTTTCAGTCATCCTATCTGGTACACAGTTTGTGTAATGTGTAGTTTTCTAATAATTATTATATATGATACTCCTTGATTACCGATAAAAAAGAAAAATAAAAATTTCGTTCTTCCTCCTAGTTTTAGGGGTCAACTTGATGGTTTTGCAGGTTGGCCTGCTGGCCTATTATTTTTTGCAGCCTGATTTTGCTTGCTATGTTTTTTCTTAAGCTGGCAACTCTTGATATTTTTTGTAAGTAGTGCCTGCTTGTTTATTTGGTGTTGTATTGTTTAATACAAGCCTTGATAAAAGTGAATATGCATATGTATACACATATACTGATATATTATCTTATAAATTTGTTTTTTGTTTAATCTTATGGCATTATATTTTATGTTTTCTCACGTGACAGACTTAGTCCAGCCCATAAAAGGCTTATCAAGTTGAATTTTTATGGTTATTCTCAAGGGAATCAAAGGCCTTAGAGCATTGATGGAGTCTTTTTAGATCACATAGGTGATAGTATCCGCATATTTTTGGGTCCTTTGGTTAGTAAACATGATTTGAAGTGGGGGTCGAGTCACTTTTTTTTGTCCCTAGGAGATTGTAGCAAACTAAAATTGAATAATTAATTGTTGAAGGATATTGAATGTTGGTTATTATGTGGGCAGCAGATTATGTTGTGTTAGTTTGGGTTGTTGAAACTAGGTAACACCGCCTAGCTTGGTGATATGTGGCCTTGTCGCTGAATACCTCTTCTCCGGGGAGCATGGGTGCACAAAGGATGCTGTTCTTGGAGATGAGGCAATTTTGTAGGACAGAAAAGTTGTATTTTAGCTTGATAGGAATTGGATACTCATAATCTGATTGGAGATGTGGTTTTGAATGAATACAGAGGAACACGATTCGTGTTCTTGACCTGAACTTGTTGGGAATAGGCATTTGGTTGTTGTTGTTGTTGTGATTATTTTCCTGGTGGATTTGACATTTGGTTGTTATCGTTGTTGTGATTATTTTCCTAGGGGATTTGATCAAGCATGGGCTATTTATTACAGCAATAGTTATTTTGATAGTAACCTTGTTTTACCTCAAATTTACTTGCATATGACCAAGTCTCTTGCACTAGCAACTATGTATACTTGAGTCACAATTGGTAAACTGTAGACAAAAAGATAACTTCTTGATCAGGTTCCATAGATCGCTATCAACAAGGCAATCAATGAGCCACTTCATTTCTTGGGTTGAGAAAATCCTACTTCAAAATTTAGAAGAATGAAGGAACAATAGAAGAAGTAAAAAATAGAAATATGAAGGATGTGATGGCACCTTCTCAGAGAATGAGCAGCGAAAGACAAATGGTTAAAAATTCTATACTTAGCAGCAGCTGCCACAGAAAAGAAAAAAAGAAAAAAAAAGGGCTGAAATCACAATCTTAAATTCTTTATCTGCATGAAAGCCATTTTTATCATTGCCATCCATGCAGTGCAGGAAAATGGGGATATTTTTGGTAGGCTGTTGATGTTGAATCAGTCTAAGGAAAAATGGAAAGGTCACCTCTGAATAATTAGTTTGTAAATGGTATTTGAACAGAGTTGGTGCAAAAGGGAGCTTGCATCCTGGTGGCAGTGTTGAAGATGCCATAAAGACATTAATGACAATTCAAATTGGCTGGAAAACTTGGCCTCACAGACGTTATGCTTCTTATTCTGCCTTCATTAAAGCAAATGATTTTGTTTTATCATGTTAGCCATGGCTTGCTTAGGTCACTGTCAAAATTTTTTGACAAATGGCTCTGTGGAATGTTTCATACTGAAATTGATAAATTCATTACTGATTGCGAGCCATAACTACCCTTGACTTTGCTAAAAGCCTCATTTACATGTTTATGTCATTTAGCTGCCATAATGAAGACTGAATTGCCACTTTTCTCATTTAATAATTCTGGCAAATCTTGGGATTATTAATGACGCTCCTAATTTGTGTTTAGCATATTTCTTGTGACTTTTTATCTATTATGCTCTAATTAATTCATTCTTTTTAATTCAGGATACAACTTGGGCAGCCTGCAACTGTTAAAGTTGCTGCAAACCTTGTCAGGCTGTTGTCATATAATAACAAGGTTTGAGTTGGGTATTATATGTTGTTTGCATAAATGCTATAAATTAAAGTAGCTCTTAACTGTGGGAAATTCATGATTAGAAAACTGAACATCATATTCAAGATTTCTATTATACGCTTTAGTGAAAGAGTTTCTCTTACTTCTTTTTTATAATATTCTTTTTATTTTCTTATAAATGTATAGTATATGCGAAATACGGAAGAAATATACAAGGATGAAAGGCAGGACCCCATGTACATGAAGTGCTCATAGAAGGGCCGAACAAACATCCCCAAGCCCCTAACATTTACAAAATCCGAAAACATTATCTGTTGATTTATGAAGAATAGAAGCCTCATAAAACCTTGGCAAAGATGCACTTCTCTCAATTAAATCAGCTTTATCATCTTTATAGAATTTGTTATTACTTTCACCCCACACCATCCAACAAGTTGACGCTAGGAACATCCTAAAAAGCAAATACATCTTGCTTTTTGTGAGATCCTGATCTCAAATTGCTCGAGAGGAGAAGGTGAAGGTCAATATACGTAGACTTATGACTCCCTCAAGTAACGAGGCCTTTTGGGGTAAAACCCAAAGACAAAACCGCGGGGTCCAATGGACCAAAGCAGATAATATCATTGCTGGAGGGATCAGGGTATTGCAGAATGGTATCGGAGCTAGACCTCGACTGGAATTGTGGGGCCCGAACATTGGTTGGTGCATGTGAGTGGGCTTAGCTTAGTGGAGTTTGGACTGGTAGGCTACTGGAACTAGCAAGCTATTACACGGTGACGTGCAGCCTTTAAAGGGGGTGGATTGTAAGATCCCTGATCCCATATTGCTCGGGGAGGATAAGATGAAGATATATATATATATATATATATATATTTAGGCTTTTGACTCCCTCAAGCAATGAGGCCTTTTGGGGTAAAACCCAAGAGCAAAGCCGTGAGGCCCAGTGGGCCAAAGCTGCAGCTGAAGGGATCGGGGCATTTTACACTTTTCCATTTTCCTAAGTTTACAAGTTGAGATCCCTTGAAAGCCTTCTGGAAGGCTTTTGTAGCTGGTCAGTAGGTTGCGTGTAATGAGTTATAGTTGATTGCAAACTTTTCTTATGGCAACATTTCTGAAAACAAGAATGTTGCAGTTCAAATTTGTAAATAGAAGTTCTCGTGGACAGGAAAGGTTTATTCATCTATAGACATAGCAATATCCTTTTACATTGTTTTTGTTTTTCATATTTATATACATGCTTGGGGCCCATTAGGGTTTACATATTGCTCATTCTGGGCGACATCTTTTTTTTTCTCCCTTTCTTGCTATCATGTTGTAAAACTTTTGTGTACATAGGTAACTCTCCTATTTTATTGTACTAACACAGTCATAATAAATCTATCGGTAAAAGAAAAGAATTCTCATTATTCTGATGTCAGTTGAGTTATTCATAGTTACCTGGTTTTATCTGTAAAAGAAACAAATTTTCATTATTCTGATGTCAGTTGAGTTGTTCATGGTTACCTGGTCAAATTTAGCATTTTATTTTTGTTGAATGGTAAAATTATATTGATATGGTAAAGCAACACTCTATAAGGTATAAAACAAGAAAAAGAAAAAGAAACCATTCAAGGGACATACAAAAATAATGAGGAGTTGAGGTTGACCCTCTCTGATCCTCAGCTCATTTGTAAATCATTCCCCCACATTTTTTCTTGGAAGCCATGTACTTGGACAATGAATATCCCTTACCTAGGAGAAATCCAGCTTGCCAATGTTTTGTTATTCCAAGGTGATGAATCAGAAGTTGCCAATCATCCCTATCACAATATCTGAGATAGATATAAGTTGAATTTTTGGTAATGTAAGAATCCATGACACCATCATCCCTATCAGAAAGTCTATGATCTTTTGGATCTTGGAGTGCTTATCATCTGGTCTTTCGGTTCTTTCCAAATTGTTGGAAAAAATGGAATGCCATCTGGCCCAAACCTCTATGGTATAAAATCTCCCTAATTCTGCAAGAACCTGACTATTCTTGACATTGAACAGTTGCTACCAAATTCCCAATCATCTTTCAAAGAAATCCCATATCTCTGATCCTGCCCTACAATGAACGAACAAGTGTTGATCTTGTATATAAGAGTAGCCCTGATGCATTAAGGCAAGGCATTTATTATTATTTTCTGGTATGATATCTGAGGTGTTGATCTTATTTAGAACAGTAGCCCAAGTGAAAGGCATTGATCCTGTGTGCTATACCAAGGCTTCCAAAGCCTGTGAGCAGGAATAAACCCAGAAGGGGGAACCTGATGTCTTCTTAGGGAGGGAAAGAAGGAACTGTAAGAGATTTTCTGCCTAGGGTCAAGTGTCGAACTTCTAGTATCTGTTGAAGAACGGTCAATGAAATATCAATTAATGACACAAAAAAGTGAAGCTGAAGCTAGGTCTACCAAATGCTCTGCTCTTGGATCTCATTAAAATGGGGAGGAAAAGCAATAGTGTAATTATGCCTAGGATAAAGTGTCAAAATGCTGGTATGTGGTAAAGATTTGTTGATGAAAATATCAATTAATGATGCAAAGGGTGAAACTTGGTCCACCAAATCTTCTGGTGAATCTCATTGAATAAAAGATCCCAAATCCAGTTGTCAGGGGGCCATGAAGGTGAATCTGCAACCAAACAGTGCTTATGGCTGACCAGTCTAAAGAGTGGGGAGCTTGAGAATTAGAAGAATCCTGACGATTTGGATAGGCTCACCCTGCCATGGATGTGGCAAAATTGACAAGTTATTCCAGCATGAGACTAAATTTAACCACATAATGAAAATCTAGGAACAAAGCTAAGTATGCCTTCCAAGGTCTAGCACTATGAACCTTGAATTGGTGTTAATGCCCCGTACACTTTCATGTATGCCATATTTGCACACTATAACCTTGTGCCATAAGCTGTCCTTATCTATGCTAAACCTTCAAAAGTTCTCTGTTGGTTTTTACTGATACTACTAACATAGGGTTTTCCCTACAAGCTTCAGACAGATTTTGAGTTCCTATCAATTTGGATGTGGATGTCAAGCTCTCTCTTGATTCATATCTAGTTGTGTATTTTTTGTTGTGACGTTCAATGCTTTAAATGAACTGAATGGTCCTATGAGAGAACTGTTGTTTTCATAACTGACAGTAAATTTTAAGCTAATTTTTAATGATGTTCAGTGGCACAGTACCAAGCATTTATTGAAAATTTTGAGGTAGAATTGAAGTGACTAAAATTCCCGTCAAAACCGAAAGCCGAATGGTAGCCATGGTGGAGTAAAGCTGGTTTAGGAAGCTGTTTAGGGTTGGGTTACCATGAGACTTGCAAGAGGAACCTGTTTCACTGGATTCGGATACATTCGGTCCTTAGATTTCTTGGATTCCTTCCAAAGCTGTTTCATTGAATGTTGGATACATTCGGTCTTCACAGAGACTTGCAAGAGGAAGCTGGTGCAGTAAGCCGTTTAGTGGGGGGAGACAAACTGTTCTTTTGCCATTGAAGGTCTTTAGGTTTCTTGGATTCCCTCCAAAGTGACATTAATTGATGTACGGAAGTTTTGAGTAAATTTTTCATGTTCTATCACCTTGTTCATCAAGATCAGTATGTCCCTCATTGGTGTATCATGTGCTGTTGTGAGGCTTAAGTTGATGACGATCTCTTTTAACGATGTAACTTTACGAATGATTTTTGGAGTAAGTCCATTCAGAGATTGGGATTAGGTTGGTGAATGGTTAGCTATGGTTTTGATTTGTACTGGCCACTACAACTCAGAACCGGTCTGAACCAGTACGGCTCCAGCATGAGATACATAGAAACCAGTGTATTGGTTTGACTCAGGCGCTACCAAATGCCATATTTACATCTGAAGCAGTTTTATGGACATACTTAATCAAAATCAATTTTGAAGGAATTGCTTCTTCTTTTAGTTGGCATTTCCAAACAAAGCCAATGTAATTGACTCAAACCAGCTCACAAAGAATCTCTTCGGTTAGTTACCAACAGGGTAAGTCAAAAAACAAAACCCAGTTTTATCCACTCCCCCTTTCACCGACCTATTAGCCAGCTTGTTTTTAACATTGAGCATGTGGACAAATGAGATGTTTGAACCATCATCTAGCAACAGCTTAAGATGAACCAATTGTGTAAATCTACATATACTTCTCACATGAGGGTCCATAAATATGATCGCTGGCAGAGTCACTCTTTATAATGTCTGGACCTCACGAGCTTTCCTTGCTCAATCTGGTGATAAAGTGCAAGGTCTCTGCTCATATAGAATCCCGCCTTTAGTGGGATCTGAAAATGCATTAAGGATACTCTCCAGTATGTGAGGATGCTACAAATCTCAGGACTCAGGTTATTATCAAATATCCATCAAAATTCAGCTTAACGAATTTTATTACCGCAGCTTTTTAGAGTTTCTGAATTATTTTGGAACTATTTTTTTATAATTCGTGTTGCCCCATATTATCATCGTTAACAAAAATCAGTCGTAAAAGTTTAAGAAGTATATTGTAGTGTCATCCCCATGATACCGATCAAGTTTATTAACCCTTCCCTTAACAGGGGAATGCCCAAAATAAAGAAAATGCTTCAAAAATTTTGCCAATCCAGGAAGCTAGACTTATATTGTCTGTGGTACTGTGTGAAACCATGGAAGTTTTTGATGGACCTCTTGGACTTTGGGAAAACATTGTAATCCTCTTTAATACAGTCATATTCCTTTCTCTCTTTTATTATAAAATCATATTATCAGCTTAAGATTAATAGGCGTTGTTTTCCATGGCCTATCAACTTTAAACTTACTATTATTTTCACGGGAGTTGAAATTGATGTTACAAACATTTGGGAAGCAGAGAAAAAAATCTTGAGAAAGTTGTTTAGTCTGTATGATTTGGAAAACATCCTGTCTATAAATTTCCTTAGCATGGTGGTGTTGCATCAAACTTTCATTTTGGGGCCTGCCAGGCCAAGGTTTTATATTTTTGGCCTTACTATTTTTTCTGGAATTTTCTAATGAAATATTTTATTCATTTTTTTGTTCTGCATTCCGTAGGAATTCCATGGTTTTCTGGTAATTTCTTATTTTGCTGGTTTTCCATATGTTGTAATGGGAATTTATTTTTGTATTATCTTTTAAACATTGTAGAATATGTTGCAAACTGGTCTAATCATTGGTGGATGGGATAAGTATGAAGGAGGTAAGATCTATGGGGTGCCTCTTGGTGGGACAATTTTGGAGCAGCCTTTTGCTATTGGAGGTATGCCATTGCCACATCATTAAAGGCTAATATTTTGTGTGGGTTGCTAATATTCTGTTATTTTATGTGAGAAACTGGGTTCAGGGATTTATCCAATTTTGATTATTACATATTCATTTTGTTGTAGGCATCTCTCTTGCAGCTGATTGAGAATTCTTCTTTTCTTTCTTCTTATTTCCTATTTATCAATTTCTTTTTCTCAGGTCATATTTTCTTTTTTTATTTTTAACTTGCAGATCGTGAAATGTCTTGCAAGAGAAGTATACTTGTTATTAGCCTTCTTCTCACATCATTCTGACAATAATAACCATGTAAAAAGGGTAAATATTATTGAAAATATTATTATACTACATAGGTCAACCTATTTTAACTGAAGCTGACACTGTGCGGTTAGTGATACTTTCCTCATCAGGCCTGCTGTCTAAGTATATTGTTTCAGTTAATTAACTGACGTAAACAAAAAATTTGATTAAGGCCTTAAGTTATGCTTAAGTCATTAATTAAACAGAAACAAAATTCCTTATATCTTGAAATTTCTTTGCAACTTTGCCGAAATTGAGAAATTTTGCACAGATTTTGTCGTTGTTCAGAATAAAATGGCACTAAATTGAAGCCGACACACACACATGCACACACAGAAAACTTAGTAAGTTATTCAAAATTTAAACCGCAGGTTTCGAAGTTTAGCTTGTAATCGTTACATGTGGCTACAAGTTAGATTCTTCTGTTTGATTGTTCTTTAACATGAAACAAAATGACAAAAACCACTCATATTGGATACTTTTGTATCCATTATGTTTGTTCGAGAAAGAAAAGGGAAAAAGTTGTTTTATTATCATCTCTTTCTGGTCAACATGACTGCAATTGAATTGCGGGTTGACACTTTCTTAAATATTTAGTTAATCTTGTGCATTACAGGTTCTGGCTCCAGTTACTTGTACGGATTCTTTGATCAAGCATGGAAGGAAGGGATGAGCAGGGATGAAGCAGAGGTATTAGTTTTTGAGTTTTAAGAAATATTATTGGCGTAAATAACTTTTGATTAAAAAACTTCTGTTAGCTTTATATGAAGTGTTTTACTGTTGTCCTTAGTAATTTAGTCTGGCAACTTTTATTATGCAGCCCAATGAGTACCTATCCTGTAACAATATGGATTGGTTTTTAAGTTGAACGTAGACTTGTAGCTTATAAATGAAGTGGAAAAGGAGATGTGAGAGGGCCATTAACTTGCATTATCTGCATCTGATGAAGTTTCATGTATTACTTATATCCTTTTAGTAATTTCTATATATAATGAAATTGTTACAATGCAATTGTCACAGCATGATTAATTTCCTTATCAGTTTAAGTTTCAAATGAAATTGTAATTTCCAAATATTTGTTGACCGTTAATCTCTTGCTGGAAAGTCTTAGCCTCGTTCCTAACAATTTTGGTGTTCTACTGCAGCAATTAGTGGTCAAGGCAGTCTCACTTGCCATTGCTCGTGATGGCGCAAGTGGTGGTGTTGTCCGCACTGTTATTGTGAGTCTCTTATTCTACTGTTTGCAACCAATTTCTACCCCATTTTTTTTTTATCCTGGCAAAGAGTTATTGAATTACGTATAATCCTTGAACTATTTCATCTTGTTTCATATCATAGTGGTGATAATTCTTTCTTGTTGGGTTAAGTTGTATGAAAAGTCTTTCACCTTTACAGTTACATCAGGTGTTCTTAAATCCTACTTTATTCTGGACCAATTATGTGAAAACCTAGATTTCCAAATAAAGATTGGTTGCCAATTTTTTCTTTTTTTAACCTTCCCCTCATGTGGAGGGTGCCATACTACCATATCGTATGACTGGATCCATAGATGAAGAACAAGTCACTATTTGTGATTCCATCTTATGATATCATAATTCATAACAAATCACTATTTGTGATTCCATGTTATGATATCATAATTCACAACAAAGGCCTCTAAACTGCCTTTTGCCCAAGCCTACTGTGTAAAAATTTTCCAGGGTTCTTTTGGAATACGTTGATACTGATGGGGTTGTTCTAGAAGACCCTCTTGATCCATTTGGACTACCTATGCAACACCACGTATATAATTACACGACACTTTCCTTTTGAAGCTGCTTAATGCCAGTACCAATTCTTTGGGTGAAAAGTACCAAGAAATAGTTACCAAAGTCATTCATAAGGTTGAATGATGAACTGGTTCTCTGAAAACTGGTTCATAACTCGTAAGTTGGTTCTTTTGGTTCCTTAGGTTGAGGTAGATCTACTCTACTGATTAAATATCACACTTAAAATATGTGGCTCGTAACCACGTGTATTTAAAAAAGTGTAGATTGCATACGCTCCTTCCCTCATATACACAGCACAGATTTGAGGTGACGGAAGCAAAATTGTGGTTAGCTGATTTCTGCTGCATAACTGTTTCTGTTTTAGCTGCTAATATGATTTCAATACATAATTTGTGGTTAAACTGTGAATCCTTTTTGAAAAATCTCAGCAATGATATTCAAATAGAGTTCTTAAACAAAGCACTCACCAATTAACTGCTGCCTGCATTAGTTCTGGTGCTCTACTCAGAAAATTTACTTAAATGTAATCTAATTGATGTATGATTTGTATCTGAATGTTGGATTCTGCTTGGCAGATCAACTCGGAGGGTGTGACGAGGAACATCTATACAGGCGATGACCTTCCGCGGTGGCATGAGGAACTGGAGCCGCAAAACTCATTGCTCGACATTCTGTCGTCCTCGATTCCCGAGCCAATGAGTACATAAAGAGGGAGAGGCATTTCCCAGTTACGTGGCTTGCACATCAGGTCTTTGCATGGATGTTCTTGATGGTCTCTGTAATGCTCTTAAACGTTAGCAACTTCAGTCTTGATTCGAGCGGGGTTGGCCTGACATGATTTCCATTCAGTAACCCAATTCTGTTTTTGTAATTTCTGTTCAACAGAGTTTGCTCAATTCATTTCCCTATTTGCACGCTTGTTACATGTGAACTTTTTTTTGGTAGTGGCTTGTTACATGTGAACGATCGGCATTTCAAGGCTAGTGTTTTTAAATTTTACAAATGCTGTATGTGGAACCCACCTAGAAAACCCTTACGGTGGGATGCTCCATATGGAAGAATACCACTTAGCCAACGCAGGCCCAAATTTCAGAGGATTCCGTCACGATTAGCAAATAGGACAAGAATTTAAACTACTCTTGAGAGGGATGTTATTAGGTGGAGTATTTTGAAAAGAAAAAAAAAGGGTGCTAATGTTGTTACCGAAGCTTGTACTGTGGCTTTGCAAATTACAGTAAGAGATCTCGGCCGGTCCTGAGTGGGGATCTCCCGAGTCGAAACAGTACCGCCCATTCGGGTCCATTCCTACTCGGACGGTTCCAGTTCGGGACCGCCCGATTCAAATCTATCTTTTTTAATGCCCACATGCATTTTTTTTCGGGTAAGACATGCATTTTGTCTTGCTTGAGAGTTAGGTGTATGAAATTTGCTCTAGATGATACAGCCTGTGCAACGATACACACGCAGCCAATCCACGTTCACCAATTGCCATCAATCATGCACATCGATCATATCCGTTAGATTGCATGACCAGATCGGAAAATAATTTGACCTATATAATATATTCAAGGTGGTCACTTTTTTATGGTGCCACGCGTACGGCGAAAAACTTGTAAGCTTTTCCAGTTGAATGTTCCGTCCTCCAAAAACATTGGACCTTTTGCAATCCGAGGATTCTCGCGGAGAGAGAGAGAGAGAGAGAGAGAGCGAGCGAGCGAGGGCGAGAGCGAGAGGGGAGAGGAAGACGGAGGAGAGGATGGGATCTTCTTCGGTCATCATTAAACCAAACAATCTCCACAACGTATTTGTGTACGGAAGTCTATTAGCCGATCCGGTGGTACGAGTGCTACTGAAGCGCCACACTGTGACCTTCTTTCTGAGCTCCCTTGCGGCAACCAAGCCTGAAGGTCCTGCACCAATCACGCATACATCTTTTGAGTACTTTGTCTAGAGAACCATTGTGGCCCAGCAAGGTGTCTCTTGTGATAATGGCGGAGACTGCGAGGGTGATTGCAGTACTTGCTTTGTATCTTCGAAAATCCTGCTTTCAGAGGTTTTTATAGGTGAATGATTCACTTGAAGATTTTTATTCAGAAATAACAAGGTACACCAAATTTGAGATGCTTCACAGCATTACTGTTCAGTTTGCTTAAGGGATAGCTTACTTGAGATCTTTTAGTTATTTTGCACCCTCCTTTTGGCCTTAGGCTAACGTTGATATGGTGGGAAGCAATTTCCTCTGTTTTCTTTGTCTTTGATGAGCTGAGGTTTTATGATATTATTTACCTGCTTAGACCAAAAAGCTAACACAGTTTCTCCTCTGTAATGGTTAGTAGACTGAAAAGGAAAATCTTGGAGGCAAAAAAAAAAAAAAAAACCAAATGGAATTGGATCTCTAATAGATGACTTAAGCAAGCTCTTATTCTATTTCACTTAGATATATGAATCTTTTTACCTCTTTTCATTTTTATTTCTTGCTGTTTTCATTTCACTTTTTCAATGGTTTTTTTAAGCAATGAATATCACTTCATAAAACAATATTTTTGTTATAGTACGTCTTTTGAAATGAGTGGAAGACTGCTGCTTTTGTTAAACCGAAGGATCTTAAATAAACCTCAAAAGCTCAAATGCAGGGCGAAAAAGATTGATTGGGGAAATGTTGTGCAGGATGTTTGAGGGAATATGAATACCCCCCAAATGTACACTCCTTATGCTTCTGACATCTGTGAATATTTTCACTTGATGGAGGTAGTATGGATGGATGTTTGGCCATTTTTGGGGTCGTTTTGATCTTTGGAGGTCCGGCTACAATTATAATGGGGAATTTTTGGAGTTGGGCTCCTTAGTTATGTTTGATTCATATGTTGTTTGGAATCTATGGACTCCGGTTTTTTATTTTCTCTTGGTCAGGGATTTGGGATATTGAGCTTTCTTTCTTTTCTTTTTTTTTTTCAATTCTGTTCGATTCATATGTTGGTTTGGAATCTATGGACTCTGGTTTTTTATTTTCTCTTGGCCAGGGATTTAGGATATTGAAGCTATCTTCACATTCTATTAACAAGCAGAGACTTCAGCTTTTGGGTGTTTCTTGCATGCTGATAGCCTCGTGACTGCTTGGGTCTTTTTACAGCAATGGTCGCTTGCAAAAAAAAAACATCGGGTGAGTTAGAGTTGCTCCTAGGGTTTCAGGTTTAAAAAAATGCAGCTTTGATGCTCTGAGAGATGCTAATGGTTTGATGTGATAATTTTTGACACTAACATAACTCGGTTTATTTTTTTATCCAATAAAAGATAATATTGCTTATATTTGTTTGAATGATCTAAATCTAGAAAGCAGTCTAATGTTTTGAAGTTTTTTTTTTTGTTTTTGTTTTATGGGTTTTATGTGTTCTTTAGTAAGGAATTGTGGCATAAAGATGCTTCCCTTGGCCATATCTACATGTTGAGAATGTGTAGCTAAGTAAGAAATAAGATCTCTGGTTTCACCAAGTAGAAATGGTCAAAATTTGACGATGTAAGATGTTCATAATTTTATGATCCTATGCGCTTTCACCTTTCCTTCTGTCTGTTCTTATGTGACAATCTAAAATTCCACCTATGAGATATCCCATTTTCTTTTTGGGATTGATGGTAACAGTGTTTTTTTTTCTTTTCCTTATTTTTTTTTCTTTTACTTATTTATTTATTTATTTTTTGTCATAGGGAAACTATGCCCAATAAGTGGCACAGGCAGGGTACTATCTCCTTGAGTTTTTTTTAAGAGTAATATCAGTCTTACTGTTCCACCCAGAATAATACTTGCAGGATCAACTAACATAGGGAAAATACAGGCAAACTGTATGGGTGAGCATACACACAGCCTCGAGATGAAGCTAATAGAACTTGGGAACCTAAATGGGAAGATATGCAGGTTGAATGAGGAACTGATGAAGTCCAATACTGAGTGCTTTCTGTTGATACAGGAGTTGGAAAGCAAGGAGGTGGAGTTTCAAAATTCAACTTCCTGGATTGAGAATCTGGAGGAATCAATATATACTATTTCTTTGGACTCCCAATGTGAAATAGAGAGCATGAAGCTCGACTTGATGGCGTTTGAGCCGAAGTGATGTGAAGGTAAGAAATTGCAGGAAGAAACCATTCCAGAAAAAAGCTTCCATGGATAGTTTGATTCATGAGTTTAAAATCCAGTTGTCGGACTCAATAGAAAATGACTGAATGTTTGGAAAAGGAGAATAAAGAACTGAAGGATAGGCTTGAGATATCTGGGTGGAGTGCAAAGATATATTGCCAAAATTCGAATTTGCTAAACAATAATTTGGACATATATTGGCACATGTTTGAGACATCTGCTCATCTTCAATATCGAAGTTCTATGTTCGCATTAAAGCTTTCTATTGGTATTAAAGTTCTACGTTTAAAGCTTCCTATTGTCAAAAGCTTGAATTTTCTCGTATTAACGTTTCAAATTTATTAATTTTGCAACTTACGTATTCATTCCATATTAGGGAATCCAAACTTTAGCTCTGATAGTTGAATTAACACCATGGTTTTTTTTTGGTGAACGAATTAACACCATGGTTGTGGCCCCATGGAGCTATTACTTTTAACCTTGTCACCATTAGAGTTGGCAAAATGCAACCCGACTTGAGTTAAACGGGTTTGGGTTGACCTGTTTATTAATTGGGTTAGGGTTTCTCCAACCCATCAGTAATCGGGTCAATCTGATTATGACTCGGCAACCCGACGAGTAACCAAAAAAAAAAAAGGGCAAAAGTGTCTCGTCCCGACCCGATTAACCCCACAACCCGACCCGAACCAAGTACAACCAGATCCAATTAACCCCCCAATCCTATTTTAATTATATTTTTTGAAAAATAATAATAATAATAAATGGATTGGCGGGTTGGGGGTTTTCCAACCCGCCGTAATTTAGCCCAACCCGAACCTGACCTGATTAATCCCCAACCCGATTATGACCCGACCCATTTCCAGCTCTGACTCACTATTATCCCGAAGGGGTTGGTATTGCCAGTTAAATTTGTGTTCTAGTGGTTGAAGTGGAGATTTACTTCATTGCGCTATATGAAGGATTGCGAGAAAATCAGGCTAAATATGGGCATAAAATCAGTTGATGTCCAGAGGCTAGAACATCAAGGCCTAAAGGCTTAGCAGCTTCCTTTTTGTATAGTTATGTTCCATAAGGAGTTATCAACGATAGGGACTCTTTACTTCTAAATTAGATTGGGTTTCCTTAACAAGCCCAAAAGGATAATTATTTTTCTTCAGAAAATTAGGCTAAATAAATATGTGTGCAAATTTCAAAGTGTAATAGCTATTACCATTGGTTTATTAACTAAGTTTTATAATGACCTATTAGTTAGTAATAATTCTATTTACTCGAAATTGTTTTTATAAATACTATTCAGACAAGTTGTTAACTTTAGTTCGTTATTCAGATAAACCATCTTTTTTGCATTTATCTTTGTTATTTATTCAATTTCTTTACACACTATTTTTTATTTTAATGAAATTATTTTATATTTTTAAATTCATTAATATCTTTTGTTGTTACATATATCTCCTTTTTATCATACTCTGTTTTAATTGAAATACTTAATAAAATGACAAATTTTAATATCATACAATTTAATTTCTAATGTTTCTCATATTATTTTGTCACATAATGCACGGGTTTTTGCTAGTTATATCTATATCTATATTATTAATAAAGAGAAGTGGGGGGAATATTCCTTCTAGATTTTGGCCTTCTTTTTCTTTTTCCAAACATTACTCTTCTTAAACAAAACAATCCCCCAATATTGTAAATTTGTAACTACCTTGGGCTGTTTATCAAAGTGGGCCCACATTTTCTACGCACGTAGCGCGTGCAGCCCCCTAGTTTATACTAATGGAAAGTCCTGATTGTGTTGTTTGGTTAATCAAAATAAATTGAAAAGTTTTAAATTTACCCATTCTACCTCTACTAGGGGAGTGCCAACCTACACCCATAGCAAGTTTTTTGGAAAGACATTTGGGGTATAAAATGTTCTTTGTTATTTAGCTTTTGTGAGTGATTCCAAGAGGGTCTTGACTTTATATAATATATTATAGATTACATAAATGAATAGTTTCGAAAAAATAAACAACTATACAGCAAAACATTCACTCATTTTACCCTTAAATCTACAGCTAAATAACAAAGAGAAAATTGGCTTTAAGTGATATTTTTTTCAAAATAATCCAGATTTAGTTGCTCAATTCTTAGTAATTTAGAATTAGTGATCACTAAAGACCTTAAAACGCACCACTAAAGGCCAATTTTCCCGTAGTTTTTTTAGCGCGCGGATCCTCTGTGAAGCGCATCGCCTGTGAAGCAAAGGCATCCTCTGTGAAGCGCAATCCAACGGACCAGAATAAGCGAAGGTTATAATAGTAATTTTGATCCAAACGCTTAAAAAACTATTAAAACTCTCCTCGGCTCTCTCCTCGGCAATCTCCTCGTCTCGATGAAAACGTGCGAAACATAGTATTTAATTTTGGATCCTCTCCACGTCCGCAACGTGCGAAACATATTATTTATTTTTGGATCCTCTCCACGTCCGCGCTTTACCCGACATTGCGCCATTTCTGGACCTTCTTCGTCTTCGTCTTCGTCATCCTCATCGCATACGAAAGGGACAGGATCATACTCCATTTGCTTCACAGAGGTTTCCCTTTCTTACAAACGCGCGCGCCCACTTGACGAAAGAAAGGGACCACCCATCACAAGAACTTTGTAATTGAGGGACCACCACGACAGCCACCAGCCTCATTGAAAGACGACTGTAAGTCGTTATTTAATTTTATAATATAATGAGTCAATGACCAAATGTATCATAAGGAGCCATGGGTACCAGGCGAAATAAGCCAAAGGTACTGCTCCAAATAACGATGGGTACCTTCCGAGTTAAGCTTTAGGTACGCCCGAAGAGCTCCCCAAAAAACATTTTCGTAGTCAACAAATAAACCTAAGGTACCCCACAAATCAGATTAAGGTACCCCACTCTTAGCCCAAGGTACCACATATAAGCCTAAGGTAGCTCCCATATAAACCTAAGGTACCCCATGGTAAGCCAAACCCACTCACGAAAATTAGCCTAAGGTACCCCCTAAACCTACAGTACCCACAATATAAGCCCAAGGTATCCCCAATATAGGTCTAAGGTACTTCCTGAAATCGTGATTCGGCGATTTGTCCTGAGACCTAATCGCTACGAAACAGAGACAATGTTTCACTGCTTACAGTTAATCGCAAATCTGCGATTCGTCGTCTGATTAATCGCCGCACCTAATCGCCAGGTCACGATTAATCCTGTACTTAATCGTGATGAAAATCTTGGGAAGTAAGGCTTAGATTCCTCTCCCCTCCCCAATTAATTCATAATTGGTGGGTTACTCAAGGCTTAGGGGGCTGGTACCTAAGGCTCACTTGTTTGTACCAAGGCATTTTTGGGGTGTACCTAGAACATTTTGGGTGGGGGTGGGGGGGGGGGGGGGGGGAAGATATTTGGGGATACCCAAGGCTTATTTGTGGGGTACGAAAGCCTTATTTTGTTGGGGGTACCGAAGGCTTAATTGGGTTTTGGTAAGCCAATTTGTAGGTGTACGTAAACCAATTTAGGGGACCTATTTGTGGGTACCCAATTCTTATTTGTGGGTACAAAATGCATATTTGTGGGGTACGTAAGGCGTATTTCAATTTACATTTTGATTTTATAGATGGCACATGTAAATAGTCACATTGCAAAGTTTTTTTTATCAATTTATGTATTTATTTGTAGATAAATGGCACCAAGCGGGGAAGGAGTTCGCAATAGATGTAGTCCTCAACGACTTCTAAAAATTATCAAAAGGTTGAACGAGTCCCAGAAGCTAGCTGTTAGAGAAATTGGGCTGGGAAGCCTTCTGGATATGACGATTAAACACTGTTATAAGGGCAACATTGTGTCCTTATTGGCTTCATTTGATCCCGAAAAATGTTGCCTTGAAGTAAGTGGAAGGACGTTTGAGATATCACCTCCTGATGTTCAGCGGATATTGGGGGTGACCTCTGCCGGGGAGAGTATAGAAATCGATGAGGTGGAAAATGACCTCACAGAATTAAAGAAAATGTATTGTGATGATAAAGGTAAGATACCTTTAGGAGAGCTGGAGAGAAGACTGCAAGAGAAGGAGACGGCGGATGAAGATTTTTTGAGGCTTTTTGTATTGCTTGCATTGGGCTCATTTTTATGCCCTCAAGCTAAGCCGGAGGCCAGCACAAAGTTCTTAAATCTCATAATGGATATGGAGGGACTCCGTACCCTCAACTGGTCGAAGTTGGTTCTTGATTGGCTCATTGCTGCAATCCGCCGATACAAGGAGAAGCACCAAATATATGTCGGTGGTTGTTTGGTTTTTCTAAAGGTAAATTATTGTTATACACACATTTCATATATTTGGTATGCTTAAATTGTAATGGCAGAAATGTTTAATCAATCGCAGATGTTCTATTATGAATGCTTGCGCATGGATGGGAGCGCGATAGAGTTGGATGCAACAGCTCCTCTCATCACCGTGTGGAATGATGAGGATGTGTTGGAAAGGGAGAAAGAAGGAAAGGAAAAGGACATGAATATTCCGGAACATATTGACTATGAAAATGTTCCGGAGTCCGATAAATCAAAGGGGAGGAAGAAGGTATATTATATTGTATTGTATTTATATTTTCGAATAGGGGGTACTCAATATGAATATTCATTATACGTACATGGACATAAATTTTACTTGATTATGTGTTTTAGGAGGATAAACTGAGGGCAGCGATAAAGAAGCTAACAAAGGTAGTTGCTGCCCTTCAGCGTGAGGTAGCCAAATCCTCGAGATTGAAGGCTTTGGAGAAGGAGGTAATGGAAATCGGTTTTTGTCATTATTCATTATAAGTTCAAGATCTTATAGAAATGCAAATGTTTGTGGCTTGATTTGTTTAGGTGGAGAGATTGAAGTTGATGATAAGCAATCTTGGAGTAGGGCAAGCTGAACTAAGAGAGATGGTTCTCGAGCTTGTTGGATATGCTCGTGACTACCGAAGCTACCCTACCCCTGAATGTCCACGTGAACCATTTGAGGTTCCAGTGAACGTTGCTTCTGCACCGGAGGGCCCTTGCCCGGTGTCGCCGATGGAAGATATTGAACCTAGGGCGGAATGTATCCCGGATCCAACAGCGGGAGAATATGAAGGTTCAATCGTTCCATTTCAACCCGTTGAGGCTCCGAGATTGAAACGAATGAAGATTCCCGGCAAGGCAAAAAGGAGTCCTTTTACAACCATCACTGGGGAGAAAAAGAAGAGGGCCAGAAAGAGTAAGCAACCGCTCGATGCCGAGAGGCCAACGCAAACGGTAAGTAGTATATAATTGGATGTCTAATTGCATGTCAACCATTCATGTAAAACTTTACCATAGTAGATTGAAGAGCAATATTGTCGATGTAATGATCATTGTGTGACCTACATGAAATATATTTCAGGTACCATCTTACGATGATGATAGTGCGGAGGCTAGGTTGTTGCCAGATCTGAACACTGCAGATCCGTCCATAGAGCCATTGGTATTTTTGTTCTCAGTTTTTCTAAAGGAATTGTTTTTGTTTTTCGGTTAGAATTAGGTTGACAGCCATATATTCATTTTTTGGAATTTTTAATAAACTTGTAGGCAAGCGAACCAGCGGATGCATCTTCTAGTAGGACGCCTGTGGATGCTGGAAGCGCGGTCTGCAACTATGCATTCCGTGAGGACCTCGATCCAGAGTAAGTACTTTCGCATATTTATGTTTGACGCGTTGTTGCTTTGTAAATTGTTGTGTATGGTTTGACTGTTTCTTTTGTGGGATATATATGTAGCGAGGTTTTGGTGAGATTCTTTGATGTCTTCATTGCCCGCGGTGAGTTCGAATGTTTGAAGCCTGAGAAATGGGTTACCAACTGGGTAGGAGTCTAACAACCTAAGTATCTTGTCAGATTGCATAAATATTTGGATTCTTAGATTTTATTTTTTTCTATGTAGATCTTGGATTGCTACATGCGGATGCTGAATTTCCAGGAACAGCAGGTTGGAGGCCCATGTTACTTCTTCCTGTCAGATATTGGGGTAATTATTACGACATTCTTCAAAAGAATTTGACACTGTCTGTAATACTCCTGTTGAACCTATATTATAACTTTTCAGACTTTTTGCGCGGCAGAAGAAAACCGAGAACTTACCAGACTTAATGATCAATTTGATCCATCGTACCTACTGAATATAGTGAACTACAAAATGGTAAGCTTAACTCACCATTGTTGCTGGGATCTTTTAATAGGGTAGGGCTAATAAATATGTTTGTATGCAGTTGTTTTTCCCTATATTGGAGCAAGAACATTGGTACATGTGTGTTGTTGACATGAATAAAAAGAAAGTCTTTTTTTTGAACTCGATGAAGGTGTGGAGAACCCGTGAAGTTCTCACTGGAGTGGTAAGTGATCAGCGTAATAATTTCTTGTGTCACTAATGTTGTTATTAAGTATCAATTTTTATATTTCAGCTAAAAGCAGTAGATATTATATGCACCTGGCAATGGGAAAAGCAAGTTTTAGTAAGCAAATTTCCAAGGACGAAAGCAGATGCTCTTAAGCTTCCTCGGCAAGGCAACCCGTACGTTTTCCACCTATTCCTTCTTTTCTATACTTACTACGATATGATATTAATAGCATTAACTTGTACTCGCATCTTTTGTAGCAATGACTGTGGAATCTTCGCCATGAAGTTCGCCGCTTTCTGGAGAGGAGAACTTTCTCCTCGATTCACGCAGGTACGCTACAACTCCTAACCTATCCAGTTGTGTTTTCAAAAGCTCCAAATGATCACATTATTAATATAGTTTTGTTAATTTTGAATAGAATGATATTCCGGGCTTCAGAAGAAGCATTGTGAGTGAGATGATCCTCCACGAAGAAAACACGGTGAAGGATGATATTGTGAAGAAGAGTTCTACCTAGGGGGAGAGTTCGATGTATTAACATTTTTATATTATACATGCGTCACACTACAAACTAAAATTTTAATTTTTGGGGAATCTGTATGTATTTATTTGAGGACAAGGATGTTCCTGTAATGAATGCTGTAGTTGAATCAAGCATTCACTTGGATTTTACTTTTATGGCATGTTTAGTTTTTTATGATGTTTCACGATCATATTTTTGTAAAGTATTGTGTACATAAGACATTGTATCCATTGAATAAAAGCTTGGTTATTTTGATTGCTTAAGTTCTGCCACAGATTCGTCAAACTCGTTGATCGTAAATTATGCCAAATTTTAAAACAAGTTACTATACATTAGGTACTCCCCCCCAAAACAAAATGAAGGTACGGTTCGTGTGAAGTTTAAGGTAACCCCGTAACCGGCACAATGTACCACCCCCACCCCATATAAGCTTAGGTGTCACCTAGTAAGAGGACGTTAATCATTAACGCCCGCACGTTGCAGCTTTAAAGTGCACAGTACGCGCGAGCGTTACCAGGAAAGATTCGCGCGTTGATTATGCTCCCACTATTTTGTACGTGTGGGTACCTTCGGGTTTCTAGTGGGGTACCTCAAATTTACCTTTGGGGTACCTAAGTGTTACTTGGAGGTACTCTCCCCTTAATTTGGAGTATTTTTTGTGGATAAATTAAGGCTCGTGTGGGGGGTACCCTGGGCTGATTTGGGGGATACGTAGGCACGTTTGGAAGGGTATCTCAAGATTAAGATTAATATAAGCTGACTTTTTTTGCATTCCCCGTCTTCCCACGGCCTTCGTTGCAGATTTTAATCATTTCGTATAATACCTTAGTCTTGTAGGTGGAAGTTCATTACCATAGGCTAATATAACCAGCAACTTCGACTGGTTGTTTTGCATGTACACGCATTACGACGTGCTAGACCCAATGTGTGTGTATTGGGGAGATAGAGGAATATGACAAATGAAAGCTAAGACCAAACAATATTTGCTTTGCATGCACTTATCGCAACGTTTTACAGGCACATAAGTAAAAAAAGATGGTCAAATAAGATGCATTCGATACTCAGATGACATGAAAAGAGGTTCAAGACTATGGGGCAGGCCCTGCTGGATCAGGAACTTTGTGTGCAGGCTCAAGGGGTTCAAGCAACAAATGTTCATCTCGAATGTACTCCGCATCACTTGGAGGAATATGCTCTCCAACGACACCTTGAGAAGCTGCATCGACAACTGTCCTCCGTTCTCCCTTGTCCCTATTCAGCCTGTGAAGCTCCTGATTTTCCAATTCAAAGTGCTTCATGGCCCGGCTGTAGTCTTGTTGCATCTCCAAATATATCTCGTTCAGCCTGATCTGCTTCTGATGCACTGCTTTTAGTGTGTCATCAGAATTCCATACTGTTGACCTCACCCAACTCAACTTGCTGTCAATTTGTGCAAACTTCGGCTTAATCACTTCTCGTACATCCTTTCTCACAGAGTAGGTGTCACTTTCTACGTTCTGAAGAAGATGTTCCATCTTAGCAACGTGGCGATCAGTTTCATGCTTGTATGCAAGTTGACCATCGTACAATTGTTTTATCTGCTGCTTCATCGTCTCCTGGTTCTCAAGAAGTAGCTTGGTTTGATTCATCAACTCACATTGCATGCCCATAACCTGTGAAAGGATTGATGCGAGTCCACGAGGAAATTGGGAAGAAGTTGTTTGGTCTATAGGAGCAGCAGCAGGAGCAGGCGTCGATGAGGATGGAATATCATGTTCCACAGGTTGATCATGTGTAGCAGACTCCAGGAGAGGAAGATCATGCTCATGTCCTATAGAAACATTGGGGGGAGGAGATGGAGGAGCAGGAGCATCTTCACCAGCAGTGGGAGGAGATGGAGGAGCAGGAGCATCTTCACCAGCAGGGGGAGGAGATGGAGGAGCAGCAGCATCCTCACCAGCAGGGGGAGGAGATGGAGGAGAAGGCGCATGGACCCCTGAAACAGGGGGAGGGGGTGGAGGAGCAGGAGCATCTTCACCAGCAGGGGGAGGAGATGGAGGAGAAGGCGCATGGACCCCTGGAACAGGGGGAGGGGGTGGAGGAGGAGGATGAGACTTGTTGTATTGCCCCTTGGACTTATTGTATGTTGCAGTATTGATAGGAGGAAGGGGAGCAAGTAACTCATACTCGGGGAAGTCAATTTGATGCATCTTGACTATCTTTGCAATGGCACACCCGAGAGGAAGTCCACACCTACGTTTGGTATCGAGCAAACAGTCAAGCATAGTCGAAATCATGATGGTGGGAACATCAATTGAATGCCTGTTGACCAATGCATAAAGCAAGAGTGCCCTCATAGGAGGCACAGTTGATCTGTGACTCACCGGCGCAACGTTAGAGCATTGGATTTTGTATATGAATGAGGTGTCAAATGTAAACTTGGAGGAATCCAGAGCTTTGCCCTCATAGTCCCCCTCCCTCTCAGTGGTCAGTAAAAAAGCAGCCACTTCATTGAGCAATTGTGGTAAGGGAGCATCAACATACGGGAAGTCAGGATTCTCAACTCTCGGAATACCTAGGGCCCCAGCGATGGTATCAGAATCTACATGGATGGGCTGCCTTCTGAGAGAGGTATCGAAGGATGGACCGTCTGCGATGTTGTGGATGTTTGAATAGAATTCATATACTAGGTGTTGGGATGGGAGCAGGAAGTTGGTGAAGAGGTTATCCCATCCCCTCCCGGTAAATGCTGAACTAATAGACTCGGGGAAGTCTTCTAGAATAACCCCTCTTTCAAGCAAGATTTGTCTGTGGCTGACATCATTCTCGTACAGCTTCTTGGCCTGCCGATCGATGAAGATTGAATTATCAAATGAATCAATCCTGCGTTTCTTATTGGCTGTCCTGGAGGATTTCTTAGGTTTAGAAGATGAGGCTCTGGTCTTAGGGGCCATCTAAGATTTCAGAAGAAGAGAGGAAGAAAAATAAATATGCACAAAACAACACATAGCAAACGATAATGTTAGACACAGAAAAGATGAGTGCTACCGAATGCAAATAATATAGAATGTGAATAATATGAATAATTGTGTGGAAAAAACCCACTCCCTATATACATAAAAAAAAAACCCAACACTTGAGGAAAAAGTGCAGGCGTTATTCACGCGTCAGGGAGATAACAATAGGGATGTGTACTTGTCAAAGGCTTATAGGAAAAGTGAATAGTAACTTGATTGCAACCGATAATATAAACCATTCCGACGAAGATAAACCAAAATGTACCTCTTGAAGACATTAGAATAAACACATAGATCGGAAACCCTAAATGAACAAATTAATACCCTAATCGTAACATATAAAATCAAAGCAGTAAAGTTCGTAAAGCATCTCGTAAGTCCTACGAACCAGAAATATAGGCTTTGGAACTCTTCCAGAAGAGAAGTGGTACCCACCCTGAGAAGACTTTATCGCAATGAAAATGAAGCGCTTCGGATGGCTTTGATTCGCATGGACGAAATAACGCGCCAGACCTGTTTCTTTGTAAATATAGGCAAACGCCCGAACGCACGCGCCCAGCACGTGCGCGCGTTGATATTAAATATGTGCCAAAACATAAGGAATTCTTCAAAGGGTACCTTCGGTTTATGATTGGGGTACCCCAGGCAAAATGTGGGGATACCTCATGCAAAAACACGGCGGTACCCAAACCCGAAGCGAACGTCCGAGCGTTCACGAGAACGTGCGCGCGTTGATATTAAATATGTGTCGTCCCCAGAGCCTCTTAACTTTTTTAAAGTGTCCCAACGGGTTTTGTTCACGAGAACGTCCGAGCGTTCATGTATGTACATTTGTATATGTGTGTACACATGATTGTACACATGTGTGTACATGTGCACACATGTACATGTATATATGTGTACACATGTACCCAGGTCTGTACATGTGTACACATGTACATGATATATGTGTACACAAGTACATGTTCTTTAACGTGTACATGTACGGACATGTGTGCACATGCACACACATGTCTACATCTGTTCAAATGCATGTAAATGTACATGTATGTGTACAAATGTACACACATGTACATGTGTGCTCATATTGACATGTGTAAGCGTGTACACATGCACACACATGGGCACATGTGTGTACACACACGCACATGTGTACACATATACATATGTGTAAATGTGTACACAGATGACAATGTCCATGTGTACATTTGTAAGGTACATCAGCAAACAAGCCAGAGGTGCCCCCAAATGATAACTTACGGTAGGGACAATTACGAAAACAAGAACGTCATAGGTACCCCACATAAAACGTGGGTACCCCAACAATAACATGACGGTACCCCACACGTAAGGCGAAGGTACCATATATAAGGAATTACTAGGAAACATTAACGCGCGGACGTTAAGGTCCAACGCGCGCGCGTTAAAGCTATTAATGCGCGTCCGACAGCTGTCTAATTCGGCAGGAACGTTCGCGCGTCCATGACCAACGTCCGCGCGTTGACGTCTCTTCCACTTTCCTTCTACAGGGTACCTTAGCTTTTAAAACAGGGGTACCTTTGTATTATATCCTTGGGTACCCCCCTAATATTTGGGGGTACCTGTGTCCTACACTAATTTACGCTCCTGTGCTTGTACATACATGTGTACAAATACATGAAAGCAGCCGATACACATCAAAAAATGTAATAACACGTGTGCACAGATGACAATGTCATAGGAACCCCAACTAAAACGTGGGTACCCAAGGATAAGGAATGAAGCTACCCCATACGTAAGGCGAAGGTACCCAATATGAGGAATTACTAGGAAACGTTAACGCGCGGACGTTAATGTCGAACGCGCGAGCGTTAAAGTTATTAATGCGCGTGCGACAGCTCACTTCTTCGACCGGAACGTTCGCGCGTTAGAGACCAACATCCGCGGGTTAACGTCTGTTGCCCTTTCCTTCTACTGGGGTACCTTCGCCTTAACACCTGGGTACCTTCATATTATATTTTGTGGTACCTTAGGTTTAAGTGGGGTACCTGTGGCCTACCCTAATATACGCTTCGGTACATGTGTCTACTTGTGTACACATACATACAAGCAAGCCTATACACATCAAAGAATGTACTTACATGTGTGTACACAATTACACACATGTACACAAGTACATGTTTACAGGTACAGAAATTTGTAAACATGTACAGACATGTGTGTACATGTACACATGTGTACATGTGTTAACATGTATGTACATGTACATGTGTACACACATGTACCTGTACCTGTGTACACACATGTACATGTGTAAACATGTATGTACATGTACATGTGTACACACATGTACCTGTACCTGTGTACACACATGTACATGTTTACAAATGTACACACATGGACACATGTTTACACACATCTACATGTGTGCACATTGGTACATGTCTACTCATATATAAATGTACATGTTTAAACATATATGAGTACACATGTACACACATGTCTACATCTGTTCAAATGCATATAAATGTACATGTATGTGTACAAATGTATGGTTAGGCACAGTTACGAAGAAAAGTACGTCATAGGAACCCCAACTACTACGTTGGTACCCAAGCATAGGGAATGAAGGTACCCCATGCGTAAGGCGAAGGTACCCAATATGAGGAATTACTAAGAAAAGTTAACGCGCGGACGTTAAAGTCAAACGCGCGAACGTTAAAGCTGATAAAGCGACAACGGTCTTCTTCGGCCGAAACGTTCGCGCGTTAGAGACCAACGTCCGCGCCTTAACGTCGGTCCCCCCTTACCCTCTACTGGGTACCTTCGTTTTGAAGCCGGGATACCTTCGTATTATATATTGAGGTACCTTTGTTTTAATTGGGGTACCTGTGGCCAACCCTAATATACGCTTCTGTGCATGTCCATACATGTGTACATGTGTAAACATGTATGTACATGTACATGTGTACACACATGTACCTTTACCTTTGTACATACATGTACATGTTTATACCTGTACACACATGGGAACATGTTTACACACATATACATGTGTGCACAGATACACATGTGAACATGTCTACTCATATATACATCTCCATGTTTACACATATACACATGTGTACATGTGTGTGCACGCATATATACATGTACATGTGCATTTATATATGAGTAGACATGTACCAATGTTTACACATGTATATGTGTATAAACATGTGCCCATGTGTGTACATTTGTAAACATCTACATGTGTGTGCACAGGTACAAGTAAATGTGTGTACACATGTACATGTACGTGTACCCACGCACACAGGAAAATGTGTACTTGTGTGCACAAATGTAAGAACATTCTTTGATGTGTATAGGCTTGCTTGTATGTATTTGTACACATGTACCGAAGCATATCTTAGGGTAGCCCACCGGTACCCCACTTAAACCTAAGGTAGCACAAGATATAATACGAAGGTACCCCGGGGCTAAAACGAAGGTACCCGAGTAGAAGGAAAGGGCTACAGACGTTAACGCGCGGACGTTGGTCTCTAACGCGGCGAACGTTCCGGCCGAAGAAGAGAGCTGTCACACGCGCAATAATAACTTTCACGCTCGCGCGTTCGACATTAACGTCCGCGCGTTAACGTTTCCTAGTAATTCCTCATATTGGGTACCTTCGCCTTACGTGTGGGGTAGCTTCATTCCCTATCCTTGGGTACCCACGTGTTAGTTGGGGTTCCTATGACATTGTCATCTGTTCACACGTGTTACTACATTTTTTGATGTGTATCGGCTGCTTTCATGTATTTGTACACATGTATGTACAAGCAAAGGAGCGTAAATTATTGTAGGACACAGGTACCCCAAATATTAGGGGGGTACCCAAGGATATAATACGAAGGTACCCCTGTTTTAAAAGCGAAGGTACCCTGTAGAAGGAAAGTGGAAGAGACGTCAACGCGCGGACGTTGGTCATGGACGCGCGAACGTTCCTGCCGAATTAGACAGCTGTCGGACGCGCATTAATAGCTTTAACGCGCGCGCGTTGGACCTTAACGTCCGCGCGTTAATGTTTCCTTGTAATTCCTTATATATGGTACCTTCGCCTTACGTGTGGGGTAGCTTCATTCCCTATCCTTGGGTACCCACGTATTAGTTGGGGTTCCTATGACATTGTCATCTGTGCACACGTGTTATTACATTTTTTGATGTGTATCGGCTGCTTTCATGTATTTGTACACATGTATGTACAAGCACAGGAGCGTAAATTATGGTAGGACACAGGTACCCCAAATATTAGGGGGGTACCCAAGGATATAATACAAAGGTACCCCTGTTTTAAAAGCGAAGGTACCCTGTAGAAGGAAAGTGGAAGAGACGTCAACGCGCGGACGTTGGTCATGGACGCGCGAACGTTCCTGCCGAATTAGACAGCTGTCGGACGCGCATTAATAGCTTTAACGCGCGCGCGTTGGACCTTAACGTCCGCGCGTTAATGTTTCCTAGTAATTCCTTATATATGGTACCTTCGCCTTACGTGTGGGGTACCGTCATGTTATTGTTGGGGTACCCACGTTTTATGTGGGGTACCTATGACGTACTTGTTTTCGTAATTGTCCCTACCGTAAGTTATCATTTGGGGGTACCTCTGGCTTGTTTGCTGATGTACCTTACAAATGTACACATGGACATTGTCATCTGTGTACACATTTACACATATGTATATGTGTACACATGTGCGTGTGTGTACACACATGTGCCCATGTGTGTGCATGTGTACACGCTTACACATGTCAATATGAGCACACATGTACATGTGTGGACATTTGTACACATACATGTACATTTACATGCATTTGAACAGATGTAGACATGTGTGTGCATGTGCACACATGTCCGTACATGTACACGTTAAAGAACATGTACTTGTGTACACATATATCATGTACATGTGTACACATGTACAGACCTGGGTACATGTGTGTTCTTGTTTGCACACATGTAAGTACATTGTTTGGTGTGTACCGGCTTGCTTGTATGTATGTGTACACATGTATGTACATGCATAGACGCGTATATTATGGTTGGCCCCTGGTACCCCAATTAAAACTAAGGTACTGCACTATATAATACGAAGGTACCCCGGTTTCAAAACGAAGGTACCCGGTAGAGGGTGAGGGGAACAGAAGTGAACGCGCGGACGTTGGTCTTTAACGCGCGAACGTTCTGGCCGAAGAAGATCGTTGCCGCTTTATTAGCTTTAACGCTCGCGCGTTAACTTTAACGTCCGCGCGTTAACTTTTCTTAGTAATTCCTCATATTGGGTACCTTCGCCTTACGTATGGGGTACCTTGATTCCCTATGCGTGGGTATCCACGTATTAGTTGGGGTACCTATGACGTACTTGGCATGTGTACACATGTCTGTACGTGTACCCACGCACACACATATATACCTGCGTTTATATGTGTGTGTGTTCCTGTTTGCACACTTGTAAGTACATTTTTTGTTGTGTATCGGCTGCTTGTATGTATTTGTACACATGTATGTACAAGCACAGACGCGCATATTAGGGTAGGCCATAGGTACCCCAGTTAAAACTAAGGTAGCCATTGATATAATAAGAAGGTACCCCTGTGTTACAGGTAAGGTACCCCGTAGAAGGAAAGGGGCACAGACGTCAACGCGCGGACGTTTGTCTTTAACGCCCGCACGTTCCAGATTAAGAGGACAACTGAAGCGCGCGCTTTCTGAAGGACCTTTCGCGCGCTATTGTATGGGGTACCTTCATATGTTTTTTTGGGTACCTGCGTTTTATGTGGGGTACCCATACAGTACCTGGCTTCTTAATTGTGGCAACCGTAAGGCATTATTGGGGGGCACCTTTGGCTTTTTTCCTGATGTACCTTAGAATTTTTTGAGGGGTGCCGTGGTCGTATTTCTTGGGTTACCTCGCTACAACTCTGTGCTATTGGTTCTCTCTTCATGGGGTCACGTTTTGGAAAACTTTGCACAGTACCTTGGGCTTAAGTCTGGGGTAGCATGGCCTTCTTTAGGGGGTACTCAGATTTGTATGTATTGAAGGTTCAAAAATACGTGCACATATCTTACATGAGTCACATTCATAACGTGACATGAATGTTATAAACTCTCACATCATTCAATACCTTTCCCATGATTTCTAGACACATTATTATATCATAAAAATATAATATTTTCATACAGCAAGTCGCTGTTTCATCAGGGTTAGGTCCCATGCGTAATCGGAACATGGCGATTAAGCATGCGATTAATCTATTGATTTGTACGACTAATCGTGCGGCCGTATGTATTATTTGTATGCGCACAAGCGAGGGTTTATGTTTGGGTGTATAAATAGAGGGTTTCGCTCCACTTCGTACTCACGAGTAATCTAGGGTTTCCTACGCATGGGTCCCCTTATTCCACTGTTCTCCTGCTGCCTCTCGCCTCCAAATCACGATTAATCTACGGTATACGCACTTCCTGTTTCTTCCAGGGTTCTCCAAGCCTGTATACTCTCCAACTCAAGGCCAAATATACGGGGTTTACGGTTTGGCTCCACCAAGTTTCCACTGTGAGTTGTGTCGAACATTGTTTTGTTCTCTGTCATTTTCTCAAATCATGCCTCGAACAAAGAATTCTAGCATGCGCCATAAGAGGAGAAGGGATAGGACTCCTGCACCTGCAAGTCCCTCATTATCTTCCGGCTCTCATTACAGCCCTTCTGAGACAGAGGAACCCAATCCCTCTCAGTCTACCATCCACAGGGAGCCTTATTCTCCTGATAATTCATCGTCTGCACCTTCTGAAGCCGAGCAGATTCGGCAGCGACCCTTGGTTGTTGAGAAACCGGTTCTTAGATCATGTTTAGAACCATATGGTATTGTACAGATTCTGGAAGCTGTTGGTTGGTCCGGCATTCTAGATTGGGGGGATGCTGCCAACTCCTCGACTGTTGCTCAACTTTATGCCGGATCCCGTAACTTGTCCACCCCTCCTTTTTGTGAGCCTGCATTTGAGATCAAAGTGGCAGACTCTACATATACTGTCACACCTGACTTGATAAGTGATCTAATGGGTATACCTAGATCAGAGATCCGTTTCCTGAACCCACCAACGCAAGAGGAACTTGCTGAGGCCACTCAATGTCTGTGTGGGATTGATGCACCATGGAAAAAGACTGTGCTTCAAGCTAATCAGCTCTTCCCTGCGTATAGAATACTCCATCTCATCTTCACATTCAATGTCTATCCTAGGTGCGGTAATAAGTTCGAGCTGACCAAGCCCATGGTCTTCCTTCTCTACCGTCTCATTACTCGGACGCGCCTTTGTCTGCCCACATTCATTTGCAGACATATATGTCAAGTTGTCCATTCATCTCGTCCCAGAGCCCTTCCGTTTGCCTATCTTATGACCAGGATTGGGATGAGGTTTGGTTTACGTGGACCTCCTGATTCCATGGTTATTTCAAGGCAATTTTCACAGATGAATCTAAATCAAATGCAACTTGCACCTTTGCACCACCACTGTCACGCGGCTCAGAGATCCGAAGAATCAATGGCGCACCAACAGCAGCCACAACAAAGAGAGGAAGCAGAGCCAGCACAACCTTCGTCATCACATCCTCGTCCACCCACTTCTCAACCCAGCTCTTTCAAGACATATTCACGACGTGGACCGTCGTCAGAAGCCTTTCGTAGGCTTAGCCAAGATGTTGGAGAGATTCGAGAGGATTTTGGCAGTCTACGACGTGATTTTGGAATGTTTCAGGAATCTATCACTCATGAAGTTGGTGGACTAAAGAAGCTGGTCAAGAAAGCCGTGAAGATAGTGACTCATCTCTTCACTTGCTCCACTCAGCAGACTCCATCCCTCCCACCACTTCCCGGGTCTGATGACGATGACATTGCACCATAGTTTCCTGATTTTAGACGTACTTCTATGTTTTGGATATAAATGTCTTTATCTCAACGCAACTCAGATGTGTAGAATGTACTCATTTCCCATAGTAAAAGTATTCGTAATTACAGCATCATAATCCTCTGTTGTTTCCATTTGATATAACTTTGTCCATCAATCTACTCCGAATCAGTTCCTTTTTTGAAAAGATGATTGGCGGTGCACCGTAGGCCTCATTTGGGGGCTACCTAAGGCATCATTGGGGGGATTCCTTGAGGACAAGGGCATAATTACAGGGAACAAAGTGGTACGTTAGGAAGTAGGAAGAATTTCCTTATAACGCGCGGACGTTACGAACCAACGTTCGCGCGTTGAAATCTCAATCACCAATTCGTACTGCAACGTTCGGGCGTTGATATCCCAGGTACGCGCGTCATGCTATTTGTGCAGAGGGTACCTTGCGCTTATTTGTGGGGTACCTAAAGCATGATTGTGGGTACCTAACGCGTAATCTACGGTACCTAAGGTCCAGATGGGTGGGTTCTTATTGTTGTTTCAGGGGATACCTTAACTCTTCAGTTGGGGTGTACAAAATTTATATATTGGGGGGTTTTGGGAGCCATTATGGGTGGCGCCTAAGGGTTGATGTTGGATGTACCTGTGTTATTAATGGGGGAACCTTATTTTTATTTGGGATGTACTTGCAAGAGGAACAGAAAGAAGCTCTGAAAATATTAACCAATTAACAGAACTAAATAATTAACTCAAAATTGCGATTCTCATTCCACTGGAAGTATACATTTGGTACATACACATCCTTGTACAATTAGAAAAAATGAACACTTACATTGCACTACAAGAACAATATAATTACAGGACTAACACTGTCAACACATTCAATACACACAATTCACTCCCCCTTTCTTGTCGTACCAATATACAAAAGAATCACAAATCTCCAGGGAAATGATCTAAATCTCCTTCTTGACGATATACGCTCCCATCTCGACTATAAACTCCTGGAGATCTCCCTACAGTAGAGCTTGAACAGGAGCCAAATTGATTCTGGCCAACAGTATTGCTTGAGTTGGATTCTTGGAATATGTTTGGACTCATTGATTCCTGTCATTAATGGAATGTCATTGCAAAGCATTGAAAGTCTTCAAAAAGTATTGAAGAGTAGGATCTTCTAGAAAATATACCCGCAGTAGCTGTGTGTAAGTACCAGGTTGTTGGAATGGAGACAAAATTGCATATTCAGCCATAGGATATGTTCTCGATTGCATTCCCGTCACCACTCCATCTGTTCGAAACTGATGAGAGGCCTATGGAATACATAAAATTCATAAAAAATAAGAAATCCCCCATAAAACCATAATCATGATATGATAAAACAAATACATTAGTATGAGGTAAGTATTATACCATTGTCTCACTCCATCCAGAGCTTTGACTTGCATATTGTGTTTGTGGTGGAGTTTGAGTCTGAATTGTATTTGCCGTTTGAGCTGGTCTGTCATGGTTCCTCTTGCTCTTTGGAGCCCTTTCTGAAAAATGTTTGGTCGACGTCCACTACGACCTCGACCCGGCTTCCTCTTCAGTCCAGCAACGGTGATTTGGATATTTTCAGATAAATTCTCTCCTTCATTCACATCCACTGTGCTCGGAGGCTTGTTCTTCAGCACATTTCCAACTTCAGTCATTAAAATGGCCAGCCCATTCGCAGCACATTCATATGCCTCGAAAGTTTCGGCAGCAATTGCTGATAATTTAACGGCATTATGGCAAAGTTCTCTGTACCGTTTAACCAAGGACAGCTTTGCCACTTCCTCATCTGACATACGACTATAACTTGGGCTGCAACCCTTTGCATCCTTTGTCCACCGCTTTAATATGTATTGACTTGGGATCCTCTTAATATTTCGCATGTCAAGTACTTTGAGTGCATGGTTACACAAAATCCCAACAAATTCAAACTTACGGCAACTGCATTTCAACATATCATCCTCAGTGTTAACTGTAACAACATGCCCTCGAGGATTATCAAATAAGCTAACTTTATAGATTTTGGATGTCTCAGTATGTGAAGTCTCATTAACAACAAGATTCTGAGCTTTTACATATTCCGATTGAAAAATCTCAAACAGCTTCGGTGTGTATACCTCCCTTCCATGCTTTAATATGATGATTTCCGCCATCATTCTTGGAATACGCTGGCTCATATTATAATTGTCTTCCTGTTCCTTGTAACGGATATCATCCAAAAGCCTTGCAAAATGCTGGAAAAAACACGAGACGTCCATGTTGTACTTCGTGTATTTCTTTAACCGGCTGTTGAAGCTTTCACTCAGTTGGGTGCTCTTCATGTCAGCACAAAATGTAGTTCTTCCATATACAAGGGCCCATTTCTCCTTTATCTTAAATATGCCCTTCAGCCACTCATTGTCTTGGAGATCGTATTTTTGAATCATTGCATCCCACGCTTCCAAGAACTCAGCCTCTTCCTCGTAATCATATATACACCGATTGAAATCAGATGAAAAGGAGGTTCTCGTTTGGAATATGTGACCGAGATGCTTCAATGAATTTTGGTGCAAATGCCATACACATAACCGATGATATGTGTTCGGCAAAACAAAAGCAATTGCAGCTGACATAGCTGCATCTTGGTCTGTCAAGATGGTAACTGGCCCTTTCCCATTCATTGCCTTTATAAATGTTTCAAACAACCAAACAAAGGATGCCTTCGTCTCATCATAAAGCATTGCAGCTCCGAACACTACCATTCGTCTGTGATGGTTGACTCCAACCAATGGTGCAAATGGCCTTTGAGCTTCGTTTGTCCTATAAGTTGTATCAAAACAAACAACATCTCCAAAATTATTGTAGTCTTCTTGCATCTTCCGATCAGCCCAGAAAAAGTTTGTTATTTCATTGTTCTCATCAACTTGTACAGCATAAAAGAAAGACGGATCGTCAATCAGTTGTCCTTCAAAATAAATTAATAACCTTGATCCGTCTCCTACTTTCATTGCTCTCCGTCTGTCACGAATCTGGTTCTTATGGTCAATAGGTAGGAAGCCCAAATTCTCTCTTCCGCCGGCTTCTCTACCCATGAACTCAAAAGCATGCTTTGGTCGTATGCCACTGCTTTCTGCTAATACAATTTCTGCTAATTGCGCCTCTGTAACTTTCCTCTGTGAAGGTAGCATGTGGACCTTACTTGGGGTAACAACCTCATGATTATGCTCGTCCTCAAAGCTCGCTACAAAATACATGCCATTGTCTTGAGCTTTCACACTCATGTGTGCCAAACAACCCGTACGTGTTTCCTTTCTAGGGTTCTTCACATCTTTATCCCGTTTGTCTATTCCCTTCTTCCCTTCTTTATAGCAACAAAACTTCCTACACAACTCCTTACCATCTTTCCGACTTTTCCAGCTCGTACTCTTTCGAATACTGAAGCCCTTCTGTGCTGCATAAGCATTGTAAAATCTATACGCTTCATCGGTAGATGGGAACTCCATTCCCACGGATGGCCTAAAATTTTGAGTATGCCCTTCGCCGTCATCGAACCTTAGTGCTCTTACAACTCTAGGCACTGTATTTATATCCGCTATATCATCACTAACCTCATCTCCACTTAATTGCTCACTTCCACTTGTACAAATGACTTGCTCCATTTGTCCCTACAACATAAAACAGATATTCCACTTAGAATATCATACTAATAACAATATATAGTACCCATGAACATCACAGGGTAACCATTCTCTTCAACCATGTGCCAAGTTGGTGTATTTTGACGGCTTATTACAAAACTTGAGTACGTCGGAATAATTTCTTAGTACCTACACACATGGTACCTACGAATTATTTTTACGGTACGCCAAGGGTACGAAGGTGGTACATAAGTTTTGGACCTTCTTCATTCCCATAGGTTTGGTTAAAATAAGATAGAATATATTGGCAACAAATAAAGTCAAAAAAAAGACAAAACATGTCCGCGCGATTAGCCCAGAGATTAATCGTGAGATCCGCGATTAGCATCCACGACTAATCGCCCAGTCAAGATTAGGTCTCGCGATTAATCTCAAGATTAATCGCGACTGTCCCGATTAACTCTCCAGAGAACATGAAGTCTCTGTTTCATCACGATTAAATCCCAGGATTAATCGGTGCCAGACGATTTGGGATACCTACGACAATTTCTTGGGTACCTATGCCTTATTTTGGCTTAATTGGGGGTACCTAGGGCATTATTGGCGGTTTTTTGGTGGGTACCTACAGGTTCTTATGGTGTGTACCTAGGCTTAATTGTGGTGAACCTCACATTTTTTCGGTGGGTACCTAAGGCTTGTTCAGGGGTGGTAATGGCTTATTTGACAGCTGTTTATTTCTGGGCGTACCCTGTCGATGTGTGGCGGCGCGGCATTGTTCGCCCGACCATCATTTCAATTTATTTAAGGTTCCACCATCTTCGGGGGTTGACATTAATGGAAAAGGCCAAAAATCTGTTTATGTACCTGGTTTACATTGGTTGTTGGAGTCTTAAATAGAAACCCATAATGGTGGAGTGAGTGGTGGTCCCTTCTTCTTTAACACTTGGAAGTGGAACTGTGGTAGCTGCCTTCCTTTTCTTCGAAGTGAGAGTAAAGACAGCACCTTTCCCGCCAATGTCGGAGTAAACACAGAAATGTCTGAGTAAGAACAGAGAAAGTTCGGACGTGGACAAGATTATAAGTTAAATAATATAAATGTTTCGCGCGTTTTCGTCTTGCCGAGGAGAGAGCCGAGGAGAGTTTTAATAGTTTTTTAAGCGTTTGGATCAAAATTACTATTATAACCTTCGCTTATTCTGGTCCGTTGGATTGCGCTTCACAGAGGATGCCTTTGCTTCACAGGCGATGCGCTTCACAGAGGATCCGCGCGCGTTTTTTTAAACCTCTCTCGTTTAAGCCTTGAAGCACGGTTATTGATCGAATCAGGGCAATCCGTGTTTGAGAAGGAAACGGAGACGTCAGGGTCGAGGAAACATGTATATACAGGGAGGGCTGTGAATCGTTTCCTGGTATCTTCGCTAGGCAACAAAATTAAAGGTTATGGAGGAGCTGTGGTCAGATATTAATGGCGATCTCCTAGAGGAAGTTGGAAAAGGGCTGGGTTCCTATGCCGATTACCTTCGATTTAGAGCGGTTTGTGCTTCATGGCGGCGTGCCTTGCCGGAGAAGCCCAGACACTTGCGCTGTCAACTTCCATGGTTAATGCTTCCTCCGGTTGACGACGGCGGGACTTGTTATGGGTTTTTCAGTATTACAGAGAAAGAGGTTTATAAGTTCGACTTACCAGAAGTTCAAGGGAAGCGGTGCCGGGGATCTTCCCATGGTTGGTTGATTATCATGGAGGAAGAGGGTCCATCAATTCATCTTATCAATCCGCTCACGAGGCTCCAAATTCATCTTCCTCCACTATTTACGTTTCCTAATGTACTAGAGTATCATCCTGACAGACCCGACTACCAATTCGTCTTCAACGAACCAGAACGCAGATTCAGAAGCTCTAGAACCTCTACCTGGACTTTCAAAGAACTACGGCGGTTCTTTATAGATAAGGTTGTATTGTCGTCGAATCCTAGTACTAATTCTGGTGAGTTCATTACAATGGCCATTCATGGTGAGTTCTGTCAGTTGGCCTTCTGTAGACGAGGAGACGAGAGATGGACTCTCATCGAATACGCAGAGAGAAAGGCTTATGAAGACATCATATATTGCAAGGATAAGTTCTTCGCCGTGCGTTGTGATGCGCTCGTCATTGCCATCGACTTCATCAACACCGGATCATCATCCTCTCCTACTGTCACGCAGATTTCACCACCTTCTTTGCATCCTTGTAATTACACCGACGATAAGTATTTGGTAGAATCATCTGGTGAGCTATTTCTGATTGAGCGTCGCGTACCCTTGCGATCTGGTGGCAAGCCCCGCCTGTATTTCTATAGGACGGCCTGGTTTAGGGTTTACAAGCTGGACCAGAACCAAAGGAGTTGGTTTCAACTGAGAAGCTTAGGCGATCACGCGTTGTTCTTGGGAGTTAATTCTTCGCTATCGTTTTCAATCCGAGATTTTCCGGAACTGAAAAGAAACTGTATTTACTTCACCGATGACATGTATAGCTGCCATACGGAAGGCATCATTGGAGGATTTGATGTTGGCATCTTCAACTTGGAGAAGGATTTAATTGAACCATTGCCAGAACCATTGCCAAGTTACATGGGCGATTCCCAACTAGTTTGGCCCCCACCTATCTGGGTTACACCCAATTTCTGCTAGTTGAAGATTCTCTTGGCAATCAAAATATTTTTTATGTCTATCTGTTGAAAAATCAGATAAATTTCTCAGAGTTTTAGCAAGAAAAATTTGGTTTAAAATCAGTTTAGACTAGGATTGTTCGAATGATTCATTAATTTTTAAGCAGGATAATTTTATGGTGCACAAAGCAAATACATAAAAATTTAAATAACAAGTTTGTAACAGTCAATGTTAGTGATGAAATCCATTTCATCTTTATTTTTGCTTCATCATCTTTCCTTTTCTTTGTGGTTTCCTGAAACATAACATAAAAATAAATAACAAGCTAATCAAAATGGAATATTAAATAGAAATGTAATACAAGATAAGATTATATAAGTACTTACATAGAGTGTTGTTCGTTATGATGGCATTCTTTATGAATTTCGGACTCAAAGGAGTTTCCACAGAAGCAATGCACCTTATATTTATCATGCGCCCACAATGTACGCATTGTACATTTTTTTGATCCATATTGTTCTGTTAATGAAATATAAAATTGAATAATTAATCTATTCAACACATTTTGAGATAAATTAAATAAAATAGAATAAGGACTATCAAAAGAAACAAATGAAATTCTAGGAATTCTAAATTGAATATCAACCTTTGTGGTGGCTATAAATCATGTTATCAACCTTGTACTTGCTAATATTATTAATACGTTCGTATAAAAATTATATTCCATGTAATAATAGTTTTCTTTTAGTGAATGAATCAACCACAATTAGGGCTGAAATTCGGTGCGGTTTGGTTCTGGTTGGCCTCAACTCAAGACCAAACCAAGGTTACCGGTGGTCAGTCCAAAACTGAACCGAACCGACCTCATAACGAAATATCCAAATCGAAAACCAAACCGATTATTTAAAAAAAAACCAGTAACCCAACCCAAACCAAACCGAATTGCAAAATTCGGTTTGTGTCTATCAAGAGAGAGATTCTCACTTTTGCCCAAAAAAAATATATAAAGAATACGTACAACAAATTTAAAGGATCATCACTTCCATGCGGTCCAATCCCTTAAGTAGTTCACATGCATATATAAAATGGAACAAAGAGCTTATAATCTCAAGTCATATGTTAATTGTTTTGGATCGCACTTTTGAGCTCAAGAATCAATTTAATAATACACAACCAAATTGTCTAAAGCAACAGAAATGTGATTGAAAGCACTCTTCCAAAACCTTACAGCAGAAGTCTTTTCCTCACGACTTAGCCAAGGTGTCTTATACACACTTGACACCAAATTTTTGTGATCATCTCAAATTGACAATTCATCAAAAATAAGTTCACGAGTAGACTCATGACATGAATTTCTTCAACGAGATTTTGGTCTCGTTGAAGTTAAATTTATAAATTTGTAGTGGCATGGTTGAAGTTAAAATGCCACAACAAATTAACTACAAAGATTTATAAAATAATAATCTTATTCATTATTTTATAACTTATAATTTATAAGTTATATTTTATTATTTCAACTTCATCTATTGTATAGCATGGTTGAAGTTAAAATGCCACTACAAATTAACTACAAAGATTTATAAAATAATAATCTTATTTATTATTTTATAACTTATAATTCATAAGTTATATTTTATTGTTACACTTAGGAAATTCGGTTTGGTTTTCGATTCGGTTCGGTTAACCCGAGCCTTAAATCCAAAACTGAACCAAATCAATTCGGTTCTTTATTTTTAGAACCAAAACCTATCCAAAGACTATATAACTCAAACCAAACCAACCCAAAGTCGGGTTGGACATGTTCGGTTTCGGTTTTAACTGACCCAAGTTGTAGCCCTAACCACAATAACCATTACAAAATGGTTGAAGGATTTGGCTATAGATCATATGAAGTCTTCAAAATTATTCAAAATAGAAATGTAAATAAATGAGAGACAAAAAAAAGTGACATGTAAAGACCAACAGAAAATCACCATCAAAGAAACCTTTAAAAATATTGCAGCACTTCAAAACAATTAATTAATTAGAACAGAAAAAGAAACTCATAGCAACCAAGAGTGCAATAGAAAGAAAAGTTGTGAATCCTAAAAACCAAATATAATTATAAGGATGTGATGTGTGCAATTTGTTTGTTATTTGCATACAATCATAAAGAAGATTGAAAGTGTTAAGGAATATATTAAATATATAAAGTTCACCATTACTATCAACTTGAGTTTTTACTAGGAACGGTGTTCATCAATATGGTATCAGAGCCTTAGGCTAACGCCGAGATCTTGGGTTCAAACCTGCACTTCACCCGTTGAGGAAAAAATATTCCACGTGTAAGGCCTCCTTAAAAATGGGTTTGAGTCCGGCCCACATGCGAGGGACAATATTAAGAAATATATTAAACATATGAATTTCACCCCTATTATCAACTTGAGCTTTTAGTATTAATGGTGTTCTACATAAAGCAGGAAGGAAAGATGAACAACTGGACTATTTCATTTTCATCAAAGGATCCAAAGCATTGAAAGAAACATATAAAAGAGAGCAACAAAATGCATTTGCAGGAACGAAATACCCATTTCACAATTAAAAAAACAAAAATGATAAGAGATAGAAACCAAGATTTGAGGTTATTCGTTGAGGATGTCAGCTCTTTCTTCTCTGTCATTAATGTGATATTACAGCAAGCTCTATGAGGATATATTTATTTACTTATTTTTTCAAAGGCTTAAGCATGTCATTTATATGGTCAAGACCTAATTTGATTGCTCTTAATTTCTAGCAAGTACATAGTGATTATTGACAATAGGTCAGAATTTTCTGCATTACGATTCATGAGTGTAGTTGCATAAGTACTTAAAATTTACTAGCAGTGGTGCATGTGCTACCATGCACGTATAGGGAGGGAGCAGTTCTGTAACTGCTTGGGTTTCAAACGAAGAGGTAAGTTATGATTGCTGAAAACAATATGGGCTTTTTGGAGAATAAAGCTTGGCATGCTTCCAAGGGGCCTTCTAGCGTTAAATATAGTATAGATATGATCAAGCTACTGGTATTTCTATTTTATTCCCCACCTTTTTTTTTGGTTAGATATTTTATTCCCCACTTCCCTTCGCTCAATTTCGTTGCTTATCTCAACCACATGCCAAACCGAGACTAAGGCTTTTCTTTAATTTCATTATCTCAACTTTAGCCTTCATCATGTCTAGCAAGTAGCAACCCCCTCCAATCGATCTTATCCCCTTCAACAATTTGTCTCACACTTTTTTGCTGTGTTTGGCATTGCGTTTTGCTTTTGCATTTTGCTTATTGAAGCAAAAACATGTTTTTTGAAGCAATAAGCATGTTTGTTTAGTGTTTGCTTTTGTTTCTTATGATGAATCAAAAAGCAATCTAGCTAATTGCTTTTCTTGAGAAGCAAAATTTTTTTGCTTCTTTTGCTTATTGCTTCTAATACTAATAATCAACCCACACCACCACCACTACAAGCACTAATCATTAGTACCGCACGACCCACCGCCACTCACTCACTTCCCACCATGGGCACCACGACAACCACCCATCACTCAACACCCCCTCCCCCTGCCAAACTAAATATCACCATCACCATCATCCCCCAAAAGTACAACCACCAACAATATTCCCACCACCACTATAAACACCCATCCACTCATTCACTACCATAACACCCCATACCCACCACTCATGCACCCAGTACGACCACCATCCACCAAATTTTCTAATTATTAGAAAAAGAAAAAAAATATTAGTTCTTTTGAAATTAGATGTATAAGTAATTATAGCTCGGCAGGCTCATTTGGGCTTGGTCATAAAGTACAAGCCCTATATTTGAGTTGGGCAGGCTTGGACAAAGACCATATGGCTTATACATGACCTTTGAGCCAGCCCAAACTTGCCCAGTGATCAGCCCTAACCACCAACACCCTTAGTCACCACAACCTACCCCTTATAATAGTGCATTTTATCATGCTGTTAGCCAAGAAACAATTTTTATGCTTTTGATATTACCGACCATGCTTTTTTGCTTTTCTAACAAAAACAAATGTGAACCAATTCATAAAAAGATCTTTATAGAAGCAAAAGTAAATTAAGTAATCTAATTGCTTTTCTTACTTTTTGAAGCAACTTTTGAGAAGCAATACCATACGTAGCTTTTATCTCTCTTATCACTATACTTTCATTGTTGCCTAGGGGTGTAAACGGGTCGAGTTCGGATTGATCCACCAAGATTTGAATCTAAATCCGATTAAGTTGTAGGATATCTGAATCCAATTAAATATCCGACGGATCCTTCATATTTGTTATTGAATCTAAATCCAAATATGGTTATAAAATCCGTATCCAAATCCGATTAATATTCGGATTCGATTAAATATCCGAATCTAGTTAAAAATCCGATTAAATTTGTCTTTTTTGAACCTACTACTTTCACATTTTAGTATGTTAGCTTATTTACTTATATACTATGTTAGCCTATTTACTTAAACACCCTTATAAAATTCTAAAAATTTCAGTCGTACCTTGTAGACACCCCAAATTGCACAAACAATCATCAAAAATCATTATCTCCTGAAAAGCCAGCACAGAATTTGAAGAAAATAAATTTTTGCCTGTATCCGGATACTCAATCCGGATATAAGTGCTCCTCCCCGTATCCGGATAATCATACCGGATACGTGTGGGCCTTAGCGTATCCGGTACCATGTACCGGATACCTTAAGGCCCTTTGTTATCCGGTCTGATGTACCGGATACCTTAAGTTTGCTCAAAATTAGGGTTTTCCGAGAGCTTTTCACTTTTACCATCATGTCCCTCATTAAATGAGGGGAAATCGCGGAAATAACCTTAGGGTTTAGGTTGGAGGGGTTCTAGACATTAAGTTGTGTCTACCAATGACCTTAGCCCTTGCCTATAAATAGGAGCCTCCTCCTTGAGCAAAAAAGACACAACTCTTGTTTTGAATTCTCGCAAAGAAGAACTCCAAGAGAAGAAGAAAACCGCTGTGGAATCGCCTCCAGCACTCAGGTAAGCCTCAACTTTTCTTTTTATTTTTTGTCTTTACATTCCTAGATCTAGATCTCTTCTTCTACCTTTCTGTAGTGTAAAGCCTTGTTTGTATGTGTGGAAATCCTTCCCCGGCTCAAAGTATCTCAAGACTCCCCTAGCCGTAAAACGTGAAGGCGGATCTAGGAGAAACGAGACTGGGGATTGACCCTAGTGCTAGAACCCATGTAGCGTAAGGCTTTTTGATTGATTGTAAACCGTTCCATATTCAAAGTACCCTTGATTATCTTAAAGAGAACAGAGGGAAACGATAATGGAACGGAACCCTAGGCTATGCTAGAACCTATTTTGTTGAATCTATATGCATGTGTATGGATCTTGCTAGGTTTTTTTCACTTTTGCACACATATCACTATTTTGGCGGGATAGGCTCATATTTGGGGTTTATTGCATTTATTGTGATAAATCTCAAATAAATGGCCTCAATCAATTCTGGAATGCCTTTCGGATGATTTTGAAGTATTTGTGTTCATCTTACACGAATTTCATTTTTTATCAATTTTCGGATTTGGTTTTTACTCAAAAATGGCTTAGCTTGACAGCACCTGTACCCTTACTTCGGACGTCCGTAACTTCATCATCCGGATGAATTTTGGGGCGATTTCAGAACCATGGGAAAGGTGAGGCTGTCTAGTTTATGTCCACCAAATTTCATGAATTTTCATCTAGCCGATTTTTGACACCTCTCTGTCGAAGTTAAGTGGACAGTTCAGGTCCAAGTACAGAACTTGTCACTTCGACGGACCGCCATGTGTTCGTTTTAAGTCCGATTCGAGTGATTTTTATTTCTGAGTACTCCTTTTTGAGTCTATTTTCAAATCCAGTTGGTTTCATAATTTTTGGATTCCATTTGAATTATTGGTAGCCGATTTACTCAGAACTGCTCATTTGCATTTTTCTGGGTAAATCTGTGATCTTCGGGGCCTGTTCGGGAGATCACCCAAGGCACATCCGAAGGGATTTTTGTATGAGGCTAGTTTCTGTTGAAAGATGGCCATACAAACTTCAATCACACCAAATTTCGTGGATTTCTATGTAGTGGATTTTTCTAGACAATTTTCCAAAGTTGCCCACTTACTACTTTTAAAAATCCCCAACAGCAACTTCAAAGGAGCATAACTCCTAGATTTTTCATTGGAATGAAGTGAAATTTTGCATGAGACTCTTATTTACCCTAATCTTTCAAATGGATTTGGTTTGGGTCAATTTAGAATCGGATTTGAATGATTTCAAGGCAAATGGTATACTTTTTACCAAATTTTCCGAATTTGATTTAACTTGGTTTTGAGCAATTTGTGCTTTGATCTCCATCTTTTGAGATATTCCAGAAATGATATTGACATAAGAGAAGATCTAAAATCCATTTGGATCTTCATGTGAAAATATCATACATTGTTCCTTTTTCAAGGTTTCTCATGATTTTTAGCAAGCTTTCTTACTTTGTTTTTTGCATGAACATACACTTGGCAACCACTTCGTGTGGATGAATGGGGGTGCCTAACACCTTCCCCCGTTCATAATCTAATCCCCTTACCCATCTCTGGATTTTATTATCAAGTAGGATTATTTTTATCCTAGAATTTGTCTTTTGGCTATTTTTGCTACTTTTGAACTCTTTGGTGTCCATTCTCACCCCAAAATCATGAATGGTGGCGACTCTCCCAATTTTTGCGTTGAGCCCGTGTGTTGACGGAGGGAAGATCACTCCGGTGATTTTTTCCCATGTCTCACAACTGGCGACTCTGCTGGGGACTTGTGGATTTAAGCCATTTTGTGTATATTCATGCTTTTTCATCACTTTTGAATGCTTGCTATTTTGTTTACTTTATTGGTGTATATTGGTGTATTCTAAATCTGATTGAGATACCTTTAAATTTTACATTGATGAAGGCATGTGTATATGCTTGGATATGCTAAGGATCATGTTTATGGCCTTACCTTGTTGTGCATGCCTACTTGTTTTTGTTTGCCTTGGGTTAGGAGGTTTTTAGTGCCATGATTTGAGCATGAAAACATTGAGCAAAAATCTGTAAATACAGTAGCCATTTGGGGGATTTCAAGCATGTTTTACCTCATTGAAACACTTTGGTATCATGTCAAGTAGTGCTAAAATTTTAGGCTTCAATTTGGGGTAGAAATGGTACACTTTGAGCATGAAAAAGAGCATGAAATCTGGGATTTTAGGGAATGCTTTTGAGTTTCAAGCATGCTTACATGATTTAATGGTTGTTTGTACAAATGACATGTTTTGTAGAACACTTTTTGGGCATGTAATATTTTTGTGCATATTTGGTGCTTGCTTGCTTGTATTTAGCTTCATTATTTTGTCATATATGCCTTGGCTTGAAATTGAATGCATGGCTACGAAAAAGAGCGGCAAGGGGCTGGGACGTTGTGAATGTTACCACAATTTAAAATTGCACTTGAGCACTTGAAACAATTTGCACAGCCTACCCTTTACCTATTAGGAAGTTGAACCATAAATGTGTGTAGCTTGGCGCACCGAGGTCGTGACTTCGGAAAGCGAAAGTGAAAACATTTACCTTAGAATTTGAGTCAATGATGTGATGACAATGGGATCTGTGATTCGATTCCGGGCATCACTAGACTTGAGTTCTAAGTTGCCAATTAAGCCAAAACCCAAAAACCATACGCTTGAAGGTGGAGAAACACGTTTTTGGCTAAAAGCACACAATTGCGTTTGGGGAATTGGGTGTAAATGTGGGAAGGCCGTTTGCATGTTTTACAGGCCAAGGTATAATGTGCATACCATATTGAATGAAGGTAATACAAGGTGGCAAGGTAAAGCCATGTTCTTTTCCTAAATTTGGGGAATTTTGCAAGTATGATGTCCAAGCCCAATTTGGGGCAAGTTTTGAAGGTCAAATTAAGGTGAACATCAATTGGGAATGAAAAAAAACTAATCGGGTGAAAAAATGAGTCAAAAAAGGCCATTTCGGCAATAACCGGTAACTCAGGCCGGTTAATAACACTTATATTCATATCCGGTATGTATTTCCGGATACAAAGGCATATGCGCGTATCCGGTTAGGGTAACCGGATACCATAAGGCATATCCTTATCCGGTATACTATACCGGATACATTCAAAAAATGCACAAATTGGCTGTTCAGCCCAAATTTTCAGAATAAAATGCCTAAAACACTGTGGATAATCCCTAGGCACCCCGAAAAGAACATAAGAAATGTTCCCAAAAATACAAAGAAAAAATATAAAAAAAAGAAAAACAAAAAAAGAATAAAATAAAATATTCTTTCAGGATTTAACCTAAGTTTGAAAATCAAAGAGGAAACCAAGGTGTCATATTTTTTGACACCAACTCAACTCAAACATGTGTCAATCAAACTCTGGAACTTGAAAACTGAGAAAATTCAGCAAATTTGAAGAAGAAAAAAAAAACCTTTGGTTGGTTATTTTTATCAATCAAATCAAAAAAAAAATGAAAACCTTGGTTGGTTATATTTATCAATCAAACCAAAAAAAGTGGGACACTTGGAAGCCCTAGAATATTCCATGAAAACCTTGGTTGGTTATTTTTATCAATCAAATCAAAATAAAAAAGATCAAAAAAATTGGGACCCTTGGAAGCCCTAGAATATTCCAAGACACCTTTGGTTGATTATTTTTATCAATCAAATCAAAACATTTGTGGGATACTTGGATAGAGTAGTCCAAGACACCTTTGGTTGATTATTTTTATCAATCAAATCAAAACATTTGTGGGATACTTGGATAGAGTAGTCCAAGACACCTTTGGTTGGTTATTTTTATCAATCAAATCAAAGCATTTGTGGGATACTTGGATAGAGTAGTCCAAGACACCTTTGGTTGGTTATTTTTATCAATCAAATCAAAACATTTGCGGGATACTTGGAAGCCCTAGAATATTCCAAGACACCTTTGGTTGGTTATTTTTATCAATCAAATCAAAACATTTGTGGGATACTTGGATAGAGTAGTCCAAGACACCTTTGGTTGGTTATTTTTATCAATCAAATCAAAACATTTGTGGGATACTTGGATAGAGTAGTCCAAGACACCTTTGGTTGGTTATTTTTATCAATCAAATCAAATCAAAAAAAAAAAATGAAAACCTTGGTTGGTTATTTTTATCAATCAAATCCAAAAAAAAAAATGAAAACCTTGGTTGGTTATTTTTATCAATCAAGTCAAAAAAAAAAATGGGACACTTGGAAGCCCTAGAATATTCTATGAAAGCCTTGGTTGGTTATTTTTATCAATCAAATCAAAACATTTGTGGGATACTTGGATAGAGTAGTCCAAGACACCTTTGGTTGGTTATTTTTATCAATCAAATCAAAACATTTGTGGGATACTTGGATAGAGTAGTCCAAGACACCTTTGGTTGGTTATTTTTATCAATCAAATCAAAAAAAAAAAAATGAAAACCTTGGTTGGTTATTTTTATCAATCAAATCAAAAAAAATTGGGACCCTTGGAAGCCCTAGAATATTCCATGAAAACCTTGGTTGGTTATTTTTATCAATCAAATCAAAAAAGATCAAAAAAATTGGGACCCTTGGAAGCCCTAGAATATTCCAACTCAAAACAAAAAAAAAAAAAAACAAAAAAAAAAAAAAAAACAAAAACAAAAAGAAAATTTTTTTTTCTGGATTGGTGTTCACCTAACCTACTGGTTTACATATATAGGGGTGTGACTCAAGTTAAATGGAAGCTAACATGTTCTATTCACTTTTATTCATCAGGTACATTCAACCCAGGTACACTTGCAATCATTGCTCCAGTAACCAGATCCAAAGCAAGAGCCATGAATCCTGAAGAGAACCAAGCCCAAGCTACTGTCCCCGCTCAGGACTTCACTCAACTGCAGGAGCAAGTGGCCGGTCTGGCCAAGATGCTGGGGGACTTACTGGCGGCGCAGGCCCAACAGGCCCAAGCCCAGAACCAGGCATCTACTTCTCATCCGGCACCGCCACCTCAGGCCTATATTCCGCCTCCGGCTCAACCCATGCCTGAGCCCATTTCTGAACCAGTCCCTGAGCCCATTCTGATCAGGGAAAATACAGTAGAGTCGGAGAAAGAGCTGGACAAAGAAAAGGCCCGAGATGAGATGGAGAAGAAAATGCTGCTGAGGATAGAGAGGATCCAGGCAGAGCTGAAGGAAGTGAAGGGGGGAGGCAGCCATGCAGGCACCACCTTCGAGGACCTGTGCATGTACCCGGACGTCTGTCTACCGGCTAAGTTCAGGTGCCCGGATTTTGACAAGTTTGATGGCACGGGCTGCCCATTAAGCCATCTGAAACTATACTGCGGGGCCCTGTGCCAGTTTGGCCGGGACGATGGAATACTGATCCAGCTCTTCCAGAGGAGTCTGACCGGGTCAGCCCTTCGGTGGTTCGCTACAGTGGACCATGGAAGGATTAGGAGGTGGAAGGACCTAGCAGACGCTTTCTTGGACCAGTACAAGTTCAACTCGGAGATCGTGCCGGACCGGTACGACATGATGAGGATGACCAAGGGGAAGGATGAACCGGTGCGGCAATACGCCAAGAGGTGGAGGGAGGCCGCCTCCCAGGTCAGGCCACCTATGCAAGAGCCGGAGATGATCTCCACATTTATGGGCACACTAGGGCAGCCCTTTTACAACCATCTGGTGGGCCAGATCACCACCAACTTTACAGCCCTGGTGCAGGTGGCTGACCGGATCGAAGAAGGGGTCAGGTCAGGAAGGCTGATAGACTACTCTACTCTGACTGGGCAGTCTGATTCCTCTGCCTCTATGGCCCAGAAGAAAGGGGCCGGGTTTAAAAAGACGGGGGCCCGAAAAGAAGGGGAGGTGAACCTGGTCCAGGCTCCTCCAGCCAAGAAGCCACTTCATGTGAACATCTCGGCACCCCAACAGGCCCAACAGGCCCAGCAGTCGTACCAGACCCCGATGAATGTCAACTTCTCTCCGTCTGTGCCAAGTAACACAAGGAGGACTTTTTCTAAGGAGGAGCGGGATGCCTGGTTCGCAGCAAGAAAGAACCGGGTTTTCACCCCTCTACCCATATCTCTTTCCCAACTATTGCCAACCCTGCTGAAAGGGGAATATTTGACTCTGAAAGAGCCCAACCCGAATGCCACCAGGGGGAGAAATTTTGACACATCGGTCACCTGTGACTTCCACATGGGTGCACCGGGGCACTCTACTGATACATGCTGGGTATTGAAGCATGCAGTCCAGGATTTGTTGGACCAGAAGGCCTTGGTGTTCAACACTGCTGCACCGGCCCCGTCCGGGAATGATATTGGGCAGAATCCTCTGCCTTACCACAATGGGGCAGGCCCATCCAACTCCATCACTGCCATATCCACCACCAGAAGGGCCTTTGACCCATCACAACTTATAGCACCAGTAGGGACCACTGTCCAGGTCCATTTTTTCCCAGAGGAGGACGAAGAGGAGATCAACATGGTCTCCCAAAAAAATAATAATCTTGCTGCTGAGGACATAAGTTCCTCTTTAAACCGGGTCTCTTCACTCATGGCCCAGATGAATACTGCAAGACCCCCATTGGTCTTCAATTGCAGTCCATCCACTTATTCCCCATCCAAGCCGTCTAAGGCTCCACTGGTCATCAATCTTGACCCCACCACTGCTTCCATCACTTCTTCTGTCCCCACCAAATCCAAACTTCAACCCCTGGTTGTAAATGTGCAGCCAGCCCAAACTATCCCTAAACCGGCCCATACATTCCGGTCCAAACTCCAGCCACTAGTGGTTAATATCCCTAAATTAGCCTATTCAGAGGCCGCTGTACCATGGAGCTACAGCGAGGGAATCACGGCTACGGTTCCAATGGTCAGGAACCAGAACCAGGAGGAGGTGAACCTCATGACGAGGTCGGGGAGATGTGCAGGGGGTGAAGAGAAAGAAAAGGTGACAGAAACAGAAAAAGAAAAAATAGAAAAAGAAAATGAAGAAAAAAGAAAACAGAAGGGAAAAAATAAAGTAGGAGAAGACACCCCCCAGGGTGCAGAAAATGAGGCAACAGACCTCATAAAAATAATAAAGAAAAGTGAATTTAATCTTGTGGATCAGCTGAACAAGGTCCCGGCCCAGATTTCAATACTGGGCCTCTTGCTGAATTCTGAAAAGCATAGGGATGCATTGTTAAGGGTGCTACAGAGTGCACACGTATCCCAGACTATTGATCCGGACCAGCTTGGTAAAATGGTTGGTCAAATCTTGTCACATAATGTGATAAGTTTCTCAGAGGGTGAGATCAGCCCAGGTGGGTGTTATCATGTGGACCCTTTGCACATCACTGTGCTTTGTAAGGGCTGCATGGTTGCACGGGTTTTAATTGACAACGGGTCGGCGTTAAACGTTTGCCCGTTAATCACTTTTACCAAGCTGGATCTGGACCAGTCAAGGATCAAAAGAAATGGGCGGATAGTGAGGGCTTTTGATAGCTCAAAGACCCACTCCCTAGGGGAGATTGAACTGCCGGTCACAATTGGGCCGAATATCTTTAACATCACATTTGAGGTGATGGATATACCCGCAGCCTTCAATCTGCTCCTAGGAAGGCCATGGATACATTCGGCTAGGGCAATACCATCCACGCTCCACCAAAGGGTGAAATATGTAAGAGGGCAAAGGGTGATAACAGTCCTAGCCGAAAACTTGGTGCCGCCCATTGTGTCACCTGATGTACCCTTGATCAATGTGGACTTGACTGTCGACAAGATTGCATTCCACTCATTTCAATTTGAGGCGGTAAATTACATACCTGGGGGGTGTGAGAAAAAGAAAGAAAAGGGGACCACTGCAGAAAGAATGGTCAAGAAAGTGATGGAAAAATACCACTTTCACCCAGGGAAAGGCCTGGGGATCAATCTGCAGGGGATGGTGGAGCCAATCACGGCTAAGAAACTGATCCCCAAGGTAGGGTTGGGCTTCAAGCCCAGAGGCTGGAGAAGAATGAAGCACGAAGAAGGGGAGAGCAGAAGCAAAGGAAAACTCCCTCATTTAAGGGAAAGCTTCCCAAAACCCTCCTACATAATCCAAATTTCTCCTCCTATGGACCAATCCAAACCTCCCTACTACAATGTCAACCCATTTCAAAAGCCTTCTGTTTCGGCTTTGCAACCATATAACCCCTCTCCGATACTGGAAGCAGTGGATGGGCCTGGACCACAGCCCGAACAGCAGGTGGACTTTTCTGAAGATGTGGGTGCATTCTTCGCCATGACTGAAGGCGAGAAGACTGGTAGTGACAACGAACTGCCGTTTATTGACTGGGCCGCAGTAAAGGTTCCAGACAAGGTCATTTCTGGATTGGGCCCCGTAGCAGAAAAGGGCAGTACCCACCCGGTGATGATGGCATCGGATGCTGGGCTTGAGGAGCAGGCTTTCCCTATTTCCCCTGCTCCCCAAAATTTTGTACTAAACAATTGGGAGGAAACTCCCCTTACCTTTGAAGCAGCGTCTGTGTGGCAAACTGACGCGGCTTCCAAAAAAAAACTCCAATAGTGGAATGCCATTTCCCTGAAGGTTCTAATGGGCCTTCGTCTTCAGGGGAATTATGTTTAGAAGGCCCACAAAAAACCCAAAAATATTTTTCTATTTTTTCTAGAAAATTTAATTTTTTCAAAAAGGTCCAAACCACTTATGAACCATATAATCAGACCGAATTGGACCAGGTTGAATATGACTTCGACCTTGAGCTCGACTTTGATCTCATGGGGGTCGAAGAAGAGACCGAGGTCGAAGAAGAAGACGTTCCAAAAGAAATTGAATACCAATTGGAACGTCATGAAAAGGGGGTCCAACCTAATATTGAGGAGACCATAGCCATAAATCTTGGGACCGAAGAGGACCCAAAAATTGTGAAAATCGGGTCATGCTTGTCTGATGTGCAGAAAAATGAAATGTCACAGTTCTTGGCAGATTACAAGGATGTGTTTGCTTGGTCGTATCGGGACATGCCGGGGTTGGACACTGACATGGTGGTGCACAAGTTGCCAATTTTGCCAGGGGTTAAGCCGATTAAGCAGAAGCTGAGAAGATTGAAACCTGAATGGACCTTAAAGGTCAAGGACGAAGTGGTCAAGCAGTTCCAAGCTGGATTTCTGGCAGTCTCTACGTACCCAGAGTGGCTCGCAAACATAGTGCCAGTACCAAAGAAGGACGGGAAGGTCCGAATGTGCGTGGATTATAGAGACTTAAACAGGGCAAGCCCAAAAGATGATTTTCCGCTTCCACACATCGACATTCTGGTCGATAATACTGCGGTACATAGCCTGTTCTCCTTCATGGATGGTTTCTCAGGATATAATCAGATCAAGATGGCTAAGGAGGATCAAGAGAAAACAGCATTTATCACGCCTTGGGGCACATTCCACTATACAGTCATGCCATTTGGGCTTAAAAACGCTGGGGCAACATACCAGCGGGCCATGACTGCACTATTTCATGACATGATCCACAAGGAGATGGAGGTCTATGTGGACGATATGATTGCCAAATCCTGCAAAGAGGAGGACCACTTGATCAATCTGAAGAAAGTATTTGATCGGCTCAGGAAGTACAGTTTACGGCTTAACCCGGCTAAGTGCGTCTTTGGGGCTACATCAGGGAAGTTACTGGGGTTTATAGTGAGCCGAAGAGGAATTGAAATTGACCCGGCTAAAGCCAAGGCCATAATTGAAATGCCAGCACCCAGAACCGAGAAGGAGGTCAGGGGATTTCTTGGAAGAATTCAATACATAAGCCGGTTCATAGCACAGCTCACTGCTATCTGTGAACCAATTTTCAAGCTTTTAAGGAAGGATAACCCGACGGTCTGGAATGAGGATTGCCAGCAGGCATTTGACACAATAAAAAGGTATTTGCTGAACCCACCTGTGCTAGTGCCACCAACTCCAGGAAGACCGCTGATCTTGTACTTGTCAGTGTTGGAAACGTCGATGGGATGTGTCTTGGGGCAGCATGATGAGACTGGTAGAAAAGAAAGGGCGATTTACTATCTGAGTAAAAAATTCACAGAATATGAAGCCAAATACTCACCATTGGAGAAGACTTGCTGTGCTCTAGTGTGGGCCACTCAGAGGCTAAGGCATTATTTCCTTAGTCACTCCACACTATTGATATCCCGGATGGACCCGCTGAAATATTTATTTGAGAAACCGGCACTGACTGGCAGGACGGCAAAGTGGCAACTGCTACTGTCCGAGTTTGACCTCACATACATCACCCAGAAGGCGATCAAGGGTCAAGCCATAGCTGATCACCTGGCCGCACATCCTTTGCCAGAATATCAACCCTTGAAGACCAACTTCCCAGATGAGGCGATTCTGTACACTGAAGAGGAGGACAGTGAGAGTTCTTGGCAGATGTTCTTCGATGGGGCCGCCAATATGAATGGGAACGGAATAGGGGCAGTCTTAGTTAAACCAGATGGTTCACACATCCCGATTGCAGTAAAGCTGAGATTCCAGTGCACCAATAACATAGCAGAATATGAAGCATGCATAATTGGATTGCAAGCAGCCATGGATCATGGAGTAGAGGAACTTGACGTATACGGGGATTCGAGTCTTATCATCTTCCAAACAACTGGTGAGTGGAAAACCAAGGATCACAAATTGATCCCCTATCACCAGTACTTGGAAGAAATAAGCACAAATTTCACTCGAATTTCCTTCAACTATATGCCAAGGGCCAAGAATCAGTTTGCGGATGCTCTAGCAACATTAGCTTCAATGGTCAGCATACCAGAAGGAGTAGACATCAGACCACTGGAAATTGAGGTCCGAGATGAACCGGCTTACTGTCTCGTTATAGAGGGAGCACCAGAAGAAGAAGCACCGTGGTTCCAAGATATCAAAAATTTCTTGAACAATCGGAGTCTGCCAGAGAATGCCACTGCTACTGAGAAGAGGACAATACAGAGATTGGCTGGTCAGTTTCTGCTAAGTGGTGGACATGTGTACAAGAGGTCACATAACGACATTCTGCTAAGATGGGAGCCAAGACTACAGGAGGATCTTCGGGTACTGGGGCCTGAGTCTGTATCTGTTCCTTGATCCAGAAGAGATAATCCTTCACATGGGTTTCCGAGAAGACGGGACCATGCATAAAGCGGACATAAGACCACTCCTTCATCAACCAGGCATTCAGCTTCATAGAAAGAGGCCCAAGACGATCCTCGTATCCATATGGGATGATAATCCCCTGGGTCGCTCGGAACTGACGAAGGACCCGCAGAGGAAGATAAAGCACTGCATGCCTCAGGCCAGCCAGAATCAGAAAGTTGCGGTCTCGGAAGCTAATCACTGTCTCCGCATTGGGCTGATAAGTGCCAGGCCATCTCACCTGGTCCTCCTGAAGTGAGCCCAAGAAAGTAAACCAGCCCTGTTTGCCCCCTGGAATATCGGGGCACCCCCTGTTGCTCATCAAGAGAGGGACTTTCAGACTCGGGAAGAAGTGTCGATTGATCTCTTCAATCTGGCTCAAATGATCAAGTAGCCAAAGCTGCAAAGGAAGAGAGAGGTGTCAGCACATGGTAAAAAAAAAAAAAAAAAGCAAAAAAGGCAAAAAGAAAGCCAAAAAGCAAGAAAAAAAGAAAAAAAAACTTGTTTACCTGCAGGATCTGGGCACATGCTAAGAAGCGTTTCGACTTCCTGTTGTAGCAGTCAGTCAAGGCCTGATATATCCCAGCTAAAATCATAGGGGCCAACCTCTCCCGCTCCCTAACCTGGCATATCACAGAAATCAAGGCCAAGTCCACCTCGTCATCCTCCCGTGGGAAAAGCAACTGGTTGACCACTATCAGGGTCAACGCGTTGAATCGGGCCTCCTTATCTTCTCCCCTCAAAAGCTTCTCAGTCAAAAAAGCCTTAGATAGGGTCAAAAGGGTGTCAGAATCCCCCAAGTCCTTCTTCCCTATGCCCAAAAAAGTAGAAGCTTCCTTCTTGTAACTGGGCCTAAGAGGTGGATTCACCACCTTCTCATCAAACCTCAGGCCCAGGATGGTTTCCACCTCTTCAATGGTTGGGGTCATCTCATGGGTCCCAAAACGGAACAAGTTGAGATCAGGAACCCAATGACCAATCATGGCCTCTATAATCTCCCACCTGAAGGGAACCTTGGGAATGAGCAGGGTATGGCCTAGATTGGTAGTACCCCATCTCCTCTCCTCATCTAGGGACATAGAGTTAACCCACCTTGTGTAAAAGGAATCCACAGGGTTGTACCTAGTGAGATTTGGGGGTTTTGATCTAAAAGGCTGTTTTGCAGGGGAGGCAGTGTGGACAGACAATAATGGGGCAGAAGATGATCCGGATTCCATTGGATTGGACGGGAGCAAGCTAGAACTCAAGAGGAGGAAGAAAGAGGCGAAAAAGGGGGTTTCTAAACTCAAAAACTCGTAAAAAATGCTCAAATCCCGAGACTGGTTGCATTTATAGCATCTTTTAACATATCCGGTAACTCAGACCGGATACAAAGGCTTTGGAAATATCCGGATAAGTATACCGGATACAAAGGATCCCATGAATATCCGGTATGACATACCGGATACAAAGACCAATCAATGTATCAGGTATGTCAGACCGGATACCGAGGAAAAAAGCAAAAAAAGAGCTAAGGATGAAAAAATCCGAATTTTTTACCTGTTTTACCTGCTTACAAGTCATAATTGCATAGAATGGAGAGCAAAAGATGTGCAAGACATGATAGAATGAATAAAAAGTTTTTTCATATATATCTGGAAGTTTTTGTACAGGGATGATAAAAATACATGAAAATGAAAAATATAATCCTAATCTACTCCTATGCAGGATCATCCCCGCGTCCTCGGCCGCGTCCACCTCTACGGCGTCTCCCCCAAAGTGCTCGGCCTCTAGAGTATGCAAGGATCCGCTCGGCTGCATGGCGAGGATGCCGACCTACCACCTGCTGAAGATGATACTCCAAGCAATAATCCTCGAGATCTGGGGGAGGAGCAGGAGTAGAATCTGGGGAAGAAGCCTCAGGCTCAGCAGCAACCGGCCCAACTGGGCCCTCATCCAAAGCATCCTCTGCTCCCGCAGCTCTAGAAGGCCCAGCATCAGCAGCAGAGGGGCCAGGATCAGAAGCAGCTGAGTCCACAGAAAAGAGAAAAATCAGAAGACTCAGATATAAGGAAGAATAAAAGAGGAGAATTAAAAGAAGATCATACCAGGAATGTCTGCAGAAGGAGCAGGAGGATCCGGCTCGTCAAGACCAGCCGCTGGGACATCCTCGGGATCAGAGGCCCGAGCAGGAGAGGGGTCAGGAATCAGGAAATCATGTTCAAAGAAGGCATCCTGATCATGGACCGGGCCCTGCACAAGTCAAACAAGCATATCAGAAAAGCAGAAACAGGAAAATGAAAAAAAATATAAGAAGGCCAGGTACCTGTCTAGCCTGGAGCTCAGCAACCAAGGCCTCCAGCTCCCTGATCCGGGCATCCCGCTGGGCCACGACCGCATCGCGCTCCGCGATCATATCATCGATCGCAGCCCGCTGGCTCTTGAACCGGTCCCGAATGGAGTTCAGCTCGTGTACCTGCCAACAAGAAAGGAAGCATGGTCAGAAATGCATAAGAAAGGAAAATAGGATAAAAACAGGAAGAATACAAGGCTTACCGTGTCCTCATGGATCCGGATACGGATCCCGCCAATCTCTGTCACCCCAGCACGAGTGGGTCGATCCATCAAGCATCCGATAGACACCCGTTGAAACCACTCGTCATAATCTCCAGCTACTGTAAGCCCCTCCGCATCCAAGAAGTGATCGAACTGATCAACATCAAAGCCCGGGAGGAGTGTGTCGGGACCCACAGCAGGAGGAGGGACGGGGATGCGAAGTGCGCCAGTGTGCTGGTAGTACAGGCGCTCTCCCAAGTACATCACCCTACCAAGCCTCCCAAGGAAGCACTGGTAAGGCTGACGTCGGAGATCTCTCTCAAAAGCATCCTGTACTGCCATCTCACGGGCAACTCCGACATCCACGTCATCTGGACGGGATAGAATGAGCTGCAAAGAAGCAAAGTGGTCAGATACAGTCAAGATACAGGAAAGAAAATAAAAGAAAAAAATAGAGGACTTACATCAGATCGGCGTGCACGGTCTAAGTGCACCCGAGCGGTACGAGGCTGGCTCCTATCAGCATCTCGAACCTGGGCCGACCATCGTAGGGCCACAGGGAAATCCGCAACCTCAGGAACCGGGGAGGGACGGAAGAAGGTCATATAGGTGTACATGAACACCTAGCAAAAGAAAAATCAGTCAAGAAAAGATAAAGCCTAAAGAATTGAACCAGACAGATGAATGCAATACCTGTAGAATCTGCCAGAAGAACCGGCTGCTGACTCCATCACCTCTCGGAGATGCTAAGCCCCGAACCGCTCGGCACAGCCCGGCCAAGATGGTCCCATAGATGAGCCGACCCCATGCTAGCTGGCGGGTCTGATAGAAATCTCTCAAGGCGTCCAAAAAGAGCGGACTGACACCGGTAGTATCCTCCGGGAAGAAGCAGCTCCCCAACATCAGCAGGAATACATGTCAGAAAATCGGCGCAAAGGCTGCATCCTCCACAGAAACGGTCTCGTGCCTCCTCTCAAAATGGCGAGCCAGACTCTCCCGCAGCCAGCTAATGGAGAGCCGGCCACTCCTCCCATCCCAGGCAGTAGGTGGCAGGGCCTGATACCCCAGAAGGAGGCCAATATCCTCCGCAGAAGGCCGCTCCAAGACAATGGTCCGCCCCGTCAGAGGAATGCCCGTAATCATCACAAAATCAGAGGGGCGGATCCCCAGCTCCACGTCTGGCAGATGGAATGACTGAGTCTCTGGGAAGTATCTCTCCATCATGGCAAAGATGAGTGGACGGTCGGCTCGGAATGATGGAATGCTGAGGAAGTGATCCAGCTGACATCTCCCAAACTCCCGCCTGAGTGCCGGAGAAAGTGACCGTGCCAACTCGCTGAATCTCCCCCAGCTGCCGCGCAAGTGGGAAGAGTAGTAGGGAAGCGGCACATCGGCCCTGATGCACATGGAGGGGTGGCTATCCAAGCCATGGAGGAGCTCTGTATCATGCACAGAAGCCCTCAACTCCTCAGAGACCCCCGCCAAAGCTACAGCAACCCCCTCCGGAGCCATATCTCTGGCTCTGCCTCGGCCTCTACCACGGCCTCTCTCGCCCTCAGGGGCCTGATCCTGAACCCGGCCTCTGCCTCGGCCTCGACCACGAGCGGGTACAACCACGGGCTGAATTGCAAAGGAACAGCGTGAATATTTGTGTACAAGGGAGAATGAAGAGAGAAAGAAAATTTTTTGAAAACCTACCTCGACAGAACTCTCTCTGGAGTCACCTAATGGCTCAGACAAAGTGGCGCTGGAGCTCACCTCTGTCCGAGCCCGCGAACTGGAGGGCTGATCAGCTGGGTCAACATCCTCTCTAACCCGAGAACGACTCCTAGCCATCTACAACAGGGAAGTATCCTATGAATTTCAGTTCAAATTTATGTGGAACCCTACTTTGCTTAGTTCAAATTGATCAAAAATTTCACTTTGATTTTATAAGTTCTAACTCTGGTTCATCAGGAATCTTATATGATTTTTCAGGGATTGTGGTTCGGTTCAAAGTCTTTTAGAAAATATTTCTATATTACTCTAAAAAATTTGTTTACAAGACCTAATATCTGATAATTTTCTGCAGGATTGCTACCTGGGTGCAAAAGCAAAGGGTCTGAGCTAAATGAAGGATCGGAATAACGGTGGAGACCAACCACAGAATGGTCCTGGCAGTTGGAGCACAACATTAACACCGGGCGGATTGAGAATCCCAGCATATCAAGAAGTAGCAGCAAGGCAGTCCTAAGTTTTGGACACTATCAAGTCAAGGATTGCACAAGCAACAGTCACATGGGCAGCTCCAAAAAGTGGTAATTGAAAGTCAAGAATCACATATCATGAAGTCTGAAAATTCTATCAATAAGCTATATGGGAAATGCCCAATCATGCCATTCAGTGGGAAAGGCAATCCCAATCAGTGCAAATAAAAGTCATGGCATCACAAAAAATTTTGAAGCATTGTAATCCAGCATGGTTTGTCCAAAACAACCAAGGCAATGACAAGATTGGATTCATTAAAGCATCAATTCAGAAATTCAAGCTCAAACTTGGCAGAAATTCAGAAATTCAGGCAATTGGCAGCAATTCAGAATTGGCAGAAATTCAAGCAATTGGGAATTTACCACAATCAAAAGAAATCCAAGGCATAGCTATTCAGAATCAAGGCTTGACAGCCAAGGCAATAACACAGCAAGCATTCGGTTTCTAAAGGAATCAATACAAAAAGCATACATGCTCGTCCAATGTTTGAAACAGCAAATTAAAATGAGAAGAATGCATGCTAAGATGCTCACTGACCTGGTCGGATTGAGTCGAGTTGGAGAAGAACAGGAAATCCAAAAGAAAATCGAGCTAGGGCTCGACTGCTGCTTTGAATGATCGAACAAGGGAGGTCGCCGGAGTTGCAGACTCTCGCCGGCAGCAACAGGAGCCACCGGAGCTCAGGGAATCGCCGGAGAAGAAGGGAGCAACCGTCGGGTGAAGAAGAAGAGGAGGATAGCCGGTCTGAGTTATTGGAGAAAGAAGAGAAGAAATGAAAAGTCGCGGTCACGCGTGACTTAAGTAAACCTGCGGGATCCGGATACTCAGGCCGGATACCCGCAGGCCCTTTATTATCCGGATACATTTACCGGATACCAAAGAAAAAAAAAAAGAAAAAAAGCAGAAAAAATAGAAAAAATAGAGGAAAAAACAGGGAAAAATAGAAAAAAGAAGAAAAGGAAAAAAAAAAAAGGAAAGAAAAAAAAAAGGAAAAAACAGGGAAAAAAAAAGAAAAAGAAAAAAGAAAAAAGAAAAGAAAAGAAAAAGCAAACTTGTGCTACAACTTCTATTTTCTCAAAATCCTATTTTTGTCTTGAAATCCACCTCACAGCCACAAGAGCTCTGTGGAATTTGGGACAACTCTGGGAAATGTGCCTGGTCAAAAGGATGATATCCACTCAATTTTCAACTTGGTTTGATAAAAAATCAGTTTTTCAAAAATCCTATTTTTGGGCTTAAAATCCACTTCACAGCCACAAAGGGCTCAGTGGAATTTAAGAACTCTTGGAGAGATGCCCCCTTAAAGTGAGGGCTTTTTGGCAAATCTCCACTCAAAAATGGTTTTCTACAGAAATTGAATTAAACCGAGCAAATCATGCTCAAGGGAATGCAATTTGGGCTTGTCTACTCTTTGCAGCTCACTGCTTCGCAGCTCCCACAAAGAGGGGCAGTTGTAGACACCCCAAATTGCACAAACAATCATCAAAAATCATTATCTCCTGGAAAGCCAGCACAGAATTTGAAGAAAATAAACTTTTACCTGTATCTGGATACTCAATCCGGATACAAGTACCCCTTCCCGTATCCGGATACTCATACCGGATACGTGTGAGCCTTAGCGTATCCGGTACCATGTACCGGATACCTTAAGGCCCTTTGTTATCCGGTCTGATATACCGGATACTTTAAGTTTGCTCAAAATTAGGGTTTTCCGAGAGCTTTTCACTTTTACCATCATGTCCCTCATTAAATGAGGGGAAATCGCGGAAATAACCTTAGGGTTTAGGTTGGAGGGGTTCTAGACATTAAGTTGTGTCTACCAATGACCTTAGCCCTTGCCTATAAATAGGAGCCTCCTCCTTGAGCAAAACACACAACTCTTGTTTTGAATTCTCGCAAAGAAGAACTCCAAGAGAAGAAGAAAACCGCTGTGGAATCGCCTCCAGCACTCAGGTAAGCCTCAACTTTTCTTTTTATTTTTTGTCTTTACATTCCTAGATCTAGATCTCTTCTTCTACCTTTCTGTAGTGTAAAGCCTTGTTTGTATGTGTGGAAATCCTTCCCCGGCTCAAAGTATCTCAAGACTCCCCTAGCCGTAAAACGTGAAGGCGGATCTAGGAGAAACGAGACTGGGGATTGACCCTAGTGCTAGAACCCATGTAGCGTAAGGCTTTTTGATTGATTGTAAACCGTTCCATATTCAAAGTACCCTTGATTATCTTAAAGAGAACAGAGGGAAACGATAATGGAACGGAACCCTAGGCTATGCTAGAACCTATTTTGTTGAATCTATATGCATGTGTATGGATCTTGCTAGGTTTTTTTCACTTTTGCACACATATCACTATTTTGGCGGGATAGGCTCATATTTGGGGTTTATTGCATTTATTGTGATAAATCTCAAATAAATGGCCTCAATAAATTCTGGAATGCCTTTCGGATGATTTTGAAGTATTTGTGTTCATCTTACACGAATTTCATTTTTTATCAATTTTCGGATTTGGTTTTTACTCAAAAATGGCTTAGCTTGACAGCACCTGTACCCTTACTTCGGACGTCCGTAACTTCATCATCCGGATGAATTTTGGGGCGATTCTAGAACCATGGGAAAGGTGAGGCTGTCTAGTTTATGTCCACCAAATTTCATGAATTTTCATCTAGCCGATTTTTGACACCTCTCTGTCGAAGTTAAGTGGACAGTTCAGGTCCAAGTACAGAACTTGTCACTTCGACGGACCGCCATGTGTTCGTTTTAAGTCCGATTCGAGTGATTTTTATTTCTGAGTACTCCTTTTTGAGTCTATTTTCAAATCCAGTTGGTTTCATAATTTTTGGATTCCATTTGAATTATTGGTAGCCGATTTACTCAGAACTGCTCATTTGCATTTTTCTGGGTAAATCTGTGATCTTCGGGGCCTGTTCGGGAGATCACCCAAGGCACATCCGAAGGGATTTTTGTATGAGGCTAGTTTCTGTTGAAAGATGGCCATACAAACTTCAATCACACCAAATTTCGTGGATTTCTATGTAGTGGATTTTTCTAGACAATTTTCCAAAGTTGCCCACTTACTACTTTTAAAAATCCCCAACAGCAACTTCAAAGGAGCATAACTCCTAGATTTTTCATTGGAATGAAGTGAAATTTTGCATGAGACTCTTATTTACCCTAATCTTTCAAATGGATTTGGTTTGGGTCAATTTAGAATCGGATTTGAATGATTTCAAGGCAAATGGTATACTTTTTACCAAATTTTCCGAATTTGATTTAACTTGGTTTTGAGCAATTTGTGCTTTGATCTCCATCTTTTGAGATATTCCAGAAATGATATTGACATAAGAGAAGATCTAAAATCCATTTGGATCTTCATGTGAAAATATCATACATTGTTCCTTTTTCAAGGTTTCTCATGATTTTTAGCAAGCTTTCTTACTTTGTTTTTTGCATGAACATACACTTGGCAACCACTTCGTGTGGATGAATGGGGGTGCCTAACACCTTCCCCCGTTCATAATCTAATCCCCTTACCCATCTCTGGATTTTATTATCAAGTAGGATTATTTTTATCCTAGAATTTGTCTTTTGGCTATTTTTGCTACTTTTGAACTCTTTGGTGTCCATTCTCACCCCAAAATCATGAATGGTGGCGACTCTCCCAATTTTTGCGTTGAGCCCGTGTGTTGACGGAGGGAAGATCACTCCGGTGATTTTTTCCCATGTCTCACATACCTTAAATGTAATCGGATTCAAATTTTTATTAGACGGATATAGTAAGATCCGAATATGAATCTGATTATTAAATGGATCTAATCTTTGGATCCGTATTTGATCCGCTGGACATTTATTCGGATAAAGATCCGATTAAATCGGAACCGAACGGTAATCGAAGTAGGATCCGACCCATTGACAGTCCTACTATTGCCATGTTGAATGTAACAACTTAAAATGGACAAACGCAATAACTATTAAAATTCATGTTCTTAAGCCCCAAAAAAATGTATACGGATTTGAGCTTGTGCACTTCAGAATATGTGTCTTGCTCATTCATTCATCTAAAATGAGGTTTCATAGTTATAGGATTAAAGGTTTCCTTGTCCTAGCTAATGGATGGGCTCCCCTTCACTTTTAGTGGTATTGACCACGCTAGACACCTGAATTTAGACTTTCATAGAAAAGAATGGCTATGAAAGTGGGTTATGTAAGAAATTTTTTAAATATCTCCTAATATGACCCACGACTAATAAGAGACTAATAGATATGTTCCTATTATTTAGGGTTGTATTAGGATGCTAAAACGTTGCGTCTAATAAAGTGATCGTTTGAACAATTACGTTGATGGAAGGACATTGTTCGAACGACTAAAGGGGTTCCTAGTCTATCCTATAAAAGTTACTGAAAACCATCTAAAGGTAACATATCAGATAAGGCTAGACTAGAAGATTCCCTTTCAACAGAGTTTTGTACAAGGATTCTACATATCACATTTGGGACTCTGCAAAAAAGCTATTTGTCATCCTAATCTTGAATTATCTAAGATCTGAGCAATATGGCAGGAGGTATGTCGATCGACTTCCGCCAATTTGTTTTTATCTTTTCCAATCCAAGAATCTATTTCTCACAGGTTAGGGATTCAAAAATGGCAAATTTTAAAAAATATAAGTTCATGTAATAACAAGATATCAATACTAATATAAAACGAATAGGGGAGATTCGGGCCTGACAATGTAATGCCCAATCATCCCTCAGTTTTACTGCAATTTACAGGTTGATTTGTTATGCTACATCAGCATAACTAACCAATTAGAATGGCATGCGATCTATTTAAAGTAGGTTGTTTATCTAAGCGGGCCCCACAAGTTTGCTACATGCATAGCTTGTGCAATCCCCGAGTAATAAGAAAATAGACAAATTATATCTATATATATATCATGGTATCAATCATTCATATATCCCTGTTGCACATATATACCATATACTATGGTACAAAAAATTTTCAAACCATGACACATTTACCCATATACTATCCTCCTTATCATTATTCATACCCAAATCATAAATGCTATCACATTATTCATTATAATCAAATATTTAAAATAAAACCATCATGACATAAAAATAAATCGTCAAATCAGAGAGAGCTATAGAATAAAAATAATATAGAAAAAATAAAATCAAATATTTTAGAAAACAATAAATAAAAGACTATGGGGCCTTGGATTTTTGGATGTGAAGAGTCATCAATCAATAATATCTAAAGTTGTCTAATAAAAACATGGGTATTAAGAGAACAAGACTCTGGTGTACAGGCATCAGGGTAAACGACCCGAGAAATGGTCTAAATTTTTTTTTAATAAAAAACTAATTATTTACATATCTCAAAAGTTTTAAACACCCTAAATTTAATTTAAAATTAAAGAATGAAGTAGACCACCATAATCAAAACAAAATAAATACAAAACGTAGATACATGGTTTTAAACCGTGGGAAAAACAAACAATATCAATTATAAATAAAAAATAATAATTAATTTTTTCTTTCTTTTTCCTATGGTTTTGTTTATTTAATGACAAGCGTGGCCTCATATTTAATCATTTTCGAAATTCCTTTTTTTTATATTGTTTTTAGTGTATAAAGTTAGCTATTCACAATAGCGGATGGGTAATCGAAAAATGAAAAGTTTTAATAATAATAAAAGAGGAAAAGTTAGGAAAATATGTTTTAAAAAATATATCTTATCCTAAGAAAAGATTGATAAAAAAAATATGCATATAGAAAAGAGATATTTATATAAAGGATGAGAATATTGCTAACAAAAAGGAGTTGTTAAAGAAAAGCAAATATTGTGAGAGTGCAAATAATTAAAGGAAAAAAGCCTAATATTGTGAAATTAAAAGACATATGAAAACTAAAGAAAATAAAACAGTAGTTAGAACAAGGTAAATTGGTAAACACATTACGATTATATAAAAGATGAAAGTAATAAAATCTCATAAATAGGAAAAACTACCACAACAAAAAAAAAAAAAAAAAAAAAAAATCAAATGTAAACTAAGAGAAAAGGAATTTCAGAACAGCTAAATGTATGAAAGGGATCATTAATTTTATGAAACATGTAAGTACTAATGATGAAGAAAATAACATAATGACAATAGGAAACAAGAATAAAGAAAATAAAGGAGGACAGAATAAATAATAGAAAAACTATGATAATATGCAATTTTTGAAATGATAAACATTTACCTATATCTCTTGCTTCAAGGTGTGTTTAAATGGAAGATGAGATGAGGTATTTATAGGCCAAGGGTGAAGGTAATGGGGTTACTTTTGGAATTTTAATAAGGCAGTACTTTTGTCTTTTGTTAGAGATAAAGTTTGAAAATAACATTTTCTTTTGTTAGTTGTAGCTGTAAAATGTATGAAAAGGGTCATTAAAAAGTAATGACCCCTTTTTGCCTTTCAACATTGGGATAGTTTGTGAGGATTGGTGACTCAAGAATAAAACATAAATGCTACATCCAGTAGAAATTATAAATCAAATCCTTTTAACCATAAAAGAAATGTCAAAATTGTGAAGGGTTTTGGGTATTGATGATGAGAATAGATAGATCAAACATTAATTATAGAGATCAAGAGTACTTCTAAGCTAAATGTATACTACTTCCTTTTTAGCCCATATAAAGGATGAATGCAAATTTCAGAATGATTGTGTTATTTGACGAGTAGTCAATCAAGGAACACTGTTACTCCCCACCATGGCATGTAGAGCACCTATTTCTTGGTACATATATAAAAGGGATTCCCAAATAATGGTGATAATGACAATTCGGCTCTCTTTATAGTTTCCATTTGATCTAGCTGTTTGGATGAGGATTAGCTTGTCCAAAATGACTTTTCACTAAGGCCATTACTCACAGTAAGCTAAACCAAAAAATAGGTGTCCATTAACACGAAAAACCTTGTTGAATCCATCATCATAAGTTTTAATTTAAAGCATGAGTAATAAAAGATGAGTTAATTATAAATGCAAAGGAGTATCGTTCCAAGTTGGGGTTGAATATTCTTATAGAGAGTTGAGCGTAAAATTGGGTGCTTTAAGAGGGAAAGCATGTGGACGATTTGTCTTCTTTGTGCTTGGACAATTGCCATAGGGTATCTTTTGTTGAGGCTTTGTGGAGCCTGATAACATTGGATACTCAGCTACAGCTCTCGCAAGTCAAGCTTTGTAGTGAGCTCACGGGCGTGCAGCCGTAAGGTGGGGGTTCAAGAGCGGAGCCTCCGACACGAAAATTCGCAAAAGGGTATTTTGGGTATTTTGCTTTGTATTAGGGTATATCCTTCCGACGCGTAGATGTAGTCCTATTCTGAGGTGAGCCACGTAAAATATGTGTTTTTCTGTTCGTTTTTTTTTTCATTATTGCTCCTAGTGATCTATATAGGAATCAGGTCGGATTCCTTTCATCTTTATCTGATTTTGTAGAAGAATGCAAGCATATTTCCAAGCTCAATTTATAATCGGATTTTCTATTGTTATGTGTTTAGAAAGTGATTTAATTTTCCTATATCATTTATAGAATCATACTCAATCCTTAATACATGACACTCCCCCTTGATCTAGCTAGACTATTAGCTAAGGTAATTAATTGCCACAATCTTTTTATTTTAATTATTATTTTTTTGTTCATATTATTTTTTATCTTATCTATCATATATTATATGTATTAACGAATAAATCTCATTAATATTTCTATCATTTACGACACTTAGTAGAGGTTTGTTTTGTACAATTATGCACACACCTGTTTCTTTCAAAGTGGGTTTGTTTTGTACGGTGATGCACACACTGTTTGTGACTCTGTCGGTGTTATGAATAAAAGGAAAAATGTACACATATCAAACGAGTTGAGCTGTCCCGAAACAATACCTTGCGAGTTGAAATCGTCTGTCTTGCCTCCCTGATTTGCTCCCTGATGTGGCCATGAGATACTGCCATGTGAACCATCTTACGGCTACTGTTTTTTCATATGTTATAAATGTATTAAGTGGGCCCCACATGAAAAAACAATGGCCGTGAGATGCTCCACATGGCAGCATCTCACGGTCACCTCAGAAAACACTTCAGGGAAACATGGCAGAGGATTTCATTCCATAGCTTGCGGTTGTTAACAACAGAAAAAGAAAAAAATGAGCAATAGAGAAGAAAACTTCTAATGTTTTATCATGCAGATATGATAGATTGAAAGGTAATTATTCACTAATGGTACTTTTTGTCTGGGAACCACTGAAAATGAACCAACTAAGAAAACTTAGGCCAGCCCCGGTTCAAGTGGATGACTCATAAACAATAGCTAAAAGCGTTTGTTTCTTCTTACTGTTGAGGTTTGTGGAAAAAGTAGGGAAAAAGTAGTAATATTGTCAAGTTCGTTTATCAAAAAGCTAAAAATTGTAATGGGGGAAAAAGTAGGCCTATTGCCCAATTTCCTTGAACAGAACCTAACAAACGGGTATGATTAATTGTCCACCAAGTGCAGTAATATTGTCAAATGTAAGTGGCATTGTGTCAAGCAACTTGCCTAACCTGCACTTGGTTAGTTGGTTAGGCTTCAATGGGATATATTGGCTTGTAAACTATAAACCAGTTACATTGAGTTGTTGGAGTGGCAAGGTGAGTTAAAAAGTTTGGCTCCACCCCATAATATTATCAATTTCTATTTCACTCTTCATTTTGCAACCAAAAATTTAAAATTTTTACTTTTGACTAGAAAACACAATTTTAAAATACAGGTTTACACACAAAAAGACATGGATCTACATATATCAAATCTATAGCCTTTTTATGGATTGTTCTTTGAAATATCCTGCAAATTTGTTGACCTATTCAGTTATGAACTTATGAATGTAAAAGAAAAAAAAATTAGTTTTAAGGGCTATATAACGCTTAGGCTGCGTTTGGATAGCCGGAATAGTCCGGAATTTGCAGGAAAATGAACTTTCCGCTAAAATGTGTGCGTTTGGATAGCCGGAAAGTGTGGGTCCCACAAAAAACAAAATCAGTCAAACCCCTTTCAATGGCCTTTTTGCTTGGTTTCATTTTCCGACCAAAATGGTCGGATTTTATAGGAAAACAAAAATATGACTTACGTTTTTACTTATTTGCCCCCCCTTTTTTTTAAAACCCTCTTTCTTTAGTGTTTTATATTTAAGTAAAAAATAAAAAAAATAAGGATTGGGGTGTTGTGTGTTCTTCATTTAAAATAAATAAATAAAAGTAAAAAAAGGGGGTGAAGTGTTGCATGTACTTTATTTAAAAAAATTAAGTAAAATAAATAGGGGTTGGGTTGGGTTGTTGCTTGTTTCCTATTAAAAAAATTTTAAGTAAAAAATTAGGGGATTAGGTTGCGTGTCCCTTATAAAAAAAGGATATATATATATGGGATTACTAATATATTATATATATTAAAAAGATTAAGTTTATTCATAAAAAGAGTTAGTGTTTACTGTATTTTTGTTTTCAATTTTATATGGACAAAATTAAAGGGTAAAATAGGAAAATGTAAAACACAATAGGATTTTCTACCAGTTTTCATAAATTTTCCAGATGCATCCAAACACCTTTCAGGAAAGTTAACTTTCAATTTCCGGAATATTACTTTCTGGCATATTACTTTCCCAATTGACTTTCCAACTTAATCCGGCTATCCAAACATAGCCTTAGAGAATTCTAAGGTCTGATGGAGCAGTCTTCTGAAGTTTATACTGATGGAGTAGTCTTCTGAAGTTCTAACTGCTCACGAAAATTTGATTTCGTGAGCAGTCTTCTGAAGCAAACAACGACGACGATGGAGATCGATTGCGTCTGGATGGGTATGGTTAATTAGTCCATCTCTTATCGCAACCTAATCATCCATCCTCCTTGTTGGGTCTATGTTTTGTTAGTCGATTACCCCCTTTGGAGGGAGTTTCTTAAGGTCTCCCCTGACATATAGATGTGGTGGTTGGTCGCATCTTGTTGCACTTCACCATCGGACAGGGAGATTTGGTGCTGGTTTTTGTTTTTGGCCAGAGCCGTGCATTTCCCTTGATCGTATGCGATGCTTAACACTGTTTATGGGATAGCTCCGGTTTTCTGTGTACTACCCCATCTCCGGTAACGTCTCCAACGCTGATCTTGGTTCCCCTTTTCTTGGGTCATTAATCAGCCGTCAAGCAGACCCCTATTTAGAGAACTCCAATGGTGTGCCATTGGATTTTGTGGCTTGTGTTTGTGCCACTGGTCTGGTGTTTTTCTCGAGCTTTGTACTAGGTCTGGTTGAGATTCAAGCTGGCACAATTTCTTGCATCTTTTTTTTTAATGCTTGTACGTCTTTTACTCCTACTGTTGTAAGCTTGTTTTTTATGAATGAAAGTGCGTAGGCTTGGCCTTTTATCAAAAAAAAAAAAATTTTTTTTCTTAAGGTCAATCGAACCGGCTTGGAAATACCTAGGTGTGTTAAGTTAGTATGCAAGCATGCTCAACTGTAACCGTTAGATATGGAAAGTTCATATGATATGGCATGTATTGTATGAATTCTATTTCAGACTTGACAAATATGAACAAGAATTTAAACTTTCAATCATAAACCTAGGTGTAGCATGTGTTAAGAAAGAGAGAGTTGACTAGATTGAAAGGGATTCTATATTAGATTAGACCATTCAACTCACTTTAAAAAAAAAATCAAAGCCAAGTGTAGTTTTTTTTATAATTTTATTTAGAAAATACTTATTTTTTGACATCTTAAGGAAGGAAAAAAAAAAGAAAATATTTTAAACTGAATTAGTTATACTACCAAAAAAAAAAAAACTCTATTAACCCTAGCTTTATATATCAATAGAAACTAAGAACTAGGCCAGGTTAGGTTTCTGCATTCTTAGCCAAAGCATAGTCCTAATTGTTTTGGTGAAAAAACCTAGTCCATATAAACCCTTTTTGCAGGACAGGATCTCAGAACTATTTGGACTGGACAGGGCCTAAATTGCTCCTCTAATTACAAAATAACAAATGTTATCTCAACTCGGGACCACCCGATTCAAATCCATCCTTTTTAAAGTTCATTCCCAATCCGGACCGAACGATACAGACCGGTACCGACCGATCCAGTAAACCATGGATCGGCTGCAGGTCTCCGCAGCATCCCAGCGGCAAACAATCTCGTACCTACTTTTAATTGGTAGGACCCACATGCATTTTGTCCTTTTTTTTTTTTTGGGGTAAGATATGCATTTTGCATTGCTTGAGAGTTGAGAGTAAGTCAGTAAGGTGCATGAAATTTGCTCTTAAATTATACAGCCTGCGCAACGATACACACTAGGACTGTAAACGGAGCGAATACGAAGCGGATCTGTATGAATCCGAATTCAAATCCGATTATAATTTAAGATATCCGTATTCGTTTAACCATCCGACGGATCTTTCATATGCTTACCAAGTGCGAATCCAATTATTATTACTAAATCCGTATTCGTATTCGATTTTATTCGAATCCGATTAAGTATTCGAATCCGTTAATAAGTCCGACAATCCGATTAAATTTCATCTAATAAAAATGGTATACGAACTAATAAAAATTAAATTAAAATGAATTTATAAATGCAACAACAATGATGATGAGGAAAATGCATCTCAGCACCTGATTGCTATAACTACAAAGTTACAAGAAATGACTAAAAAAACTGGACTACTGCTTGATTGCAACCGAGGGTAACAGCAGTACCATGTTCCGTCAATGGTGAATTTCTTCTCTTCTTTGATGTTGCTCAATATGGTTTCTTCTAAGTTCAGAATTTCAAGTAATCGGACTGTGAGACATGGGAAAAAAATCACCGGAGTGATCGTCCCTCCGTCAACACACGGGCTCAACGCAAAAGTGGGAGAGTCGCCACCATTCATGATTTTGGGGTGAGAATGGACACCAAAGAGTTCAAAATAAGCAAAAATAGCCAAAAGACAAATTCTAGGATAAAAATAATCCTACTTAAAAATCAAATCCAGAGATGGGTAAGGGGATTAGATTATGAACGGGGGAAGGTGTTAGGCACCCCCATTCATCCACACGAAGTGGTTGCCTAGTGTATGTTCATGCTAAAAAAATAAGAAGCTTGCTAAAAATCATGAAAAAGCCTTGAAAAAGGAACAATGTATGATATTTTCACATGAAGATCCAAATGGATTTTAGATCTTCTCTTATGTCAATATCACTTCTGAAACATTAAAGAGGTGGGAATCAAAGCACAAGTTGCTCAAAACCAAGTTAAATCAAATCCGGAAAATTCGGTGAAAAGTATTCCATTTGCCTTGAAATCATTCAAATCCAATTCTAAATTGAACCAAACCAAATCCATTTGAAAGATTAGGGGAAATAAGAGTCTCATGCAAAATTTCACTTCATTCCGATGAAAAATCTAGGAGTTATGCTCCTTTGAAGTTGCTGCTATGGATTTTTAAAAGTGGTAAGTGGGCAACTTTGGAAAATTGTCTAGAAAAATCCACTACATAATAGTCCACGAAATTTGGTGTGATTGAAGTCTGTATGGCCATCTTTCAATAGAAACTAGCCTCATACAAACATCCCTTCGGATGTGCCTTGGGTGGTCTCCCGAACAGGCCCCGAAGATCACAGATTTACCCAGAAAAATGCAAATGAGCAGTTCTGAGTAAATCGGCTACCAATAATTCAAATGGAATCCAAAAATTATGAAACCAACTGGATTTCAAAATAGAGTCAAAAAGGAGTACTCAGAAATAAAAACCACTCGAATCGGACTTAAAACGAACACATGGCGGTCCGTCGAAGTGACAAGTTCTGTACTTGGACCTGAACTGTCCACTTAACTTCGACAGAGAAGTGTCAAAAATCGGCTAGATAGAAATTCATGAAATTTGGTGGACATAAACTAGACAGCTTCACCTTTCCCATGGTTCTGGAATCGCCCCAAAATTCATCCGGATGATGAAGTTACGGACGTCCGAAGTAGGGGTACAGGTGCTGTCAAGCTAAGCCATTTTTGAGTAAAACCAAGTCCGAAAATTGATAAAAATGAAATTCGTGCAAGATGAACACAAATACTTTAAAATCATCCGAAAGGCATTCCAGAATTGATTGAGGCCATTTATTTGAGATTTATCACAATAAATGCAATAAACCCCAAATATGAGCCTATCCCGCCAAAATAGTGATATGTGTGCAAAAGTGAAAAAAACCTAGCAAGATCCATACACATGCATATAGATTCAACAAAATAGGTTCTAGCATAGCCTAGGGTTCCGTTCCATTATCGTTTCCCTCTGTTCTCTTTAAGATAATCAAGGGTACTTTGAATATGGAACGGTTTACAATCAATCAAAAAGGCCTTATGCTACATAGGTTCTAGCACTAGGGTCAATCCCCAGTCTCGTTTCTCCTAGATCCGCCTTCACGTTTTACGGCTAGGGGAGTCTTGAGATACTTTGAGCCGGGGAAGGATTTCCACACATACAAACAAGGCTTTACACTACAGAAAGGTAGAAGAAGAGATCTAGATCTAGGAATGTAAAGACAGAAAATAAAAAGAAAAGTTGAGGCTTACCTGAGTGCTGGAGGCGATTCCACAGCGGTTTCCTTCTTCTCTTGGAGTTCTTCTTTGCGAGAATTCAAAACAAGAGTTGTGTGCCATTTGCTCAAGGAGGAGGCTCCTATTTATAGGCAAGGGCTAAGGTCATTGGTAGACACAACTTAATGTCTAGAACCCCTCCAACCTAAACCCTAAGGTTATTTCCGCGATTTCCCCTCATTTAATGAGGGACATGATGGTAAAAGTGAAAAGCTCTTGGAAAACCCTAATTTTGAGCAAACTTAACGTATCCGGTATATCAGACCGGATAACAAAGGGCCTTAAGGTATCCGGTACATGGTACCGGATACGCTAAGGCTCACATGTATCCGGTATGAGTATCCGGATACGGGAAGGGGTATTTGCATCCGGATTGAGTATCCGGATACAGATAAAAGTTTATTTTCTTCAAATTCTGTGCTGGCTTTCCAGGAGATAATGATTTTTGATGATTGTTTGTGCAATTTGGGGTGTCTACAACTGCCCCTCTTTGCGGGAGCTGCGAAGCAGTGAGCTGCAAAGAGTAGACAAGCCCAAATTGCATTCCCTTGAGCGTGATTTGCTCGGTTCAATTCAATTTCTGTAGAAAACAATTTTTGAGTGGAGATTTGCCAAAAAGCCCTCACTTTAAGGGGGCATCTCTCCAAGAATTCTTAAATTCCACTGAGCCCTTTGTGGCTGTGAAGTGGATTTTAAGCCCAAAAATAGGATTTTTGAAAAACTGATTTTTTATCAAACCAAGTTGAAAATTGAGTGGATATCATCCTTTTGACCAGGCACATTTCCCAAAGTTGTCCCGAATTCCACAGAGCTCTCGTGGCTGTGAGGTGGATTTCAAGACAAAAATAGGATTTTTGAGAAAATAGTAAGAATTATAGCACAAGTTTGCTTTTTCCTCTCTTTTTTTTCTTTTCTTTTTTTTTCTTTTCTCTTTTTTTCTTTTTCTTTTTTTTCTTTTTTTCTTTTTTTTTTCCTGCTTTTTTCTCTTTTTTCTATTTTCTTCTTCTTCTTTTTTCTTCTTTTTTCTATTTTCTTCTTCTTTTTTTTTTTTTTTTTTTTACAATGTGCTGACATATCTCTCTTCCTTTGCAGCTTTGGCTACTTGATCATTTGAGCCAGATTGAAGAGATCAATCGACACTTCTTCCCGAGTCTAAAAGTCCCCCTCTTGATGAGCAACAGGGGGTGCCCCGATATCCCAGGGGGTAAACAGGGCTGGTTCACTTTCTTGGGCTCACTTCAGGAGGACCAGGTGAGATGGCCTGGCACTTATCAGCCCAATGCAGCGACAGTGATTAGCTTCCGTGACCGCAACTTTCTGATCCTAGCGGGCCTGAAGCATGCAGTGCTGTATCTTCCTCTGCGGGTCCTTCGTCAGTTCCGTGCGACCCAGGGGATTATCATCCCATGTGGATATGAGGATCGTCTTGGGCCCCTTTCTATGAAGCTGAATGCCTGGTTGATGAAGGAGTGGTCCTATGTCCGCTTTATGCATGGTCCAGTCTTCTCAGAAGCCCATGTGAAGGATTATCTCTTCTGGATCAAGGAACAGATACAGACCCAGGCCCTGGTACCCGAAGATCCTCCAGTAGTCTTGCCTCCCACCTATGAGGACATTCTATAGTCTGAGCGGGCTTCTCATAAGCGGCTTCAACAGATATGGGTACGGGAGGCCCAGGAGCTCAGGATACAGAGTGCTTATCTGGAGAGGCAGCTTGAGGAGCAGACCTCACGCCGTATTGCCGTGGAAGAGAAGCTGGAGGAGCAGAGGCAGGCCCGTTGCTTTGAGGTCCGTATGATCCGGCAGAAGTACCAGGATACTTTGGCCCACCTTAGAAGTATGAGGATCAAGCAGGCCCTTTCAGATGAGGTCATTTCCTTCCTGAGTGATCCCGCTGCAGAGGGGGCTTCAGGAGTCATTGCAGCTCAGGCAGCTCGGATTCGGGAGCTTGAGGAGCGGCTAGGAGATTAGCTTTATTTCCTGCACATTTTTCATACCTTTGTACAAAATTGAACTTCAATAGTGGAAATACAAAGGATTTAATTCAAAATAAAGTTTTTATATTATTGGCCTCAGAATGCTCAGATGCTTATAATAACAAAGGTTTTATGAAAAGTATTTGATTTCTCATCACTGGCCAAAGTATAATTTTTCCTTTTTGTATTTTTTTTTTTTGAAATATGGTCCATGCACTTAATCGCCTATAATTAAAGGAATTAGAACCAGGTTAAATAATGAAAAGGGTAGTCCAGAAAACACTGAGGGATCAGAACCGTCCATCTTAGGACCTTTAGAGTCATCCCCAAATGCCTTTTCTTCCAGAATTTACTGTATTACCCAATCTGCTCATGCCAACTTTGCTTAAGGCTCAGATCCCCATGATCAACTCAACCTCTGATTTTCTTTCATTTTTCTTATTTTTTTTTTCTTTTTGCCTTTTCGCCAATATTGCCCCTAGCGCCAGTTACGGTTTTCACTAGGGCCGGCTTCTGAATTCCGTCATCACCCATCTTACTCTGATATTTAAATGAACAAGCTAAGATCACCGAGGGCTTAAAAATAGGACGAAATAAAGGCTAGGCTCAGTTTATGAAAGAAAGGGTATTGAAGGCCCAAAAATTTTCAAGTGTGGAGATAGGTCAACCGGATTTACAGTCATGATGAATTTAACCCTTTTCCCCCAAATTGCATTTTTTGCATTTTTTTTCACACTTGGCTTTCATTTGCCATTTCCATTGCTTTTCCTCTTTTTTTTTCTTTCCTTACTTTGCCCCAATTGGCTTTGCCCCAATTTAAGACTGTAAATCCGGTTTGGGTTGATCAAAGAAACGAACCGGCTCAATTTGGCTAGACTAGGGATTTGAATTTTTGAAGGAAATAAAGAAAAATGGCCTCGGATCATTTCCTAGAAATATTCACTCAAGGGAAATACCTTTTTACCGCATCAGAGTTAATGGGCTCAGGAAAATCTGACCCATCCATTTCTGCTAAGATGAGTGCTCCCCCTGATAGGACTTTCTTGACGACATATGGGCCCTCCCAATTGGGCTTGAACTTACCACGAGGATCTTCCAAAAATGGTAAGATTTTCTTCAGCACTAAGTTTCCTTCTTGGAAAGTTCTGGGCCTCACCTTCTTATTGTAAGCCCGGGCCATTCTCTTCTGGTACAACTGTCCATGGCAAAGTGCTTTCAACCGCTTTTCTTCTATCAGGTTAAGTTGATCATGTCTTGATTGGACCCATTCGGCTTCTTCTAGTTCTGCTTCCATGAGCACTCGGAGTGAGGGGATCTCTACTTCCACTGGCAAGACTGCTTCCATTCCATAGACTAGGGAATACGGGGTTGCCCCAGTTGAAGTCCGGATCGAGGTTCTGTAGGCATGCAGAGCAAGTGGCAGCATTTCATGCCAATCCTTGTAGCTCACTACCATCTTCTGAATGATTTTCTTTATGTTCTTGTTGGCTGCTTCTACTGCCCCATTCATCTTTGGCCTGTACGGAGCTGACTTATGGTGGGTGATCTGAAACTGCTCGCACATTTTCTTCATGTCCTTGTTCTTAATATTTGAAGCATTGTCTGATACTATGGCACTTGGCAGTCCATAGCGACAAATGATGTTGTGCTTCAAAAATTTAATGACATGATTGCTTGTGATGTTCGCATATGATGCTGCTTCCACCCACTTAATGAAGTAATCAATCGCTACCAGGATAAATCTGTGTCCGTTCGATGCCTTAGGGGAGATCATGCCTATGACATCTATGCCCCACATAGAGAAGGGCCAGGGTGATGTCATGTTGTGCAGCTCGCCTGGGGGTGCATGCTTATTATCTGCATAGATTTGGCATTGATGGCACCTCCTGACATGTATACAGCAATCATGCTCCATGGTTGTCCAGTAATATCCTAGCCTCAGGATCTTCTTAGCCAGCATGTGCCCACTCATATGGGGCCCACAGACTCCTCCATGTACAGTCTCAATCAATCTTTCTGATTCAGCCTTGGCAACACATCTTAGCAGAATATCGTTATGCGACCTCTTGTACACATGTCCACCACTTAGTAGAAATTGACCAGCCAATCTCTGTATTGTCCTCTTCTCAGTAGCAGTGGCATTTTCTGGCAAACTCCGATTGTTCAAGAAATTTTTGATATCTTGAAACCACGGTGCTTCTTCTTCTGGTGCTCCCTCTAGAACGAGACAGTAAGCCGGTTCATCTCGGACCTCAATTTCCAGTGGTTTGATGTCTACTCCTTCTGGTATGCTGACCATTGAAGCCAAGGTTGCTAGAGCATCCGCAAACTGATTCTTGGCCCTTGGCATATAGTTGAAGGAAATTCGAGTGAAATTTGTGCTTATTTCTTCCAAATACTGGTGATAGGGGATCAATTTGTGATCCTTGGTTTTCCACTCACCAGTTGTTTGGAAGATGATAAGACTCGAATCCCCGTATACGTCAAGTTCCTCTACTCCATGATCCATGGCTGCTTGCAATCCAATTATGCATGCTTCATATTCTGCTATGTTATTAGTGCACTGGAATCTCAGCTTTACTGCGATTGGGATGTGTGAACCATCTGGTTTAACCAAGACTGCCGCTATTCCGTTCCCATTCATATTGGCGGCCCCATCAAAGAACATCTGCCAAGAACTCTCATTTTCCTCCTCTTCAGTGTACAGAATTGCCTCATCTGGGAAGTTGGTCTTCAAGGGTTGATATTTTGGCAAAGGATGTGCAGCCAGGTGATCAGCTATGGCTTGACCCTTGATCGCCTTCTGGGTGATGTATGTGAGGTCAAACTCGGACAATAGTAGTTGCCACTTTGCCGTTCTGCCAGTCAGTGCCGGTTTCTCAAATAAGTACTTCAGCGGGTCCATCCGGGATATCAACAGTGTGGAGTGACTAAGGAAGTAATGCCTTAGCCTCTGAGTGGCCCACACTAGAGCACAGCAAGTCTTCTCCAATGGTGGGTATTTGGCTTCATATTCCGTAAATTTTTTACTCAGATAGTAAATTGCCCTTTCTTTTCTGCCAGTCTCATCATGCTGCCCCAAGACACATCCCATCGACGTTTCCAACACTGACAAGTACAGGATCAGCGGTCTTCCTGGAGTTGGTGGCACTAGCACATGTGGGTTCAGCAAATACCTCTTTATTGTGTCAAATGCCTGTTGGCAGTCCTCATTCCAGACCGTCGGGTTATCTTTCCTCAAAAGTTTGAAAATTGGTTCACAGATAGCAGTGAGCTGTGCTATGAACCGGCTTATGTATTGAATCCTTCCAAGAAAGCCCCTGACCTCCTTCTCGGTTCTGGGTGCTGGCATTTCAATTATGGCCTTGGCTTTAGCCGGGTCAATTTCAATTCCTCTTCGGCTCACTATAAATCCAAGCAACTTTCCTGATGTAGCCCCAAAGACGCACTTAGCCGGGTTAAGCTGTAGACTGTACTTCCTGAGCCGATCAAATACTTTCTTCAGGTTGATCAAGTGATCCTCCTCTTCGCAGGATTTGGCAATCATATCGTCCACATAGACCTCCATCTCCTTGTGGATCATGTCATGGAATAGTGCAGTCATGGCCCGCTGGTATGTTGCACCAGCGTTCTTGAGCCCAAACGGCATGACTGTATAGTGGAATGTGCCCCAAGGTGTGATAAATGCTGTTTTCTCTTGATCTTCCTTAGCCATCTTGATCTGATTATATCCCGAGAACCCATCCATAAAGGAAAACAGGCTATGTACCGCAGTATTATCGACCAGAATGTCGATGTGTGGAAGCGGAAAATCGTCCTTTGGGCTTGCCCTGTTTAAGTCTCTATAATCCACGCACATTCGGACCTTCCCGTCCTTCTTTGGTACCGGCACTATGTTTGCGAGCCACTCCGGGTACGTAGAAACTGCCAAAAATCCAGCTTGGAACTGTTTGACCACTTCATCCTTGACCTTCAGAGTCCACTCAGGTTTCAATCTTCTCAGCTTCTGCTTAATCGGCTTAACCCCTGGCAAAATTGGCAACTTGTGCACCACCATGTCAGTGTCCAACCCCGGCATGTCCCGATATGACCAAGCAAACACATCCTTGTAATCTGCAAGGAACTGTGACATTTCATTTTTCTGCACATCAGACAAGCATGACCCGATTTTTACAATTTTTGGGTCCTCTTCGGTCCCAAGATTTATGGATATGGTCTCCTCAATATTAGGTTGGACCCCCTTTTCATGACGTTCTAATTGGTATTCAATTTCTTTTGGAACGTCTTCTTCTTCGACCTCGGTCTCTTCTTCGACCCCCATGAGATCAAAGTCGAGCTCAAGGTCGAAGTCATATTCAACCTGGTCCAATTCGGTCTGCTTATATGGCTCATAAGTGGTTTGGACCTTTTTGAAAAAATTAAATTTCCTAGAAAAAATAGAAAAATCTTTTTGGGTTTTTTGTGGGCCTTCTAAACATAATTCCCCTGAAGACGAAGGCCCATTAGAACCTTCAGGGAAATGGCAATCCACTATTTGAGTTTTTTTTTGGAAGCCGCGTCAGTTTGCCGAACTAACGCTGCTTCAAAGGTAAGGGGAGTTTCCTCCCAATTGTTCATTACAAAATTTTGGGGAGCAGGGGAAATAGGGAAAGCCTGCTCCTCAAGCCCAGCATCCGATGCCATCATCACCGGGTGGGTACTGCCCTTTTCTGCTACGGGGCCCAATCCAGAAATGACCTCTTCCGGAATCCTTACGGCGGCCCAGTCAATAAACGGCAATTCCATGTCTGCCCCTGTCTTTTCGCCTTCAGTCATGGCGAAGAATGCACCAACATCTTCAGAAAAGTCCACCTGCGGCTCGGTCTGTGGTCCAGGCCCATCCACTGCTCCCAGTATTGGAGATGGGTTATAGGGTTGTAGGGCCGAAACAGGAGGCTTTTGAAATGGGTTGACATTGTAGTAAGGAGGTTTTGATTGGTCCATAGGAGGAGAAATTTGGATTATGTAGGAGGGTTTTGGAAAGTTCACCCTCAGATGCGGGAGTTTTCCTTTGCTTCTGCTCTCCCCTTCTTCATATTTCATTCTTCTCCAGCCTCTGGGCTTGAAGCCCAACCCTACCTTGGGGATTAGTTTCTTAGCCGTGATTGGCTCCACCATCCCCTGCAGATTGATCCCCAGGCCTTTCCCTGGGTGAAAGTGGTATTTCTCCATCACTTTCTTGACCATCCTTTCTGCAGTGGTCCCCTTTTCTTTCTTTTTCTCACACCCCCCAGGTATGTAATTTACCGCCTCAAATTGAAATGAGTGGAATGCAATCTTGTCGACAGTCAAGTCCACATTGATTAAGGGTACATCAGGTGACACAATGGGCGGCACCAAGTTTTCGGCTAGGACTGTTATCACCCTTTGCCCTCTTATGTATTTCACCCTTTGGTGGAGCGTGGATGGTATTGCCCTAGCCGAATGTATCCACGGCCTTCCTAGGAGCAGATTGAAGGCTGCGGGTATATCCATCACCTCAAATGTGATGTTAAAGATATTCGGCCCAATTGTGACCGGCAGTTCAATCTCCCCTAGGGAGTGGGTCTTGGAGCTATCAAAAGCCCTCACTATTCGCCCATTTCGTTTGATCCTTGACTGGTCCAGACCCAGCTTGGTAAAAGTGATTAACGGGCAAACGTTTAACGCCGACCCGTTGTCAATTAAAACCCGTGCAACCATGCAGCCCTCACAAAGCACAGTGATGTGCAAAGGGTCCACATGATAACACCCACCTGGGCTGATCTCACCCTCTGAGAAACTTATCACATTATGTGACAAGATTTGACCAACCATTTTACCAAGCTGGTCCGGATCAATGGTCTGGGATACGTGTGCACTCTGTAGCACCCTTAACAATGCATCCCTATGCTTTTCAGAATTCAGCAAAAGGCCCAGTATTGAAATCTGGGCCGGGACCTTGTTTAGCTGATCCACAAGATTGAATTCACTTTTCTTTATTATTTTTATGAGGTCTGCTGCCTCATTTTCTGCACCCTGGGGGGTGTCTTCTCCCACTTTATTTTTTCCTTTTTGTTTTCTTTTTTCGTCATTTTCTTTTTCTGTTTTTTCTTTTTCTACTTCTGTCTCCTTTTCTTTCTCTTCACCCCCTGCACATTTCCCCGACCTCGTCATGAGGTTCACCTCCTCCTGGTTCTGGTTCCTGACCATTGGAACCGTAGCCGTGATTCCCTCGCTGTAGTTCCATGGTACAGCGGCCTCTGAATAGGCTAATTTAGGGCTGTTAACCACTAGTGGCTGGAGTTTGGACCGGGATGTATGGGCCGGTTTAGGGATAGTATGGGCTGGCTGCACATTTACAACCAGGGGTTGAAGTTTGGATTTGGTGGGGACAGAAGAAGTGATGGAAGCAGTAGTGGGGTCAAGATTGATGACCAGTGGAGCCTTAGACGGCTTGGATGGGGAATAAGTGGGTGGACTGCAATTGAAGACCAATGTGGGCCTTGCAGTATTCATCTGGGCCATGAGTGAAGAGACCCGGTTTAAGGAGGAGCTTATGTCCTCAGCAGCAAGATTATTATTTTTTTGGGAGACCATGTTGATCTCCTCTTCGTCCTCCTCTGGGAAAAAATGGACCTGGACAGTGGTCCCTACTGGTGCTATAAGCTGTGATGGGTCAAAGGCCCTTCTGGTGGTGGATATGGCAGTGATGGAGTTGGATGGGCCTGCCCCATTGTGGTACGGCAGAGGGTTCTGCCCAATATCATTTCCCGACGGGGCGGGTGCAGCAGTGTTGAACACCAAGGCCTTCTGGTCCAACAAATCCTGGACTGCATGCTTCAGTACCCAACAAGCATCTGTAGAGTGCCCCGGTGCACCCATGTGGAAATCACAGGTGACCGACGTGTCAAAATTTCTCCCCCTGGTGGCATTCGGGTTGGGCTCTTTCAGAGTCAAGTATTCACCCTTTAGCAGGGTTGGCAATAGTTGGGAAAGAGATATTGGTAGAGGGGTGAAAACCCGGTTCTTTCTTGCTGCGAACCAGGCATCCCGCTCCTCCTTAGAAAAAGTCCTCCTTGTGTTAGCTGGCACAGAGGGAGAGAAGTTGACATTCAGCGGGGTCTGGTACGACTGCTGGGTCTGCTGGGCCTGTTGGGGTGCCGAGATGCTCACATGAAGTGGCTTCTTGGCTGGAGGAGCCTGGACCAGGTTCACCTCCCCTTCTTTTCGGGCCCCCGTCTTTTTAAATCCGGCCCCTTTCTTCTGGGCCATGGAGGCAGAGGAATCAGACTGCCCAGTCAGAGTAGAGTAGTCTATCAGCCGTCCTGACCTGACCCCTTCCTCGATCCGGTCCGCTACTTGTACCAAGGCAGCAAAGTTGGTGGTGATCTGGCCCACCAGATGGTTGTAGAAGGGCTGCCCCAGTGTGCCCATAAATGTGGAGATCATCTCCGGCTCTTGCATAGGTGGCCTGACCTGGGAGGCGGCCTCTCTCCATCTCTTGGCGTACTGCCGTACCGGTTCATCCTTCCCCTTGGTCATCCTCATCATGTCGTACCGGTCCGGCACGATCTCAGAGTTGAACTTGTACTGGTCCAGGAAAGCATCGGCCAAGTCCTTCCACCTTCTAATCCTTCCATGGTCCACTGTAGCGAACCACCGAAGGGCTGACCCGGTTAGACTCCTCTGGAAGAGCTGGATCAGTATTCCATCGTCCCGGCCAAACTGGCACAAGGCCCCGCAGTATAGTTTCAGATGGCTTAATGGGCAGCCCGTGCCATCAAACTTGTCAAAATCCGGGCACCTGAACTTAGCCGGTAGACAGACGTCCGGGTACATGCACAGGTCCTCGAAGGTGGTGCCTGCATGGCTGCCTCCCCCCTTCACCTCTTTCAGCTCTGCCTGGATTCTTTCTATCCTCAGCAGCATTTTCTTTTCCATCTCATCCCTCGCCTTTTCTTTTTCCAGCTCTTTCTCAGACTCCGCCATATTTTCCCTGATCAGAATGGGTTCAGGGACTGGTTCAGAAATGGGCTCAGGCATGGGCTGAGCCGGAGGCGGAATGTAGGCCTGAGGTGGGGGTGCTTGATGGGAAGTCAATGCTTGGTTTTGGGCCTGGGCCTGAGCCGCCAGTAGGTCTCCCAGCATCTTGGCCAGACCAGCCACTTGCTCCTGCAGCTGAGCAAAGTCTTGAGCGGGTATGGTGGCTTGGGCTTGGTTCTCTTCAGTGTTCATAGCTCTGCCTTTGGATCTGGTCACGGGAGCAATGATTGCAAATAAGTGTACCTGGGTTGCAAGTAAATGTACCTGGGTAAGGAAAAGCAAAGAAACATGTCAGCTCCCATTTAATCTGAGTCACACTCCTATAAATGTAGATAAGTGGGTTAGGTGAACACAAGTCCGGATTTATTTGTTTTTTTTTTTTTTGTTTTTTGATTGTTGGAATATTTTAGGGCTTCCAAAGGTCCCAAAGAATAAGAAATGTCTAAAATTTAGAGGCTTTTAGACGGCCCAAAGGATATGTGTCTATAATTCAGAGGCTTATAGATGGCCCAAAAAGGTTGTGTCTAAAATTCAGAGGCTTTTAGATGGCCCAAAGGATATGTCTAAAATTCAAAGGCTTTTAGATGGCCCAAAGGATATATGTCTATAATTCAGAGGCTTATAGACGGCCCAAAGGATATGTGTCTAAAATTCAGAGGCTTTTAGATGGCCCAAAAAGGTTGTGTCTAAAATTCAGAGGCTTTTAGATGGCCCAAAAAGGTTGTGTCTAAAATTCAGAGGCTTTTAGATGGCCCAAAGGATATATGTCTATAATTCAGAGGCTTATAGATGGCCCAAAGGATATGTGTCTAAAATTCAGAGGCTTTTAGATGGCCCAAAAAGGTTGTGTCTAAAATTCAGAGGCTTTTAGAAGGCCCAAAGAGATTGATGTTTGAAATTCAGAGGCTTTCAAATGGCCCAAAAAGGTTGTGTCTAAAATTCAGAGGCTTTTAGATGGCCCAAAAAGGTTTGATGTTTGAAATTCAGAGGCTTTCAAATGGCCCAAAAAGATTGTGTCTAAAATTCAGAGGCTTTTAGACGGCCCAAAGGTTATGTGTCTAAAATTCAGAGGCTTTTAGATGGCCCAAAAAGGTTTGTGTGTCTATAATTCAGAGGCTTATAGACGGCCCAAAATAGGTTGATGTTTGAAATTCAGAGGCTTTCAAATGGCCCAAAAAGGTTGTGTCTAAAATTCAGAGGCTTTTAGACGGCCCAAAGGTTATGTGTCTAAAATTCAGAGGCTTTTAGATGGCCCAAAGGATATGTGTCTATAATTCAGAGGCTTATAGATGACCCAAAGAGATTGATGTTTGAAATTCAGAGGCTTTCAAATGGCCCAAAAAGGTTGTGTCTAAAATTCAGAGGCTTTTAGATGGCCCAAAGGATATATGTCTATAATTCAGAGGCTTATAGACGGCCCAAAGGATATGTGTCTAAAATTCAGAGGCTTTTAGATGGCCCAAAAAGGTTGTGTCTAAAATTCAGAGGCTTTTAGATGGCCCAAAAAGGTTGATGTTTGAAATTCAGAGGCTTTCAAATGGCCCAAAAAGGTTGTCTAAAATTCAGAGGCTTTTAGACGGCCCAAAAAAGATTTGACTTTGAGTGGTACTCGTGACCAAACAAAGTTTTTGGAATATTCTGAGGCTTCCAAGGGTCCAAATTTTTTTTTTGATTTGATTGATAAAAATAACCAACCAAGGTTTTCATGGAATATTCTAGGGCTTCCAAAGGTCCCAAATTTTTTTTTTGATTTGATTGATAAAAATAACCAACCAAGGTTTTCATGGAATATTCTAGGGCTTCCAAGGGTCCCAAAAATGTTTTGATTTGATTGATAAAAATAACCAACCAAAGGTGTCTTGGAATATTCTAGGGCTTCCAAGTATCCCACAAATGTTTTGATTTGATTGATAAAAATAACCAACCAAAGGTGTCTTGGAATATTCTAGGGCTTCCAAGTATCCCACAAATGTTTTGATTTGATTGATAAAAATAACCAACCAAAGGTGTCTTGGAATATTCTAGGGCTTCCAAGTATCCCACAAATGTTTTGACTTGATTGGTAAAAAGGAGACCAATCAAGGGTTCATGGAATATTCTAGGGCTTCCAGAGGTCCCACTTTTTTTGACTTGATTGGTAAAAAGGAGACCAATCAAGGGTTTTTTATGGAATATTCTAGGGCTTCCAAGGGTCCCAATTTTTGATTTGATTTGATTGGTAAAAAGGAGACCAATCAAGGGTTCATGGAATATTCTAGGGCTTCCAGAAGTCCCAATTTTTTTTGACTTGATTGGTAAAATGGAGACCAATCAAGGGTTTTTTATGGAATATTCTAGGGCTTCCAAGGGTCCCAATTTTTGATTTGATTTGATTGGTAAAAAGGAGACCAATCAAGGGTTTTTTTTTTATGGAATTTTCAAATTTGCTGAATTTTCTCAGTTTTCAAGTTCCAAAGTTTAATTGACACATGTTTGAGTTGAGTTGGTGTCAAAAAATATGATACCTTGGTTTCCTCTTTGATTTTCAAACTTAGGTTAAATCCTGAAAGAATATTTTATTTTATTTTTTTTGTTTTTGTTTTTTTTTTATTTTTGGGAACATTTCTTATGTTCTTTTCGAGGTGCCTAAGGATTATCCACAGTGTTTTAGGCATTTTATTCTGAAAACTTGGGCTGAAAAGCCAATTTGTGCATTTTTGAACGTATCCGGTATAACATTCCGGATAATAATATGCCTTATTGTATCCGGTTACCATAACCGGATTCACGCATATGCCTTTTTGTCCGGAAATATATACCGGATATGAGCAGGGTTGTTATTAACCGGCCTGAGTTGCCGGTTATTGCCGAAATGGCCCTTTTTGACTCATTTTTTTTACCAGATTTGATTTTTTTTCATTCCCAATTGATGTTCACCTTAATTTGACCTTCAAAACTTGCCCCAAATTGGGCTTGGACATTATATCACCAAATTCATGAAAAGAACATGGTTTTACCTTGCCACCTTGTATTACCTTCATTCAATATGGTATTCACATTATACCTTGGCCTGTAAAACATGCAAACGGCCTTCCCACATTTACACCCAATTCCCCAAACGCAATTGTGTGCTTTTAGCCGAAAACGTGTTTCTCCACCTTCAAGCGTATGGTTTCTGGGTTTTGGCTTAATTGGCAACTTAGAACTCAAGTCTAGTGACGCCCGGAATCGAATCACAGATCCCATTGTCATCACATCATTGACCCAAATTCTAAGGTAAATGTTTTCACTTTCGCTTTCCGAAGTCACGACCTCGGTGCGCCAAGCTACACACATTCATGGTTCAACTTCCTAATAGGTAAAGGGTAGGCTGTGCAAATTGTTTCAAGTGCTCAAGTGCAATTTTAAAATTGTGGTAACATTCATAACGTCCCAGCCCCTTGCCACTCTTTTTCGTAGCCATGCATTCAATTTCAAGCCAAGGCATATATGACAAAATAATGAAGCTAAATACAAGCAAGCAAGCACCAAATATGCACAAAAACATTACATGCCCAAAAAGTGTTATACAAAACATGTCATTTGTACAAACAAAAATTAAACCATGGAAGCATGCTTGAACCCGAAAGCATTCCCTAAAATCCCAGATTTTCATGCTCTTTTTCATGCTCAAAGTGTACCATTTCTACCCCAAATTGGAGCCTAAAATTTTAGCACTACTTGACATGATACCAAAGTGTTTCAATGAGGTACAATATGCTTTAAAATCTCCAGAAATATGCACTAGAATTTTCAGATTTCTCATGCCCACAAGTGCATCCTTTATACCCCCAAATTAATGCCTAAAAGTTTAGCAACTACTTGACATGGTATATTGGTGAACATACTAAAAAAATCTACAATGTGCACTAAAATTCCAGATTTCATGCTCTTGGTTTTCATGCTCAAATCAAATCCCCCTATACCCCAAATCCAAGGCATAGCATAACAAAAATTTTTAAGCACAAAAAGCATGCTTTATGGGAATCATGTTTGAATACCCCAAAAATTCTGAACTCCTAGATTTCATGCTTCTAATTCTCATGTTCAAACCATGGTATTCAAAATCCAAATTAGAGCATGTTATCACCAAATGCATCAAAATCATGCTTCAAGATAAGCTTCTCCCAAATCAATCTTTAGGCAACATCAATCAAAACATACATGACTTGATCCATATAAAATTCAAAAGCATCCCAATCTGATTTGAAATACAAGAATATACACAAATAAAGTAAACAAAATAGCAAGTATTCAAAAAGTAAAGAAAAAGCATGAACATACAAAAAAAGGCTTAAATCCACAAGTCCCCAGTGGAGTCGCCAGTTGTGAGACATGGGAAAAAAATCACCGGAGTGATCGTCCCTCCGTCAACACACGGGCTCAACGCAAAAGTGGGAGAGTCGCCACCATTCATGATTTTGGGGTGAGAATGGACACCAAAGAGTTCAAAATAAGCAAAAATAGCCAAAAGACAAATTCTAGGATAAAAATAATCCTACTTAAAAATCAAATCCAGAGATGGGTAAGGGGATTAGATTATGAACGGGGGAAGGTGTTAGGCACCCCCATTCATCCACACGAAGTGGTTGCCTAGTGTATGTTCATGCTAAAAAAATAAGAAGCTTGCTAAAAATCATGAAAAAGCCTTGAAAAAGGAACAATGTATGATATTTTCACATGAAGATCCAAATGGATTTTAGATCTTCTCTTATGTCAATATCACTTCTGGAACATTAAAGAGGTGGGAATCAAAGCACAAGTTGCTCAAAACCAAGTTAAATCAAATCCGGAAAATTCGGTGAAAAGTATTCCATTTGCCTTGAAATCATTCAAATCCAATTCTAAATTGAACCCAACCAAATCCATTTGAAATATTAGGGGAAATAAGAGTCTCATGCAAAATTTCACTTCATTCCGATGAAAAATCTAGGAGTTATGCTCCTTTGAAGTTGCTGCTATGGATTTTTAAAAGTGGTAAGTGGGCAACTTTGGAAAATTGTCTAGAAAAATCCACTACATAATAGTCCACGAAATTTGGTGTGATTGAAGTCTGTATGGCCATCTTTCAACAGAAACTAGCCTCATACAAACATCCCTTCGGATGTGCCTTGGGTGGTCTCCCGAACAGGCCCCGAAGATCACAGATTTACCCAGAAAAATGCAAATGAGCAGTTCTGAGTAAATCGGCTACCAATAATTCAAATGGAATCCAAAAATTATGAAACCAACTGGATTTCAAAATAGAGTCAAAAAGGAGTACTCAGAAATAAAAACCACTCGAATCGGACTTAAAACGAACACATGGCGGTCCGTCGAAGTGACAAGTTCTGTACTTGGACCTGAACTGTCCACTTAACTTCGACAGAGAAGTGTCAAAAATCTGCTAGATAGAAATTCATGAAATTTGGTGGACATAAACTAGACAGCTTCACCTTTCCCATGGTTCTGGAATCGCCCCAAAATTCATCCGGATGATGAAGTTACGGACGTCCGAAGTAGGGGTACAGGTGCTGTCAAGCTAAGCCATTTTTGAGTAAAACCAAGTCCGAAAATTGATAAAAATGAAATTCGTGCAAGATGAACACAAATACTTTAAAATCATCCGAAAGGCATTCCAGAATTGATTGAGGCCATTTATTTGAGATTTATCACAATAAATGCAATAAACCCCAAATATGAGCCTATCCCGCCAAAATAGTGATATGTGTGCAAAAGTGAAAAAAACCTAGCAAGATCCATACACATGCATATAGATTCAACAAAATAGGTTCTAGCATAGCCTAGGGTTCCGTTCCATTATCGTTTCCCTCTGTTCTCTTTAAGATAATCAAGGGTACTTTGAATATGGAACGGTTTACAATCAATCAAAAAGGCCTTATGCTACATAGGTTCTAGCACTAGGGTCAATCCCCAGTCTCGTTTCTCCTAGATCCGCCTTCACGTTTTACGGCTAGGGGAGTCTTGAGATACTTTGAGCCGGGGAAGGATTTCCACACATACAAACAAGGCTTTACACTACAGAAAGGTAGAAGAAGAGATCTAGATCTAGGAATGTAAAGACAGAAAATAAAAAGAAAAGTTGAGGCTTACCTGAGTGCTGGAGGCGATTCCACAGCGGTTTCCTTCTTCTCTTGGAGTTCTTCTTTGCGAGAATTCAAAACAAGAGTTGTGTGCCATTTGCTCAAGGAGGAGGCTCCTATTTATAGGCAAGGGCTAAGGTCATTGGTAGACACAACTTAATGTCTAGAACCCCTCCAACCTAAACCCTAAGGTTATTTCCGCGATTTCCCCTCATTTAATGAGGGACATGATGGTAAAAGTGAAAAGCTCTCGGAAAACCCTAATTTTGAGCAAACTTAAGGTATCCGGTATATCAGACCGGATAACAAAGGGCCTTAAGGTATCCGGTACATGGTACCGGATACGCTAAGGCTCACATGTATCCGGTATGAGTATCCGGATACGGGAAGGGGTATTTGCATCCGGATTGAGTATCCGGATACAGATAAAAGTTTATTTTCTTCAAATTCTGTGCTGGCTTTCCAAGAGATAATGATTTTTGATGATTGTTTGTGCAATTTGGGGTGTCTACACGGACAGATCAATTTCCGTCATATTTAGCTTGTGGACATACATGAAAAACACCATTAATCTTCCTCTAGTTCATCAAGAGTAACCGGTCTTTTTGAGGGGGAATGATGGACTTCTTTTCCACGTCTCGAGATAAAGCTTTCCTCATATCTGACGAAAGAATCCAACAAGGTGACTAATAGTTTACATCAAAATCAGCAAACTTGTAAGTTAGGATGAGGATACTCACCTAGTCCATCTTCCTCCCCAGAGTAATATTGTAGAACCTATCCAAGTTGCACAACAGAGTTCAAATCCTGAAATAAAGATGCACCAATGAAGAAATTGATATCAACTCATAATAGCAATTAGCAAATCGAAACCCCAAGAGTATCCATAATAATGGGGTAGCTCCATCTTTGTTGCAGCCGTGCTTTCTCATCTTCATCAAGCGAACAAACTGAGTCTGGAGTCCAGACTTTGGATGAGATGGCAGGAAAAGTAGTTGTAATCTATTTGTCACCTCCTCCATGTCTTAACTGAACCACTAGTGACCAAGAAACTTAGAGATACCGAATGAAAATTGAGGGGATGATAACTGAACAACAAAGTTGTTGAACTATTACTGAGAAAAGGAAAGCGGTGAGAATAACAATCGACTGATGGGCTAAGGGAAAAGAAAGGAGAAAATTGAAGGAGATTGGTAGCTAGACACCGTTCAAAATTGTTCGAAAGAGTGAAGGAAGGTAGGAACGAAACACCGGTTGGGAACTAAGCAGCGATCGAGCTGAGAAGATTGGAAGCTTCGTGCTAGGAGAACAAGGTACTGGAGAAGGTAAGTCGGTCACAGTTTGTTTCTGCAGAAGGCAGCTGGAGAAGTTTGCTTCTGCAGTACTGGAGAAGGTAAGTCGGTCGCAACTAGGAGAACGAAACACCAATTAGCTTCTGGAGATTACTTCTGGAAGATGGCAGCTGGATAAAAGTCGGTCGCACTTCAAAGTACCTCGAGCCACACACCCGTCCCCTCACTTCTCAAAGTATGGTCTCAAAAAATCAGCCGAGAGCATAGATGCTTGTTTGTGATTTCTCGGTACAATATCTCTGCAAACATCACTATCAAAAGAAAAATCTCTGCAAACATTGGACTCATATGTATTAGTGACTAATTAGTAAATAAAGATAATCGGATTCGGATCTTAATCAGACAGATACATCCCTGATCCGAATCCGAATCCGATTACAAACGGATCCGAAAATTGGATCCAAATTCGATGCGATGGATCATTTAATCGGTTAAAAATCCGATTAAATTGGATAATTTAATCGAAAATGGACGGTAAACAGGTCATGATCCGATCCATTTATAGCCCTAATACACACCCAGCCAATCCACATTCACCAATTGCTATCAATCATGCACATCGATCATATCCGTTAGATTGCAGGACCACATGATTGGAGAATAATTTGACTTACATACTCAAGGGTGGTCTGATTAATTTAAGGAAGAATATATTTTTACTGATACTTTTCAAATAATTCAGATTCAATCGTCAAATTCTTGTTAATTGAAAACTAGTGATATTTTTAATATAATTGAGAATCAACGTCATTTTACTATTCATATAGAATTTTTTCAAAAAATACCCTCAAAAAACTTTGAAAACTTTTCTACATTTTATTACAAGTGAAATTTGCAAGTCTTTTGAGGATATTTTCGGAAGAAATGTTTCATGAACATTAAAATAGCATTGATTTTTAATTATTTTTAAAAATATCACTAATTTTTAATTAACAAAAATTTACACTTGAATCTGAATTATTTAGAAAAAGTATTACTAAAACCCAATTTTTTCTTATGAACTATTTAGAAAAAGTATTACTAAAACCCAATTTTTCCTTAATTTAAACATATTCGGTTTTAGTAATTTTCAAAATAATTAAGATTCAATCGGCTAATTCTTGATAATTAATTTTTAGTGATACTTTTTAACATAATTAAAAATCGGTATTCATTTAAGAGTTTCTTCCAAAAATATCCATAAAAAAAACTTGTGAATTATCAAAATGAATGAAAAGCACAAATTCTTAATTATATTAACAAAGTATTATTAAAAATTAATTACTAAGAATTAACCGACTGAATCTCAATTATTAAAAAAAAAAAAAAAAAAGCATAAATACAAACCGTTCCCCTTCCTTTTTGTATGGGTGCCACGCGTACGGGGAAAAGGTTGTAAGCTTTTCCAGTTGAATGTTCTGCCCCCCAAAAACGTCGGACCTTTTGCAATCCGAGAATTCTCACGGAGAAGAGAGAGCGAGAGCGAGAGGGGAGAGGAAGACGGAGAGGATGGGATCTTCTTCGGTCATCATTAAACCGAACAATCTCCACAACGTATTTGTGTACGGAAGTCTATTAGCTGATCCGGTGGTGCGAGTGCTACTGAAGCGCGTCCCCGAATCTTCTCCTGCTACTCTCATCGGCTAGTAATTCTCTCTCTTTCTCTCTAGGTTAATCTATTTTGTTTCGTTTCGATTGCTT